>JALJCO010001098.1:0-1200000 GCA_023101725.1 Atherinomorus stipes
CCAGAATTTCCATAAAGATGCAGGGATACATTTATTAATCCTGAGATTTTTCAGTTTTTCAGAGGTATTTTCTTTCAGATCAGGTGTACGACATGTTTTTTTTTTTTTTTTTTAAACTTCACCTCTGAGGTCTTATTTTGGACTGAGGCAAATTATAACAACCACATTAAAACAGTAACCACACATTGGCCTGTTTCCACCTGAAGAACATAGTGAGATAAGAGGACTGATGGCTCATAGTGATGTAGAAAACTTCATCTGGCTAATCCAGAATGCTGCTGCTCGTGTCCTAACAAAGACAAAAAAGGGAACATATGACTACACTGGTTCTGGTCGAGAATGTAGATCTGGGGCCGCATTTATCAAGCATCTTAGAGCCATTATAATCTTAAGTGCTGAGAGTTTGTGGTATTTACTCCATCCTCAAAAAAAGCTATTTGTCAATTTTCTCAAGTCTAAGAATCACTCCTACTCTTCCAAATATGGGGTAGGGGTTGCCACTAGAGGACGGCATTGAGGCAAGACAAATGCACGTTCCGGGAGCTGAAGCATGTTTTGGCTTTGACGCCACACAGCTGGTCAAACAGTATCGTTTGCATTTGGACAGAGCAGGTATCATTTATGTTACGGATTTAACTTCATGCTGGAAGCATGAAGCCATACAATACTTCATGTCTCATAACAGGAAATGAAACTGCATTTCCATTACAGTTTCTCATAAAATAACATCTTATAACATCATTAAAAATAGAAATAACTGGTGGCCACGTGTCGCTAAAGCGCCGCCACAAGATGTTATCCCGTGGCCGCACATTATTAAATCGTGGACACGAGGTAACCAAGTCGTGGCCGTCCATTACAAATGCGTGGAAACAACATAAATAACTGGTGATTTCTAAGTTAATGCTGATAAATGAGCATAAACATCATAATTGAGAAGGATAAACATGTCTGTTTACCCCACAGTGTAAATGCTAAAGAAGTGTTTTCAATACACTTTTGGCGATGTCTGTCAACATCAACACGTTTGAAAAATGTCTTCATATGAGAATAAAAACTTTTTAGCAATACCGGGATGTTTGGAACAAACTACCAGAAAACCTGAAGTCTGATCCAAACCTGAGTTCTGTTTAATCAGGACGGAGAACAGTCATTTTTGATTGAGTTTTTTTTTTTTTTTAAATGTTCTATTCCTCTCTGATCATATTTCCATCAACAATAATGATGTTTTTCCACAAACGTTTAAAGTTGTACTTCCGTGGTCATTTCATTAATATTTCTGTGTTCTCAATTATTATTGAATGCATTCTGCATCGTTTCTGTTTAAAAAAAACCTTCTGGTATCTTTGTATCCAGCTGTATTTGTATACTAGAAGAGAGGCTTGTGGTCCAACGGCAGCTTTTCCGGGTCCTTCTCATGAATTTCCGTCTGATTGGCTGGGTCCCATCAGTGTATGAAGGAAGCTCCGCCCTCCGCTCTTATTTCGCTACAGACAGGAAATAGAGCCGACAAACAAGTTTGTTCCGCCATGCTAACAAACAGTTAGCTAATTAGCTTCTCAACTCCGAAGCTACAGTCGTGCCGTCTTTACTTCTAGTGTGTAGTGGAGGGTTACCTGCCTTCCAATGGACAGATAGAAACCCCACGTGGGATACGCTATTTGCAATGTTACGTAGAAGTGCAAGGCTGTTCCCGATTCGCTCTTTTCTTCGTATTGTTTCTGTGATGAGGAAGCACAGCCGACTGGGGGGAACGCAACGCTAGCAAGTCAGCATGTGTAAGTAAACAAGGGGAAACCCTCCGTATTTCAGAAGGAGCAAGTTAAACGGGTTTTCAGTGGAAGGAGGCCTTTAATTGTATCATATGTAAACAGCTGTATGCATTCTGTTGTCCGTTTCTATTTATTTTACCTTGTACTGTTTGTATTTAATTCCTGTTATCTTTTTTAGTTTGTTTTCAATTCTTCTATTTTTAGGAACTGGCCACAGAACGCATCACTCTGGCTTTAGCAGGTTGACACTTCCTGCCTGGCCATGTTTGTTCGTTTTAATAGATCCTCATTAGCTGCTGACCTTTAACCGCTGCTTCTCTTCCTGGGGTTGCACCAAAATCATAAACTATATTTCAACATTACAGTAATTAAAATACAAAAACATACTAGCTCACAACTCAAACATCAACAACATTACAACCAGCACAATGGCATAGCTCTACATTTCCTCTATTCAAACTAAAGGAATTACATCATCTCAACACATTAAAAAAAATGCCAAGAAAAATAAATCAGTCAATCACCTCTAGACCATCAATGTTGTGCATTGTTTTTGAACTGTTTTACTCGCCTCTATAGGTTTAAATGGTGTGGCACCCAGTTATTTATCAAATCTGCTCCATTTTTATGAACCAAAAAAACATCCCTGAGATCATCCAGCCAGATGCACTTGTGGTGCATTTTCAGTTGTTTCGTAATTCTGAGCTGTCGAGAGCTGGTGATGTCATCACCAGGTAGCTGCTGTTCTAGTTGCACCAACTCAGGGAAAAATGGACCTCTCCAAATCAGCCAATGTGTGAGCATCTACAACCACAATACAAGTTACTGTAGGAAGATCATGTCCATGTTGTGGCAGTGTCACCATGACAACACCATAATAAATACATATTCAAGCAATGTTTTCAAACGTGTGAGAACGTAATAAGAACCACAACTCGTTACTGTTTGCACAAGAAACTTAATGGACATAAAATATGTTATAAGGAAGTTTAATAAAGACATCAGTGGTGCTGGTAAAGCCATCTTTAAATCTAGAATCCGCAAATTTCCCCAAACCCACACTAAACCCTACGGCCCTGCATGAAGTGTACACTTGGTAGAAGTATTCACACTGCAGAGTCTTCACAGTCAAACCCTGTCTGAAACCTTTAACACGAGTTATGTTTGAGAGTCATTAGGTTTTTACGTTTTTATTGTCTCTTAGTCTTTCCTTGTTTTAGTAATGTTATTGTATTTTTTTGCTTCCATGTTCCATTTAGTTGGGCCTTGTCTTTTTACATAAGTTTGGAAAGCACTTTGGTTGCTTTAAATATCCCATAAAAATTTGACATCAAAATATATTCAAAGAACTTATTAAATGTTTCTTTTGCATGTTGCTTTTTTATGTTTTATTTAAAGCACTTTGATTTATCTTGTACAACCACGAGTGTTTAATTATTGAATGAAGATGCAGATTGCATAAAAGCAGGCCACAAATGAAACTCTCACCAGACTGGTCTTCAGTGGTGTCGGCTTCATGGATCTGATTGTCAAACCACATGTGGGCCACGGTCATCCTGTTCTGGGTCAGAGTGCCTGTCTTGTCTGAACAGATGGTGGAGGTGGAGCCCAGAGTTTCCACAGCCTCCAAGTTCTTCACCAGGCAGTTCTTACGAGCCATTCGCTTGGCAGTCAGCGTCAGACACACCTGGATGTGGAGTGAAGGGTGGGAGGAAAGGTGTGACAGCAGAAGGTGGTGACAGAACGAAGTACGGGGAGAGAACAAAGAAAAGTTAGAGTCTTACATGGCTAACTAATGACACAGATGAGCATCTGCAGGCAGTAAACAAACATCTGCTGATGAGCAGAAAGATTGCTGTCCTGAAGACGTTCATTCCTGTCACACCGATTACTTAAATGCCTCCCTTTTCATCAAAATGCACTAAATTAATAGACTCCTGTCAGGATTCAAACACAGCCCAACAAGCGATGCAAAGAGAAAATGAGGCATGAACAAGTGCAGTGATGAAGCAGAGCAGCGGTGCAGTATGTCATCATGCCAAGTACGGCAAGACCAATGGGCCAAACAGAACTAGCCAAGGCTAAGCAGAAGAGGCCGAATTCAGCTCTTAGAGTTAATGAGACATTGGCCTAACGTCATTACATTAGCTAGCTGTTGTCATTGCAGCGAGCACCACCACTGGCCTGGAAGAGAGAGGAGAGAGACATACAAAGAGGAAGATGAAGAGCAAACACGAACACATGTGGGGCAGCTTTGGGAGAGAGAGGGAGAGATATTTGGACAACACACCAGCTTCAACACATAAACACAAACTGACACACGGAAAATGTTAGAGGACAAAAATACAGAGATACTCACGAAGATGCACAGAAATGTACAGCAACATCAAACCACACAGAAAACACTCAAGCTCAGAGGGAAGCAAATGAGACAACATCAGCCAAACAGATTTACAAACACACAGAAAAACACACAAACCTGGGTCAAACTGCAAATATGACTGATGATTACAAAAGCATCCCGTTTATTGACGAGGACTTTTTTTGTTCAGATTTAAAGAACGTCTCAACTTTTCTGGAATTCGGGTTGTAATAAAAACTGTACAATATGGCATATTAATGAGCTACAGGGAAATAGAAATGTTTTTTAACTGTCAGAGTTGGATTATATCTGAGAACTGATCTGTCCAGTTTTACCAGCTCATCACTGTCAGTCAAAAAGACAGCAATTTCTGATTTTGAGTATCTTAAAGGATCAGAGTATCTGAAGCTACTGTTTGACCCATGTCTGCACACTTCACAGAACACAGAGGGAAAAAAAGAGAAAGACTTAATAAAGATACACAAACATTTTTTTTTCTTTTTCACAAATAAAACCACACATACATCTACCAAGAAACTTATTTGCATCACACAATCTCTCTGTAAACTCACAGTGACTGTGGCCAGCAGTCCCTCAGGTACATTAGCCACAATGATACCAATGAGGAAGATGACAGCCTCCAGCCAGGAGTAACCCAGGATGATGGAGAGGATGAAGAAGGTCACACCAAGAAAGACGGCCACACCAGTGATGATATGGATGAAGTGCTCAATCTCCTTGGCGATGGGTGTCTGAAAAAGAAGTGATTGATTAACTGAAGACAATAGCTTCTTATGAATAGTTATGTCTTCATGAGCTTGTTTTTTACACTATAAACTATGAAACCGAAACTTTATTAAAGCTCATGAAAAGCTAATCAACACATTAATGCTTAACTTGACTTGACTTAAATATGAAAACTTCAAAGATAAACACTTTTAAACTAAAGAATGTAAGTAGCAGAAATACAGTGGGTATGGAAAATATTCAGACTTGAGATCAACCGATACAGCTTTTCTGAGGCCGATACCGATTCTTTCTCATCAGCCTCAGCCGATACAACCTGCCGATATTTGGGGCCGATATTATGGGCAGATATCGCATTACCAGTATCGGCCCTGTATAGTATACCAGCAGCAGGAATTTCTTATAATTTTTCAAATCAAAATATTTTGACTTTCTGAGCAGCAGATGATTAAAATAAAAGTCCAAAATGTTCCTGACTTTAACTGCGGTTCCAATCTGTAGTGATGATATTATGTCTGGGCTAAATATTTGCTGTCTGTCTGTCTGTCTGTCTGTCTGTCTATCTATCTATCTATCTATCTATCTATCTATCTAGTGTTATTACGATCTCTACAACTGGAAAATGCAGTAAAAAGGTTACTGTACCACTTTTCATATGTAAATATTATTTATAATTTATTATGTATTCATGTGTATATTAAAGTGTTATCAAGATGGAAGATAAATCTAAACGAATATCAGTTGCTTTTTTAAAAATTTGATTTAATTTTGATCTCATTCTCAGTTTTACTTGAGGTGAAAAAACTTCTCCTATATCAACATCAGGGCTGATTACTGTACAACGCTGGGGGAGTAGAAGTCCTGCCGCTTTCTGGCCTCTAACACAGTAACAGAGTTTTGGGGGGTAAAAATGCGAATGTCTGACAACGACCTTTTTTTTTTTTTTTTACAGTGTGACATTTTCTGATGGTGCAGGTGAGTCTGGACATCTCTCATATCACGCCTGTGCTGTCAGACCCGGGGGATCCGGTTCCGTAAAATACTTAATTTGTTTTTTAATAAGTGTGTTACTAAGTTATTCATTTCGCAATTTCTGCAAATTTACAGAGTGAAAAATTGAAGGGGGTGTAAATACTTTATGTACCCATTGTATGTGAAAAGAATGTTAAATGAACAAATATACTGTAATGTTTAACTTTGTTTGAGAGCACCACAGCAGTGATAATAAATGTTACCTTGCCAGTCTCCAGGCCTGAGGTGAGGGTGGCGATGCGGCCCATCACTGTACGATCACCGGTACACACAACAATACCGCGTGCAGTTCCTGGAGATACAGAAGAAGAAGGAGAAGAGGAAGAAGAAGAAGAAGAGAGGTTACATAAATATTATGTAAGTTAAATATAGCTGCAGAAGTACACAGAAACAAAAGTGTAGGTAATGAGAATAACTTCATCTAATACTGTAGTCATACTTGCAAACAGAGTGCAGAACTTTATGCAACCACAAGAGGGCACCAGACACCAAGTTTTCCTGCTTCTATCAACATGAACCACTAAAACCAAACAGGACCTTATTTCTGGTCAGTTCAAATTGCAGATGACTACAGATGTCACTAAAGCCTCTTTCATCAGAACATGTGCAGTTATGTCAGGGATTTACTGCTGTCAGATACATATCTAATAACTGACCTGAGTCCAACTGGGGGCTTCATCATGTATGTGCATATCTTACAATCAAAAAGCCTGAGCACAACGACAAGAACTTTGATTTTTATCTGTTGTGCCTGCATCAGTTTAGGTGAATGCTGAAGATTAGATTTAGATAATTTTCCAGCATTCAAAATCAACCCAGTGTTAATCTAGTAAATATTTAATATTAACACTGTACAGTTGGAAAAGGCTCCAGCCCCCCTAAGACCCTGAACTGGATACAGCAGGTATAGAAAATAGATGGATGAACTACGTGTGTGCAGGCTGGAATATCTTTACTGCTGATCATTATATGAAAGTGAGTTCTGCAAGTCTGCATCCAAGGTAACATCTCAAAGAAATGTACAAAAACAGATGTGTTTGCGGTTAAAAAAGAAAATTTATTGCTTTAGTTAGAAAAATATGTCACAAATCTCATTGCTTAATGAATGAAAATGAATTCCAGGCACTCCAGCCTGCTTCCAGGCATATACATACTGTTTGTGCTGTTGCATTATTCAATGACACAGAAATATCTCTGTTCTCTGCTCAGTGTGTAGCATCTTTAGTTGCGATCACTCTGTGGAAGCTAAAACCGACACTTCTCTGCAATTCTAAAACATAAATGAAGGAACTGGGGTCCTAAATATGACGTGGGCGAATCTGCAGGACTGTACGAGCAGTGAACGGGAATAATTCAGTTTTACAGTGAATATCATTTCGGGACATGGGATTAATATGAGGGTGAAGATTATTACTGTGGTGTTTGAGGAACTCTGGGGTGATGGCAGTAAACTCACCCTCAACACAGTTGGTGGAGAAGAAAGCAATGTTACGGGTTTCCAGGGGGTTGTCATGGGTACAGTCAGGGGACCTGGTCTGGGGCTCTGATTCGCCAGTCAGTGATGAGTTATCCACCTGAACACAACAGGAGAAAACTCTTTCATTAGTTTGTAAGATCAACTTGAAGGGATACAGAAGATGACGATGTGGGAGTGAGTAAATTACTGTAATTTCTTTAGTGGTGTGTGACTTCAGGAGGCTGAGTGTGAACATCTCACCTTGCAGCCATGAGAGGAGATGATGCGGAGGTCAGCAGGGATCCTGTCTCCTCCTTTCACCTCCACCAGGTCTCCTGCCACTACCTGCTCAGCATTGATCTGCATCTTCTCTCCCTCTCGGATCACCAAGGCTTGCTAAGAGCAGACAAAGTAAGAGTGTTTAACATCTTAAACAGATCAAATTTCACCACCTGTTACAAAGTATTGAAATGATCAATGTTAAAAGTGAAAATACAATAATCTTTAAGGTCAACATTGAAAATAATGTGACAGATCATTAGAGATAGACTAATAGAGATTGTTTTTAGGGTCGATACCAATATTTTCCCATCAGCCTCAGCAAATACAACCCGCCAATATTTGGGGCCAATACTGCATTTGACCCCAAAATTAACATAATGAAGGACACAATGAAAACTAATTTTGAAAACTGTTTAAAGACAAAATTAAACTTGTGTAAAAATATATATATATATATATATATATATATACCCACAGATGTGTGAAAAGTTTTTTGCCCCCTTCCCAATTTCTTACTTTTTTGCATGTTAGTCGCACTTAAATGTTTCAGATCATCAAACAAATTTTAATGTGACACAAAGATAACACAAGTAAACAGAAAATGCAGTTTTGAATGAAGAATCTTATTAGTGAGGGGGGGGGGGGAAATCCAAATCTCCATGGTCCTGTGTGAAAAAGTGATTGCATCCCCCCCCCCCGATAAAACATAAATTAACTGTGGTTTATCACATCTTTGGAAAGCTGATTTCAATTTCTCTAGGCACACCAAGGTTGGATTACTGCCACACCTGTTCTTAATCAAGAAATCACTTAAATAAGGCCTGCCTGATAAAGTTTAGTAGACCAAAAAGATCCTCAAAAGCTAGACATCATGTTGCGATCCAAACAAAATTCAGTAAAAAATTAGAAACAAAGTAATTGAGATCTATCAGTCTGGAAAAGGTTCCAAAGCCATTTCTAAAGCTTTGGGACTCCAGAGAACCACAGTGAGAACCATTATCCACAAATGGTGAAAACATGGAACAGTGGTGAACCTTCCCAGGAGGGGCCGGCCGACCAAAATGACCCCAAGAGCACAGCGACGACTCATCCAAGAGGTCACAAAAGACCCCAGAACAATATCCAAGAACTGCAGGCCTCATTTGCCTCAATTAAGGTCAGTGTTCATGACTCCACCATCAGAGAGAGACTGGGGGGCAAAAATGGCTGCATGGCAGAGTTCCGAGACCAAAGCCACTGCTGAGCAAAAAGAACATAAAGGCTCGTCTCAGTTTAGCCAGAAAGCATCTTGATGATCCCCAAGACTTTTGGGAAAATACTCTGTTGACTGACGAGGCAAAAGTGGAACTTTTTGGAAGGTGGAGGTCCCATTACATCTGGCGTAAAAGTAACACGGCATTTCAGAAAAGGAACATCATAGCAACAGTAAAATATGGTGGTGGTAGTGTGATGGTCTGGGGCTGTTTTGCTGCTTCAGGACCTGGAAGACTTGCTGTGGTAAATGGAACCATGAATTCTGCTGTCTACCAAAAAATCCTGAAGGAGAATGTCCGGCCATCTGTTGGTGACCTCAAGCTGAAGCGCACTTGGGTTCTGCAGCAGAACAATGATCCAGAACACACCAGCAAGTCCACCTCTGAATGGCTTAAGAAAAACAAAATAAAGACTTTGGAGTGGCCTAGTCAAAGTCCTGACCTGAATACGATTGAAATGCTGTGGCATGACCTTAAAAAGGCGGTTCATGCTGGAAAAGCCTCCGATGTGGCTGAATTACAACAATTCTGCAAAGATGAGTGGAACAAAATTCCTCCATAGCGCTGTAGAAGACTCACTGCCAGTTATCGCAATCACTTGATTGCAGTTGTTGCTGCTAAGGTGGAACAACCAGTTATTAGGTTTAGGGGCAATCACTTTTTCACGCAGGGCCATTTAAGTTTGGATTTTCCCCCCCCTTAAAAATAAAAATCCTCATTTCAAAACTGCATTTTGTGTTTACTTGTGTTATCTTTGACTCGCATTTAAATTTGTTTGATGATCTGCAACATTTACACTACTCACAAAAAGTTAAGGATATTTGGCTTTTTGTAGGATGTCAGAATGAATCTAAAATCCACTACAACCTTTCCAGGTGAACTGAATTAAACTTTCTCTAAACTTTTCAATGCACATGTACATTGTTCAATGGTTAAATATTAATTCTGCATCATTCTGTTCACCAAAAACCGAAAGTTGAATATCCCAAACTTTTTGTGAGTAGTGTAAGTGTGACTAACATGCAAAAAGTAAGAAATCAGGAAGGGGGCAAAAACCTTTTCACACAGCTATATATATATATATATTTATGAACAGTGCACTTGTAAAAATATAAAAAAGTAACATTAAACTTAAAAGATACAGTGCCTTGCGAAAGTATTCGGCCCCCTTGAACTTTTCGACCTTTTGCCACATTTCAGGCTTCAAACATAAAGATATTAAAGATATAAAATTTTAATTTTTTAAGAAGAATCAACAAGTGGGACACAATCATGAAGTGGAACAAAATTTATATGATATTTAAAACTTTTTTAGAAATAAAAAAAAAAAGAAAAGTGGGGCATGCAAAATTAATCGGCCCCTTTACTTTCAGTGCAGCAAACTTTCTCCAGAAGTTCAGTGAGGAACTCTGAATGATCTAATGTTGACCTAAATGACCGATGATGATAGAGAACCCACCTGTGTGTAATCAAGTCTCTGTATAAATGCACCTGTTCAGTGATAGTCTCAGAGGTCTGTTTAAAGTGCAGAGAGCATCATGAAGACCAAGAAACACACGGCGCAGGTCCGAGATACTGTTGTGGAGAGGTTTAAAGCCGGATTTGGATACAAAAAGATTTCCCAAGCTTTAAACATCCCAAGGAGCACTGTGCAAGCGATAATATTGAAATGGAAGGAGTATCAGATCACTGCAAATCTACGAAGACCCGGCCATCCCTCCAAACTTTCATCTCAAACAAGGAGCAGACTGATGAGAGATGCAGTCAAGAGGCCCATGATCACTCTGGATCAGTGGTTCTCAAACGTTTTTTGCAGGGCCCCCCTTTCATTGGAAATAATAATGTCAAGCCCCCCCATCCCACCAGCGCTACCACATGTACCCAAACATTTACCATGAAATACATGAAAAAATGCACTGTATTTGAGGTGGGGGGCAATGCCTATTGGGTCATCATCATTTGTTCATAAGTACTTTAAAGAATATGCCCATTTTTTGTTAGAAGTATAAAAACTAGGCCTGGTTGGGCCCCCCCTGACAGAGCCCTGAGCCCCCCCTGGGGGGCCCGCCCCCCAGTTTGAGAACCACTGCTCTGGATGAACTGCAGATCTACAGCTGAGGTGGGAGAGTCTGTCCATAGGACAACAATCAGGCATATACAGCACAAATCTGGCCTTTATGGAAGAGTGGCAAGAAGAAAGTTATTTCTTAAAGATATCCATAAAATATCTTGTTTAAAGTTTGCCACAAGCCACCAGGGGGAGACACCAAACGTGGAAGAAGGTGCTCTGGTCAGATGAAACCAAAATCAAAATTTTGGTCACAATGCAAAACGTTATGTTTGGTGTGAAAGCAACACAGCTCATCATCCTGAACACACCCTCCCCACTGCCAAACATGGTGGTGGCAGCATCATGGTTAGGGTCTGCTTTTCTTCAGCAGGTCCAGGGAAGATGGATGGAGCTAAATACAGGACCATTCTGGAAGAAAACCTGTTCGAGTCTGCAAAAGACCTGAGACAGGGACGGAGATTTATCTTCCAACAAGACAATGATCCAAAACATAAAGCAAAATCTACACTGGAATGGTTCGCAAATAAACATGTCCAGGTGTTAGAATGGCCAAGTTAGAGTCCAGACCTGAATCCAATCGAGAATCTGTGGAAAGAACTGAAAACTGCTGTTCGCAAACGCTCTCCATCCAACCTCACTGAGCTCGAGCTGTTGTGCAAGGAAGAATGGGCAACAATTTCAGTCTCTCGATGTGCAAAACTGATAGACATACCCCGAGCGACTTGCAGCTGTAACTGCAGCAAAAGGTGGAACTACAAATTTTTAACTCAAGGGGGCTGAATAATTTTATTTGCCCAATTTTTCAGTTTTTTATTTCTAAAAAAGTTCAAAATATCCAATAAATTTCGTTCCACTTCATGACTATGTCCCACTTGATGTTGATTTTTCACAATTTTTTTTTAATATCTTTATTTTTGAAGCCTGAAATGTGGCAAAAGGTCAAAGTTCAAGGGGGCCGAATACTTTTGCAAGGGACTCTAATTATAATAAAACTGACTACTGCCTGTATAGATGCCTGTCTGTAAATTATGCCGAAGCAGGATATCGGCCAACACACCTAAAATATCGGCTGAAGCCGATCATCAGTGGAGCACTAAAGAAGCAGAGGAAATTTAGGAATGAAAGTTGCAGCGCCTTTTATCTTCCATGCGCAGCTTCATAAAATTACTTACTGTACATACCACCAAGAGAGCTGGAAACTGTCATTATGTACGTTTGACTAATTCTGGTCTTTCAGAATTTGGGAGCATGCAAAATTGCCCCAAAATGCAAAAGGGACATTATTCCCTCATTCATAATGAAGACTTCTTGAAATGATGAAATTTAATATCTGTTAATTTAATCGGAAGGGCAAAAACACTACAGAAATTGTAATTATTCCAACAGACTCTGAAAATACCATTTCTTAAGTGATTCTTTACAAAAAAGCTTTTTGTTGGAAAAAGTTTGTGAACTGGAGCATTTTTTCATCCTGACATGAGTTTGTCAGGGGTGCTGTACCTGTGGGACCATGTTCTTGAAGGACTCCATGATCTTGGAGCTCTTAGCCTCCTGGAAATAGGAGAAGCAGCCGGTGATGATGACGACAGCTGACAGCACGATACCCAGGTACAACTGCAGAGATGGAGACAGAGAGCAAATCTGTGAAACTCATTTTTAAAGTAAACATGATTTAAGTGGCATCACTTTTATTTAACAATGTTACATAAAAGAAAAACAGACCAGTAGATATACACAAAATAAATAGAAACCCCCTGAGTGACTAATTCTGACATCAACCACATGACTGCAGAGGTAAAGAGACCATTTCAAGACACTTTGAGGTTGAGATCCAGAAATAAGTCATCTTTACAGCTTTTCATCCTGCAGCTGACATCTTTCAGCCGTTTGCTCTTTACGCAGTTAGCTGTCGTACAACTGTGGCAGTCCGTCTAACATCTCATGTTTTAATGGACCACCATTAGAAGGTCTTAGTCCCGTCTTTAAAATTAATCTCCCATGCGCTCCTTTCATTTTTATCCTGTAACATCTGACAGAACTACAGCTGGTCATCAGAGCGTGACATAATATTCCGGTGCATGATCCGGTCTGGGTCAGTCATACTGACTCATCCCTCTTGGGTGTTTTACCGTCAGTCCTGCAATCTGAGCTAACTATTTGCTTTTTTGATGCTGTGCGCGTCAGAACCGTTTAGCCTCAGTTCTCGACTCTGCGCTGTGCCCTGACCCGGCATAAAACAGCATTTGACCCCGTGAACACCCTTCTCGTATGCTGCCATTACCGACACCAGGAGTCACAGCTCCCTGTAGTGTGGCCAAAATGGATGCTAACAGGATGGTGAGTGTCGCTGTAAAGATGCTCTGCTTGGCATGATTTGGACAAACAGCTGACACAAGCTTTATCACCGACACCGCCTCATCCCTGAGGACTTTGTAAATAGCATTGAAAAGAGATGACAGAGAGCACACACACACACACACTAGCAACCACTCAGTCTGATCTATGTGCATATCCTCCTTAAGAGCTTTTCATTATTTTACATGTAGCATCCGTTGGTCACATTATTGTGTTTATTTACTTCTACGTATATTACTATCTGATCCTTTATGAAAGAGATTATATCTTTAAAAATGCTTCTAAATATAAACAGCTTGCTACAGTCGTCCTCAATATTCATACCCTCACATTAAAGACGGTCAAAATCAGCTGTCAGTGAAATAAGATAAAATTGACAAAAAGTATTAAAGATAAAAATTCTATGAAAATCATGACATTGATTCGGAATACGGTTGAAAAGAAACATTAAAAACAAACACAAAAAATAAAACAAGTAAACAAGCATGATAGGGCTCCTAAGCTAACATTTCAATGAGCAACGCTTTGAGGCAATCACAGCAATCTGTTTTTTTCTGTCATGTTCAATCAGACGTCTGCACCTGCTGATAGGTATTTTGGTCCACCATTCATGAACAAGGTGCTCTAATTGGTCTGGGACAGTTTTGTCTGTTTATTTTTTTAAATGATTATTGTCAAACACTATTCAAAAGCAATATACTGTTTCACTAAATTATATTTTTGTCAATTTTTATTTATTAGTTTCTTGGTATTTGAATTGCTATTGTGAATTTAGCCTTTTCTTTAGTGGGAGGGTATGAATAATTTTGAGGACCACTGAGATAATTTACTCAACGAGGCTATAAAAGCCTATTTTATAATACTAGCTGTAAAATTAGCTTGATAATGTTCCATCCTTTCTAATTAGTCAACCTGATGGCAGCTAACCCAAAGCAGATAATGTCAATGATTTTTTAAAAAATGTAAATTATTTAATCTAAAAGCTCTGTTTCATTTTAGTGCAACAAGCCTTGCATGCATAAATGTCTAAAGGTTGAGAACTCATTACATTATCCCCAGCAGGCTCATCCTCTGTAGCGGCCTGGATGGCGTAGGCCAGGAAGCAGAGGATTGCACCGATCCACAGCAGAATGGAGAAGCCACCAAACAGCTGACGGCAGAACTTGACCCACTCTGGGGTGGTGGGGGGTGGGGTCAAGGCGTTGAGGCCATCCCTGGCCAGGTACTCTGCTGCCTTGGCGTTGGTCAAACCCTGGTTGTGGTAGAGAGAGGATGGAGAGGAAAAAGAGGGGGATGGATAATTAAAAGTGGCAAATGGATGACAATTAGCACAAGGGCAAGAGTGCGAGAGGGATGCAGAAAGAAAAAGGAAAAAAAGAAATATGAAGAGTGGAAAGAAATCCATCAGAACATGCTCTTTTAAATCAAGTGAAAAGTCTCATCTCTGCTTTAAAACCGATGACTTACCTGCACAATATCGGTGCAATATTTCCGGCAAACCTCCTCAACAGACATTTTGTGTTCAGTCTAAAAAAGATCAAAGATGAACAGAGAATTCAAACAACTCATTTATTTAATAATAATGTCAATTCAAATTCTGCTAGTCACAAAAATACCATTACATTCCAGAAATATCAGTGGTTTACAGGATGTACAGAGACAGAATGATCAGGATGCAGCCCGCTGCCCTTACAGGCTGCAGATCGCTGGCTGACAGAAAACATTATTTCGCTAACTCAAATATTTTCAAACATTGGTTATTTTGTTTGTTTCGTACAGTTTTAAATCACTGGAAAAGCCAGGAGCTTTGGCCTACTGCCACATACAAAAGCAAATCCTTCCACAAAGGGATTAAATCATTCTGGCACATTACCACAAACCAAGTAGTATCATTACTGTACACCAGCTGCTACAAAACACCACATCTTCTTTTTTTACACCGGGAGATTAGGTTACAGTTGGATGGTAGCGGTTTGAATGCTGGAGTGTGGCCAGGACTCATAATCTCACTTTTAAATACCTCATTACATTATTTCTTTCTCACTCTCAGCTGTCATTGTTTATTCTAATAGACTTTATAAAAGTTTTAGTATTCATATGCTACCAAACTAAAACTCAAATCAAACACTGATTGTTTAAGGTGTGCTGGCACGAACTTTCTCTCACACAAGGTTGCAGGGAGTCACAGTGAGGTCAGAGGAAGTAGGGGGCAGTGTACGTACTATGGGAACTTCCTTCTTCAGGTCATCCAGATCCTTGCCTCCCTTCTTCTTGGGAGACTCCTTCTCGTCCTTGTCCTGCGTGGTGGCCACGCGGTAGCTGTCCGACCGTCCATACTGTAATACACAAACACAAGCAGCCAGTTTTAGTTCTGTCACATCATGTTTAACATCTAACTGGACCACAGAAGCCTTCAGGAATTACTGCAAGCTTCTCCACGCCAGCGCAATCTAATTCATAACGATAAGACTTACTGGAAAGAAAAAGACGTAAAATACATTTTTTTTTTAATAAAAAGGAAGAAAGCTTCAAACATTAATTTGAATCTGTTAAGACAAATGTTTTCTGTTCAGTGCAGAACATGCGTGGCTGATTAAGCCAAAACACGGAGCTGAAGATCCAAACTCAGATAGAATCCCCTGGTGTGCTATGAAGAAATCAACACATCCTGATTAGATCTGGCATCATTAGAGCAGAAACCTGTCTCAAGTGCTCCACTTAAACTCCAATTTACACCGTTGCTATTTTAGCTTTAAGCTATTTTGGCTGCTGTTGTTCAGACCGATGCCGTGTCTGAGAGGAGAAGACAGGGAGAGGACTCATTACGCAAAGGAAAGGAAAGAATATGGCAGGAACTGTAACTTGTGTCATGGGATATTCAGAATGGCCAGTGCCCTACATTACTTTGTGGAGATGTGTGTGTATGTGTGCAAGAGCATCTTAAAACAGACACAGCTGCTCACACAAGGATATTTTCTTTTCACACTTTCTAACGCTACATGTATTTCGGTTTTCTTATATAAATTCAAGGTAGTGAGGCATCCCTCAGTTCCTTACTCGCGCAACAGAAGAGCAAATACCAGCAAAATAATGGACTACTTCAAGGTTGTAGTATTCCAATGACAACACAAAACAGAAAAGAAAGCCGTCCTACAAAAATTTGTTTGCTCTTCAACTTCAAAAATGCATTTGGATAACAATATCAGCATACAAGTAATAACAGAAAGCTTCATACGTTAAATGGACAGAGTCTATTTTAGTACAAATCTTTTCTACACACCAACCTAAATTTCTCTGATTTGTTTTACAGGGTGACAAAGTTTCATTTACAACTTCAATCTCTGTATAATTTGTGAATATTTACTAAAAGCTCAAATTCATGGTTGGGTTTGGTTCGATACTTTAATGTCATGGTTTAATATGCTTTTGACACAAAAAAGAAATTCCATTGCTTTTTGTAATGTGGCGTGAATATACACTCATATTTGTTGTGTCCCCACCGATGTAGTTAGGCATAACCGTATGTGGCACCTCCAACACACAGTTGTGCTACCAAAGTAGTTCCAAATGCCAGATCTGCATGCTGGTAGATGAGCGTTGATTTCGGGTTGCGGCCGTATGTTGCAACGTGCTAACATCTCAGAGCTTGTGTCACTAGCTTGGGTGAACGCTGTGGGAGGCGCTCAGTGGATCTTTGCTTGACAATAAAGCCTAGGCAGAGTAGTCGAACATAGATCCGTTGAGCTTACACAGAGCTTAATGTCAGAATACAAGTTGACAAAATAAATTTAAAAAGTCTGTATTGTTCGACACAGTGCTACAGTATCAGTTCGGTTCAAAACGGTTTGATATCAATGTATTGTTGCACCTCTAAAATAAACAGGTACACACACAAACACACACGTACGCATGCACACACAGTTCTGCTTGAAAGTTTATATATGCTCCCATTAAAGACAGGTGAAAAAAAAATCAGCTGTCAGTGAAATAAGTTGAAACTGAAGAAATAAAAAACAAAAATTTTAAGAAAATCATAACACTGATTTTGAATTGTGGTTCAACAGAAATATTAAAAACAAAAAATAAAACAAGCAAATATATGAATTTGCATATACTGCATTCATAGTGTTTATTTTTGGAAACACATGTATGTTATCCTGTACTTTTGGCCATCTGTCAGGAGGTGCACTGCTCCCTGGACAGTTGCATCCAGGAGACAGTCAGATTACAGCTGTTTACTATACTGACAGATTAACCCACTGAACGATAATAATCCCTCTCAGCCTCTTTGCCTCAGCCATCACCGTAATCTCAGTCTCTAGCTCTACCTCTCTCCTTTATAATGCCACCATTTTTTTTTTCTAATACTACTGTTGCTGTCTGTATCTTTACCGCATCTGCCAAGAATCAATATACTAAAGCAAAATGATTCTGATTGTAAATATTTCTCAAAACACAAGTTCCACATTATGAGACTAAGCATGCACATAAAAAACTAGGGATGTCCCGATCCAGCTTTTTGGTTCCCGATCCGCTATTTTATATGATTTATTCTGCCCATATAGATTCGATACGATACGATATCTTCACGCTCCTGCGTCTTGCAGTGTAGCTCGGGTAGTGCCGTGCTTGAAACATAGTGGCGAGAAGGAAGTTTGTACCTTGGCTCCAAAAAGTCAATCAGACGATGAGAGCCTTTGTTTTCGATGACACACAGTGGTTGATCGTATAATGCGATATATTCCATTATTCTCTGAGTTGTTTTTATGGACTTCTCGTAATTCCTAGATAGTTTCTCTTTTCTTTGAAATGCCTCCACCAGTGTTTGTTGCTGTAGTTTGGCAGGCTTCTTCTGGTAGATCCCGTTTTCGGTGGGGTGATTTAGTTGTAAATGACGAATTAAGTTTGTGGTGTTGAACTGAGCCTTAACGGTTCCTCCACGAGAAATGTCCACTTTACAGATTTTGCATTTAGCTGTTGTGCTATCTCTGCTTTCAAATGAAAAGTATTTCCTTACTGCAGGAATGTTTCGTGCATCCACTCTACAGGGGCATTGCACTTTACTGCCGTAAAGCAAATGTGAAAAGTGGAACTTCCCCTGTCATGACTAGCAGAAAGGGAATAAAAGCTCAGTGTTTCATACCACCATAAAACTGGATCGGCCTGATCCAGTAACTAAATCTGATCCTACCAGATAGTGTCAAAATAGGTGTATTGGCGGCCAATACAGATACTGAGTATCTGTCGGGACATCCCAAATAAAAACAACTCCCATTAATGTCTAAATCTAACAAAATTATGGAGGGACCTTAGCTTGAAATGAGTGCTGCTTATAGTTCCCAAAACGATGTAAATTAATTTCAGCAGACCCTGATACTGAGACGTAATCAGTGCTCACAGTCACATAACAATTTTTGTCTGGGCCAGATCTACAAAACTATGAAGGCAATCAATGACACCTCCATAACCATCTGTCTGAGTTAACTCCGTCCAACATCCATTAAAAGTAGGATTCACAAATCTGAGTGTGCACTGCACACACTGTTCTGACACAAACCTCTAAATGGATCCAGTCAGGAAGGAGAAAGATGTAATTTAACTGACCTTCCAGAGCACCTGAAGAGTAATTAAGTGGCAGAAGCATTCAAGAGGAATGACATTCAAGCTTTACACTGGTTTCACACTGTGTATGTGAGCGCTACTTTTCTTTTTTTTTTTTTTTTTTGACGTTTTATTAACCCACATTTTCCACAATTTGAGACCACATACGTGCCATCTCTACATTTTTTTTCTTGGCAACATTCCCACACAGACCCAGAATGCACACATCACACATAAGTTTCAGGCAATTTGAATATGCTGGTTGAAATTAAATTGAGTGCCAAATGTATGAATATGTATTGATGGTTTGAAGTACATTTCTTCTGGTGTCACTTGTCGTTGATCATACCTAAATCTTTTTGATATTTCCTGAATTTCTCTCTCTGCTGAACTGCACTGGTTGCTCTCTGTAAAGGGAGAAGCTGAAAAACCCGTGCAGATTTCTGGGCCATAAGTTCGATGCAGAGATGCAGGACAGATTGGACATGCAGAACATTAGCAGTCTGCTGATAAACTGTATCCAGTCTGACCTGCTGTGTCCTTTGCTAAAAGTCAGTGTAAGATTGGATCAGCCAGAGTTTAATCTGTGGGAATCACTGGCCAGCATGCAGGGACATTTTATTAGTGCATCCTACTTGAGTTAGCTTAAGAAATAGATCCTCAAATCAAAGAAAACAACCTGAACAACAAACCACTACAGTGGAGAAATGCTTTCACAGGCAGTATTGATAATAAAGATGCATCTTTTATTCCCAAACAGCAAAAACAGAATATGTTGAACAGCACATACAAATTTCAACATCAACTTCCAACTTCATTGGTCAAATATCAGCTGGCACTAACTCATCTGGTATTCAACCATGTTCAATATGTGGTATTTAGCCTATTTTTCAGCTAAATCTGATGATGTACTCGTGGTCAGAATGTCACAGCGCTGGCTTTAATTTCTGAATGGAGGATTTGACTGGTGGAGTAGTCCTCGGGTTGTACCACAGCGAGTGGATCATCGTACTGCACACAAAGAAATGGATTATCACACAGATCAGAGGACTGACCGACCTAGAAAATACTGATGGACTGTGCGTCGCACAGACACACACAGAGGAAGAGGGGTCCTCCATCATCAGTGCCTCCACTCACCCACCCACTTTGTTTACATTCTCCTCCCTCTAGGCGGCCCATCTGTTTCTGTGCGCTGATCTACTCATCTGCCCTGAGGTTTAATCAAGAAAACAGTCTGGACTAAAAGCACCACAGTGTGTGTGAGATGATCGTGTTTGAACTTGTGTTAAACACAGACAAGAAGCGTTGTATGAATACAGATTATTATGATTTTGTTCGGTAAAATCTTTACAGGGTGGAGACTTGAGAGGCTGTTGGGATGGATTGTGACAAAAACAAAACCTTCATATGCTGTTTTTCACCTTTAACTAGTCTCTCTTTCTCTCTCTCTCTCTCTCTCAGTTCAGAGTGAGACAGAAAATAGCATCATGTTACTGATGAAGACAGACACACATAATCAGCCCTTCGAAGGGTTGATTTTGTGGTTTCCTAGCAACACCCAATCCATTGGCTCATCTTTGTAACTTAGGTTAACTGTGATGAAGGGATTGGAGCTTGTAAAAGATTGCAATGATGCCTTACAAAAAGAAAATAATGATGTTAACCATAGATGGAAAATGAATTTTGCATGAGACATTTAACGTTTGTTGCAGTGCCGTCTTCTTTCTTTCTTGCACATATGAAAAGTAAACCGTAATTTATAAGAAAAATAAGAGTACAGTGCTGGGAGAGGCAAAAAAGGCCAAGGCAGGCTTAAAACAAGGACGAAAACAAACAACAGAAATGAGATATATTATGCATAGCAATTAAACATAATTCATCCAGTATTGTCCATCATGTTTAGCAGCTTTTATGAAATTATTCTCTGCATAATCAGCTGCGGCAACTCCAGAGTTGCTCTTAGCACAGATGACCGTAAGGAGGACTAAACTCTCCAGCACAGAGAAGACATGCAACATCTTGCTGCAAACACTGATGCCTTACACACACGTAGCTGGATTTTTGTAAAACGAATATCCTTTCTCCTCCATCTCCAAAAACAAAAAAAGACCACACCACCTCAATTTTAGAAGAGAAAACCATTCACACCTATGCACTCTGTTTCTGAGAGGGTCTGCTCCTTTACTGTGAGCTGCGCGATGACCTGGGAGAAGTGCTCCTTTTGATCCATTTTTATTTGATGTAAGACTGTGTATGGCAAAATAATAAAATAGAGAAGAGAGATGTGATGATGGACGGATAGGAGGACTTGGCTGCTTCAACAGAGGGAAAGCTTTTGCAGGAGGAAAGAGGCTTTAATAAAAGAAATAAAGCATGGATCTTTAGGAGCAAAGTTAATAATAAATAATAAAAGTAGAGCCCTATGAAATCCGTTTTATTTTTCTAAAATTCCATTTTAATTTTTCCTATTTTCAGTGTTTTCTCATTTTTAATTTTTGAGAATTCCTTTTTTTATCATTTTACATAAATCTAAAGGTTGAATATGGAATACGGACAGAACAGCGACATCACGTGTGTCTCGGTTGTAGTTGCAACGGCAGAAAAACAACTCCAGCCGCTGGGATGCCAGGCTCGCTGCCGATACGCAAGTGACCAACAGTCTGCAGCATGTTTAACAAGTAACGCAGATGAGTTTATAACCGACAGCTAACGTTAGCCATGTTAGCAAACAAGCTAGCTTACCGATCCAGGAGAAAAGTCGCCATTTCCGTGTTTTACTCCGTGGAAAACGTTTGTGGGTCCATTTAGTGAAGTCTTCACCTAAATTTACTCCAGCTTTTGCTCTTCTCAGGTCACTCTTCCTCAGAAACAGATAACATCTCCAGGGCTCTGAAGCAGCTGCTTCACTCGTTGTCTCTACGGTTTCCCCCTGTACCAGCCTGACTATGACCAAAATATTGTTTCCACACAGAGATCGTATTTGGCAACCTGCAATGGCAGCGTGTATTGGCTTATAGACGTAAATAAAATGCCATTATCGAATCCGTAAAAATTTATTTCATAATTATTTTTAGGCTAAATATAATTTTTCCGGGAAATGTTGTACTTTCATTCTGTACACCCCCAAACGACCTGTGGAGGTATTATTTTTGAAAAAATATAGCTTTTAATAAAAATGTTCCATATTCAACCTTAAACACAGTGTGTAAAACAATTAAATATAGCCAATTTATGCCGTTATAATTAAAAACTTGAATGCTTTCACGCTTTTAAACATACTTAAGGCAAAAACATGGCACTGGTTTAAACAAAAAAAATGGCAGTAGTAAATACTACATAATTCAGAACAGTGCTAATTCACAGATGGTGGTCCACACCATAGACCATGAGAAACATATGTCTGGGTTAGATCATCACCAGACACACAGGCTAATAATTGTGGGGAAACTGCTCTGTCCTGTATTCTGCTGCTTTGAAACCACGTCCATCCAGAGCAGAGTGGATGGAAGTAAGTCGATGAAAAGCAAAGTTGATCCGGACAATTTTAAAAATAAAACACTGTGCAGATTCTGGATCAAGCTTTACTCTAAAACATCAGCATTATGTGCTAACCTACGGCACCAAGCCATCAGTGGAGAGAATCTCACTTTACACTACGTGACACCTGGATGATGGGACGTTCATAGGCTACAATTTAATTCACCAGTAGATGCACAACAACCATGTGATCAAACAAAGAACAAGCAAGTGGTACGCAGGTCAGTCTGGCTAAATAACCAGGAGGAGAGCTGGTGAAGCTTTCACCGCTCCACGGTGCTTCCTGGTGGAGCGGGGGGAGCACGCAAGGGGTGGGTGGGTGCACTCTGCAACCTGAGTGACCACCCCCCTTGGAGCATTTTTTCTGAGCAAAGCTTTCCCTTTTTATTAAGAAAAAAACACATTTTGGGAAATTGTTGCTCATTTCCGTGACATTCCGCGTTTATAATGAATTCCCTTTTTAATGTTCAATTCCGTGATTCCGTGGGTATGAAATTTTATAGGGCCCTGTAAAAGTTGTCCGAACAGGCGGCTGGATGTGAGCGGGTCATCTGGCTGATGCCCCAGTTGATTGCCTGTCTCAAACAAAGTGAAAACTCAGCCTACAGCTTGTTCGTCTGAGCAGTAAATGGTAAATACAGTTCGCACATGTGATGTCGGAGCATATTGTTGCAGGCAGTGATGTTTCACGATTTTTAATGTCCACAAGCAGATGCATTCACAGAGATACAAGTAAATCTTCATTTTGGCCAGAGTTTTTGAGAGAACTGCTTCTAATGCCAAAAAAGTCTGCATACGTATGGATGACATGCCAAATCTTAGGAAAATATCTTTGTTTTATGACATGCGCTACTACATGTAGACAAGGCCTCAGACTCCTAATCTTCCTCAAGAAATATGTCCCTTCCTGTAGACAGCCTCAGTGTTGCATTTCCAGCCCCTTCTGTTCAGTTATGTGTAGTCTTTCACCATCTCCACCTCCTCTCCTGGGGTTCCTGATCCTCCAAAAACCAACAACCATCTTCTTTCCCTTGTTTATATATGAAATGTTGGGATTGTTCTAGGGTTGCACTATATATCGTTTGAGCATCGCACTCATAATGTACATGTGTGCAATAGTCACATCGCAGGTCCTGCAATGTAGCATCCAAATAACTTAATGTGTTCTCATCTAATTTTAAGGGTACCTGACACACATTACGCACCACGATCCATCAATTACCATTGTTCTTTATCAGTTTGACAAAGAACAAACCTTTTGGGGTAAAATGCGATTCATATTTGGACAATAAAACGAAACGTATACTCAGGTCCTAGCACAATAAAAACAAGCAGTAAAAGATGACAATAAGACTAACTCAAATCGAGACAAAAACCATACTCGCAACACTCAGAGACGTAAGATCACAGGTTAATTGTCAATAATATACTGTAGCTTAAAGTGAAAGTGTGTTAAGCAATACTACTCTCATCCTCTTTTTCACATCTTAATAAAGACAAAGAACACAAACATCCTTGAGATCCATAATCAAGTCATCCCACACAAGCAGGAAGTGATGTTGAAGTGACATCAGTTTGCAAACCAGGAAGTGATTGCTGCATTGACAAGAGAGGGGAATCAATCAGATCAAAGAATGGTGATCAGTGATTTGCTGCAGTGCAGATCGATTCCATTACTCTCACCCTCACCCACAGATGGAAACTGGAAAGGGAGCCAAACTGAGAGTCAGTATTAATGAAACATTGACTGACTTCAACAATTACACAACTGACTCCATGACTCAGACAGCATACAGCATTGCATCTATAACAGCATATAATATCACATACTGTGTGAGCTGAGGTCATATTGCTACAGCTGCTTGGTGGTGGCTACAAACCACAGACCATAAACCACAAAATTAGCACATCAGTTTTCAGCCACTAAGGTTCAACCTCAGCCCAAATAAATCAGTGAGAATCTCTTTGGGCTGTGTCTCTGTGTAAAAAACTGACTTACAAATCCCAAAACCTGCACTTTAGCCATGCATTAGCCATGCAAATTAACCTACAGGACACCAAAGTACAGGCTTCACCATGAGATTGATCAGATTTCAACTCTCATGTATTTAATTCAGCTCAGCTATGTCTCCTCAGATTCAATGGTGGGATTTTATCTGCACATTCGGTAAAACTCAGGTTAAAGTCATCAACCACTTGTGAAAAATGTAGTTTTTGCTGCATCTCAACATCCCCCCCACTACTTTTGGGTCAAACTTCATCAGTTCCTAGTAAACAAAAACAAATGGTCCCAAAATGACTCTCTTACAGCTGCTGCAAAATATGGATTTTACCAAGACCATAAATGCTGCTGTAGTAGCAGCTGCCAGTGGAGACCCAACTTAAACTAATCAGAGCAAAGATGGTGTGCAGTGAAGAACTCAGTCAATCGTGAATTTTACAGACTAAGCTGCAACAATACAGTTAAACTATTGGCATCAGTGGTATAAACTACTGTCTGCGGACTTTTGCCTCCACCAATCCAACACAGACACACCCTCGTATGCAAGGATGATGTATAATTTTTAGTTTAATCTGCAAACACTACACTTTACACTGCAGTAGTATGCTATGAATCCCACGGATGCCACTTCCAAACTACTGCAATGAAAACTAAGCTTATGGCCGCTTCCATCACAATTGTTCCTCACTGATGTTATTTCTCAACTGTGATTCCTCAGTTTACATTTAATCCCTCCTCATTTACATCAACATAAAGACAACAGATGTTTAGATAAACAAAAAGCTTTGTAATCATAATCTACCTGCATCTCACATGCAAAGACTGTTATGTAATAGACCTTTTTCACAAAAAAACGGAAGTATGTAATGGTTGGGAATCTTGTCTACCTGTGAGGGTTAGACTTCAGTCAAACATCAGAAATGAATCACGTTTCCATTCGGGATTTTACATTTGAGCCCGTTTACTCGACTCTGCCTCGATCTGAAGAACCAGAAGTTTTGCCCGCATTGTTTCGATCGTGTGAACAACGATGTATCGTTTTGTCATCTGCACGTGTTGAGCTGCTCCCGGGATTTTAAAGAGAGGGAGTTTATTTATATACCAAGCTTTAAATGTAAGTCAATCACGTCTGAAACCGAATGTTTTTAGAGGAGGTTTTGCTAGCAATTATTTATCATTTCTGATATAAGAAAGCATCAGATTAGAATGAAATTTGCAGAGCCGCTCTGAAAACATTGACAGGAAATAAAACGTGACCATGCAGGTGTTATTAATGCATCCGGTACGTGCATAATATCCGCAAATTAACGTATTAATGTCCAAAGTTAACGCCTCTGCTGAAATAATGCTTTTTTTTTTTTTTTTTTTAAGATCACACATAAAGGTTTGGTCAAACTTCTCTGATCACTTTGATTTCAAAATTATTGCTTTTAAATGATCGTGAACAAAATAATGATCACAGATGGTAGAATATCGTTGGAACATGTTTAACTGCAAGAGATCGCAGGATATCGTAGTTCATTCTGAGTTTGTAATAAAATTAAACTATATTCTGTATGTTTGGTGGCTTTTATTTAACATGCTTCTGTTGTAGCTTTGAGTAACATACATGTATTATTTTAGTATAGCTGTGGGTTACCAATGTTTTCACGTATGTTATAATGAGAGGCTGAGACGAGGCAGTTCGGGTCCAGCAATCTGTTACTGGACCCGAACTGCCTCGTCTCAGCCTAATCAATCCATGACTACAAAGCTGCATCATGCGCTGCTGTTCAACACAGTCCACCATGAAGATCCACAGATGACAGTGGCTGCGACTTCACACAACACAGTTAAACTATCTCCATGCATGCAAGGACAAAAATACAAAACTCTTTTCTTCTACTTTAACACTGATAGATGAAAACAGTAACTCAGGTCTGAGGCACTTGTTGAGGACATAATTTTATTTATTTATTCCATTTTATTTTTGCTCTCTGACTGTATCAAATGTTTACAGCAGGGATTGATGCAGTCACATCCAGTATAACAGTCTGTGCTCACGGCTGTCGTGTCAAAATGACTCGGCGTTTTTTGACGCTTCGGTTTTTCCGTCCCTGTTAATGTCTATCATCGATGGATATTGAAAAGTCCTGAAAATGGATGTAGGACTGCTTCAGAGCAAAAGAAAAACAGCCTGGTGTGCTGCAGTAACTTGACTTTCCAGCTTGAGACACTAGCTGGGTTTACATGGACCCAAATATACCGATTGCTTTCGGTTTAAAAGCTCTTTCGGAATGAAAATGATCCATGTAAACACCTCTTTCCGAATGAAAAGTGCTAAACCGAATGAATTTTCATTCGGTTTCAAGGGGGTAGAATATTCCTTTCCCCAAACCGAACGGGGTATCATGTAAACGCTGAATCGGAAAGTTGTGAGGTCTCTGACAGCGCATGCTTCGACAAGACGTCAACGTGCAACGAGTGACGTTTCCTCACTTTGACAGATAGCTGTGAACAACGTAATTCCTTGGATAGCAACAGAAAGTTTGTTTTTAATTCAAATTCTGTCTCTACGCCTTTTTCTCTTCGTGCAGTAGGGGCACCTGACCACAACAACCATGATGATCAGTTTGTAGACCTTCGTCTCAAATGAATAACGTGATTTACATTATTTTGCGCATGTCAGACAGGATTATTCTGAATAAATGTTGGCGCATGTACACGCCAGATCCGAATGAATTAGTCTCCATGTAAACAGCTGCCCTAAAATCCTCAATCAGAATGATTTCATTCCAAAAGGGAAAAAAAGTCTCCATGTAAACGTGTCCATTGTTGTCGGAAGCAAAGATCCTCGACCGTTGCATATTTCCGGTCAAAAAACAAGGAAGTGTGAAAAAGGTCCATTCTTGTGTCAAAAATGTCTGTTTACATTCACTTGACCAGTCAGCAGCACCGTGAGCTACAAACATTATGTAATATTATCACAAGTTTCTCATGTCAAACATGCTTACAGTTTGCTGTTGTTACATTGTTTTACATTGTCGAATTTCCCTTCTGGGATAAATAAAGTATTTTTCATTTCATTTCATTTCATTTAAGTCAGACAACTTCTTTCTGCTGTTGCCTGGCAACCAGCTTGACTAACTCTGTTCTTTATCAACTGGTAAACTAAAACCATTTGGTTCAAATACATTTTCATTTAAAACTGATTCAAACACTGACTCACTCATACAGAAAATACAGGGAGACAAACGTGCAGGACTATATAGTGCATCTCATGTATATATGGGGCTCATCGTGATAATTGAAAAACGCTTTAGGACATGACTGCTCTCATCTTTCAATACCATAAACTACATCACTGCTGTTGCAGCAGGAGAGCATTTTGCTTATGCATCAAGTGCATTTAACTTTTCCCAAAATAAATAAATAAAAATCCAAACAAATAAAATAACCCACACCTGATCAAATTACATATTTACTGGGTTGGTGACTGTATGGCTGTACTTTTCATTGTGCATTGTAAAATACTTAAAAATCAATATATGGGGTACATAAAGCTACATTCAAACAGCAGGACAACTTTAAGCATAGTACCCAAAATTCCCGCTGTCTAAACCACATACAATATACAGTACTAGAGTATCATCTGTGGTCAAATGTGGTTATTTATAGCTTCAATTAGATTCATTGGTTAAGTTGATAAGGTTAGTCTGATTGAAAGTTTCCAATCTTTATCAGTGGAATCTGGTTCTGATAGTGGCTGATGGCTCACAGACACCAGACGTCATTATCTGTCAAGCATTTCCATTTGAGACTTTATCCAAATCATCTTTACAAATGTTTTTGCAGGTTCTGCGACCATCTCAAACAGTGACTCCACATAAATGATCAGGACCAGTGAGCAGATGGCTAATAAATATTTGAATTAATTTACAATTCAACTAACAAATTCTCCTCAGTTAATCTCCAAGATATATTTATGGACATGCCATTTACCTATACTGAACAAATATGTTTAAATACCTACTGTGCGTCCAATAGAGACAACAATCAGTAACAATAGTTTAAATTTATATAACACTTCTCTGGTCACTCAGTGCTTTATACTGAATCCATCATTCATTCAGTCCACAAACATCCTGATGGTGGAGAGCTACATGAGCAGCCTCAGCTGCCCTGGAGCAGATGGACAGAAATGTGGAAATGTGGCTGCTAATCCATGCCAACAGCCTCTCTGACCACCACCAAACACTCACTCATAATCACATGTGAGCAACCTCAGAGGCAAGATGGGAGAAGTATCCAAGGACACAACAGACTGACTGGAAGTGGGACTTGAACTGCCAACCTTTTGGCCAGGTGCGGATGAACCGCTTGACAAACCTACCCAATGCTGCCCCAGTATTGCCAGTCATTTATAGTTACTGACATTAAGACAGCAGTGTATACTGTAGTCACACCTAGGACTGGGTGATACACTGGCATGATGAGGGAGATGCGACACGTACATGAGAGAGATATGATATTTACATACACCGTTACGTCGCAATATTAGTTGCGCAAATGTTTTTGTTTTATTTTTCGTAATGACCCAGCTGCACCTTGACAAATGTCAGACAACAACGGTGTCACCTGATTATTTGAACAGTCTGAAAGACAATCCTCCCCAAGACTTCTAAAAAGAAATCGTAAATGCCCAGCAAACTTTCTTGAACTATTTCAACTTTACAAACATTTATAACCAATTCCATTGCTTAAGTGGAGCTATAACTTTAAGTTAAACATGTTTCAATATTAAAAAACAGGTATTTGATATGAAATTAAACATTCAGACGAATTAGGGTCAAAATACCGGTGTAAAAATACCGGTGTATATATCCTATATACATCCTATATATATATATATATATATATATTTATATCCTTACTGTCTTTTTGTAAGAAATGTTTTAGATGTTTAGAAATTTGGTAATTGCCTGTTTGTGGTTTTCCAGTCTGATATTTAGTGTGGTTTATTGATTGGGAATTATGATATTTTAGTTTTATGTAACTACTTTATCCTATATTTGGCTATTTGTATGTACATACTGTCTGTCTTGGTTTATTGTATTTATTTTATGTATCTAATGTTGGACCCCAGGAAGAATAGCCACTGCTCCAGGAATGGAATGGTGGCTAATGGGGATCCTACCAAATAACCAAATAAACAAATATCATCATCTAAGACAAATATATTGTGATATATTTGGTCCATATCATCGAGCCAGGATTGAACTCCAGAAATGTTTGAAAAGATATAAGAAGTAGCATCTGTTTCTTTACAAAATACAAATTAAAGAAAAAAAAAGAGAGAGACAATCATTATCATAATTGACACTGTCAACAATGTGAATTATATCTCCCCTTGTTTGGCAGTCTAATGGTGCTTCTGAAAGTGAAGGATGCTTCCTTTATAGGATGGGACATTCCAAGTGAAGTCACATTCTCTGGCCAGGAAAATACCTGCCTTGCATCTAGAAAACACACAACGAACCAGACCAAGGAAATGGGCATAGGTGACGTGAACTCAAGTACCATCAGTAACCCCCTACATACACAATACTTGATAACCGGCATGGCTGTTAAATGGCTGGGAGTTGTTAACTGGCTACTTGACACTAATTTGTATTGGTGGTTTAAACTTTGCTTTGCTTGACGATGGAACACATCATGATCCTTTATAATGACATGAAAACCTCATGCTGTTCCAACCTTGGTCCATCTTCCATCTGCTTTGCTTTGATGTGCACAAAGAAGTGAGGATGCTTAGAAAACACCGAGAATGCCCACAGGCATCCTTGAAATTTCATTAGAAGGAAGATAAAGTCCTTCAAATGATCCTTGGTGAGATTTTATTTTGCAGTATCCTTGAAATGTAGCCAATAAAAATCCCCCTTTGACTTTAAGAAGCAACTTCAGCCTGAAAATTACAACCAGACATCTAATGTTGCTTAATATACCTATTCTCCAAAGGTATTGCAATAACGTGCTATGCAACACAATTCTATTCCCCGTTTTATCAGTGTTGATGCTATAAGAACGATTGTTTTTATTAGAGCTGTATTTCCAGTTATTACTGTGAGGATGCTAAACTATGCATGTGTGTACAGGCGTGTTTACACTCCCGGCAGATACTGAGGGAATGGCCTCTACACAGGCTGTCAATAAGACAGACTGAGACGTAGCTGAACACTGAGGAAAGCCAGCAAACATGTCTCATCTGTAAAACATGCTGATAATCTAAACAGACTGAGAGTGAACCTAGTTAACCTGGTAATGAAAAGGAAAGACTGATTTATCAGTGCAAGTACTACTTTTGGAGCTCTCATACCTCTTTTTAGAGATGAAATGTGAAATTTGGTGTTTATGACACCTTGTTATTGTTTTTTAGTTTTTACAATATCCTCAAGTATCTATCAAGTAACTTGTGCTGAATGGGTGAATAACCCGAAATTAAGCTGTGTACTTGCACTTTGATGATGTAAGAGTTCTCCTCACATCATCACACCCACTATGCACTCTTCTAAGCAGTATTCTAGCTTACCTCAAACTTCCTCTGTTAATTTAAATGATATAAAAAAGCTAAAATGTGAAAGCTAACGAGACCTGTATGTAAAAGATGAAGACAACCATGATGTGACCCATCAGTCTGAGGGCCATTCTGTGGCCTAGTCTGTCATTCCGGCTGTTGCCATCTTGGTTCTTTGGAACCAGAGGGGAGGTGCAAAGGATGGATGTGAATGACAAGTCCAGGAAAACTATGCAAGTCCACCAAATGCAGGTCTGAAAGCAGGCTGTGCAATAACGTAATACGTGCTGACAACATAATGACTTTGGCCATCGTTTAATAAAGCCAATTATGTTGTAGGAACCATGTTTCATTTTGTGAAATTTGCACACAAACCTTAAGGGGGTTGTTTTTCATTTCAAGGAAATAAATTGCTGATATGATCTTAAAAACAGAAGCATCTTGCTGATTTTTTTTTTCTTTTAAATCCCAGCCCACATAAAAACGATGCCTACCAGCAGACGATTAGCAGCCAGTAATGCTACAGTTTAGGATTGATTTGTTCCAAACATGATAACTTGGCAATAATGTCATAAAATTTCTCAGCCAAGTCATTTAGCTGTTGGTTATTTCCAGCTTGAAAAAAGCCTTTTAAAATATAACTAATGTAACAATACATAAATAAGGCATAACTTCTTCAAAAAAAGTATTTATTTTAGCAGTTTTTGTGCAGTTTACTGCTCATTAACAACAGATATGATTCCATTATTGGTAAGTTATTACAATATTATTACATCTAAAATGGCCAAAACATGTAGCGACATGCATTTCTTATATGGTTGTCATGAATTAGGGAAAAACAAAACAATAGAATAAAAGTTTTTGGTTTTTTAATCATGCATTTGACCCTCTCAGCTGTGATGTAATCCGTTCAGTAGAAAAGTAAAGATCTGCCAGGAGATCCTGTTTAAAGTCTCAGCTTCATCATGTATGGATGACATGTCGTCAATGAGAGTGGGTTTGGTTATGAAAGAGAGGGAGCTGCCTGTCTCACACACACACACATACACACCATCCAGCCCTGCAGCGATTGGTTCTCCTCTTCAAGCTTCCGTACCAAGTGCATTCTGGGATTCAGCAGATACATTCATCAGTGCATCTCTCTTCTCTCCACATTATCTCAATGTTCATCTCTCCCTCTTCAGCTTTTATCACTCCATTCTCTGAGTCATCGCTGCACAAGAGAAGCATCCCAGCACTTTTTCCTACATTCCTCCACTTCCTCCATCTTTCCCAGTATTCACCCTTCTCAAGGTGACTCACCACAAAGGCCTCTGAGGCTCCCTCCCCGTCTACCTCCATCATTATTGTCTCAACAGTGTCTCGGTTAGTGGCTCTGTAATCCGTGAGGTCAACAGCAGCTGACCTTTGTTTCATCCGTGCCATCCATCCTCTCACCCTCCAACCCGCTCATTGACTCCTGCAGCATCGGTCCCTATCAATTGATTGGCCCGGATCAAATGGCCCTAGTTGCCTTGTAAACTGAACCTCCCTCTGATCTCCCCTGCCCCTCATTACAGCCCATTTCTCCCGCTTCTCTGCTGTCACTCCACCCTTTCGATGGTAAATCACAGCCAGAACACGGGAGTTTCCCACCCCCCCCCCCCCCCCCCCCCAATGCACAAACACGCCACCCTTCTCTCTTTGACACGGTAGTCAGAGTGCGCGGTGTCTCCCTCCGGCGATTTAATGGACAGAGTTACAAACCGTGACAGAGCGGCACCGTTCCACGAGTGGCCTGAGCGCACTCTCGTCCCACCCCCACCCCCAGCCCGAAGCCGGATGTGGAGCAGAGGAGAAACCACTGCCCATCACACTTGATTGGAAAGGATGGATGCTGACAGCTTGATCACTGAGGATATGAAGCCAGAGTTTCCAACGCTGCAAGTTAGCCTGGTTTTGTGAATATATTATTAAATTAAATGTGACTGAACGCAGACACAAGGTGATATCTTTTAACGACAACACTGGAATGCAACAGTGATTTTCCAGTAAGAATGACATCATAAAATCTAAATTTAGAGGCTGGAACAGGATGTCCTTAATGACCTGACATATCAGGCAGGTTCTGTGAGGCTTATGGGTAAAATTCAATGCTGGAGACTGCCTCTCCCCTCAGGGTGAGCAACTTCCTTTTAGGACCCATCAGTAATTTTTTTTTTTTTCTTTAGGAGTGGGTGCTTAGAAACGAGGCTGATTACTGCTAAGGAACCATTTTGACGCACTTGGCTGTACCCATTTGATACCCAGACCTAAGATGCCTCTTCATCCTCACCGTGCCCCACATCGTCATTCAAAGCAACACGACACACCGTCGCATTATGTAATGTTTGGATGAAAATGCACCAAATGGAGGGTGCGAAAATGAAAGCAGGGGGAAAAAAAGAAAAAAAAAAATCCCAGCCTCTGTGGTCCCGAGTCTACGCCAACACCCAGCTGGATTTTACACTTCGCATACTCCACATTATATGATGAAATCACCACCTCATAGTCCCTCTCCTTTATTAATAGCTGAAGAGACGTGCAGCTGCCACTGGGTGTAGATGATGGGGAGTTTCTGCAGCCAGGCAGGGAGGAATGCCATGAAATTCCGCAGTCTGGGCTGCGCTTTTTAACCAACGGCGGGTTACATATTACAGTGCTTAATTGCGCAAAACACAACCATATTTTCCACTGATGATTTGACCCGTCTCTGTAATTATTGTGGATATGTATACGTTTAGTTTGCACGGAGATGCGAATTTCTGCTGAAATGGGTGCAAGTAAAACAGCGCATTTATCCGCCTCTTCGTGACCAACCCAGCTAAAGACATAATAATCGAATATGTGTATTACCAGGCCTGCATTCTTGCTCAATTACTCGTTACATTACATCGTTACAACCCTCAGCTTTAAGACAACCGAGGCGTGTTTGCGTGGAGTGGAGGAAACCAGGCGTTTGTGTGTTAACAGATGCCCCCCTCCCCACCCTGCCAATGTTATAGCGCAGGTGAAAATGGCTAAATGATGGGGCAACTTCAGAGATGCTCGCTCTGGGGGGGACAACAGCAGCAAGGTGTCTGTCTGGCAGACAGCCGATACTTAATGGGGAAACGTTACTGCACCGGCTGGAGTCTGGATGCGGCGGACTGACTCACAAATCTGGCGCATGTTCCCCAGGAAAAACGGATAAATAAATAAATATAACGGTGTCCAGGCAACAAGCATCCCCCCCCATCTCTTATCCGTTAATCTCAGTCGTTATCATGAAACGCATTGATTTGGTATTTATAAACGGCAGATTCCTAATGTGATGACTTTCCGAGAGCAATTAGATCCGTGTGACTGACAGTGGAAATACACGCAGCAGCAATGCGGTTTAACAGTTTGCCAAATAATGGCTACAACTAACATAGATAAGTCACACATATCCCACCGTGTTCAATGTCATTCTAACATCATGCCCGTACCTTCATGCCTGTTAACCCTTTCCTCAACGGATACACTGCCTTACCTTTAACGGTGCTAAATCCAAACACTCAAACCTACATTATACTGCATATTAACCAAACAATTAAAAGAAAATTAACCTCTTACCCCCATTTTGGCGTTGTCCGTCGGGTCTCCTCAGAAGATGACACGCTTTTACACTCGATTCAACCAGAATATGTGGGTTAACGGCGAAGAAAGGGGGCAGAAAGGATTTTTTTTGTTCGACAAATCAGAAGAAAACGTCCTCCGTTAGTTGTTATCAGTAGCTATTGCTGTGATGACAGAGGGGGAAAAACTGGCTAACAAACTATACTGAAATCTAATTTAAACGAAGAACGGTCATTAGGAAACCTTACAAGGCAACGTCTCACAGAGCACCTCGGCAAAGCGTCACCCCGTTCAGATGAAAATGAAAGGGGTTTATTTTCTTCGGTGTAAAAGGTTAAAACAATACGCAGCCGTTGGTGACACTTCACCAACCTCCTCTCAGCGAGGCGCAAACGATGCCGGTGGAAAGTAGAGCCGGAGAGCAGCCTTCTCCTTCTGGATGCCGTCTCCCTCCGCGGCTGTGAGCAGGCTGCCGTGGCACTGACAAGTTCTTAAATCGTTATCAGTCCGCGAACGACGCATCAAATAAGTCCTAACGAGATTGAAGCTGCCTTCAAATAGAAAGAAAGAAGACATCACCGTGATATACAGTATATATAAATGACTGATGTAACCAGCAGAAAAGGGTTATTACTAATATTTGCCAAGTCCTGATTTGAAATAATAATTAAAAAAAAAATGTTATTAAACTTATTATCCATAATTCCTAAACAGGACTTGAAAAAAAAAGTCTGAAAAATGAAAACAAGTCTAATAAAATGCAAAATGTCACATGCTGTGTGATATAGTTCTAAGATCCAATCAAAGAAAATTTCATCTGTTGCAAAAAGAATTTTATGCAAATATTAATATTTGTGTTTAATTGTGGCAAATATCAAAATATAACCTGTGCATGGAAAAATTACTTTGAACATATTAAGACAAATTAAAATCTTCAATAAAATTCAATAAACAGTCAGTGAAAACAAATTAGTGAATTCCTTTGAAACTCTAAAATGCGAAATCCAAATAAATTATCTTCAGTGTCTTTGCTGACCAACATTTAGAAATTTAGAAAATTAAATGAAGTGCTAACAGCACACTCAGAAAATCAGGAAAATTCTACAGTCAGCACTTATATGGTAAATGGTGAGGGTGTCACGATTAGGTATAAAAGTACTACTACTAGTAGTAGTAGTAGTAGAAACCTTTATTTTACCAGGAATAAAACTCACTGAGTTCACTAAAACAACGCAACACGTTTGTTTGTAGCCGGCAGACCACACAGCCGGTGTTAGCCAGCTTGATGACGTGCTTAACTTTGTGCGGCTGAAAACACAAGCATCTGAAAGCGTCTCCTTTCTTGTCCCCAGTTGTTCCACTGGAAACAGGAGGGTACAGACCCGGTTTTCAGATGTTTGTGCTTTTTAAGACGCACAAAGTTAGGCACATCAGCTAACGCTAGCCTGCTAATGCTAGTTTGCTAACGCTAGCTGTGTAATCTGCATCATTGAAGTGCCGGTGTTGTGCCGCATCGGCTACAAACAAACGTGCTACGTTGTTTTATTATAAAGTTCGGCCCTTCACTCTGGCAAATTGCTTTGATCCACTTCTTCCTTAGTATCACTTCAGTCTGGAATCCATGAAAATTTAAGGAGGGTTGGCGTTTATTCAATTTATGCAGTGGAACAGAGCAGGGACATTGAACCGGCCCGGAAGTGGACCGGCTAAGTGTTTCAAGTTCCGGAAACCGCAACCATTCCATTTCATACTGCCCAGCAGTATGAAATGGAATGGTGTTATAGACAAATGTTTAAATAAAAAAATAAAATGAATAAACATGATATCAAGTGGAGCCTTATGTTCATAAAGCTCCGCTTGGTAAAGCAAAACTGTTCAACAGAATAAAGCAATCAGATTTCCATTCTGCTTGCTTTGATGCTGGACAGGACAAGTAAAAAAAAAAAAAAAGTTCCGGAAACCGGAACACGGAAGCGTGATAATCCCCTATTGCAGTGATTGCTTCAAAGTGCTGCTGAACAAAATTTTAGCTTCAGAGCCCCATCATGCCCTTTCTCTTGTTTTATTTTTGTCTTGTTTTTAATATTTCTTTTGAAGCACAATACAAAATCAAGGTCTTGATTTTCATAGAATTTCTATCTATTACTACTTTTGACAATTTCAACTTATTTTGCTCACAGCTGATTTTTTTTCTGTCTTTAATTGGAGGGTATGAATAATTTTGAGGACAACTGGATGTGTGACGGTACCACTGATGCTGAGGTGGATGTTGGAATTTTGGAGGACATATGCTACCATTGAGGTGGAGGCCTACAAAACACTATGGTAAACATGAAAAGACCTTTTTTGGTATGAGTTTTTAAATAATACAGGATATTTGAGCCAGCAAAGACTGGCTATCATACTCGTTTCTCCTAGAAATTGAGCAAACTCAGTTATATTTAACATGATTTGGAGCTTTAAGTTGTCAAATCAGTGAACAAAAAATGGACAAAAAATGTCATGTAAGAGAGACATAAGGTGCATGGATGTTAGCACCAAGGTGAGAATAGTTTTGGTTTTGTAATAAGTTTCAGTTTTATTTAGTTTTGACTTTTTGTTTTTTAATTCAGTTAGTTTTTTGAGCAGGTTTGTAAGTTTTTATTTGTTTTTATCTTTTGGAAAATGCTTAGTTTGAGTTTAGTTTTGATTAGTTTAAGTGTTAATTATCGTTGTTTTTTTTTTTTCTCGTAATTATAGGTACTTGTCTGGTGTGACATTCAAAATCATCAGAAAGTCGGAAGAGCAAAGTAGACAAATTAAATAGAAATAGATTACATATAAACCCAAAAGGAGTATGTATAAAACAAATTCACAAAGACTAAAACTAAGGATGTTTTTGCAATAATTTTAGTTAGATTTGTAAATACACAATATAGTTTCAGTTAGTTATCATAAAAAAAAAAAAGAAGTCATTTTTATTTTTATTTCAGTTAACGAAAATGTTTTTTTTCAATTTTAGTTTTCGTTTTTTCGTCAAGTTTTAGTTAACTATAATAACCGTGGCTCACACTGCGCCAGTTCTCAGGCTGTAAAAATAAGATAGCCTCAGTCTACAGAAGAATTACCGTTCATATGAAACACTGCAGCAGTAAAATGATGTATCACAGCTTTTTGGAGCTCATAACTCCTCTGTCTGATGTGACATGATGCACCTGCTTCCTGGATTTTTGGGTTTGCAGGCAGCAGCTGTTCCGAGTGCAGCTCTTCTGTTGTTGTAAGCAGGACTAATGCTTTATGGATAAAGTTCACATCTGCACCCTCAAAGGCATCGGGGGAAAAAGCTGCCTCATACTGAGTGTTCTCCAAACCCTGAATGTAGCCTGCATCATAAACAGATGTGAGCAGCAGCGGAGCAGCATACAAAACAAGTCATCGTTTCATGATCAAGCAGACAATTAAGAGTGACAGAGAGCCAGAAAAACAGGATTTATACGAAGTGAAGATCACATCTAAAGATGGCTCACACCGTGTGGAATGAAAATCTTGTCCAAAATACACTTTACAATGAAATACATGGAAACATTGTGACGATCAAAGACAACTACAACAAAGCTGCAGCTTCCAGAGCTTTGTTTCTGGATGCACCACCTGCTGTGGAAGATTAGACCATTACACTGCTGTTTTTGGAGCCTCCAAGCCTCCAAGCCACCATAAACACACCACACACGTGCACGTATCCAGCCAGACCGAGGTGATTCAGCAACACACAGTGACTAAATGAACGGAGCACTGCAGACGATGATTAAAATGTGTGCCCGTGTGTGTGTGCTTCTATGTAAATGTCAAGTTGGTGGATGTGTGCAGGCGTTACTGTGTCCAGATGGGATCAATATTCCCCCTCTCTATCATATGAGGTGCGGCCTAGTTTCTGTCCTGCTCTGTCATCAATCCAGCACCATAGCAAAAAAGTTAGTTTTCCTAGAAAGTTCAGAAATGGATCAATGCGTGCCAATATCGCCGTATTCTACCTTATGAAGTAATAATAATGATAATCTGATGATGGAAGCTGGTGATGATGAATAATGGCCAAAATGGCTTGTTACTGGCTAATGGGTGAGAAATAGACTGCAAGAGGAGACGCAGAGGAGACAGAGAAGTTCATGTTGGAAGTAATGATAGAGGCCTATAATTCTACTGGAATCTACTATGTTAGTCATGTTGCAACAGCAGCGTCCCCCCCTCATCCTCCTCTTCATCCTCCCAGCTGCTAAAATACTGTAAATTGTAGTGCAACACAACAATGACTCAGCCCAGTTCAATTTAAAGGCAAAATAAGTAACATTAGCTGTGTTTACATCAAAGACTGTAAAAAAATGGACGTAGTATCCAGTAAATTTTGAATAGGGGAGGGTGAAGCCAATTTGCGTGTTTCCCACCGTCGGCATCTTGCCGTGTCGCGTGTTACGTCACTCCCAGATAATACTAAAATGGCAATAGGCAAGGCCGCTCCGAGCCGCGGGGCAAATGATTGACAGCCAAGCTAATGCTAACCGAGCTAATCCGAAGTGAACAAGAATGGACAAAGATAGGCGGTGTAAAGGTAAGACACGATCAGACTTGTTAACCAGCTAAAAATCGCCGTTGTGCAACTCTTTTACAGGCCGAGGCCTTCCTGGGAGCAAACAGGGAGCTAACTATTAGCCTAACTAGCATTTGCTCTGTCACCTGTTAATCAAAATTAAACGCCCCTAATTATGTGAAATTTTAAGGTTAAATAACATCTAAATGGATGAGTTATAAAAAAAAATCACCCCCTCACAGTTGATATGAACGTAAACGTGACAGTCTTATTTTTTACAGACTGTAAACATGTTTATTTCTACTGAAAACATGTTTATTTCTGCTGTGAAGTTGGTCTCTTTAACATTGGAGTCTATGGGGATTTGGTCTGTTTTGGAGCCAGACCCTAGCAGATGAAGACAGAATTACAATTTTTGGTTTACTTGAACAAATAATTCATCTATCAGATTGAAATTTTTCCAATGAGGGCTTCCAGCTGACATGTTTACATGGACAGCGGGAAAAGTGATCCTATCGGTTGTACTTGAACAGATATGTTTGTAATGCTTTTGACATGCGCAATGGCTTCTAGTTTGTAAGAAGAGGGATTTTCTTTTTTTACATTTATAATCTTTTGACTATTTAATAATCATTAAAGGGACTTGAGGCAAGGTTAAGAAACGAAACTCGCAACTGAACAGCCAAGTGGCTAGCTTGTTAGCATCCCAGTGAACAGCAGAGGAACCATGTTTCCTAAAAGTGATAATTAGCTCATCTCAAAATTCTTCTGTGGTGTAAAACATCCTCGTTGCAAACACCGACACCTCCATGACTTGATCCACATCCGTTTTGACTTTTTAAGAGCAAACAGCGGCATAAATAAGAGCAGCGAGCAGCCATGTTAGTCTCTGTTCGTCTGCACTGTGAGATGCTCACGGCGAGTTGCGAGTGTGCCCGAGGAGGGTGGGGCGCAAGTAATGGCAGTCGAGTTTGATGGACATAATAATCATTCAATAAATCAGTACAGGCAACCCCATCCAATGAAATTCATTTCATTGGATGGGGTTTTTCCGGTGCTGTACGTTCCACAGGTGATTAATTTTTAAAATTTTGTGTCAGAACATTTAATTAATTGTCTGCAATCGGGGTGTGAAGAAGACTTTAAAGGGGAAGTTCAGAATTTTTGACATGGGGTCTCATTTACAAGTGAGCCAGGATACTACTCATCACTGAAGACAGTTTCAACATATATCATCCTGTTATTCTAGTTCCAGGAGGTTGCTGATGCTAATGCTAGTGGAAGTCAATAGGAATCTGCTAGCCTGTCATTAAAACCAATCTTATCCACTCCACAGAAGATTCGAGGCAAATCAGCGAGCCTATCTGTGTAAATGCCATGTTAAACTAGTTAAAGGAGTGATGACATAGCAGTTAAAAACTAGTTTATGTTGTTGGCATTACTGCATATGTAAATACTCCAAAGAAAAAAACGGCATTTTTTACAGCGGAGTATTGTTTTGAAACGCCAGACCTCACTTCCTCAGTAATACAGTTGGGTCCGGTGATGATATGGAGCTTTACCCGGAGACCACGTTGACTTCATTTTGATTGGCTACACCTTATTTCGCTATGACCTTATTTGGAGAATCTAGGTCAAGCTGCGGTCGGAGTTTGCTAAAGGCTAACTGCTAGCAACATGGGCACTTCAGACAGTGAGCTACGTTTATCAGACAAGACAGCATTTAGAAAATAAATAAACTTACAGGTAATGACAAGGTTGTGGCCCCCTCCCTCAGTGTTGCTGTAGAAGTTTGCTTTTAAATCCATTTGTTTGAAAACCCAGACCTGACTGCACAGAAGTTACTACTAGCTCCATACATGCAGCTGAATCAAACAGGGAGGGGAGGGGGGGAGCGGACGGAGCATAAACCGTTAGGAGAGAGAGAGAGAGAGAGAGAGAGAGAGAGAGAGAGAGAGAGGGGGGGGGGGGGGGGTGTTTACTTGATAGTGTGCTCTTATTGGAGCAATTAAATTACGTAGAATGATAGAACTACGTAGAATGATAGAACTACGTAGAATGATAGCCTGCTGTCTGATTCAACTGTTTCTGAGCAGAGAGACAAAGCTGACAGACCATAAACAGGAACTTTGATTCTCACTCTGGACATTCACATGGCCTCATCAGTGCACAATAGATCATATTATACCCCCCAAACCCCAGAAAAGTGAAATTTGATGTCATGGCACCTTTAACTCATGTGTTAAACTAGTACAACTAGCCTTTGTATGACACATTTTGCATTACATATTAAGGAACTAGTTTCTTACCAGCTTACTACCTTTGCCAGTGTATTCTGGTTCATAGAGACATGGTGACATTTTGTTTGATGAAAAAAATTCTAAATCATCTTCAAAATCTGACATATCCTCATGCCTTTCAGACACAGTCATAGTTCTGACTGGATTTGTGTAATCAGATTCCTTCATGCATGTAGCAACAAATGACATCACTCTGCTGCCAAATACAGGAAGTAAAACTTTGTAAAGTTTCTCAGCAGCAACAATCAAAATGCAACGAAATGCAGGTTAGTTTGATTGTAACATTATTCTGTTAACATGGCATTTACACAGATAGTCTGAAGTCAGAAATGATTTGCCTCGGATGTTCTGTGGAGTGGATAAGATTGTTATTAATGACAGGCTAGCAGATTCCTATTGACTTGCACTAGCATTAGCATCAGGGACCTCATGGAACTAGAATAATGGGATGAAATATGTTGAAACCGTCTTCAGTGATAAGTAGCATTCTGGCTCACTGGAAAATGAGGTCCTATGTCAAAAATCCTGAACTTCCCCTTTAAGCAATATAAAATGCTCCTGGAAAACATCATCCACCCTGCCTTTAACTCTTTCAGTAGGGATTAAAAAATGCAGCCATATAACGGGTCCGAACTGGACTGAAGCATATGATCATGAATGGATCCGCCAGGGATTCAGAGCAAAGGTGCAGCTACTGTACAGCTTTAGGTCTGCCTATGCTCCGCCTAACATCAGAATTTCCAGTCAGAATGTGGATCAGCGGCGGATCCGGTCCACTGTGTAAAGTGGACTCCAATATGACTCCGCAGGCAGATCCGCGGCAATCAGTGCAGCTGCGGATCTGCAACGCCATCCATTTGTTCTCTGGGGTTGCATCCTACACAGTCCTGTTCTGTTCGATTCAGGTTATATCCTGAATCCCATTACTACATAAATGAATAAGCCAATATTTTAAAAATGAAAACTGCTTACTTATTACATTTACAGTACACTGAATAAACCCAACCCTCAGAGGATGGTTTCTTAAGTCAGATCCACCATCAGTTTTTAATTAACAATTCACAACAGTCATCTCAAGGCACTTTACAGACATAATCAATTCAAACCAATCCACTGAGATCCAATTTACACAAGTCCAATTTATAACTGCGTTCATATACTGTAAGCCATTTTATAGGCTAAAGAATAATAACCTAGTTAAGGGAACCAAAGGATTGTATAGAATCTTAACTTACAGTTGTCAAAATTATTCATACCCTCAAATTAAAGAGGGGAAAAAAAAATCAGCTGTCAGTAAAATAAGATGAAATTGACAAAAGTAATAATAAGTAAAAAATTCTATAAAAATCATTACATTGATTTTGAATTGTGGTTTGAAAGAAATAGCTAAAATGAAAAGCTAAAATTTTGTTGATCAGCACTTTAAAGCAATCACTGCAATCAGTTCTTTTCTCTGACGTTAAAAAAGACTTCTACACCTGTTGGCAGGTATTCTGGTCCACGATTCATGGGAAAGGTGCTCTAATGTGTCTGGGACAGTTTTTTTTTTAAACTATTTTTTCCAACCACAATTCAAAAGCAATTTTATTTCACTTAAGTATAATTTTTTGAATTTTTATTTATTATTAGTTTCTTTAATTTCTTGTTATTTGAACTACTATTGTGATTTTAGCCTTTTTTTTAACTGGGGCATATGAATAATTTTGAGGACGACAGTACGTATATTGAATTTCCCACCATGAGTGCGCACAGGCCGGCAGGCGACGGTGGAAAGGAAAAACCCGGTTCAGGGAGGGCGGCAATCTGCCCCATCTGGTTGGGTTTGAGGGATAATAAGACAGTATTCATTATTTTATTCAACTACCTTTTTACATTTCCTTCTTTTGTTCCTTTTGCACATTTGCTGTGGGTGTTTAGGCAAGTGCTGCTGAAAAAGAAACAAATAAAAAGGGCACCTTAAATACTCAGTACATCTTCTCAAAGGTTAAACAACAAAGGGTTTATTTTAGGGTTGGAGAGAAAATGCATATACCTGGTAGAGAAGAGAGAAAATAAAGCTTTGAGAGGCCCTGTCGCCATAGCAACAACAGTCAGGTAACCGTGGATCCTTAATCATCTGGCTGCCACAAAACAAAATAGAGGAAATTGGAAACTGGATGAATCGGTGGAGGGAGATGAAAGCAGAGCCAAATGAAAGATGGCCAGCTCTGAAGCTGCTGTAATTCCGTCTTTTTGCAGGAACTTATGCTGATTGTGTTTTTAATTATGTCTCCTAGAACCGACTGAGCTCAGGGAACCTGCTTAGTCACTGCTGCTATTTGAGGCAAATGTGAGCTGCATTTATTTGGAAGTTTCAAAAGGCCTGAAGGCTGATTTCTTTGCAGAGCCGAGTCCAGTTTGTCACGCAGCAGGAGACGCACGCCCACTCAAAATCATCCAAACACAACTGGCCAAACTGGGATGGATATCTCTCCATCTACAACTAAGCAGAGCTAAAGCTGAAAAAAGGTTAAGATGAAGTTTTATATTGTAAAGCCTGTCAATCACTGTGTGTTTGTTCTTAATTTTAATCAATTAAAACAGTAGAACAAACTCCTGGAAACTAATTTGTGACATTTCTGTATCAGACTTCCATCAAACAAATCATTTATATCAATCAGAGGTTATTAGGACATCATGCAATATCCAGTATTTAAAGTCTAAAATAAGTTTTAAAAAAAGTCTTGATTACATTTCACCTAATATGACCAGAGAATATAAAGCTAGCAGAGCTCTTGCATCTGAAGATTAAGGTCCAGACTAAACCTGGAGAAGCAGCACTTAGTGAAAGAAACTGCCAGTGAAGATTAAATGCATGATGCTGCATCCATTTATGCTAATTTTTTTCAGTTGTAAGGCATATCCTTTTACCAGTTGAATCCCTCTGAATCATGTATTTCATTTTTTCCATTTTGTACTTTGTTTTGAAGAAAATAGCAATTGTATGACCATCACACAGCTTGTCACTAGGTCAAATATAACAATTATAATAATAATGTGATAAAAATAATTATAGTCATAATACATGATAATAAAAAGGTGAAGGGGGTGTGGGGGAATATAAAACAAAAAAAGTTAAATTGTACATGGATACCAATGGATATCATCATCCCAGGAAGAACAGAACTTGGCCAACCCCTGATGATGTCAGTGTATCAAATCCTACAGACTGAGGCTGCACACATCCAGTCCTCAAGCGCTACAATCCTCCTTCTTTTAGATGCATCCCTTCTCCAACACACCTGAATCAAATGAATGGATCGTTCCCAGCTTCTGCAGAGCTGAATGACATGTGCATGGAATAATTCAGCCATTTGATTCAGGTGTGTTGGAAAAGGTATGCCCCAATAGGGGATTATCACGCTTACCGGAAGTTCCCGGATTTTGGGCACTTCCTCTTCCGGGCCATGTTAACGACAGCCGTTCCTGCTCTGTTATACTGTTTAAATCGGATAAACTCCAAACATACTCAAGTTTTCATTCTAGACTGAAATAATACTAAGGAAGAAGTGGATGAAAGCGATCGATTCGCCGTGAAGGGCCAAACTTTATAATAAAACACACGTTTGTTTGTCGCCGGTGGGGCACAACACCGGCACTTCACAGCATGCTAGCATTAGCCAGCTAGCGTTTACTGACGTGCTTAACATTGTGCGTCTTAAAACACACAAACATCTGAAAATCGGGTCTGTACCCCCCCGTTTCCAGTGGAACAACTGGGGACTGCCAAGAAAGGAGACGCTTTCAGATGCTTGTGTGTTTTCAGCTGCACAAAGTTAGGCACGTTATCGAGCCTAAAATTCCAATATCGTGCATCCCTGGAAAAATATTTATCCCAGAGAGTTGAATGACGATAACAAATATGTCTGAGGTAAAAAACCATCAGAAATTTATAAAAATGAACTCTTTCCAGGAGGATTTGCATTCGCCGTGTCGTTTGCCGGAAGGAGCAGAAAATCAATGTTACTTGGAAGTTTTTCTTTATGAATCAAAACCTTTGTCTAAGGTGTCCAACATGCTGCATAAGGTGGCAAAAGTTGCATACGTTCCTTGAGATTTTTTTTTTATTGTGAGTAGAAAATGACAGTGATACATTTTGGCAATAATTAATGCCAGTGGGGCAAAATGGGTTCATTTATCTAGCCTGTTGCTGCTTTTAATACTTTTGATTTAATTTAGCTATTCTACATGATTTTATTGTCATATTATTTTTATTTTTGCTCATCCTTTTAAATACTGGTATGTCCTAACAAGATTTTGGTTCTGTTCACGTTCTTGTATGTACTTTTTAATGCTTCAACTGCAACCCACTGTGATAATGCTGTTCTGTTTTATGTAAAGCTTTTTGAATGATCTTGTACATGAAATGTGATAAATAAACTCCCCTTGACTTTAACCTTAGCCACTTTCCAGGCCATTTCAGTGGGAAGCAGCGACACAAAACACTTAAAATGTGTTTAAAAGACAGACCAAGTTTTCCAAAGTGGTATGCTATACATACACATTCCCTTTAGATTATATTTACCGTACAGCTTTCAAATACTACAACCTTGAGCAGATCTGTGAGACAACACTACGGTACAGTAATGTTTTGGGTGAATTGTTAAGATGCTAGTACGGGTGTCACAATTCTCCAAATCCTTGATTCGATTAGATTTTTGATGTTAGGGTCACAATTTGACTTGATTTTTTATCTTTTTTTTTTTCTTATTCTGACAGCACAGAGGCCTACACTATGCCATTTTTAGGCTAGTCTAGTCTACGATCATTGGTTTTATTAATTACATTTTTCAACAAACAAGAACAAATAAAAAGATATAAATACAATAATGAAATTGTTCTGTAATGGCATGAGCCGTTCAAGTGTTTGAAAGAAACAAACATTGTGCTGAATGCTTTTCATCAGCATTGAAAAATCAGCAGCCAGAGCCCGTTGAAATATCTCACAAACACAGCTAGCTGTGCAGTATCCGCGCATCTGTAGACTCATCCACAGCTATCGACGTGTAATCTACACATTTCAGTTCGTTAGGTAAAGGAAAAACTGTCCTCGTACAAAGTTTCGAGTCTCCGTGCCGCAGTTGAATCCAAAAGCTGAAACTGCTTCACACGTTGATTTCATCTTTGTGCTTGTCACCGGCAAACAACTACAATTCCCAAAGTGCAGACTTTAACAAGCTCAGCGTTCACAAATAATTTTACCTTCTTTGACAGTTTTCAAGTAACTTGAAGCGAGGCAGCTGTGGCTTTTTCAGCAGCGGTAGCTGTAGTCATCATGATTGTTCATGTGGTTGAATAAGACAACTTTAATGCTGCAATCTTGTCTTTCTGCGCAGTGCTACCAATGGGGAAAGCTGCACTGGAGCTAGCATGTTTTGTCTCGTAATGGTGTTTGATATTAGCAACTTTGCAGACAGCAACCGTCATTTGGCAAATTAAACATAACGGGTTGGCATTGGCATGAGATGGCAGTATAAAGGCAAACTCATCGGCCCATTTGTTGTTAAACTGTCTGTTTTCAACGTCAACTTTCCTCCGCTTACTAAACTCACTCATTTTCTGCAAAAGCCAAGCAGTCATCCAGACAGATTACTTTGCACGGCTGTAGGCTCGCAGTTTTTGAACCACGCAAACTGTTCAACGCCTTCATGGCCCCAAAACATAATGGGTCATTTGTGAACTGGCATGGGGGACTCCTTTTAGCCTAATTCTAGTTCCTCGTGTGAAAGATCAGAAGAATTATTCAGCATCAAAACGATTATCAAAGGAATATTTCAAATCAGGGTAGGAATAATCGCGGGCCAGTCAGCAGTCTCTGACGGGCCAGATTTGGCCTGCGGGCCTTGAGATGAGTATGGCTGCTGTACAGCATCTTAGACGGCTACTAGAATATGAATGATGAAGATATTTCCAAAAGGACCATCCATACATAGATGACAGTGAGGGAATTTGCTAGATTACTTCATGTGTTTGTGGTGCAGATGTTTTGCAGGCAGCCAGTTGTGGCACCTCTGTTATTTTTGCTCTGCTGGAGCAGCTGTTTTAAGTGCCTTGCTCAGGGGATCTCTGTGGTTTTCATTAATGCAGCTGAGGGCGTTACTTGTTTCCTTTGACAAGACTTTCCCAGCTAGTCCAGGGATTCAGGTCACATGTTCTAACCTTTATCTCACGCACTCTGCAAATACCACAGTGTGAATGCCCATAAAGGTGACTAGCACTGGAGCTGGGTCATTGGACCATGCATGTAGTCAAATAAGGATTCAGTAACAGAAAGAAAAACAAAAAGTGAAGCATACACAGTTTAATATGTATATTTGGACATAAATCCTAAATAAGAAAGAGGAAAGATGTCCATCTGATTATTTTTCACCCAAAGAATTTTGCAGAACACTGTTACATTTATTTAAAAAACAATACAATAGTGGCCATGTCTTCAAATATGTGCACTACAGTAAACTTGACTTCACAGTTTGCAACATTTTTGTTAGGAATTGAGAATATGCAGTGATATCTACGTATGTGTGTGTGCATGTCTGTGAGACAGCATCTGGAAATGAGCAGGATGCCACGCGTGGTCTGATGAACGTTATCACTGCATCACAGAACACAGACATCCTGCAGAAAGAACAGGAAAACACCCAAACACACACATGCGTCTGAGAGGTAAGCGAGCAGACACACAGCCATGCTAACATTGCAGGTGTGTGCAGCATGGTGTGATGACGGCGCTTTAAGATGTACAGGTACTTCCAGTCATGTCTGCTGTTATGCAAATCTCCTCCCATGTAGTCAAAACAGGGACCAGGAGAAGTCCTGCGTTTCTCCACTGGATTTAATTCATTCCTATATGGCACATTGGAGGAAAAATTGAGTGCATCCAAATTTCTTAAAACTACGTGGTAGGATGCTGTCGCTGAATCAAACCCCTCAGAGGAAAAGCTGTATTTTTGGTAGAGGTGCACGATAACTATCGGCCCGATAGCAGGAAATTATGTCACTCTGATAAATCCGATATCATGACAGCTTGCCCAGATAAGATACTGAATATTATTTTTGTTGTTCAAAATGGCACTTTATATAGACAAGTCTAACCTGTCAGTCATTATTATTGTTTACAAATAAACTTTTTCAGATTGTGTTCACATACAATAAATGTTTGAATTTAACTTGTGAGAGCATAATTTCTCTTTTTTTACTTCTCGATTGCACTTTTTCCATCTGTAACCCTAATGCATGCATTTGCATTAGTTCAAGGAGCCTTTATTTTGTTGATGTGCATTTGAGATATCACATAATTTTGTTTGATATATTTTCGAAAAATAAAGATTTCTTCATTTAAAGAGTGAAAAGTCTTTCTTTAAATATATTGTTATGATCCCCGAGGGGAAATTAGGGCTCTGCATTTCACCCAGTGCAGTGGGCTGCTACTTAAAGCACCCAGGGGCAGTTGGTGGGGGTTAAGAACCTTGCTCAAGGGTCCACAGTGGTTCACCTGAGTGGCGTGACGGAGACTCGAACCAAAGTCCTCTGTGCCAAAACCCACGACATGTCCACTAGGCTACCCACTCTAATAGTATTGATGTCATGAGTAGGTGTGTATGTGTTATCGGTCATCAGTTATCGGTATTGGCCTTAGGAACAGAAATGTATCGGTTCCCGGTATCGGTTTTTAAAAAGTTTATCGTGCATCCCTAATTTTTGGAACAAGCTTCATCCAAGTTTCAAATGTCATGTGTAAGAAGGTAACATGTATAAATACCTTTCCTCAAAAGATGTTTTGAAGTTTTAATTTAAATAGAACTGAAGTTTTCTCAGATATTTCTATTAATCAAGTTATCCCGTTTCTCTGCTCATTTAAAAGAATGAGAATGACGATGCCAGTTAATTATAATGAATTTGACTCTGACTCCTTGGCATCTGCTTGAAAAGGCCAAGAATTGTACCTCAAACACTTCTAAAACATTTTTTAAAGACAGGTTGGATGATATTTTCCAGGAGCATTTTTGCTATATTGGTTAAAAAATTTTTACATCCTGATTGCAGCCAATTAATTAAATGCTCTGACATAAAAATTAAAAAATGTAGTCACCTGTGGAACAGACAGGACTGAAAAACCCATCCAATAACCTTGTAACGACCCGTGCTTATTAACTGAATGATTTGTCCATCAAATTCAAAAGCTGTTTGTCTCTCGCTCCCCCCAGCTCCTCTAGCCTGTGAAGGTCTCACAGTGCACACAAACATGGCTGCTCGCTGCTGTCATCTGTGTAGCTGTTTGCTTTAAAAATCCACTGAAAAAAAACTAAAACAGAAATTTACTAAAGAATAGTTTAGGGAAATAAACTATTGTTTTTGATTGTGGTTGAAAATAATAATAATTTTAAAAAAACAAACAAAACTATCCAAGACACATAAGAGCATTTTTCCCATTTTTGTGATTGTCTTTAATTGGAGTATATATATATATATATATATATATATATATATATATATATATATATATATATACACTGTATATATATATATATGTGTATTTGTATATATGTATATATACAGGTACTACCCAAAAAATTTGAATATCCTGAAAAAATTCACGTATTTCCAAAATTCAACTTAAAAGGTGCAATTTACAAATTTTTCAGACTAATAATATGTGAATCAATGTATTTCAGGCTTTTATTTGTTTGGCTGTTGCTGATTAGAAGTTGCAGCTTAAGAAAACCTCTAAATCAAAAACTCAAAAAATTTGAATACTGTAAAAAGCTCCAGTTTTGTAGCTCAGAGTGTCACAGTCTAATCAGATAAGTAATTCAAAACATCTGCACAAGTGCCCTGAGTCCTTAAAAAGTCTCTGTCTTGGTTTAGAAGAATTCACAATCATGGGGAAGACTGCTGATCTGACAGTTGTGCAGAAAACCATCATTGACTCCCTGCACAAGGTGGGAAAGACACAAAAAGTGAGAGCAAAAGAAGCTGAGTGCTGTGTCAAAGCACATTAATGGACAGTTAAGTGGAAGGAAGAAGTGTGGAAGAAAATGGTGTAGAAGCCGGAGGGCTGACAGCAGCCTGGAGAAGATGGTCAGGAAAGGGCCTTTCAAAAGTGTGGAGGACTTCATGAGGAATGGACTGAGGCTGGAGTTACTGCTTCAAGAGAAACAACACGCAGGCGGATGCTGGACATGGGCTTCAAATGTCGAATTCCTGTTGTCAAGCCACTCCTCAACAGCAAGCAACGCCAAAAGCGCCTGAGCTGGGCTGGAGAAAAGGACTGGTCTGTTGGCCAGTGGTCAAAAGTCCTCTTTTCTGATGAGAGCAAGTTTTGCATCTCATTTGGAAACAAAGGTCCCAGAGTCTGGAGGAAGACCGGAGAGGCGCTAGATAGAAGATGCACGAAGTCCAGTGTTAAGTTTCCCCAGTCTGTGATGACCTGGGGTCCATGTCAGCTGCTGGTGTTGGTCCTCTGTGCTTCATCAAGTCCAGCATAAACGCAGCCGTCTACCAGGACATTTTGGAGCACTTCATGCTTGCTTCAGTGGACCAGCTGTATGGGGATGCAGCACCTGACCACACTGCCAAAACAAATAAAAGCTTGAAATATATTGATTCACATATTATTTGTCCATACAATATTAGGGATGTAACGATTACCGATAAAATGGTTAATCGTGCTAAAATTCCCAACGATTAGTAATACCCTTTAAAATTTTTAATTATCATTAAAACCGTGATCGATTACTGCACTTTGAAAAGCTCACTATGATGCTACTTATTGCCAGGAAAAGCATCAACAGTCCCAGTTTGTATTATTTAATTTATGAAAACATGGTGGAAAGCAACAAAGGCACCCACATGGACAGTGCTGTGAAGATTTTTCCACTTTAAAAAAAACAAAGTAGACATCTAGAGCCATTTTGGATGTTTTTAAAGATACTGGTAGGGTATTTCTATAATACCGCGATAATGATAACCGTGATCATTTTGGTCACAATAACCGTGATATGAAATTTTCATAAAACATCCCCATACAATATGTAAATTGCACCTTTAAAGTTGAATTATAGAAATACATGAACTTTTTCCGGATATTCAAATTTTTTTAGGTAGTACCTATGTGTGTGTGGGCGTGTTTTTGCAACATCGTGGGGACCATGTTTCGGATTTTTACCATCACCGTGGGGACGTCTTGTCCTCGTGGGGACATTTTCCCAGTCCCCACGGGTATGAACCCCGTTTTGAGGGTCAAGATTAGGTTTTAAAGATTAAGTTACAATTAGGTTTAGGTTATGATTAGGACAAGGGTTAGGTTTAGGCAATCAGTTAATGGTTTAGGGTTTAGGTTTATTGAGCGGGGCTAGGGAATGCATTAAGTCAATGGATATACCCCACGGGGATATAAAAACAAACGTGTGTGTGTGTATACTATATACAGTATATACCGGTTACTTTTATTGGTGGAATGGTCACCAAAACTCATACTCAGTTCTAAAGCAAATACTGATATCGGGCTAATAATATTTTGCATGTCTAATGATAGAGACATCCATCTGACTTTATTTGGTCACAGCTAATAAGTAATTGCTAAATAACCAACTCTAAAAAAGCTACCATAGTTACACCTTGTAGCTGACAGGCCTGACTTCCCACTATAAGTTTACATAAATCTTTTAATGTGAGATGTAAAGATTCGTTGGTGTGGAAATATGTAATCATGGTGGCGACTGCTTGTTTCAACTACAATGTGTCGAGGCACGAAACAAAAACACCTTATAAACAAAACTTGTAGCATAAACATGCAGTACTGCTCCTGTTCTGTGTGGTTCCCTGCACTAATTAAAAACAAGAAATCATAATAAAATATTAAGCAGCTTTTATTGAAGCAGCTTTAATAGAATATTAAGTATTTGATAGCTCAAGAAGCAGTCAAAAACCATTGCACAAAATATCTTTCTTTGAAATCTCTGACAAAACACAAATCTGCAGTCAGGATTCACATGAAGGAAATTTTACTGCTGTGCAAATTAAATGAAAAAGAAATAAAACAACAACAAAAGGACTTGTCCTGTAATGAGAAGAGTCGGTTTGCATGATTACTTATGCACACAGAATCCAGAAACATTTACAGTAACCATGACTATGCTCAGTGGCCTCTTCCTTTCAACTTCCTTTCTCCTTTTTCCCTGCACCTCGTTTGCCTCCAGCTCTTTGATCTCTCTCCACTTTCTTGTCACGACTCCAGCCACTCATGCATATGCCCCGCTATCATGTTGTGTCAGAACAACAGAGGCAGCAGCTCTGGAGAGATTGATGACGGGTGTGTTTGAAGGATGAGAGATTTCAAAATGCTCCCTTCTTCCTCCAGCTGTTCCCATCCAGAATATTTGATAAGTGGTGGAATGTTAAGTAACAGCCAGTTTACCAAAATTAACATTTTTCACTGTTTATTCACTTTTAACAGCACATCTTTCAGCCTTTCCCCTGAAATTTAAAGTGAGCATATTTATCATAATTTACTTACCATATCAGTGAAGATTTTTCAAAATTTTGTCTTTATGCCAGTTTCAATTGGTTTACAGCCTGAAAACAGTGCTTTTGACTCATTTTGGACATTCTGGATGATGTGTCGGGGCTTTGTGGAGTCATCTTTTTCCCTATGTCACCTCATGGATCGCCTTTCAGGTGTCAGGTTGTTGATTTTTCTGAATTTCTCTCTCTCTCCTGGCTTCATCTCTTAAACCAGCCCCAAAACATCTCTCTGGAGTACAGCACCTTTTGTAAGTGCTGCATTGCTGAATAAATAATTCACGCTAACATACAGAAGTTTCTATTTGTGTATTTGTACGTGCATACATACATATTTGTGTACTGAGTGCCACCGGTTCAGCACCTCACACTTCCACCCACGCTTAGTGCACTTTCTGTTGCCGTCAGTTCTCTGATCTTATAATGGGAACACCGCAAGCTACAGCAAAGGTTGGTTTATAGCAGCAGTTTTTTCGTGTGTGGGGAAAAGACGAGGGAGGAAAACATACATGGGAGTACTAGAATTGATTTTTAACTGTATGTTTTATGGTTTGAAGAAGCAAAAACAATCTTATGTAACTACCACCTGCAAATGAATAAAAAAAAACTATTTAAAACTCTTCATCATCTCAAATCCTGAATGCCAGAATGCCTTAAAGTGCTGATGACACGACCTTAACTTCAAGTAACTTTGCCATACAACAACACACCAACACAAAATAAGTACCTCTGCGCAGTTAGAAGTCAATCAGACGTGTATTTACGTAAATATCCGATGTTTAAGAGGTGCGCTTAGAGCAGCTAGCTCTTCGTTAGCAAAACTTAGCTTTCGTGACGTGACGTCAGCGAGATAAAGAGTTGCGGTTGGCTTGTTGATCATCAGTCAGTTCAGAAGAGTGTGATGATGCTGAGGAATTTGGGGAAATCAAATTTTACAAGCTAGAACCGGAGTAGAACCGTAGCCAGCTGCCTACAGTCTGTCTCTCAGCCTCAGGTCCACTCGATTCAGCTAAAAGCCTGCAATGTCGACACCGAGCGGACTCAGAACTGTAAGAAGCGACCCAGAACAGCACAAGCAGACCCACAACCGTTATGGAACTGCACCGGTTCGACATAAAGTCAGGCATGACAGAGGAGAGGCACTTGTTCCTTGTGTTAGCTTAATACTAACCGGGTAACCAGTAAGCTCGTGGCTAGCTGCTAACGAGTTAGCTCGCGACAAATAATTAGCCTGTAAAAATGAGAAGATAAATTCCATGGTTCCAGCGGAGTTTTAAATAGTTCCCGTTTATAAGGATGAGGCTGGAGGGAAGGATGCATCTTTGGAAGCAGCTGGAGGAGATCTGATGACCGAAGACGTCCTCATATAACCGAACAGCAGCTGTCTGTCCATACAGCAGATGTATGACTGATGTGATGAAGCAATGGAGGTTGAAAAAAGACTTTTCCAGCGGCGGCGATGACTGCACTTACATGTGTTATAAGTCTCAACAGCTCTAGTAAACAGACGCTGTAGACAGGAGAGACATGCAAAGGGCTCCTACTGTTACCAAGTAAGTCTGACTCTGACCTGCTTCTTTATCCTCTTCAAAATAAAATTCTGGATCTGTAGGAAACCTAAATAAACTAACGCTGTACTTATGAGCTTTTAAACATTAACTGTCAATACAATTTTAAGGCTGAGTCATTACTGTTTGTCTATAAAACTGGATAAGGAACTTAAAAACCACAATGAAGCCATTTACTTCAATGTTAAATGAGCTGAGAACGTTCTAGGGCAGACGTCACGTCCGGTTTCGGCAAACAGCGCCACCGTCTGGTCAGATGTGTTGAAATGCAGCGATGTTTCCTGATAACTCATCTATGTAGCTGCGCTTGTTTCTGTTACATAGATCATCATGAGGAACATTTTTGTTTATAAAACATGGCAAAAAATGTGAAAAACGGGCCATCAGCACTTTAAAACAACATCTCACAAGTTTCCAACTTCAATCTGTGCTTCTCTTTGAAGGCACACAGATATTTATCACGCAGCCCTGCAGCATCTGAGACCGAGAAACCACACTTTCCAACTGCGTACAGCCCAGGCATCACGTCAGCTGCATTTTGCTTTATGGCAACACATCACACCAACAACTGCACATCAACACACCAGCTGCTTTGAATGTGCACTGTGGCTGATTCAGCAGAGAAATACAAGAACTATTAGTGGAGGAAGAAAGGGACACAGCAAGAAACAAGAAAAGAAAAGAGTAAACGCTGGACTGACTTTTACTGGCTGGAGGGAGCTCAGAGAAGAGGCAGGATGCAAGATAGTTGGTCAATTAGTTTTCATTTGGGAGCGGCAGTCTGAAAATCAGCCAAAGTTCAGGAATGAGGCTTTAAGTGTTCTAAGAAAGAAAGACAACATCAAAAAGTGCTAAAAGCTTTACAGCTTTTATCTCTCTTTGGAAAGTGTTTAAAGTAATTCACAGGACAAAACAAGAAATATCTAAAGGGTTAGAAGGAAATAAGTCATTGCAGGGATAACTCCATTTTATTGATTCATCCACACGTTTTTTTACGTCATTCTTTTTATCCTTCTGCTTTGTTTTTTTTTTTTTTTTTATTTCAAATATTACTTAGGACCTTTGCTGCATCACAAAAAAAGCACAACACGTTTTTTCGTGTTTACTGTTACACGGAAAAGGAAGTTACAGTCAGTAAAGTAAAAGTAGTGATTCACAACATTGTCGGCCCGATACCGGTATCGGCTGATATTAGCTTCAAAACCAGCCCGATATTGACCCAATATTGTCAGATATTTTTTCTCATTTTATTTGTTTTGTTTGATAGGGCCAGAACATACAAAAAAAAAAAAAAAAAACTTCAAAATATTTCAGATTTAGCCAAAAAGCTAGTTTTCATCTGTTTTCCCCAGATTTTAAATGAGGAAATACAGAGATATCAAACTTTAAACAGTTTATATATATACAGTATACATACATATACATATATAAATATATATATATATATATATATATATATATATATATATATATATATATATATATACACACACACACACACAATATTTCATATGGTGCATGACTGAGTAAAACAGATTTTTTATGACCCTTAGCATGCTAAGATTGACAGCTCAGGTTAAATCAAAATCTGCAGCAATGCTGCAGCACAGGAGTGTAGCGGGCTGCATACAGCAACAATGATTTATTATTTTTTTTATATACACTTTATTCATTTCAATTAGCAAGCCAATTAGGAAATTCATTCTCTGCATTTTCACCCATCTCTGGTTGAACCTGAGAGCAGTGGGCTGCTATTTAAAGCGCCTGGGGAGCAGTTGGTGGTGGGGTTAAGGAACTTGCTCAAGGGTCCACAGTGGTTCACGTAAGTGCCGTATCGGGGACTCGAACCCGGGTCTGCTGCGCCCATGTATGATTGAAATATCATTTTGTTTTTGACTTGACTCCACAGAGACCTCTGCAGATTAAACCATAAGTCAGCTCAACAATCTTCAAGGGATGTATTTTGTTGTTTGAATGGAATTGTACCCTTTGCTGCTGTTATTTACAGAAAATGACCACAATTGTGTAATTACTTGGGAAAAAGAAAACTTTTGAGTAGCCAAAGCTGCGTGTTTGCTCCAATAGATAAGCCAGAGCTACTTAAATATCAGTTTTTATGAAGATCATATTAAATTCTAAAATATGAATTTATCGGTTATCACGATTGGTGGAAATTTTTCTTATCATTCATCACTAAGAAAAAGTGACAATTTAAAGAAAAGGAGCAATGTTTCCAAAACATTTCCATATGATGTATGGATTGCACAAATATGAGGATCAAGTGTCTCCAACACAAATACACGAATCTAATGGATGGTTTTGGTAGATTTGACAGATTTCCATTACTCTTGAAGTAAATCTTTGACTCTCATCTTTTCATGTATGGATGTTTGCAAGGGATCTGGAATTAATTCATCCTTCTGTAAAAGTAATCTAGAAAATAAAGATGCTTGCTTTACTCCTCCCTTTTTGAGTTTCTTAATGCTCCTGTGAAAGAAAATGATCATTTGTCTCGATAAAAGCTGTAGGGTATCATTTCATTCCTAATTTTTCAGGCAATTTATTTGACAACCAACAAAGTGTGTAAGCTAGTGGAAAATTTTCTATCAGACAAACTGAGAATGAACAAAAATGTTTAAAAAGTCTATAAAAACTGGCTGTTATACTTTAAAATTCACTATTTCAACTCCTTTGCCCTAAAACAGTCTTCAAGGATGATGGTTTCACTAGCTCGTGGCAGCGTGTGGCTACAGAGTAGTAACTGTAAATAGAAAAAACACAATGATTGGTACTGTAATTAAAGATCAATAAGTACCGAGGGGCAGAAAGCCACTGTGACCTTGCTCTTTATTTAGAGGCACCAACAGATCAGGGACCTGCTGCCTGAGCTAGATGCTATTTTTACTCCTTATAATAAATATTTTAGGAGGGTGAAGAAGCATTTAGGGAAAATCTGTGAGTGTGAGGCAGGAGTTGTCAAACACTGTCACGCCTCTTCCAGCTGGTGCTTTGGCCTGGCAAAGATGGCTGCTGTCAGGGCCAAAAAACCCCTACTACTTTACTGTCTCTTTAAGGCTCTGTTCCGCTGTGACAGCCAATCACACGCCAGAAAATGTGGTTAGGCCGTCCTTGTCAACGACCTTGATAGAAGAGGATGTATGAGGATGTGTAGGAGAGGATGGGAATGCTGAATGAGGGAAAGGTGGAACGAGTCTCTTCCAGACATCCTCTCCGTTGCTCCAGTCCATCTCTCGCTCTCTTTTCTCCATCCATCAATTCCATCACCTCACCCCATTCACTTAAACCCACAATCCTCCCCTCTATCTTCTGACAGTTCTGCAGAGTGTTGCATAATTCCCAGCATGGGGGAGGTTAGGATGGAGGTGAGGAAAGGCGAGAATGGAAGCGGGCAGAATGACTCACGATGCAACATGCACCACAACGCCACACTCAGCTGAACCAGTGAAACCACATAGTTCATCACCACCAAGAAGGAATTTCACCCTCAGCTACCCTATGCTGTCCATCATCTCTGCATGAGCTGATGGAGAAATTATTCAGAAGTTTCACTAATTCGGGCATAAGACATGAAATTCTGATGTCACTGTAGTGTGAAAATAGAGCTTTCTGACATCAGATATCCTATAATTACCATGCCTTAACTTTTTTTATGAGTAACTAATACAGATATATGCACAAGTTTTAATTATAAAAGTAGACGGTGGCATGAAACCTAAATAATCTTCTGACCAACTGTAGTAATGACATTATGTTTGTTGCTTTTTTCACCATAAACTGAACAATATTTTAGAACCAGATACAGAAAAGTTCTGCAAAGAGTAAGGAGAAAAGAGTTTCTTTTTTTTCCCACTAAAGCAGGAGTATAATTATTGTAATTACATTTCATTTAAAGGAAAAAATGCATGTAAAAATCTAAACAAAAAAAATTATAGTTAACAGTTAACAGCTGCAAATGAGCTCATTTTTAAGTGAGTTTGAAGGAAATAAAACTGCTGAGTGAATCTGATGACACCTGAAACACTGGAGGCAAAATAATAAGCAAGAACTCCAGATGGAGGAAACAAATCATTGTGTAAATAAACATCTTGTAGCTGATTGTCTATCAAGCTTAATGTTTTATAGAGAAGATGACTTCAACCTTCAGGTTGGAAGAGTTCCTGTAAAAAGAAGTCAGACTGTTCTGAAGTGTTGATACAAAATTATGTAACTTATTTTCTAGACAACTTCACGGTCCGAGTTGCAAATTTAATGTTTTCAATAAAAAAAGACACATATGATGTAAATTATGGTTCTATTAACATAAAACATGATAAAACATGCTGTTTTGTGATTAAGTTAATATTTTATGGGTGTTTTCTCCCTCATCCTGGCATTCCGTCGGCACTGATTAGTCTGTAAAATAATCAGAAAGAATCATGAAATCTGCAAATACACAGACTGTATAAAGTTTTGTTACTGCCTTTTAAAGTTAAATGAGTCAGAAGTCATCACATTTGGAAAATGGACTGAGCTGGACAGTGACACGACACCAGAGTTTATGGAAAAACCCATCAGAGCTCTGCGTCTAACTGTAATAGTGTGCATTTTCAAAATGACCCTATAGAACCGATCATAAGGAGTGAACCTTATGCTGATTGAAAATGTGGGAATGACTTGCATAAAATGCATGAAGCACTGTCAGTGTGGTGTCTCAGTAAGCAACTGCACCCTCCATTTTGCTATACATTAGTACGAGTTAGTAACGCAGGCATACAGCTTTGTAATTCATGCCCTTTGTTCCCACTCCGATCCTCCTTTTAGTTATTTCTAAACATTTTCAGTGGTCTTTAAATTGTGATTATGAAGTTTTTAGCCAAAGATCACCAAACCTGTGCCACTTCCCTTGACTGCTTCAGCAGAGTGCCAGTAGCTCATTAGCAATTCACCTCAGAGTTGTGGCAAGAGTCAGTTAACCGATTGTAGCACACCAGCCTGACTAACGCCGTGTATAGCCTGGGCTCCCTCCATCGGAAAGGGATTTCAACTCTGGTAAAAAATAAAAGTCCTGCGAGGAGGTAGGACTTTATGACATCTTTTTCAGCAACTCAGTTCTCCAACCATAAACAGGCGGCCAGAGAGGAGTGACAATTTAATGATGCCCTTTTTAATGTCTTAAATGAGCTGCACATCTTTAAAACCACAACAACTTGCTGCTCAGAGGGCTTTCCACTTACAAAAAGAGGTTTGCGTCACTTCTGTGTTTCTCTGATTGGTTCTCTCCGGTTCACTTTGTTCCTGTTAGTTCTGCCTCTCGTCTCGCATTGGAATTTTGGGGAAAATTTGGGGAGTGGGTAGCCTAGAGTCCCTGACATGGCACTCAGGTGAACCCCTGAGCAAGGTCCTTAACCCCCACGAACTGCTCCCTGGGCGCTTTAATTAGCAGTCCTGCTCTCTGGTTCAACCTGAGATGGATTAAATGCAGAGAATAAATTTCCTAATTGGCACTCTAATTGGGATTAATAAAGAATATATTATCATTGATATTAATAATAACAATAATAATAATAATAATTATTATTATTATATCAGTTTCCAATGGAAGTATCCCAGACTGACTTGCTGTGTATCTCATATATACATGGTGATAGTCAGGCTGGTGTGCCAGGCAAAGAGTCAGTAGTGCTGGTCAGTCCCCCCCCCAAAAAATATTCCAAATCCAGGTCAGAATCTTCATGGGGCTGAGTATTAGCAACAATCTGGCAATATGATATGCATCACGATAAAGGAACAGTGATACGGTATACAGATACTATAAGCAAGACAATATATTGCAATATTATGTTTAAAGCATGGTACTCAAAGCTATGTGTAAACAATGGTGTGTCTGGTGTGATTCATTCACTTAGATAATGTGGAGTTACACTTCAAAGCAATTAGGTTTAAACATCAGCAGTATATATCAGATACTAGCAGGTATTAGCCTACATGTGCCTAATTCTAATGTTTCTGAAAACATGGTAACTTAACCAACAACCTAAAACCAGACATATTATAAGCAGCTTCAAAGCAAGTCAGTCTGTAGCAGCAGCAGCTGCACCGTGGTCACATGACTCTGAAAGGAATGCTGGGATATGAAGTTCTTCCACAACAACAGGGACTTTTCTACGTCTGCGTCATGCAGGACAAACGCCAAAACGTGCCGCGAGAAGGTTCGATGCTCCTTGACGCACTTCACATAGACTTTGTATATAAACCTGACGCCTGTGCTGTGTTTGGTCTGAATGCACCATTAAACTCTTCCGTCTGATTTATGTATTTGACTGGCTGATAAAACACAAGTTTCCAGATGCAACTCCAGTTTGAGTCAATGACAAAAAGGAAATTTACATTTTAATGAAGGGATTTGTGATGCCATCAGTCTGTTTGGAAGAAATCCACAAGCATTTGTGTATTTGAGGGATTGAATTTTCCTTTCTCCCCTTCCCATCTGTCCTCATTGATGGGATGCCACTTTCCTCCCCATCTTATTTCATCCATTAGAGATGATCATTTCAGTTGGTAAGAAAGTACCAGGCCTTTTTCCTGTAAAGTTTCAAATCTGTCCAGCTACTCACCAGAGAAATGACAGCACCCCTTTCATCCATCTCTCTCTTTCCTATTATCTTCAATAATCTTGATGTTTTATTTGGTCTGCAAACAAATGTCTCTCTGCCTTCCAAGGGAATCGCACACTTACTCACTTGCACGCTCATACACAAACGGATGTTTAGAGGTGTCTGGATGACCTTGTAGAGGAAATCACTGGTCATTTATCATGATAGGTCTCCATTGGTGCGAAGAGCAGCAGATTTGATAAGACCTTGAGATGAGAATCGGTCGATTTAGCGCTGATGGGCCTGAAGAAAACTGTGGACATTAAACCAGTTATGGTCCACCCAGTTATACTATGTACAAAAATGGAGTGGGTTATAGCATTTTTCTGAACATTTGTGCCAAATTGTGTTATATTGCAATAAGTCAAGTATTTGCTGCCCCTAACATTTTAGTAGTTTTATCCTGAAGCAAAACCTTTAATTCATAAGTAGTAAAGACTTTTTTTAAAACCGGTTAACATGCAGAGAACTAATAATGGAGAGACATATGCTCTACAAGCTAAAAGGAATTAAATTAATAGTTTAACAGGAGCTGATGTCAGTTTACTATATAAATAGAAACCTGACAGCTCAGTGTTATTATTGTTCCACTTACATTTGTAGTAATGGCCTGACTAGAGTTTTTCTGAGAGAGCATAAATAATTTATTCCATTCTGCAATATTTGTGCCTTTATCAGCATTTTCTAACAGCTTTTAATGCGACCCATCCAGGTGAATAAAACAAGCGTTTTATTATTAAAAAGGTTGATCACTTAGAGTAGTGCTTCCCAAACTTTTTATGCAACGACCCCCATTTGCCTCACAAATCACCCATATATGAAAAATCAGCTATTCTTACTGAGATAGGGAAAAAGCACCCATAATAACTTTGTTTCTGGACACAGGGTGAAAAAAAATTCTAAATACAAGGCCTGGAAAATATCAGAAACTTCATAAATAGGGAGGATTAAGTTGCCAATGATCTGGCAACCCAATGAAATTACCTTGGGACCCCCAGTCTGAGAAAGGCTAGTCTAACATATTTGCAGAGTGCTGTAGTTATTGTTACTCTTCCTAGTGGGACTGCCTCTTGGCTATAAGCAATTAAATAAAAATGTTTAAGGTTTAATTGATATTTTCTATGGAATTATTTTCAAATGAATCCCCTGCACTCTGCAGAGGGTGATGTCAGCTATAATGAGCAGGTATTTCAGACAGCAGTGGATTGCATGTGAAAGGGCGTCTGCAGCAATGGGAGATGTTTAGGAGGCAAAGTCAGCTCCCCTAGCAACCATCAGTGCTACCATTTTACATGTACAGACGGTGATAAAACCACAGCGTAATACAGCTCCATTACACAATGATTCTGTAAATAATATCAAATTAAATGAATAAAGTTGCTTTATTTATCTCAGAGGGAACTTCCAATGATAATGATGATAACTAAAAAGCACTCTGAGAGTGCAAACCTCCGCTAAGCAGCTCGACTCCTTGATTTTTGTGTGTTCTGGATCACAGTATCCGTAATTTTCTCTGGATCTGGATCAACTTTCGAAACATTATAGAACTCATTGAGATCCTTTCTTGTAATTTTTTTTTACCAAACACTTGGGCCATTTGTATGGACTTATATGGAAAAATAAAAAAAGAATTGGCCTGTTAGGGTGATGTTGATGTAAGGCTGTGTAGGCGTTGGTAAGGAGGTTTGATGTTAACCATGGGGTGTCGGTCAGAACACACAGGACTGGTCACTCTTACAACAGCACAGTAATGCAACAAATGACAGGCTTACAGGTGAGGCTAGTTAAGGTTAATGCCTGGATGGAAGTGAGTGTGGTCTATAAACACAGAAATACAAAGCCATGAGGAATTTGCTTGGCAAATTAACACATTCAAGATATTAATTATGACTTATAAGTCCATTACAGTTAGGACTTAACATGCATATGTGTTTGAGCCCAACAGTTGCGCCCCGTTTCCACCTGTGAGTCTGGGTCGGGTCGGGCCAGGCCGGATAAGGTGGGTTTTGTATAAGGATGTGTTGATTTCACGTTGTGTCCCCACAGCAAACTGTACCCTTACTCTGGAGGCGGAGTTTTAACCGGATAGCACAGCAATGTGATCGCGTGACATCATCGCCGTGCAACACCTTTTAACCAAAACACCGCACCACACGTGACAGAAACAAAAGGAGTCACCCCTGCTTTGTTTTTATGCCAGGTCACGCGGGAAGTGACAGATTTTTCAATGAATCAACGGATTGCTGTGTGTTAGCTCCACCTCTTTGGTCCGGATCGGTTAGATCAGTACCCCTACCAAAGGGTACCAAAATAGTAGGCCAGGTCGGGTCAGGTCGGATATAAGAGTACCTGTCCCAGTTTTATCTGTGGGGACGCACAAAAATGTGGACCGATCCGGCCTGACCCAACCCAGACCCGCTGGTGGAAACGGGGCTTTACAGTAACTGGCATGTAACAGGTCAGCTAGCTTAATAGCATAAAAAGGCACATGGTGAATGGAGGAACACTTCTGAATAAGCAAATCAGCTAAATAACATTATAGGCTAAATAAACATCCTGTTCAGGCAGAAATAGAACTAGTTACTTACAGTTCTTTACAGATGCACACAGTTCACCATATTCACCTGCTAGAAGTCTGTCCAACAGTCCTACCTCGTCGTGCTCACTGCTGCTCATAAGTTTCATTTCTGCATCCTGACATCATGTGCTCAGCTGCACACTTCTGCCACAAGGGGGCACTCATGCCTCATCAACAGCCTTTCCAACATGGTTGCTCTCACGATGATAAAGAAACATTCAAAAAATTCCTGGATCCAGAAGGTGATCCGGATCACCACCAAAATTTAATGAGTTCGTCTTTGGGCTGTGGCACACGGCTGGTGAAGATTTCATGTCAATCCGTCCAGCACTTTTTCCGTAAAGTTGCTGACAGATGAACAGACAGACAAACCAACGCTACCGAAAACATTACCTCCTTGGCGGAGGTATTAACATGGCATATTGTGAACTCTCCAAGAACTAGATCACATTCCTAAATCCACGGCGAGGTGCTTGTTTCCTCTGGTCTGTGGCCTTTATGCTTGACTAACCTAATTGGTTTCTGTCTGCATCCATTCTCTCATCTGAACTCTGCAACGTTAAAAGTCAAACTGCGGCTTTAATCAACAGTATAAGGTGATGTGGAAGTCTCAGTTTAAAATGGTTTGTTCTTTGCTTCTGCTTGGCTTCTTCAATCAACCACTCTTTGTATGTCATCTTTCTCCAACCCATTTTTCTTCATAACTATCAGTCACACTCTTCTTTTGTCCCCACACATCTTTTCCTCCACCAAACAGCCTGTCACGGTGTCATCTTGCAGATTCCATCCATCCATTACGCAGACAGCTGTGGTTACACTCTGATGGGCTCTCCATTTTAGGCCCAGCTCCTGCACAGCACTATCTAAAATGGTTCCTCTTTGCAGGACTCGTGGGACGTGAAAGCTGCAGGGTGATTTAACTTTTGGGTGAAGGCAGCTGTGACAAGAGCGTTAATGTGAAAAGTCTATGATTTAGTGTTTTAAGGTTTGTGTGTTTCAGACTGTTCTAGCTGCTGTATGATGTACAGTATGAAGATGAGATCATGGATAGCATGTTAATGTACACGTTAACATGTTTTATATTTATGCACACACACTCTTCTGTATCTGGATTATGTATAATGCTTATATAAAGTCAGTTGTCTGTATTGATTGGATAATATCTCTGCTGGATCTTCCGTCTTCTCACTCCCACACTCCTCATGCATCCTTGTCATCTTATCTCTCGCTTCTCTCCATTGCATCTATGAATGAATCTGCCAGGGAAAACTGAGTGAGTGAAGAAAGAGGAAACAGCGAGAGAGAGAGAGTGAGATGGAGAGAAGGGGAAACGGCGAGTTTAATTTTAGACTCGACACGTAATTCCCCCTTTCTTTTTTTTCCATGGCTTCTATAAATAAACTCTGCTCTCACTCTCAGCCCCCTCACCCACGCAATCATTGTTTGATGGACTACATGAGAGGGGTGGGGGTGTTGCTTAGCAACCGTATCCTGACTTGGCAAGTCATGTGATCGGGAGATGACTGCCACCAAATGTGGTAGTAACACACTTAAGCCTGGGAGCAGGCATAGTGACACACACATAAACATGGGAAACTTGCATACAGGCTGTTGTAGTAGAACATGCGATTGAGGCGGTTTATAGGCCGAACTCATAACATTAATCTTTAAAAGGCAAATGATCCCACAAGGAACTGGTGAGTTCATTTGTAATTTTGCCAGATGCAGCAGCAGCATGACTAACCTGACAGAGACAGGTTATCCCCGTCTGACGGCCTGATGCTCTCAGAGTCCAGTGTTACTGCAGCATTATGTAACGGCCAGACTTGAGGCTTTTAGGTGGAGGGTTAATGGATGCACTGTTCCTTTAATGGACGACTCGAAGAACAGTCTGTACAGTGCCTGAGTCTTTTAACAAATCACTTAACGTCAGGTAACATTTAGAGGAATTCTGTCCTGGGGCTGGTTCCAACCCAAAAGAGGTAAGCCCTACAAACGATGCCTTGGTAATATAATTTGTCCAAATAAGTCAATTATAAAAAAGTCTGTAAATTTTGTTCACTTTAAATAAAAAAACTGTTAAAAAAAATTGATGTAGTATCCGGTCACGTCTGAATAGGGTAAAGTGAAGCCAGTTCCCACTTCCGCAATGGGCAAAGGCAAGGCCGCTCAGAGCCGCAGGGCAAGTAACTGACAACCAAGCTAACGCTCACCGAGCAAAACCGAAGTGAACAGGAACGGAGGAATATAGACGATGTAAAGGTAAGACACGCTCAAACTTGCTGTTAACCAGCTGAAAACCACCATTGTGCAACTCTGCTACAGGCTGAGGCCTTCCTGGGAGCAAAAAGGGAGCTAACTATTAGCCTCCACGGCTAAAATTGGCAGCCGGTTTGCTGCATGTCAATCAAAAGGCCACGCCCCTAAATATGTGCAATTTCAAGATTAAATACCATCGAAACAGATGAGTTATAAAAAAATTCACCTCCCTCACAGTTGACATTAAGGTAAACTTGACCTATTACACCTAAAATGGTTTTTTGAACCAGGCTGTAAACATGTTTATTTCTGCAATGAAGTTGGTCTTTTTAACATTAGAGTCTATGGGGATTTACTCTGTTTTGGAGCCCCTAGTGGATGAAAAAAGAACTACAATTATTAAACTTAACTTCCGGGCTTCACACTTTTCCTGCAGAGTTTGCCCCTTAGTTTAAATTAACATTATGTACAAGTTAGAGCAAGAAAACAATCAGCAACAGATTTGAGACAACACTTACCATTGCCTGTTTTGTAATTCATCCAATACGTAATGCACCTGTACACAACTACACATGAAATGCAAATGAAGTTTTTTACATGCCCTTTATTATCCGGTCAGTGCGAATCATCTTTAAGGGTGCGTTCACACTCTGGCAGTTTGGTCTGCTTTAAACGGACCGTGGTTCAATTCCTCGATCGTCGTTTGGCGCAGTCTGAACACCAACTGTACTCTGGTGTGCACCAAAGAAACGGACTCTGGTCCGCCTGAAAGCCGGGGGTCTCGGCTTACTTGCAAATGGACTATCGGATTAGCCAGCGCACCTAATGGAAGTGGCGTTTGTCAACTGCAAAAAAGCAAAAGAAGAAGAAGTAGAAGTAAGCCGAGTAGGTTATCGTTTGGGTCAGAGGAAAAATAAAGCAAACAGTGCGTGTTTAAGGAAGCTGAGGTCAAAACAACAACGAAAACAACTAAAAAATGTGTAGACAGACACGGAGTACCCTAATATTACAGCACATTCTCACTCCCAACTCGTCATATGTTGACGCTTGGGCAGGCTCCCTCCATGTCACCTGTCTACGCGCAGGGTATATCCATCTCTTACACATGTGACGCAGCGGGTCTCTCATTTAATGTTATAGAAATCCCTGATCCGTGGTCTCTGACGACATGAGAGCATCAAAGAGGAACCTTTTCCGGTGATTTTGATCACTGGAAAATCTGCTGCGATCAATCCTCCAAAGTCATACGTACTATAGGGTCGTTTGTGCACATCGGAAATTACACTCTTTGAGTGTATTTCACGCTCCCTGTCACCCCTGGTGGCAGCAGGAGGAGAAATGACGGTGAGTCTGACTACAGAGAAGGAAGTCAGCTGAAGAAAGACATTTAACAACTGGTTGAAACACTTGAGGCAGTGTTTAGCTCGACTGGTTGGGAACCTGCCACAGTATTCAGAGGCTGCAGTTCCTCCACGCAGCCGGTCTCGGTACGATTCCCAGCCTAGGACCCGCTGCAGCCCCCATTCTCTGCCGTCAAATCCTGAAAAAACTCCTTATTACGATACAACACTGTGCCTTTATTATGTTGCCTATTTGAATTCTTTTTATTCATGTTCACTGAGGAATGTGCACGTATAAAACATGAAAAAAGTTACTCCCAGCCACCGCAACACCGTACGTCCATTTAATCCCTTCCTTCCGGAGACCCGCTGCGTCACATGAGTACGAGATGGGTATACCCTGCTCGTAGGCAGGTGACGCGGAGGGAGTCTGCCCAAGGGTCAATATATGTCGAGTTGGAAGTGAGAATGTGTTGAATAATAAGTAGAAAGATTTTCACTTTAATCGCTGGTCCGGGTTTCTTCTTCTTCCTGCTTTTTCCTGCCTGATTTAATCAGGCAGTTCGGTCCGCTTCAGTTACTGCAGTTTGAACGCAAACCGAAGCAAAGAAAGGTGCGAAATTCCCACCCAATCGGACCAAGGTCCTGGACTATCCTGGTGTGAATGCACTCTAAAACTCTGGTAAAATGTCCTATAAACGGGAGGCTCTGAGGAAGCTGAAAAAAAGTCAACTATTAAAGATTGCCAAAAGTTATTCTGATCTCCCTAAGAAGCCATCTAAAGCAACTGGTATTATATGGCTTCGGTTGAAGCCGAAGATGCTGGATCCGTGATTTCCAGTAAGAATTTCAGATTTTAATTCGCCTGACTACAGAGCAGTTTCCCACTCTGCCTCCTCGGCCCATTTTAAATCAACTTTGGCTCCGATAAGACGACAGCATCTCTGGGTGGTGGTCACGTTTGGCTTCCTCCCTGCATGATAAAGCTTTACTCTGTATTTGTTGATGTCATGGTAAACTGTGTTCACCGACAGTGATGTCATGAAGTGCTCCTGAGCCCATGAACTACCTCTTATGAGAGAAACATGTTTTTATTGCAAAGCTGCTGAAGGCGCAGCAGAGTACAGGCATGCAATACTGATTTTTGGCCGTTTATCTTGAACATAGACATCAAACGTTTCATTTTTTAAAATGTTTCATTATATAAATTTTGAGATTTACTAATCACCAGTTTGCATTCCAATAAAAATCAGCATTTCTACTTTTTGTGAAACACAGTTGTAAGTAAAGGCGAATTCATTTATTCTTAATAATGGTTTATGTGTTTGACTAAGCATAAAAACACTAAAGACAAAATGAGGATGATGCAGTCTATGACAAGACACTAGCTAATGGCTGCATTACATGTAAACAAACACTTTCAGACAGAATAGCAGCATTTCAGCTCATGAATGTTTTTGCTCTTTGTTACGGTTTTATGTACTCAAGTGAGTAAATGTTGATTCAGTGTGTTTCTGTTTTCAATCCATTTAACAAAGCAGTCCCAGGGAAGTCTAGAGGGTGTTTACTGTACAAGCAAATTAGAGCTGTACAGTGATTTGCCTGTAGAGATCTTTCAGCTCCAGTAATGTGTTCATCAGACCTTTATAATGAAGCACTCTTTTTTTTTTTTTTATCTGTATGTTGGCACACATAAATCAGGGCACCCTCAGGTCAAAATTAATTTGCAGTTGTGAGTAACCACTCGAGTAATAGCTGACCAGATTTCCAGAAGACATAAAGTTGAAGCTGACACAACTGCTGAATATTTTATGCCAGAATCTCCCCACTCTCCCAATTTACAATTTAAAAAGCAGCAGGAATGAAAGGTCCCCTGCTGCTTCTGTTCACATCACCAGCATCAGAGAGGCGAACTAGCTGAGATCATAATTAGGATGGACAATGTTTACTGTGCAGAGGGGAGCAACAGTCTACACAATAAGACTGCATAGATGAGAAGGCCGATATTTGTGGATCAATAAAGACCCTTAAATCAAACAACACAGCAAATTGCTGGCCAACAATCTGGACCTGATCTCTAGGGTGAATTCTCCGATCTGAAAACTGTAATGAGTAAGGACTGGTTAGATTCACGAATAAAGTAAACAACTCTTACTAAATAAAATAAGTATGTGCTTAAAGAGAACTTAATTTCACAATTATGAATGCCTGACTATGATTTTAAGAAAAATATAGAGGAGAACAGTTTAGATTTTATTGATGTCTGATGAAACCTAAGTTTTCACGTCAGTACATTTACATTCTGTGCCTCCATAGTGTTCCCATCACCCCGTGAGGAAAACACTAGAGTGATAAAAATAACTGGTGAATTTCAAACCATCTAAAAACAACAGTAAAACCACATTTAAAAAGTGTTATGCTTTGTTTTTCTAATATCACATTCTTTTTGCATGAGGGGGCTCCGATAACACAACTAACCAATGGTTAGGGATATTTAGCTTTTGCAGAAAATGTTAAAAAAAAAAAAAAAATCTTACAACACTGATATCATATCATGAATATAGGGCACTTAAGCAGAATCATGCAGTGGTAATTTTAAAACTTCAAATAACTAGTTGAAACAAAATATGACAGTAGTGGGTATACCACAAAACAAAGATGCCAAAGCCTTCATTTTAGTCAGGCGTTAGGTGTCATCTTAGTCAGATGATTTCAACGTGCTGACAGCATGATGAAGAGGACTGTTTGGACACAAGATGTCAGTGAAGCAGAACACTTAATGGTTGATTCATGGTTCAGACACTTTCTTTTTTATTTTTAATTAATCACCTTGTAAGAGAACAGCATGATGAGCAATAAGCGCGAAAACACTGAAGAGAGTTCAAAACAAGTTCACTTGACAAGTTTACAGAGCATTGTAGAAACATTCTGGCCCATATTTTAGGCTGATATTTGCGTTCTTTTTGCTGGGTGCAATGGGGGGACTGTGACTGACACCCCCACCACCCGCATTATTTACTAACGGCAGTTTATATATATATACACACACACATACATATATTTATTTATTACATGTGTTTCTTTTATATATTGTTATAAGTGCACTGCTTATTTTTTATACTGTATATTTATTTGAAGTGTTTTGTTTCCTTTTTTTTTTTATCTTAAAAGAGTTTTCAAAATTAGTTTTCATTGTGTCCTTTATTATATTAATTTTGGGGTCAAATGCAGTAACAGCCCAAATTATCAGCAGGTTGTATTGACCATTGGCTGAGGCTGATGAGAAAATATTGGTGTCAGATTGGGATGTTGGATATTATTGGCCAACCAATATTTTTGCCCGATATTAGCATTAAAATGTGTTATCGGAAAATATTGGTATCGGCTTTTTGGACCGATATTTTCACAAACAAAAACTAATTTAGTTACGGAACAATTAAAATTTGCAAGATCTAGTTCCATTAGCACCAGTCCAGCATGTATAAAAGTCCCTGTTATCCACGAAGAACTTCATATCCCAGCATTCCTTTCAGAGTCATGTGACTGCGGTGCAGCTGCTGCAGCTACAGACTGACTTGCTTTGAAGCTGCTTATAATATGTCTGGTTTTAAGTTGTTGGTGAAGTTACCAAGTTGTTAGAAACATTAGATTTAACCACATGTTGGCTAATACCTGCTAGTATCTGATATCTGGCAGCCAGATGTCCAAAATGAACTCTCCTGGCTGGGTTAAGGATATTTTGGGATCTTTGCTCTCGGGGCAGAGTGTAGTTGTATTAGTTGTATTTCTCAAAATATTAGAGATACAACCTCACTGTTTTCTGCATATATCACTATCGGTTGATTTCGGATATCGTAATTTAAGAGTTAGACAATATCGGATATCGTAAAAAAAAAAAAAAAAAGAAGCTTATATCGAACATCCTTAGCATTGGCACAAAAAATCTGTATCACACAATCCCAAGTATGTATTATTCTTTGAATAGGATGAAGGACATTGTAAATGTGCACTGATTAATTAAATATTTACACCTGTCACGCAGTTTCATTTTAAGATGCTAACTTGAAAAAAATGAATAAATCTTCACTGTTTGAGATGTCTAAAGCACACACACACGTTTGTTTTTATATCCTCGTGGGGTACATCCATTGACATAATGCATTCCCCAGCCCCTTACCCTAAACCTAACGCCCATAACTGATTGCCTAAACCTAACCCTTGTCCTAATCCTAATCAAAACCTAATTGTGACTTAATCTCTACAACCTAATATTGACCCTCAAAATGGGGTTCGTACTCGTGGGGACCGGGAAAATGTCCCCACGAGGGCAAGATGTCCCCACAGTGATGGCAAAAATCCGGAACATGGTCCCCACAATGTTGCAAAAACGCCCCCCCCCCCCCCCACACACACACACACACACACACACTTCTTCCATGCAAAAACCTCATGATGTGGTTATCTACAAAGGTTACTACATGTCCCAGAATCCTTTGCAAAGGACCTCTGCTTTATTTGATGGGAGTAGTGCCAGCTGACTGAATGGGATTTAATGAGCCCAACAGAATCAGATCTTAGACGATCAGCGCATATCTGGGTCCTCGGCCGGACGTGTAATTGTTTTCCAATTAGCCCTTCAACATCACAGCCCATAACTGGACTTAGTTTAAATCAATAAGGAATTTATTTTCATTTAAAATCTGCCACCTTCTGTTTTAAATGTTCTTTCAGTAAAGAGGAAAGCCCACTTCTTTCAGCAATTAGTCTTAATTAAGAAACGTGTCTCTCCCTCTCTTTGACTCAGGGGTGCTGACATTGTCGGTCCAACCAGGAAGTGAGCGTTTGTGATCACGCCTCTCTGAGCATTCACCTTGACGAGCCCACAATCCCCCCACCCCCAATACACCCCCCTCTCCTGCCTCCCCCATTGGATGAGAGGCTGAGCCAGAGCCTGCTCCGATTGGTTGCCAGGACCCAGCCTGTTGCTGGGCTGTTTCCATGGAGATCACTATCGCCTTTTTGTCGCTCCTCTTCCAGATTCAGACACAGAGAGAACGGGAAGGAGAGACGAGTGATGACAATGACAGCAGAGTGGGCCGGTTTCAGAGATTTGGGGAAGATGTGACAGATTTGCTCTGATATGTTGATGAAGCAGTAGCAGGGATGCAAAAGAGGGTGGAGGAGGGGGGCATGGAGGGATTAAATGCTGAGGAATTCTAGGAATACTGCAGTTAAGATGATGCACATTACCCTACACACCCATTTTCCTCTTGCAGAGCTCAAACATGTTGAATTTGTACTCAAGCAGCTGCAGGAATGCCAGTAGCTGTTGCTTCATGTTGGAAATCAGAGGACTCCTGCTCTGTGACGACCACACCACTGCAGACGGTTATTAGTATTCAAAGAGCCTTGTAGAGCCATAGAAATGAGATGAGCCGTTATACTCACATATATCACATTAATAAGGGTCTAATGTACTAAGATTAGATCAGAGAGGAGTCAATTTACCAGAACATAAAAATGTCTCCACACAAAATAACAAGAGTTTCTGTGAGATGTTAATGCTTTTGGTAAATGATCACAGCAATGTTTTAATTCACTAGATTGCTTCCCCTCTGAGTGTTTTTTCTGTACCATCTCTCTAAATCCTTGTTTTTATGTAATTTAACACAGTCTGGCATGATTCTGCTAAACCTATGAAGCAGCACAGCTTGAAGAAACAAGCAGCTCTTTTTGTAAGTCAACAACAATATCAGATAAGGATAATTAGCTCCCTTGTCTGGCTGCTCAGAGAAATTTGAAGGATAAAGAGGACGGTGAGGGATAAGAGGTAACATATGGATGAATGGATACGCAGAAGGCAGGAGAATTGATCCATTACTCTACATAAAGGTGATCGGAAACCAAGCTGTGACAAAGAAGGAAAGGCTGCATGTTAACAGCAGCAGCATAAAAATAATGATCTGGTTTAGGGTTACTTGTGAAGGAAAAGGCTGGAATACAGTATGTATGAGAAAAATAAATGTCCTCTAATGAAAGACTTCATAATGTCCCCAAAGAGTAAATCATTTAATCATTGACTGGGAGGGAAATTTTCCATCAGCAGAAAGGTGACGGGTTCATGGATTGATGAAACATCTGCCAGCTCTCCTGCAGAGCCTGGCTCACGGGCACCTTGCTGATGTTCTTTTTGTAAAAGAAGAACAGCTTTTCCAGTTCTGGACCCCGACACCTCAGTCTGTCTGAAGATATAATACAGGTGCAAGATTGAAAGTAAACAGCAACTGATAGTTTTCAGTCACATAACCTGCCTGGAGGCCTGGCAGGCAAGAGATGGCGGGGCGAGGCGGACTCTCAACTGACAGACAGAATAGTTGTTTAAATCACCTGTCAGTCACCGAGAAGGAAAGATACAGAAATAAGTTGGAAGTGTTGGACATTTGTGACCCGTAAAGAAAAGCAACTGCTGTATATGAGCTATTAAACACCACCGCGTCGCTGCTGCACATTCAGCAATATTTACATCTGTCTGGTTGAGAACTCGTCATAGTACACCGCTGCCAGAATGAAGGTATACAAGAACACAGACAGTTCTCACTTAAACAACTGCTGTTCAAACAGAAATGAGACAAATAGAAAAAATTTCCTCGCATTTTAACTTACTGCAACCTCAGGTTTAGAAAAGATGCAGTGCCATGAAGACAAAAAAAAATAATATATCAGACAGGTATGCATGAAAAACAAAGAATATCATTCTAAATATAAGTGTTACATCTTGTCTTTGTGTCTTTGAAGTAGCTGCTTCAGAGCCCCGGAGATATTATCTGTCTCAGACGAGTAGTGACCTGAGAGGAGCAAAAACTGGAGTGGAAAGACTACATGAGATGGACCCACATAAACATTTTACATGGCATCAAAATGCTGATATGGCGACTTTCCTCCTGGATCGGGAAGCTAACTCGCTTGCTAATGTGGCTAACGTTAGCTGTCAGATATGAAACTCCCTTACTTAATTAAAGAAACAAGAAAAGCACTCTAAGAGTGCAGACCTCCACCAAGCAGTTCTCACACTGATAAAGAATCCTTCAAAAAAATTCCTGGATCCAGAAGATGATCCGGATCACCACCGAAATCTAATGGGTTCGTCCTTGGGATAAGGCACACGGTTGGTGAAAATTTCAGGTCAATCTGTCCAGTAGTTTCTCCGTAAAGTTGCTGACATACAGACAGACAGATAAACTAACCAACACTAAAGAAAACATTACCTCTTTGGAAGAGGTAATAAAATGAATAAACTCAGAATACAGATCTGGGCATGAAAAAGTTCCTCCTTTTTTTTCCAGTTGTGGTGCTCTAGTAGTGCACAATTACTGCACTATCACTGGCTGAACGATTTGTCCCGCAAATACGTCATCACGTACGGTGTCCAAACTTGCCGTGTGGAAATGTCCTTGTTCCGGGCGTTCATTTATGCTCTGAAATCGTTTTCCCTGGGCACACAGGTGTGTCTCTGTGCGATTGAATTAGAAGAAAAGTGGCTGGTAAGTGGCTGGCAGTCGGCCGAAAGGGGAACTTTTTTATGCCCAGATCTGTATCAAGAGGAGCCTTACATTCATAAAGCTCCCCTTGGCAAAGAACATCTATTCAAAACAACAAAGGAGCCAGCTCATCATTCTGCTTGCTATGATGCTGGACAGGAAAAGTAAAAAAAAAAGAATAAATAAATAAAATATTATAAAATACATAAATTAAAAAAAAAAAAGAAAGAAATAAAACTTGTTGAACATGGTGCAGGCTGCTCAGGACCGGCCCTAAGCAATCTGGTGCCCTAGGCAAGATTTTAGGTGGCGCCCCCTTGCATCGCAGTACAGTACTTGCACTGCTAGTGTATATACTCACATGAAACTTATTAGCTTTGCCTTGGACATTCTTTTATTTAAACAAAACAATTTCCGCATTCAAAATACTTAAAAAAATAATTAAAGAAACTAATACAAAAAATGAACTCGCTTGATGCTGCTGCATCACGGCTGGGTTGTATTGCTGAGATGGAGGCGACGGGAGGATTTGCAATGGTGGGACTGAGAAACCTCAGTAGCACATCTGAAGACAGAAGAGGAATATGTGACACCAGTCTAATAATAAACATAGGATTTCAAAACTAGAATAAAATGAAATAATATAAATGAAAAAAGAGATACATGCGTAATGTAAACTACAGTATAATGTATAATATATAATGAAAATTTCTAATTAAATTATATTCGTAGTTCATACATTAGTAATAATTTCAATTTTTTGTCATTTCAGTGAAATACTAATTAGCAGAATGCAAAGAATCAGTAAACTGCAGTATACTGTAATATACTATAGTATGTGGGAACGCTAAGTTATGCTGCAACATTAATGATGTGCACTTAAACACTGATGCACAGTTGAACATGATAAACACACTTCAGACAGTATGAGCTGTAACACAGTTAACAGCTAGCCTTATAACCGTGGGAAATGAATAGTATTTTGACTATTACAAGCTGGGAAAACGTGAGATAACCATGTCAATGCAATTAACATAGTACCACCTGCTAAATAGATCTCATATTTACACATTTGCCCGAGGAAGGTAAAGGGGGGTAGCTAGGGCAGCTTGACCTACTTATTCTAAATAAGGTTATGGCCAAATTAGTGTAGCCCAGGGATCCCCAATTCCGGTCCTCGAGGGCCGATGTCCTGCAGGTATTATGACCTGCCAGGCTGCAACACACCTTGTGACATGCAAGATTGCTAATTACCCACTGATTGGAGTCAGGTATGTTGCAGCAAGGGAGCTCCTCATACCTACAGGACATCGGCCCTCCAGGACCGGAATTGGGGATCCCTGGTGTAGCCAATCAAAATGAAGTCAACGTGGTCTCCGGGTAAAGCTGCATATCATTACCGCACCCAACTGTATTACTGAGGAAGGGAGGTCTAGCGTGCTAAAACAATGCCCCGCTGTAATCAGTGTAGTTTTTTCTTTGGAGTATTTACATATGCAGTAGTGTCAACTACATGAACCATGTACTGCTATATCATCACTGCTTTAAGAAATTCCTATTCACCCTACTTAAAAAACCAAAGCACATTTTCCATGGAAAGTAATTCTCTTTCTTCAGAGATCCCTACACCCGTGGTTGTGAGTACAAAACACAGTGACGCATTGTTTTCTCCTGCGATTTCTGGTGCCCCCTGGTGGCAGGCGCCCTTAGCATTTGCCTATACTGCCTAAGCCACGGGCCGGCCCTGAGGCTGCTGGTCATTGACGTATTGGCAGCGAACCTGGCAGCCCAACGACTGGAGTTATCTTTTTTTGCTGTTGCAACTACAACGTAGACACACGTGATGTGGCTGTTCTGTTCGTATTCCATTTCCAACCTCTAACAGATTACCAGAGGACGACCGACAGAAATATTAGTGAGTGCTCTATGTCAGAGGGTAGAGTGACCATCTTTTACCTGGGACAACACTGGTCTGACCCCTAACCTGCCAATGGGAAAATATTTGGTGTTCCTGGTTTGTGGATTTGGATTAATCTTTATGAAGAAACTTTTAAAAATGAGGCACATCTAATTCCTTTTATCTTCTGTCTTTTTTAATCTTTTGTTTTATGATCATTGGAATAACTGTGGTACTTATATATGCATTTGTATTAGATTGCAATATGCTGATGACAAAAACATTCCAGTTCTGTGTGCGCAATCCTGAAGAAAAAAATTTAATTGATAAGAAGCTGATAAATACATAAATATATACTTAGCAGCTGGATATTGGTGAACACAACACTTATCTCATATTAATGGATAATATTTTAATTACTCATTTTAGCATTGCACAATTTGATTTTGGCCCCTACCACTGAGGAAAATGGTGCTTAGCTGATTAAGGGTCAACCATGCTAATCAGTTTGTAGCTAATTTATCTGCAGGTTGGTGCACAGCATGGTGCTGACAGCTGGATCTTACATCTCTTGCTCAAACAGATGTTGCTCCTTATTTCTGCTTTATCTTCACTGGAATGGTTAGGCAATGATCTAACGTTAAGAATTTGCAATTTAAATACAAGTCATCATTCTCAAGTCTTTCACATAGAAAATATCCCAGAAGGAAACTATAGTTTTATTTGAGATCTTCCAACAGGGACTTCAGTTTCCATCTGGAACTGTGCACCATTATTCTGAATATAATGAACATTACAGCAATGAGTTCAAAATAATCTCAGGCGATTTGTTATACAGTGCATCCATTCAGTCAACATGAGCAAAGAATATGAACTTTGACTCTCTCAAGAGTTGATTTTGTGTGGACCGAATGAAACGAGCCATTTAATGTCCGCACTAACAGACGTTCCTTCAGACACTTACTGCAGACATGAAAAAATATGTAAATGGAACATATTAAAGGTCAACATTCTGCCTTTTCAGCACTGATCAATGAGGTTCTTTCTTGGTGATTACCAGAGCAACTGCAGAGGGCGTTTTTCATGACCTGTCTGAGGAACACTAAAACCGACTTACTGTGTGCCTCAGCAACCATAAGAGCAATAACTCCTAAATGAGCCTTCTGCCTGCACCACGATGAGATAAGTGTGCTGCATGATGACTTCTATCATAAATGCAGCCATTACTTTGTTGCTCTGCAGAAGATGGTGGGCTGCAGAATGACATTTCATTTTACAATAAAGCTTGTATTACTCTGTGACATTAAGACTCAAGTAGCTAATAAAGACTGTAGGCATCTCTTAAATGACAGAGAGGGATAAGAGGGGAGAAAAATCCCCCATGTCTTCCCTGGTTGTGCGTCTGTGACCTTCAGCTGCACCTGAGGAGACATTTTCACTCAGTGTGATGAGGTATGAGGGAGTTCTACTCGCTTCCTCCTGACCTTTATTCTCCCCATCTCCATCTCTTCCTGATGCTCGTTCTCCGTTTGCGTCTCTGTCACAGCATCAGCTCTACAGCCGACTGCTCTCTCTGCTGGAGGGCTGCTATAACAGCACCTTAAATGTTTTATCTGGGGAACCAAGACACCAAGAGAAACGAATAAGATAGCAGCAACAAGGAGAAAGTGTCATATGCCATTTCATGATTTGTGACTCTGCAGGGCTCTTTGGTCGTGGCTGAAGGAGTTTATTCCACTGATAAAATATAAAACACGCAGATGTGTATTTTGTTTTCTTTTTAGGTAAACCAAACAACAACAACAAAACAAAACAAAACAAAAAAGCATCCCAAAGGAATAATTGTTTTGCTCAATAAGAATGAAACACATTTGCTAATAACTAGAGAAGACCCCTTTTACATACAGTATACTATTCTATTTTTCATTGTGCAATAAGTAGTTTGTGAATATCTGTAATTACTTACTAAGCAGTGAACCCCACAAAACTTGTAATACTGTAGGTCAGAGGTGCCCAAGCCTGGTCCTCTAAAGCTACTATCCTGCAATTTTTAGAACAAACCCAACATGACACCTTTCCCTTCCATATGAGGGTATAATGATTCGTTGCTCTCCGACCACCACTGCAATGGCACGTTTCCTTCTCTGGCTGTACATTGTTGCTTTTATTTTGTAAATGGTTGGGGGAAAAAAACAATCATTGATTCAAGAGATGCATGGAAAAAACATTAAAGAAATATGAAAATGAAAGATTTCAGTAAATGTGAACAACCTTGGAAAATTGGTAAATTTATGTATTTATATAATTTATATATGTAAATAATTGCAAAAGTTGGGAAAATATGCAAAGTAAACAATTATCAAGAATAAATTTGATGTCAATTGTAAATATTATACAAACACCAAGAAATGAACCAATGTAAAATGATGCTAATGTTGAAGTGGCAGATATAATATTGCTCTTCTCCCCGTTCTTCTCATTCATGCTGTACTGAGTTCATCTTGTATGTTTTAATACCTGTTTTGCTTTTATTGAATGAAATAAAATTAGTTAAAAAAAAAAAAAGAAAAGGGAAAAGGAAAAGCAACACCCCATAAGTTACTGACGAGGGGTGCACCAATTTCGTTCATTTTGGAGGATTGGTGATTAGCCGATACTTGCATGTGAAACTGATCTTATCTACTTTGACAGAGGTCTTTCGGCCCTGCTGTAAGGGAAGGCTGACTGACAGGCCAACATGACACCTTTCCCTTCCATATGAGGGTATAATGGTTCAGGTTATCAGGTTCGTCTGCACCAGTTAGTAACAGTAACACAGAACAGCCATGTGGTCAGTTTGGCAGTATTATGCAGTTACAGAAAAAGAGCAAAATTGGAAGTTTGCAATTCATGCACAGCCAAAATCAGATGCAGTGACGCCACAGCCACAACTTACAACACCGCAAACTTGATTTGGCATTAAAAAACCCACCACCAAGCTGATCATGCAGCATTTGAAGACAGGAATCAAGCTAAGGCTAACGATATAGCTAGCGGAGGCAATGTGGCCCACTGTTAGCTCTTATGAGCAATGAAAAGAGCAAAGCAGCGACAAGGAAACTTATGGAGTCATTGAGGACCAACTTCTCAGAAACTTCAGAAGAAACCAGACGCAGATATAATATGGCTAGCCAGAGATACTCTTCAGATGTACTAGCATTTCTGGAGCTTCCTATTGGATATTGGCCAAGTTTCAAGACACACTCGCAAGCCTGCTAGAAGCCGATGTAAAGACGCTCGGCTTTACAACAGTCATCTGGACTTCTGATGTGAGTGTAAAGGTCTGGGTAGGGGATCCTGGAAAAAACAGGTCAAACAAGCTAACAGTTTGCAAAAAATACTACACACCGGGTTAAAAACCCACGCCTCCAGGATACAGGAAGCATAGTGCGCTCATCGTTATCGGCGAAGAATAACCGAGAATGGCCGAGTGAAGCTGATGCTTGTAAGCTTCCTACTGTAAACAACCAGAGGAACCACGTTTCTAAAAGTGATAATTATCTCACCTCCAAGTTCTTCTGCAGTATGCGCTCAAAACATGACCTCAGCTGCAAACACCGAACACACTCCAAGACTTGATCCACATGCATGCTTTTTTCCTGTTTTTAAGAGCAAACAGCGGTATATTAAAGAGCAGCAAGCAGCCATGTTGTCTCAGGTTTGTCTGTACCAAGAGTCGCGAGCATGTGCTAGGACGGTTGGTGCGCAAAAAAAAGACATACAGCAGTCGAGTTTGATGGACATAAAAACCATCCAATCAATCAGTACGGGCCGCTCGAAACCCCATCCAATGAAATTCATTTCATAATTTTTTTTTTTTTATTTTTGTGTCAGAACATTTAATTAATTGTCTGCAATCGGGGTGTGAAGAAGACTTTAAGCAATATAGATAAAAAATGCTCCATTGGAAAACATCATCCCCACCCTGCCTTTAGGGCATGTACATGTGCTGAGCCTTACTGCGCTGTGCTGATGAACAATTTGAACGCTATCGAATACTTTTACACTGTAAAGAAATGCTGGGGTCTCACACTGCTACCAACTTGTCAGCAGAGTCTCAGGCAACATTGGATCAGTGAAAAATTAATCATGCAGAAGTTCACACCATTTCCGGGACAACTCTTGTAATACAGCCAAAACACTGGATGAGACCAACTTGAAAAGTTTGCCCTGCCTGACACACACACTGCAACTCGTTGCACACAAGGGACAACTAGCGCAGCGCAGTGTTGCAGACATTGTGGTAGGGCTGGCACAAACAATTATTTTGACAATCAACTAGTCACCGATTATTTTGGTGATTTGTTGACTGATCAGATGATACAAAAATTGCAGCATATTTACAGTACCAGTCAAAAGTTTCTCGCTGAATCTAGTGGAATGTTTGATGGAATATTGTATTTTGTAGCCATAATTACTAAAGGCATACTATAATATTTCTAAAACTAAATTGAAAAGGAAAATTGCTTTGCTAAAATTCTTTATTCACATGCAAGTCTTAAAAACGGACGTGTTTGTACAAAGCACAATGACTGACCCATCTTTGTCTATGCAAAAGAAGATACAAGAATCGCTACTACTCAGTGAAGGACGAAGTGAAATTGCTCATTCCAGCCAAACTTGAAGAGTCAGAGACCAGAGTTGTGGATGATAGACCTGTTGCAGGAACATCCACCAAACTGTGACCTTGATGCCACTTCAGCTACACAATGAAATCTTGATGGAAACATTGAGAAGGAGCAACAGCGAGCCAGCCCTTCAGCCCTGCAGGTACTAACTTACCCATCTAAAGTTCCCATCAACAGGAACCAGGGCATACTGGTGGCTTAATGAAAACCCCTTCCCTCATCTTCTCCACGTACTCGAGCCCATCTCTCTGCCCCATGCATAAGCACTGAAAGCTAGCGCCTGTTTAGCTCGGCTTGGACACGTAGTGGATAAGAAAAGAAGTCTGTCTAATGAAAAAGCAGAAATGCTTTTATTCATCAAGAAAAACCTGCCTCTAATGCACAAGTGACGATAACTTTTCTGATGTTAGTTTTTGTTACAACCTGTTGAATTACAAATCTAAGAGCTGCACTTCATTTTCTTGAAGGACCTTCACTTTTAGAAGCTTTTGTCCTGTAAGCTGTTGCAGGTCATTTTTTAATGTTTTTTTTTTTTACATTTAATCAGCCACAAAGCTGCTGCTTTTTCTCGGTGGTGTTATGGTGTCTGGTGGTCAAACCATGTGTGATAAAACCACTGATCCAGCCTGTCACGTAATCCTGAAATGAATTCCTAGACAACGAAATCAAGATTTGTCTGCACTGACCTGCCTCTGTGTTCCCACATTTATTTTTACTCAACATTAAATTTAACGTTTAGCTTTCAGATTAAAGGAGAAAATGTGAAAATTCCACAACAGCTTCTTTTGTCATGCATTTTTAAAATTTTTGCTGGGGGTGTAGATGAAACCTTGATACATTTCTAATAACTATGAAGCGGTAATCTTAACTGTGGCACCATTTTATCTACTGAGATTTATTTGTTCTAACTATTTTGTGTTTGCTTGCTCTTGAACCCCTCACAGATCTGGCCTGATCTGGTTTCGAGTGTGACTTTTTCTTTACCTGCCGTGATCATGACAACATAAAACTCTGTCCAGAGATGACTTGAATTTGTTGTCTAATGTTAAAAATTGCAGCACTTTCAATGTTATTGCTTTTGACAAATTCGATACCACTTCCTTTTCTCCCAATCTCACCTTTTATTATCACTGCTGTTACCACTGTCTGTCTGCTTGGAGACCTGAAAGTAATATCAACCAGGAGCAAATTTAATTGGACAGCTTGATGAGACATGAAGCACCTCAGGGGGGAGATGGCACTTCTGCAACTTTAACACAAGGGGGCAGTGTTACCACAGTTGGCTGCTGACAGGATTTACCAGCAGTCACACACATGCACACCAACCCAGAAACACACACGAGCACATACAGCCAATAATGTCTATTGTGCAAGTCCAAAAATGGCAACAGATTGCTGCTTTTGTTCTCCTTTCTTTACTCTGATTGCTCCTGCAGAAGATGAGAAACAAAATTCTGGGTCGTGTGTGCGCCAGTGTGAATGTACAGAGGCACACACATGTTTAGGCTTTATCATGCATGCGTGACAGCTGTATGTGTGGGTAGCTGGTCCGTGTGTGAGATGCATGTACAGTGTACTTTGTGGAAGTAAATATGATTAAGTGTGTGAACAAGCATGTGCAGAGGTGGCAGGAGGTTTTCTCGGTGGATTTTATATGTATGAATATCAGCATGGTGGTTTTTGCGAGTCTGTGTGTCTTGCGGCATCTGGGACGTTTCTTTGCCAATTTCATGTCGTTCCTGCTGAGACAGACAGAATTAATCTACCTGGATTTGCCGGAGAGAAGAAGAACGGCAGCCTCCCGGTTTGCGATTATCATAAGCACACACATGTATGCAGTGTCAAAGCTCAGTACCCGGTGCAGTAAATTAGCATTTACAGCTGGATTAAAACGTTTAGCATTGACACATTCTTTTTGTTTGGATTGTATTCATTCAGGGAACGACTTTGTGATATTTTTTACACAGGCAAACAAACTCAGACTAACACAAATCAAGAAGTAGTTTGGAAATGGATGGTTTGAAATCAGTTGTGTTCAGATAAAATGAAAATAAGACTCCTGAGAGGTAGTGATACAGTTCATGTCTGATATGATACTTGCTGTGTTTTCAAATGGAGATTCATTACACAAACCAGTAGGACTAATTTATTTTTCTCCCCAAATCCACAAATCACAGTAAAATCCACAATCCATTATCAACTCTACCTGTGATGACAAATAGGGAGCATCATGGAAAGCTTATAAAAATTCATTAAAACGCTCGCTTGCTCGCTTGGGGATGTCCCCAATGTGGTCTGCAGCGATAGCATCTATGCTGAGGAGCAGCTGTGGCATTTCCCTTCTCATTCGCCTCTTCACTGGTGAAACAGATAAAATGTCAGTCAGCAAGTGGGGTTGTTACCGCTGATATCACTTCGAAAAGGTTGTGAGGCTAAAGTGGGAAAAACATGGCAATAACTACCTTTTTATACCACAAATGAGCCTCTTAGTTTTTAAAAATGGAGTCACTACTACTCATTTTTATCAATAAAATGTCTTGGGATTGTTTCTTTAATGTAAAGGCAAAATTGGTCAAATAAGAATAAATGTCTTTGATGTGTGACAAAGTAAATGTAGAAATAGCTAAATAATCTGATAAAACACCCTAAGGAACATTCAGTGCTTCAACTATAATCTCATTTATGAGAACATCAATCAAGGACAAAAATGCTGGGGAGTAATTCAGTCTCACAAAAGAACATAATAGTTTGTCCTCAGTGTATAAAGTTCCAGTGTCACACTGAACGGCTGGAAAAAACACAACCAAATAACATCTTTTCCTTTCCCCAGTTCTGCATCAGGAGGCGGCTTAGGTCTCACTACATCATCACACAGACATTTAACGTCTGACTGCCTCTCTGAACGTGATGACCACGGGTGAACTGGGGCCAAAACATAACCCAGGAATCGGTTTTTGCTGATTCTGCTCTCCGTCTTTAGAAGTTGTTTCAGAGAAGTACATCAAATCACAAAATGAGCTGTGAAAAACACTCTTTTTAATCAGAAGAACAAGTCTAGCTATTCTCAAGAGAAGTAATCACTTCCTCTAAAATGAGCTGAATAAATAATTACACACTGCATGTGGACCACACATGTAATGTTAAGTCACTTGTATAATAAAAGAACAGAAGAAAAAAACCGAGCCTAAACCACATTTAAAATACTTTACAGACCACTGAAGAAAGAATAGATAGGCAGGTCTTTTGGAAGAGTAAAATGGCACAAGTCTATACAAATCAATATATAAGCTGAAAATATATTGATTTGTACACTTTGTTTCAGATTCATTACAATGTACAATCCCTCCACAACGCCACGTTTAGGTTTCTTAAGAGCTGAATTAAAGTTCTGCGGGCGGTTCCCACCGTCGCCTGTCTCGTTGCTCCCGAAAAACACAAAAGTGGGCAAAGAGGTGGAGCTGAGAGGGGAACTATGAGCGTGGGGGCGAATGATTGACACCCAACAAACTGAGCTATCTGTAGCTCACCAAGCTAATCTGGAGCTAACAGAGAAAAAAAAAAAACAAACAGCGAACCATCAGTCACAACTCACCTTCCCACTGAAATTAACGTGTCCACACAGGTTTTTCAAACCCAGGCTGACCCTCCTTACAATCAGCATTAGATCCTTTCTCACTAGCAAAAAAAAGGCCGGTTTGATCCCCCGCTGGCACGCGGTGTGACCTCTGCCTCCACAGCATGATGGTGTCTGAAGATGCCATCACGCTGGGTTCCTGATGATGATGTCATTCGTGCAACAGAAATCAGGAAAGTAAACACTGGTAAATAAATAAGCAGTAAATAAATTTGCAGCTCAATCTGGGTCTGGCGTTCCCATCGCATCCTGCTCAGCACAGAGTGTTTAAAGGCCATTTTAACCCACGTTGCCAGCCGTGGGTTTGATGCGGGTCGATGCAGGTCTGTGAGCCTTTCCCACTGGGTTTAAACAGGTTTGTTGGCCAGTTTGATAGGAGTATTAAGAACACGCCCCTAATCATGGATTTCCAAACTAAATATTTCAATAAATGAGTTGCACGTGTCCCCGTCTGTTGCCCTGGTCTCTGCTCTTCCCCACGTCACCTTCATGAAGGCTGCTCTTGCGGTTGCTGCCAAATTAAGTTGTATTTTTCTTTCCTATTTTAGCACTAAGTGGGTTATCAGATCAGTTATCCATCAACCAAGTTAAAGGGGAACAATCTGGGCCTATTTTCTAGTATGAAATAAGTTAATTTACTCACCCAGACAGTTTTGGTGCAACTTGAATTCCATCAGGAGATATTTAGATCCACTCGAGATCAGCGTATGTGCGATAGAATGACAGTGATGGGGCAACCGTGTCCAGCATCTAAATAAGTATATATATAGTATATATCATATATATATATATATATATATATATATATATATATAATATCTGCCACAAACTCCTTCATTTCACCAATGTTTTGCTACAAAACTTTGGTTGGACCCCCCTGTGTGATCGAAGCGGCTATTTTGTGGTGATTCGTCCATATTTACAGACTTTTTTTTACTGCAACAGCTTTGATGACGTCACTATTATGTATGTATTTTGTAAATTTCACAAAAACTTTACATTTGCAGTTAAACAGAGCAGCTAAACTGATTTTGATCGTACACGCAACAATTATAATAAAGCTCTCTAATCTAATCTAGTCAAATCCAATTTATCCGTTCTTCCACAGGCAAGTTCAGCATTGATCACTCAGATGTTCAACGTCTCACTATGTTCCCGATCACATCCAGATTTGATGTGTCACTACATTAATCAACACATTTAATACTTTCAATTTGGCCAAAAATACTGGTAATATGGGAAGCTGTGATGGCAGGAGTCATCGTTCATTAGTTTGTAGACAGTCATGCAAAACGACACCACAAGTTTGATTCCCACCCAGCAGAACATTTTTAAACCATTCATTCATATTCACATATACAATTTCCTCTCACTTGTGAATAGTTAGGATTAGAACTGAAATGAATAAATAGAATTATATTTTACTAAATATTCTACATCATCATTATCAACTGAGACATTATCATTATCTATTGTCTGCCTATGGATGCTACCGGGTCGTAGGTTCATTCTGCTGAAGACTGAACCATCTCAACATCCATTCAGCCTCTAGAGTGTGTCAAAATTTGTGCAGTGTAGCCATCTTAGTCACATTAATGCGGATAACGCTGTGCATGTGTAGGTGTAGGGCTTTTATCTCCCAAATGTCTGACTTCATATTACACGCTCATTGTCCCCTTACCTGAGCTCAGAGAAGAATGAGGCCAGGATAAAAATCCAATTAGAGGTAGAGAGGGTGGGTCTCCATCTCTGACTGGCTACAATCCACAGTCTACACCCTGTTGTGTGTTGGTTTGAAATTGTGACTTGTGCATGATAGAAATCCAGAATCCATTATAACTATCATGACTAATAATAACTAAACTGCTAACAAGTTTATTATGGACATCAGGGTTGGCTCTAATATGGCCGATATGGACGTCCATATAAGAGAGAAAATGTAATAATTTGGAGACCGATACATCGTCCGGCCGACATTTGGGTTTTTTGCTGGTATCGGCCGACACAGTACGTCAGATGTGTTGGCTGATACCCACTTGGCATAATTTACAGACTTTTTCAAATGTATATTTATTCCAAGTTTAATGTTTCTATTTAATAATAGTTTACAAGTGCACTGTTTCTTTACATATATATATATATATATATTATTATATTTTTAGGCGCTTTGTTTGTTTTTTTATATTAAGAGTTGTAAAATTACTTTTCATTGTACCCTTCATTATATTAATTTGGGAGTCAAGTGCAGTATCGGTCCCAAATATCGGCAGGTTGTATTGGTCATTGGCTAAGGCTGATTAGAAAATATCAATATCGGTATCAGCCCTAAAAAAAATCTATATCAGTCGACCCCTAATTTGGGTGCACTGCACGCATTATAAATTTTGTTGGTGCACCCAAATGAAAAAGTTGCACCACTGCAACCATTGACAAAGTTAGTCTGGAAGCCAGCTACTGAATGGATTTTCATAGACGTTTGAACATAAAGTCATTATCCACCTACAGTGGAGTCTGGACACAGCCTTGGCTTCATAAATGCAAAACACAATACTATTCCAGCCAGTCAGTATTAGGAGTTGTTCATGCCCATGCACAGGGCAGTGGGTTTAGTTTTCTGATACACTGTGAGGAAGTAAAATGGGAGCACATAAAGAAAAATCCTCTCTCATTTCCAACAGAAAACTGCTGAAAAACATTTACACATCTGTCAAAGTCCTATTCAGTTATGAAAAGGGTCGATATCTTAGTAGTAAGGTTGAAGGAAAGCAGGAAATACTTTAAATACAAGTATTTAAAACTTTTAAAGGAAAACAATCATTTTAAAGCAGGTATTCTACTGATTTCAGTCATTACATAGCACAAAAGTCTCATAACTGGCTTTAGTGCAATCAACTGATGAACATGAAGGAGTGAGCTGTGTTCACCTCGATGTAAAAGTGATCTTGGTCCATTTTCCCGAGGTGAGCGTGGTGATCATTTAGTGGTGGCTCATATTCTTCCACCTAAGTGAGAATCCAAATCCAAAATTTAAACATGCTCCCAAGAAATCTTAAAATCAAACAAGGAATAAAGTTTGATCCATTTTATTCACAATGACCTAAATTCTCCACATACAAGTATGACACAGTAGGAATTAAAAGTAATATAATTTTTACCCCTAATATTTATTTTGTTCAAACAGAACAAAACACAAAAATGTTTTATAATAACAATAATAATAAAAATCATTATTATCATTATTATTATTATAGGTTTTTTTTGTAAGGGACAACTCACAATAATGAACATACAGAAAAAATGTAAAAATGCCGGATTTTGCAGGAAGCTAAGGTCCATCACAGTAATAATAATAAAATAAACTATAAATAAGAATGCAACAAAACAGTTTAAAAGTCAAATCATAAATTCATAATAATTTTTCAACAATAAATTTACACTTTATTTCCCTTTAAACATTACTAGTAATAAATATACATAAATTCCTGCATTCAATGTTAGAATTAAAAGTTAATATATTCAATGACATTCATGAAATACAATAATATATTATTGGAAATGGCAGCCAGTTGAAAGGCAGATCTGTTCAGAGTAAACATTTGTCCAGCATCTCAGTTGGTATTAATTGTTGTATCTATGAAATGGTTATGTACAAAGCCATTATGTTGTAAATAAAGGTGATGTTTAAAAACAAACAAAAACATTTGTCCAGCATCAAAATCAATATTGTTTGACTTTTTTTGTGTTTTTCTTTTTTTAAATTACAATCTCATTTAAAGAAAGAAACTTAATTTCCATAAACTATACTTTAGCATTGTCAGAGTAAAAAGACAAGTTCAATTGAAGAAAGGTGAAGAAACGTGATGGAAACTTCGGCTGCCAGAGGAGGACGGACAATATGCTAATTAACAGTGTTAGCCACAAAGCTTTACTCACCTACGCTTTCAGAAATGCTAAACTTGTCATTTACGCCTCCTGGAAAGCTGTTACTGCTTCGTTTCGAAGTTGAAAATTAAAGTAAGCAAAGGAATATCAACAGAACCGCTTCAGCTGAGTAATGTTATCACTTCTCTTGGCAGTTTTCAGCAACGTCGCCCTGTTAAGCTTCCAACGGAGAAAGGGGCGGGCCTTATTCCGTTCCTCCAATAGCAAGCTTTCAATTCCCGAATGGACCAATAAGAGTAAAGTTTGAGTAGAATAATTTTGATTGACAGATTTTTTTCAACAGTAACAAACCCGTTTTTTTTTTTTTTTTTTTTTTAATCCTCAGAAGATACAAGAATTATATACACACTACTTAAATAAAGTTAGCGATATTTGGCTTTTTGTTTGACAGAATGCATCTAAAATGGATTATAACCGTAATTTTAATCTTCTCTTAACTGTAGAATCTCAGTATTTTAGTATTTATTGCACAATATGCTGTTAAAATTGGCCTTAAAGAAATCCAAAAGAAAGTATCTGAACCATGAATTGTCAAATTAATTATTTGTTCTTATGACAGCTTGTATTTAAAAGTCCTCTCAGTCATATTCTTCTAAAAAAACCAAGGCAACACATGAAGCACAATATATTGACACATTAATTTGACATTTTTTGTTGTATTCCCACCACTGTTTTAGCTCTGTCCCTTAAAAACAAACAAACAAACAAAAAAGAAACAATAAATTGTTTGAAATAGGGGAACTGCCATTGCATTGTTATACCTAAATACCCTACATTCATAATATAATCTCAGCGGTGATAACTTGAATGGGGGGAAACAGCAGGAGCATGAGGTATCAGGGCTGGGTTAACAGATAACCAACCTGAGTGACAATCTGCACAACACAGAAATTATACTGAATTCTTTTCACATTTTTATGAGGGGATTGTGTCTGTTTGTTTACAGAGGCACAGCTTAATGACAACATCTCAGATCCCTCCATTTATACTTTATACACCCACTAACATGTCATTAAGTTGACATTTCTTTTAGTGCTGATGGAGTTTATGATCATAAAGTGCCAGCATGTTTATGTGCCGGGGGACTTTGGAGCCAGTTGGCGTCTTCCATAATAACAAGCCCCAATTACAAAGCCAGAAAGCTGACGTCTGAGAGAAACAGGATTTCTAGCCTGTCTCTGTTTGCCTTCTCCGTATGGAGGACTCAACAATAAAGTTGGCTTCAATTTTCTATTGTGATGTCAGCTATAGCAGGACAGTTATGTAGTTCTTGCTCTGACAGCCCATCTCGTCTTCTCAGCCTCATGTCACTGTAGGTTTGCAAACTAGCCGCCTCAAGTTTGGACTTTGCTATGGCATGGAAACTGTTTGATAAAGTTTTACAAATGGTCTATTTCTGCCTCAGCAACCAGAACAAGACATCAGCTGCTGGAAAAAGAAAGAAAAAAATGGTCTAATAATATACTGCAAATCAATAAAATAGTATTTTCAACTAGAAACTGTCAAGCCAATGATACAAAAACTCCATAACAACACCAGAAGAGTTTGCAGCTATAAATTCAACCTATTTTACCACAAAGTTTCATGATTTTGGGTTACACTGGCTTGATCTCAGCTGTTGCTTTCAAGATTTTGGATCATTTTTTCACCATGATTGTTTTTAAAACTATAGTGTCTAAGAATTACTGGCTTCAGCTGCTGAGCACAGTTCAGAATGGGCACAATCTTCCCAAACAGGCTGGTCATGAACAAGCATTTTCTGGGTGGGCCAATTTAACTTTTGAGGCTGAAAGTTTATTTATTGGTCTGACTGGTCCCTAAAACACAGTGGAGAAGCAGCCCAACAGACACTCGGCCGGCCCACTCAAATTCTAAAACTCCTCTGTGATCTCTGGTTAACTGGTTGTGTTCACTGGTTAAAACAAGACTTATTAATACAGTATGAGTTCTTTTACAGTATGTCTTCCTGAACTTAATCATTTAAATAAAGGTTAGGAAATGATTTTTAGCCATTATTTATCAACATTAACAGTCAGTCAGCAGATTTCTGATCATCCTTATTAACCTGTTAGCTGGGTACAGCTGGGTACTTAGGTCTAAATTAGAGATGTCTGATATGATCGGCCTAAAAATATTACCGACTGATACTGACATTGGTTTTTACTTTTTATTTTGTTAATGACACAACAAAGACTTCTGGCCATGCATCATTAATGCATAAACAACTTACACAATGTCAGCGCAATGCCTGTAAATGATCATAAATATCATAAATGAGAAGGACAAGGATGTTTTGTGGATTTATTCCACCCAGATGCCCGAAATGAACTCTCAGTGAGATACGGCTATTTTAAGATCTTTGCCCTCAGGGCAGAATATAATTGTCTCAAGCCTAGAGCGCATTCTTGTGGCATGAGACGGTAATGTTAACTCTTTGTCATGTCAATAAGTATCAATTATCATCTTAAAATATCTTAACTTAAAAAAGGTGAAAGAAGTATGAAAAAAGTGTGACTCATCTGACTCTTCAACTACTTCTTCTCTCACTCAAAAAGTCGAAATATGAGAGATTTTATACAATCTCACAGTTGTTTCTATAGATCGTATCGGTATGGCAAGCCTCTTCAACATTTAATAGCAATATTTGACTATCCGGAACAAACATTATAGATATCTACACTGTTATTCTGGCTAGGTAAAAATATTTTATAGATATACTGAAAAAACAAACAGATATTTTTAAATAAGGATGTTTGGACATATCTCTAACTGGAATTGTGGATATCCTTAATCTGGTTATAGAAATCTGTAAACGGAATTGTGGATATCCATAATCTGGATATAGATATCCTTAATCTAATTGAGGATATGCATAATTCTGGTGTAGATATCTTTAAATAGAATTGAGGATATCCATAATTCAGGTGCAGATATCTGCAATGTGAGTTGTGGATATCTTAAACTTGATTATGGCTATCTGTAATGACAAACCCCACACACATCGATGGGGAAAGTGATGTCATTTGTCCAAGTAAAAATGGAGTTGTGGATAACGTAAATTACAATTGTGTTAGAAAGAATGTCATTGTTAAAATTTGTAATGTCATTTTTTAATAAGAAGGATTGAATTAGAGATATCTGAAATACATATCCAGCTTAGCTTTGAAATGTTAACACGGCCTGCCATAGCATCGGCTGATATTGGAAATTAAGAGTTGGACAGTATTGGTATATCGGATATCTGTGAAAAGCCAACATTGAACATCCCAAGTCTAATTGGTTAAAGGCGACTCTTAATAAAACACATTGTTTATTATTTAGGCAACACTTTTGTCCATATGCTGCACTGATACAACTGTTTGTCACTTTGTCAGAGAATCATTTTTGACCTGTTGTGTTGAAATAAGAAATCCGCCATCAATCCTGTTGTTGAACCTGGTTGGATAACATCTGAAGGGAAGAGGAGGCAGCAGACACAGAGACACTGTTACATCGTCTAGGAACAGTTTTCCTCTGATCCATCATTTCTCACGTCTCTTCTTCCCAGTTTCTTTCTCCATCAAGCACACAGTAGGATGGCGAATGCTGCTTTGATATTCATCGCTGTGTATGGATGTTTATTTTATTTTTGGAAGTATTAAATGTGTCTACTCTCACTGGTTCCTGCTGACTCACTGCACAGTTTGAGGAGTCGCACTGATATTCATATTTAAGAGAGTACCAAGATTTGTGGTGTACATTATCGTGTTTGGACCTGTCTGGGCCAAAATGCCACAACTGATTTTTTCATTCCTGCCCACCTGTGCTTCCAGGTATAAACATGTTTCCATCTGTGAGAAGATCCAGTGGCCTCAGTGCAGCGATGAGTAACTGCACTGCAGGTAACTACTTCAACAGTGTACATGTGTACTGTCTTCTTATATATGTCTTCTAAGGCGTTACTTATCCCAGACCATACTTTAGCACTTGTTATCTTAAAATGACAAATCTTTTGATTAATTTAATTTGTACACCACAAATGAAAAGGAGTCAGAAGAAGATAATCGTACTGTATGCCTGCCCCTTTCTGTACATAAAATTCCATTAGGCACCCAAAATGACACCAAATCACATAGTACGTAAGAGAAAAGAAAATTTCGTATCTTCATTTGTTCTTAAAATACGCAAGAGTTTTAGTTTTTCAAAAAACATTTTCATAGACAGAAGAAAACTTGTAACTGCAACAGAAATACATACTTAGTTTAAAGTTAACCGAACAAACCAGGGTTTAAAGTCCAACCAGCATCTGCTCTCCTTCTCTTCTACAGATCTGGGCATGAAAAAGTTCCCCTTTCAGTTGACTGCCAGCCACTTCCCAGCCACTTGTCTGCTAATGGGCTATATGCACGGTTCCACTACTTCCTGAACTTCAGACAGTACCTTTGCTTCCTGTCTTTCATTATTGGACAAACTGATTAATCCAGGTGTGTATGATCTCAATAACTGTCCAAACGCACCTGGATTAATCAGTTTTTCCAATAATGAAAGACAGGAAGCAAAGTTGCTGTCTGAAATTCAGGAAGTAGTGGAACCGTGCATATAGCCCATTCAGTCGCACAGAGAAACACCCAGGGAAATGATTGTAGAGCATAAATGAATGCCCGGAACAAGGATGTTTCCACACGCCAAGTTTGGACACCGTGCGTGATGCCGTATTTGCGGGACAAGTCGTTCAGCCAGTGATAGTGCAGTAATGGTGCACCATGAGAGGACCACTTCTGGCAGAAAAAGGAGGAACTTTTTCATGCCCAGATCTGTAGCTCAAACAAGTTCTGGAAATGACCTGGGAAACTCTTTGCTCTTCATATTATGTTAAAGTCTGAAGCTTGACTAAGTCCATGTGGCCCCACGGTGAGTAGACATAAATGCAGACATAAAGGCCGTAGTCCTGCAGGTTTTCATTTTTCCTGCTCCGACACACCTGACTCAAATTAAATGGGTCCGACAGCCTGAAATTCTGCACAATTTCTTATTAATTCAAGTCAGGTTGGAGCAAAGACACAGTGAAAACCTGCAGGATTGTGGCCTTTGAGGACCGGAGCTGTTCAAAGAGATTAAAAAGTCATTTCAGAAAAGTATTTAAATACCAATAAAAAACCCCTACCCTATGTCACTATCTCTATGCTTAAGATTGATCGTGCGTCATGGTTACTTGGCAACAGAGATATCCGTCGGGCTGACTGGTCAGCGTGCACGGCTCTCTCAGTTTTAAAGTTATATTCTAAATATTGTTCCCATTTTCAGCTCTAGGTATGTTTTCCTAGAGAAATAAGTGTGGGCCAAACCAAAAACGCTTGAGCTTTCTGACTTTATTGATGTTTACGTAAATAGATTTACTTAAATGCAGGCTGCCTTTTATATCAACCGTTACCAGCATGCAATTACTTACACTAAAGAAGCCACTTAAAACTTTGAATGCCATGACTTAACTTAAAGATGGAGAAAGAGGAGTGATTGGCAAGATTAAGAGAAATAGAAAGAGCCTGTGATTAAGAGATGTGAGAAAGGGGGAAAAATGAAATACCAAGACAGAAGGATTTGTGTAAGGCAGAGAGGTAGATTCAAAGAGATTAAGACAGTCAGATTGACGGAGGGAGAGTGAATCAATGAGCTAGTCGATAGTGAGTGGGAGCGATGTGATGAGAGAGAAAAATGGCATTGAATAGCAGGAGGAAGAAAACGCCCCCTGTTGTGTTGGAGTCCTGCTGAGAAAAATTGGCCCCTGAGAAAATGAGAATCTGCAGCACTCGACAAGTGACTGATGAAGCCTGTTTTATTATGTCTTATCATAGGAAACAGGTACATATTCAAGATAGTGCGGTGACACTTATTCTCCCCGCGATCCACAGGAAAATAATAAGGTAATAGAAGTTCCGCGTTTGATTCGTGGAAATACAGAGCGCTCGGTGCAATAAATCCTCAATGTCAGAGGAAGATTAATCATTTCTGTGCTTGACAGACAGACAGGTGGATTGAGGATTGATGGACAGAATATAACACGGAAGCAGAAGGCCTGAGACTGTTATAGCTAAAGGATAATTACCCGAAACACCTTTTTAGACAAGTAGTATTATAAAGAATAAAGGAATTAAACACTTTCAATGACTTACTGCTGAAAATAAGCAGTTTTGTGCTAACATTGTCTAAAAGTGTTATAGAAGATGCTTCTCTCAACAATCTTTGCAATATTCAGTAAAATTGGGTTCACTTCCCCATACGCTATGATTAATTAAAAGCTTTAAATATATAAATATTATTATACATCAGCTGTAATGGGGCTGAAAAAACCTCCGCCAATCATCTCTGCATTCCTTAACTTTTTAATTTGTTTACTGGCTCGTCAATCATTTTTACTACCATAGTAATTGACAGTCAGTTCAATGGGTAAAAGGTGAGACTGATCAATGAGACTGATTGATTGGTGAGAGAACACTGCAACCCGGAAGCTGCGCGCAGCCACGCACTCGTCTGACGTTTACAGCAGGTAGCTAACATCATTTTGCGAGCAGTTAGCGACATTCAGACGACGACATCTGTTTTACTTGTGTTTGTGACATGATGGAGAATCTGTAGCTGCTGTCTGCTAAACACCAGAGTGGTTCGTGCTCGTTATTCTGTGGCCCGAGGAGGGAGCTGTGAATCTAGCAGGTTGGTCTTGCGCATGCGCATTATTCAAAAACTCGCTAACAGTCTCTGCTTTCTGAAATGCCGAAACATCTTCTATAGCGCCTTTAAGACTTCACCTCTAGGCCGAAATCTGGGCTGAAAACAAACCAAAACTGTACCCATTTGTTAATACGACTGTGTACATGTGTGAATGATTGATTTATACCCCCTGTTGTGGGGTAAAGAGTATGCAAGTTCCTCTGTTTCAAGGGAAAACGGTTGTTGAACGCCGCAAAAGCTGCTGTTTACACACCGCTGAAAATGTCGTTTTTTCCACCATTCATTGAAATAATGATTTTATGGCACTTTTGGTATGAAAAACAGCATTTTTAACAGTGTTTTCGCAGTTAACGACGTGAAAGATGTTGTTTTATAGCAAACATATTGTGGCCCTTTTAGCTTGACATACTATGCAACATGGCAGCCTTCAGTTCGGTGCCTCGCCACCTATGTATTCATAAATAACTAATTTTAAGCACCAGAATGCTTTAATTGGGATGCAATTGAGTTTAGACTTCGGTAAAATCCATATTTATGGACGCAATACTTGATTTTTGCTAATAAAAGCAACATTAGTGACACACATGACCTTTGAGGAACAACCAAAGATTTAAGCTCTGACAGATCTGCTGTGATTTTATGAAAGCGTAACGCGTGTAGCGTCAAACCTCTGCTGTGGAAGAAACCCTGCGGTTTTCTCACCCAGGCTGTTACATTGTGTTGCTCTGTAACATGACAGTGATTTGAACTAAACCATTTCTGATGTCAGAGCTTCACCTCATTCACTTTATATCTTTGTCAAAAGCAGAGCCCAGCAGGGACTGGGATGAACTTAACGATACGGTTAATTAGCCACAAAAGTGAACAAATGCTCGCTGACAATGAGCTTGTCTCATCTCATCTCATCTGACAGGACGCATCAGAAGCTTCACTCAAAGAATAAAGAGTAAAGCTGCTACCTCAGAGCAGAAATATAAAAGCTTCAAAGAAGACACACTCACAGCTCATCTCTTCTTCTGCGGTTTGCTCACAATTTCATGTGGTTCCTCTTAAAAACCAGAATTGGTTTGTCTCCTTTTCAAAGATTCGGCTCTTTTGACTCACCTTTCTTTGAAGAGTCGCTCTTTCGGCTCCATTCATTTAATATCACTGAAAGCTTTAATTTTAGTCTAATTTAGCAATTTTTTTTATTGTGAGCTTTATTCAAATTTATTTTTTTTTATCATAGCTACTTCATTTTTGTTTTTCTTTCATTAGAAAATAGTTTAATATTTTATGTAAAACTTTAAACGAACATGTGAGGAAAGAACCAAATAAAGTAGATAAAGGTCAAAGTCTGAACAGGATAAAATTTGCTCATTTCTCCATCTTTTTCCTGACACTCAGCATCCAAAGTACTCTTCCTTTTATTATCATTTTAAAAAAGACTGATTATCAAAATCAATACACACTGTACCACTTTATTCTAAAGAGGAAAAGTGTTGGTATCGGTATAAAAATGCATGAAAGAGAACCAGAAGCGACTGTAATGGTATAAAATGCTGGTGGGAGAGCAGGTTAATCTGAACCTGCAGCAGGTGATCAATCAGAATCTCACAGATTTGTTTGGCCAGCTCATTTATTTTCAGCACAAACAACATCTGTCTGGAAAATTAGCGGTTCTGAATGAACTAAACAAATCCGCAAAGAGCAAAAAACAATGAAATGAACATAGCAGCTAAAACACAAGCTTAACCAACATTTACCCAACGTGTTACTGGGAAAACTATTAGTTACAATCCAGTTGTTCTTTGCTCAGACAGTTTATTAGTTTCTGTTTTTATCTTTCTGTAAAGCTGAGTACTTAAAAGTGTGAGAAAAGGTTGAATGTGATGCTTCTGTGTTCACGAGGACGTCATTTCCAGCACTTTATCCTGTTTGTTTAGAAATCTGTTGTGGCCTGCAGTCAGGAATTTGTGAGTCTACTTTAAGCCAATCGGCATTCAACCAATGTGCAGCTTTTCAGAGGTTTGCACGTCTGTTTGTCTGCATTGAAATTCCGTCCATCTGCAGAGACTGAGAGCTCCACAGATACGTCCCTCCGTCAGAGTAGAAAACATGCTCAACATTCCTCAGCAGAAAGGAAACTGTTGCTTTAATCCGCTCATGCATTGATGCTCAGGGTGATGTGAATATGTGTGGGGCTATGAGCATGTTCACTCATCCCTCAGAAAATAACTATCGCTTCTCAGATTTACGATTTCTCAGCCTCGGGATGTTGCTAAGCAACGGTAGCTCCAGGAATGTACTTAATAGATGTTGCTGTGCCATCAAAATGAGTCAGAAACAGATATTTTTTTAGGTCAGAAAGTTACACAGAGCTACTTAAATGTTCAGTTTTTATTGTTTAACCTACTGTTTGAAGTAATATGTATCTATTTGTCTTCTGAATTAACCAATTAACTTATTTTGAAGCTTGTCCCTTCCAGGATCACAGCAGAATGATGGTACAGCTGCCAAGAGGAGCTCTGTAAGGCTCCTCTTAATACTCAAGTATTATGCTTTACTTCTAAATGAGTTTATTATTGCATTAACATATTAATGCATGACGTGCCAGGAGGGACAGAGGAAGGGAGAGAAGCAGAAAACATCCTACAGCCTCTGCAGAAAACACAGCAGACAATCATCAGGAGCACCTGCAGGAGGACAAACTGTGACAATCATGAACAACATAAGAACAAGTATGTGTGTGTGTGCGTGCGTGTGTGTGAGTGGGCGCGTTTTTGCAACATTGTGGGGACCATGTTCCGGATTTTTAACATCACCCTGGGAACGTCTTGCCCTCGTGGGGGGTTGTGCCACGGGTACGAACCCCGTTTTGAGGGTCAAGATTAGGTTTTAGAGATTAAGTTACAATTAGGTTTTGGTTAGGATTAGGGCAAGGGTTAGGTTTAGGCAATCAGTTATGGGTGTTAGGTTTAGGGTAAGGGGCTGGGGAATGCATTATGTCAATGGATGTACCTCACAGGGATATATAAACAAACATGAGTGTGTGTGTGTGTAAATGCAGGATATGATGAATGAGTTAAATGTTTGTGCAAATGCAACTATGCTTTTCAGCTGTTGTTCACATCATGATGCAATGCAACCATTAGACTAGTGTGGACGGAGTGTCCCTGAAATGACTCACATGTGCAGAGGAAGACGTGTTGTACGTGTCCATTTCTCTCTGAGAAATAATGTATTTTTCATTTCATTTTAAAAGGAACACATTATGTTTAAGGGGGTTGTTATCAGAGGTGGACAAACCTGGTCCAGAAAATAGAAATTCTGGATCCGCCTGTATATGTAGAACAAGTGTTTTCACTAACAGGCTCATCTACCTGGAGAGGAGTCGTTCTGCTGGACAGGATTTTAAATTTCTGAACCATTTTTTTTATTTATATTTTTTAACCTCTGGCTAATATGGATGCTACATGTCAGCGTATGAGTTTAGAAGTGACACAATATTGATCCATCTATTGTTTACATCAGATCTTGCTGCATCTCACCTCCTCTAATGCAGAATTGTGATGTCCACCTTACGTTGATGATGTAAAAGTGAGCTGAACTGCAACATTCAGACTGTTTTAAAAATGGTATGGGCAAAAAAGTTTTACCCAAGAGAGCAGTGTAGTGTCTTGGGTCTCAAAGTGAACAACTTCCATTCAGTGCAGGGTCTGGTGGGGCTGCAGCGTTTCCTGAGGCAGGGTGCACCCTGGAAAGGCTGCTCGTCCATCACCGGGCCAATACAGATGGACAAACAACCAATCATGCGCCAAGATGGAGTCTAACATGAATGTTTTTGGACTGGGGGGAGTACCTGCTTGCATACAGGTCCACACAGAAAAGCCCCCAGCAGGTTTGAACCAGTAACCTTGTTGTGAGGCAGCAGGGAAGTTTTGTGGGCACACAATATTAACACAGTGTACTGGTAATTACCGATGCACGATATGAAAAATTTTAACCGATACCAATAACCGATAATTTTCTGCTTCTCATGGCTGATACCTCTCCCGATATTAAAGTTGAAAATGATGTAATTTTTAAACATTATGATATTGGCTCAAGGCCCACATAGCAAATATTATATTACATATACAAAAATAATGTACATTGTATTTAATACATAAAAATAGAAAAAAAGAAAAAAGAAATAGAATAAAAAGAAAAAAAAGGCTAAAAATAGGCACACAAGCCAGTGTTCCCATAATAATATCAATTCCTTGTGCAAAATTAGAAAAATACTTCTGCTGCAGATCCAGTCATTGCTGGAGACATGGTAATGTTGCACGTGGGCGTGGCCTAATGTTCCCATGGCCTATAGATTAAAAAAAGAGAAGTTAAAATAAACAACAAAAAAAACAGCATTCTGCAGGTTCGCCACTAACCAGCACCTGGTTTATATTGGTTAATGATATTGATAACTGTTTTATTTACTATTTGATATTTCTGAATTTCCTCATCTCTGGGAGCCTTTTAAGATCTGTCTAGGAACAACAGATGACAACTAGCTTTTTGGCGAAATCTGCTGTTTATAGAAGTTTTTTTTGTTTTCATATACTCTGTCCCTATCAGATAATCAAATAAAAGTTAGAAATATCAACCAATATCAGGTTAATATCGGGTCGATATCTATATTCATTTTTAAAGCCAATATATATAATGCAATATCACGCTTCACTACTGGTGATTGTAAATCTATTATGATACCATGGTGTTTGTACTTGTTCCTGGTCAGACAGACAACAAACATCAAACACTCAAGTTTTTTGTTTCTATTTTATTTGACAAGACAGTGAATTGTAAAACATGTACCATAAGATTCCCCCAAAGCATACAAAATGATAAGAGATCTGTGATACACAAAATAAATGAAAGGAACTCAGTAATACCCACAAAAATATGATTACATCTTCAGTGTACTTTTTTTTTCTTTTAGCATTCCCATTGTCAGTGTGAGAGTTTCCCCGTTTCACCATCTGTTCTGCTGTCACAGAAGTAATGTGAGAACCGAAAAAGCTAAAAATAACAAAGAAGGCACATCTGGCTCCGAGATGAAAAGCTGTGGTGACAATGGATGAACATGAGATGGAGGGGAAAAAAAAAAAAAGAAAGAGAAGAGAAAACAAGCAAAAGGATGGTAAATGAGGGAGAGGATTCAGACTGGACGAGCTTATCGGTGCTTCTGGCATTGAACCCGTAACAGAAGCATCATGGCGACGGAGCAAAGCACCTCGGGCAAAATGCAGAAGAGTCGAACCCAGAGCCTTCATCAACACACCGATCCACCTGAAACTGCTACAGTTTCTTCACATCACCACATGGACGTGGTCTGCAGCTGCATCCAGATCCATTTACAGATTCTCTGCAGCCTCTGCTTTAAATATCAGCTTTATGACTTCCCCCGGAGATGTAGGGAATACAATTCAGCTTACCTCTAAATGATGCAACTCGATTAAACATAAGGCTCTGAGCAGAACCGAATGATCCCCATATGAGACAGCAGAGCCAAAACTCATAACTGAATGCTTACAGAGTCACTGCTATCTGATATAATGTGTCAGGATGATTGTCTTTTTTCCTTTTCCTCAATCAATCAAAAGCCGCCCGCTGGCAAACACATTAAACACATTAATGCACAGAAAAACTAAACATTCATTCTATAAAATCAATTTACAGACGTACATAAAAGAAAAGAAAAAGCATCACATTAAGGTCCCGTTGATGGAGGTTTTTGTTCTGAGGCAGGATTAGAAAATACATCGTACGTGATTGTCTGACACTGCAACGTAGAGGCGAGTGAAAAGCTGTCATGTTAATGTTGCATCTCTGCTTGCAAAATGTGTGCGTATTCCCCCCGTTTTCATGCAGCATGCAGACATTCCCTTTCATGGTAATCAAAAATCTTGGAGATAAAAAGTATGACAAACACAAGATCTCACATCATCAGTTCCATCCCTTCATATTCGCCGTCTCTCTAGAGCCTACCGTGCACAGAACCAAACATTTTGTCTAATTGGACGTTTTCTATGAAGGCACAAAAAAAATCCAACAAGGTTTTAAAGATAAGTATTTTTCTCAACACTGCTCTTAGGGATGAATGAAAACATGGCAGTTTTTAAGTTAGCATGCAGTGGAATGGTTATGAATATAGAATTTGAAGAAAAAAAAAAAGTTAACCTTATCTCATTGCAAAATGCAAAATGGTCACAAAATCACTGCTAAATCAGTTTTAAAGGTTGAATATGGAACATTTCTATTAAAAGCTATATTTAAAAAAAAAAAAAAAACCTCCACAGGTCATTTGGGGGTGTACAGGATGAAAGTACAACATTTCCCAGAAAATTTATATTTAGCCTAAAAATAATTATAAAATCATTTTTTACAGGTTCGATAATGGCATTTCATTTACGTCTATAAGCCAATACACGCCGCCATTGCAGGTTGCCAAATACGATCTCTGTGTGGAAACAATATTTCGGTCATAGTCAGGCTTGTACAGGGGAAAACCGTGGAGACGACGAGTGAAGCAGCTGCTTCAGAGCCCTGAAGATATTGGTATCTGTTTCTGAGCGGGAGTGACCTGAGAAGAGCAAAACCTGGAGTAAATTTAGGTGAAGATTTCACTAAATGGACCCACATAAACGTTTTCCACGGAGTCAAAACACGGAAATGGCGACTTTCCTCCTAGATCGGTAAGCTAGCTTGTTTGCTAACATGGCTAACGTTAGCTGTCAGCTATAAACTCCTCTGTGTTACTTGTTGGACATGCTGCAGACTGTTGGTCACTTGCGTATCGGCAGCGAGCCTGGCATCCCAGCAGCTGGAGTTGTTTTTCTGCCGTTGCAACTACAACCAAGACACACGTGATGTCGCTGTTCTGTCCGTCTTCCATATTCAACCTTTAACTGGCAAGTGTTTGTCTGAAGGTTGAGTGATGGATGATGTTTGGGATCAGCTTTGTTTTTAAAACCTTTAGATTTCTGTACTTTGGCGCCCCCTAAGGAGGGCTAATTTGGGATCATCTTGCATCCTCTCTCCTCTCTGAGCTCTCTCCAGTCGGTCCTTTAACTCTGGTCTTATCTCTTGCTCTGTTCCTTTCTCTTCCTTTGATAATGGTTTGTTGTATTTCTTTGCCATTATGTTGATATCCAGTGTCACATGATTTTTTTTTCTTTTCTTATTTTTGGGGTCTGCCACCACTCCCCCTCTTCGGAGGACAACTTTATTCTTATTTAATAATTAAATGTGATATCGTGACTTAATAGAAATATGAGTATATGACACACTTCCAAAATGGGGTAAATTAGTAAATTAAAAATACTTAAAATACTAAATACTTTGGTTTTTATTGTTGTTTTTTAAAAATAAGTTATGAAATGTGTGTGTAGCGGGCCATAACTTATTTTTTTATTTTTATTTTTTATAGAAATGAGTAAAGGATTTCTGAATTTGGATGGGATGGTTAATGTGGAAATATCGCTAAGGAGACAGCACAGCAGGGGTTTTGAACGCGCATCATATCGGATTCGGCAAAGAAATGCAAGGAAACTTTACTGGAGGAAGAGAGGAAAAGAAAGAGAGGAAGGGACAGAAGAAGAGTCAAGATAAGACTGTCTTTGACTGGCTGGAGTGAATCACAGTACAGGTACGATGAAGATGGATGCTAGTTTAGCCGTCGATAGGCGGCGCGTCACTGAGAAAACTGCAAGTTCCATTCTGGGTCTTTAAGTCCTCTGGATGCTGAATTCCTGCTGTATTGTAGCTGTTAATATTGCAAACTAAATGGTAAGAGTAGTGGTTCTCAAAGGTTTTGAGCCATGACCCCCAAGACGACACAGTATGTGCAAATGTAGCTATGCAGTCGCTTACGTGCCCGAATGTAAACTATGCAGTGATGTAGCGAATGGTGTCTCAATTATAGGAAAGATTAAAGCTCTGGCTTCATTTTGAGGGCTAGTGGCAGAAATGCTGTGTTCCATTTGAACTCAAAAGTCAGAAATTCCCAGTTCTGAGAAGGAAGTTTAAACTGGAACGACCCTCAAAGTGGGATTTCCGAGTCGGAAAGTCGGAGAATCCTCGCCACCTCCATTTTAAACGTGGCTGCACCCAGTGTTTGCAATCAAAGCTCACGTGATGTTACTTTGCTAATTTTTGTTTATTAAATGCCACTTGTTTATGTCGGGGAAGCTGCTGTAGTGGGATATGTCAATAACAACGCCAGCTGTGCTAACAACGGCTAATAACAATAGCTTTAGCTAAAGGCTGCTAACTGGTTTTCCGACCAGTGAACTGGAGTGCAGTTAGATGGGGCGTGACGTCATCCCCAGTTCCCACTTCCCAGTTCTGAGGTAAATGGAATGCAACATAAGTAGGGGGAACATTGGGATTAGACCTTAATTATTTTGCAATGATCTGGCTCCCCTGAAATTATCTTGGGACCCCAATTTGGTAAAAGATAGTTGGAATCTTGTTTTAAAATGTTGACTGGTTAAGGTTGCAAGTTAAAAACCAGATAGTTAGTTTTAAGTTTAGGAAAACTGGATTTCTGGATGAGGTGATGACTTCTGCACCTTTGGCTAGGGCTGTGCTATCAATCGAAATTTGATTATGATTTTAGTTTTAATGTCAAACAATCGCCAAACTAAAGGGGGCCTGTGGCCTTTCAAGGTGTGAGGAAAGGGGGGGTGGGGAATGCATGCAGCAAGGGCCTGACGGGCGAACCGGGGCCGACGGCTGAGGACTGTGCCTCTGTTCATGGGGCGGCTGCTCAACCAACTGAGCTAATCACCGCCCCGCCAAACTAAAATAATCGAGTTAAAAACGATTTATTTGCCATTTTTCTTTGCATAATTTCTGGTCGTGATGCGCATGTGCAATACAGGCCCTTCCATGCGGTCCTATACAGCCCACTCTCACGCAGCTAAAGCATTGCACTAAAACTTAACTAAATTTATTTTGGGATTTCTTTTTTTATAAATTAGTATATTTATCTTATTCTTCAAATATAGAAAAATTGTAGAACAGCTGGATACCTAGTTTTTTTTGGGGGGGGGGGGGGGGGGGGGGGTCCCTGCAGCTGGGCCTTATGTGGCTAGGGTGGGCTGGCTCCTGGTGTGAATGGTGTGAATTTGCATTTGTTTTTATTATGTCGAGCACTTTGTGTTGCCTTTAAATTGTATGAAAAGTGCTTTATAAATAAAGCTTGATTTGATACATTTATTTTTTTCTATGCCGTATATTTATTCCATTCATTTAATGGTTTATACATTGCATAACAGCTGTAAGGTTTATGTTTGTAGCCTATATTTGTTTTCAATTTGATTATTTTGCCAAAATTATCAATGATTTTTTTTTCACAGAGAGAGAAATGCTGAATAAATGCATCGTGTAATTAAAAAAATAATTGTGATTTCAATATTGACTAAAATAATGGTGATAATAATATTTTTTCATAATCAAGCAGCCCCAAATCCGTCTGACTGAAACACGCAATCCCAAAGACACAAATAAAATACAGATTACATTAAAAAAGTTTCATGTTTTGTGACTATTTCAGATTTTGCTTTGAGACTGGGCTGGAATGATAATAAAAAAGCTCAATATTAGCATGATTTCCGTATGTAACAACAACAACAACAAAAAGAAAAACAACAAAAAAGCCAATTAATTGCATTTGGAGCCTACTGCACAGAAAGGGAAAGAATTAAATTTATCTCATGGTTCACACCTGTTGACCAGTTTTCCAAACCTCCAGTTTGCTAGCGGGTGCACGCTCAGCCTGTTTTCCCTGCAGTCAGCATGATAACTCAGGATCAAACAATGAAGCATGGTGTGAGGAAAGATTACATTTCTGCAGCTGTATCAGAGGACAGTCGAGTTCTGCGCCGACTGTATCTCCGGATTCGGATAAAGACAAAACCAGGCAGCGTGAGAAGCTTTACATGATGCCACACAATGAGAGAAACAGAAAGGAAAGAAAACAGTCTCTCAACCTGAATTAGATCTGAGCTTGTCCCGTTCATGATTGCGACAGATACAGGGATGAATTTAAACCAAAAAAAAAGGCAGCTTTCTTTTCTGATGGTCAGAAATGCTTTTACAAATGAAGGTTTTTCAGCAAACAGCCTTGGGAAAGTTTCTACAAGCCACTGAACATGCCATGCAGAGCAACATGAGTAAAATCCACACCATATAACTGCTTTAGATACTCAAAACATTTTAGGATTAAGTGACAACTTTGATGTACTTGTGAAAAGCAAAATATTAATATACATTTTCTTTTTTTTAAAGTTGTTCGTATGACATTTAACAAACCTCCATCCCCTGTACAGAGGCACTGATAACACTTACACTTGTTTTTTTTTATGTATACACATTTCACCAACAATATATTATCATCAATACTATTTACATTGTTTATCATTTGGTACCGTTTGACATCTGTGGAAACCAGTTTCTGTTTCAGCCAGACCACATGGAGCGGTTAGGGGGCAAATTTGTCTAAAACATCTCTTTTCCCAGGTAGATGTGCAGAATCTTCGGCATATATCAGAAAGCAATGGCAGTAATTCTATAACATATGCTGAACATTTGCACATTTTAATTTACATTCACTGTAACGTTTGCATAATTTGGACTTGTGTGACTGATCAGAGAACGGCCGAAACAAAAATGGGTGCACTTGTGTGTTTTTTTCCCACAAACCCTGTGGCGAGTGCTTTGCCGTAAGCTCATTTTTACCTCTTTAATGCACCGAATAACCAGCTCCTGCGATCAAAGCATCCAATATGAATCACAGAATCTCAATCACGTGACGTTGCCAGGTCACAGAGCGTCAAATCATGTCATGTCCTCCTTTGTTAGCGCTAACAAGCCTCCTGTCAGCCTGACAGCGGCGGCCGTTCAGGGATAAATGAGCCTCTCTGACGACACAAAGCAGAACGTCGCTATTTTTTGGACTGAATCTTGAGCTTCGGTGTAAGATCTGAAATATTTTCAAAGTATCTGGAGTGATTAATTAAAGCTGCTTGGAGACTCATGATCAGAGTTTGGACTTCCTCAGAATTCAGCTTTATGTAATTTAAACTCAACTAAAAAGGGGAAAGTATTAGAAAGGACTTCAAAGGCTGCATTTTTACCCTTCTCTCTCTGCAGGACTCTGCTCTTTAGGTTGCAACAAGAACCTGATGTTTCATCCTTACTTGGAAAGCAAAAAAATGTTCAGAGATCTTAAGCCTGGCAGCTTCACATATTCTAACATTTAATTTAAGATGTTGAATGTTCATGGCACAAATGCTGAATATAATATCTCGTACCAACCCCCCAAAACCTGTTGTCTTAATTGTATTTGGTGGAAATGTTGATTTTCAAGCATCACAAAGGCAGAATTCTGTGTAATAATTTGCCATTAATTAGCGTTCCAGTTCACCTACATTGCAACACCCCGAGACAATATAATTCACACACTGTTAAAAGCCTGCCTCATCTTATGCAGTACACATATGATTTCAAAGGCTGCGTGCTGTATGTGCGTGTCAATCCCAAACTATCACACCAAATTTAGCAAAAGCTACAACAAAAGAGAAAAAATGAAGCTATTATTGTAATCCCCAGTAATCCCAAGCAAGAAAATAAAGTGTTTATAAAGCATAACACCAACTGAACCCGACAGAGAAGTAAATCTCAACACACCCACCAGCAGGCGAAAACTTTAGAAGTTAACAGCAGAAGAAAAAGTGGAAACAGATGGGCTCGTTTCTGCTTTTCATGCTAATTTAGGTGACCTGGAACCCGCTCTTACGCCTGCGATGTGATGTTCTGGTTGCTACGGCTACACGTACATGGCAGAGGAAACAAAGCTCTCGCCGCGAGAAATGTTAGCAGTTGCTGGCTCATGATTGGATGAATCCAAGTCGTTGCTGTGGTGACCGGCAGCTGCATCTCTGGCTGAGGTGTCCAGGACTGGAGGGGCTCCACCGTTCAGGGCTCCAGTGCTCTCATCATCCAGGTTCTGCAAGGTTGAACACAGTCATGTTTATAGGATCATGTTTTCTGTATCTACTTTAAAATAAGTTTAAAGGTACACCGTGTAACTTTTAACCCAAACTATGCCGAATGTAAGCAATAACAGATGATTTCTGGGGTCAATATACAGCACTTTACACATGTTGGTGCTCTGAGGGGGCTGCCCTCCTCATAAACCAGACAAGGTAACTTTGCAGGAGTGGATACGTCTCTCATTGGATCATGTGACCTGGAGCACTTTGTTTTACGGCTCCATGATTTCACTATCAGCTGATCAAAGTGGCTCTAAAATACGGATAGAGACTATTTAATTTTGTGACAGTTGTGTGGTCTGTGTGAAGTTACAGGTTTAGTGCCCCTATTGGCCAAAAGTTACAAAATGTCCCTTTAAAGAGGGTTCAGAGCCTGTTATTTTCTGCACACTTTAAAGTTTATCGGATTTCATTTAAATGGAAAAGTTTGCTTGTAAATAAAAGCATCTAATAAGCAAATCACATGGCAGCAATTCAATACACGCAGGGATGCAGACATGGTCATGCATCAGCGTGGGGAAGAAAGGGGATTTCTGGACGTGGTTGTTGGTCTGAGTATTTCAAAAACTGATGACCTTCGGGGATTTTCAGACACAGTCATCTCCAAGGTTAATCGAACCAAACCGGGTGCCACTCCTGTCAGCTAAGAACAGGAAACTGAGGCTATAATTCAAACAGACTCTCCAGAACTGGACAATAGAAGATGGAGAAACGTTGCTGGTCTGATGAGTCTCCATTTCAGCTCCACATTCAGATGCTAGGCTCAGAATCTGCTGGAAACATCAGGAAAGCATGGATCCATCCTGCCTTGGATCAAGGCTTCAGGCTGCTGCTGGTGTAAGGGTGTGGGGGCCCTTGGTACCAACGTGGCGGTTTAACCACCACAGCCTACCTGAGTACTGCTGCTGACCATGTTCCTCCCTTTATGACCACAGTGGAGCATCTTCTGATGCTGCTTCCAGCAGGATGATGCTCCATGTCACAAAGCTCACATCATCCTCAACATGACCTCAACCAGCAGAGCAGCTTTGGGATGTGGTGGAACGGGAGATTCTCATCATGGATGCAGCAGCTGTGTGATGTCATCATGTCAATATGGAGCAAAATCTCTGAGGAATGTTTCCAAAACCTTGCTGGATCTAAAGAATTAAGGCAGTTCTGGAGGGAAAAGGGTCCAGCCCAGTATGGGCGGTGATGAAGGGTCTATTCAGGTATGACGCTCCAAATTGTGATCAGGAGACTTTTATGTAATTATCAACAGGAAATTGATATATTTGTGTATATAAATTCCAAATCAGATTGTCTGAGGGAAGATGATTATATTTCCCTGTGTGCCTCAAGGCTACAACAATCGTGCCTGCATTTAAGCTGCACAACATGAGGTGCACGAATGACTTCTGCTTCATTTCACTCATCATTCCAACAGCTTTATGTGATGGATCAGCCCTGCAACTCTGGACCAGTACCAGTTCACCTGTAAAGGAAATAGACCTGAAGTGGCAGCAACTGACCTGACTCTTCTCTGCACACTGGGGACCTAAACAACCCGAGTTCTTCCATCAGAATATCCTCCTAAACTCTGCAATCTGCAACTGAACTCGACCGCAGTATCTCATCAGGTGCATGTCTTCCACTGTCAGCATCACTCTGAACACTGGTCTTCCTCAGAGGTGTGAGTTCAATGCACTTTTCCCCTGGGACAGTGAACATGTCCATGCAGCAGATATAAATTGTGCACAGCAGTTATTAGTTTTAATAATCAGGGATGAGATGCAAATCTGGCAGATCACGCTGTGCAACAGTGAGGCTGCGATGAAACTGATTAAACCTTGAAACATCTAACTAGAATTTTATTCATTAATATTTAATACAGTTCCCATTTCTACCCTCAAGTCTGGTTCCTTCTCGTCTGTGGTTTATATACAAACACTGAGACACCGTGATTATGTCATAATGAGCTGATGTCATAAACCAATGTTTTATCCACAGCAAATAATTGAATACATGTTTAATTGAGACATTTGATCATTTTATGAATAAATATTAGTACATCTTTAATTTGAGTGTAACAAAACATCTTTAAAAAGTTGGGAATTTGGGAAGGAAAGGCTGGAAAAGTGAGATGTACAAAACATAAAACTAACAATAAGGCTGATCACTTTTTATTGTGTCTAATTTTTTTCTCCTTTTTATTCTGTTATAAATAAATTTGTAATTCATTGTTTTATCTGTACAGTCTTAAGTCTTCTTACCTACCTGGAGGCTACAGATGAAAATGAGAATTCTTTGTTATAATTGGGTGTGCTTACATCATGCTTTTATAAATTAACCTGTCATTAACCAACGTGTCTGAGCCCACCAGCCTTCGTCAGGGACTCAAACAGATTTGATGAGTTTAATATGTTTTTTATAGTGAAATTACACCAGTAAGAATGCTCTGCCTGCAATGCAGCCTTCCATTAACAGCATTCCTCCCAGAGAAAACAACCATGGAGGCCTTGTTACAACAGGAAATGACATAATCTGACAAGTCAGGATGCAACAGTCAAAACAATACGTCATAAGTTGCCTAACCTGACCATTTAAATGACTTTTAAAGATTTAAAAATGTGCTGCTGCAAACTAAAAATGAGCAAATGTTTTTCATGACATATAAAATGTCACCATTTTGTCAATAAAATATGGATTTGATATACAGTTGTGCATGAAAGTTAACATCCCCTCCCATTCAGGATGGAAAAAGTTTAGCTGCCAGTGAAATAAGTTGTCAAAAGTAATCATAAATCCAAATTTCATTACAATCATGACATTCATTGTGAATTATGGTTTCACAGAAATGTTAAAAACAAACAAACAGACACAAAAAATAAAACAATAAACACGCATGATGGGGCTCCTCAGCTAAAATGCAACACTTTGAGGCAACCAGGTGTTTTCTGTAACGTCTAGGGATCAGTATTGATACTACTACACATTATTAGCGGTGGCAAAAAATATTGATACACTGAAATATTGCAACATTTTCATTTGCCAATATCATATTGTCATTCAAAAACGTGGTATCGATCTATTTTACTAACGAAATATTGTGATTTCGTAACACAGCAACAAAATCTCGCGAGATTTCGTTAGTAAAATAGATTGATACCGCGTTTTTAAATGTCAAAATTAGGGATGTCTGACATTATCAGCGTACCGATATCATTGATTGATAATGGCATTAAAAAGTGATATTGGAAAATATTGCTATTGTTTTTTTTGGGTCAATATTTTGAAAAATTAAATCTTGTGAGATTTTGTTAGCTTGTTGTCCATTAGCAGTGGTTCAGCTTGTGGAAAAGTCCCTGTAATCCTGGAAGAACTTCATATCCCAGCATTCCTTTCAGAGTCATGTGACGACGGTGCAGCTGCTGCTGCTGCAGACTGACTTACTTTGAAGCTGCTGATATGTCTGGTTTTAAGTTGTTGGTTAAGTTACCAAGTTGTCAGAAACATCAGAATTAGCCACATGTTGGCTAATACCTGCTAATATCTGATATCTGGCAGCCAGATATCCAACATGAACTCCTCTGGCTGAGTTAAGGATATTTTTCTCTCAAAATATGAGAGATACAGTTGATATCGGATATTGTAATTTAAGAGTTGTACAATATCGGTATATCTGATATTGGTAAAAAAGCCTATATATCGAGCATCACTTGTCAAAATGATTTCAGCATATGAAAATATCGCGATATTTCAGTGTATCGATATTTTTTCCCACTCTACTCGTTATTGGTCTGTTTCTTTTTCGGTAGTCTTATCAAAACCTTTTTTTTTTTAATGATAAGAATATAAACTTTGAAACTTTACTTAAATAAAAAGGATGTTTTGGTTAAAAACGGGACAATGGTACTCATTCATTCTACTTAAAGGGACTTGAGGCAAGATTAAGAAACGAAACTCGCGACTGCCGCGACTGGCGCTTCAGGTAACTGCAGCCACGAGCCAAGCCGTCACGGGAGCACAAACTGAAGCTATAATGTTGTTTACTAACATTTTTCTTCGTACCTTTACATTCTTTTTTTATTGTTTCTGCAAGGCAGTATGACGACATTAAAGGTTTTTTGATTCTTTCCAAGAGTCTTCCTCTTTTAACGCTTCAAGTTATTTGCAGATTAAAGAAACTTTTTCTATTTATTTCAATGTAAAAACAACAAAGTGTGCAGAAAATGAAGGCTGGTAATGTCATGAAAATTAAGAAGACATGTAGAAAATATGTCTTAACAAGAACTTCAACGCTCATTTACACACTGACAGAATAATGGGATAATGCAGAAAGTCATGTAGAGTTTAATTAGAAGATTTTATCTCAACACAGTCAGTTTTAGTAATTACATGCAGCTTAATATTAATAATATTTAACTGAGTGGAACAAAGTAGAAACATCATGATGCCCCATCAGCTGTGTGTGGCTGTCCAAACACACGTGCAGACTTGTGCATGTAATTGTGTGTGTTAGTTACTGTGACAGGCTCTCCTCCCGTGGGCTCGTAGTAAACCTCTCCTGGGCTCAGAGGCGCCGTCTCCGTGGCGGTGGGCGGCTCTGACGGCTTGTTCAGCTGCATGCATGCAAATCAGCACAAAAGAGAACAAAAGAGGGAACAGCACATTAACAGGCAGTCAGACGGAGAAAACAGTCAGTGGAAACGTGTTTATGTATCACAGCTGAGCTTACAGTGAGACTGTTGTAAGCTCTAAAAAGAAAGCAGCCCTCAAACGCAACATCAACGCGCCACCTCTGGCCTTCCAGTTAACACCCGCCTTTTTATTCCGTATTTAAAAGAGGAAAGACGTTGATTTTCTCTGTAAGGTGTAATTTTGAATTAGAAATGTGTCACAAGTGCAAATATCTGGACTTGTCCTCTATGAGGCTTTCACTGCAATTACACAATTATCATGGCTTTCAATAAAAGCGCACCTCTCAGCTGTATTTTGACCCAAATTATTTCAGATTTCTCATATCTGATAGTCTCCTCCCCCGACTGCAAGCTGCAGCTCTGATACATGTTCAGAGATCCCTCTGAAATGTTCTGCCTCCTCCACATTACCTGATGGCCATTTTCTTTAAAAGCTGCAGTTTTTCTTCAGGGAACAGAGAACTGATGCAGTTTGGCTTTTATCTGTGCTCTCTTTAAAAAGAGTGGTGCTGAGTCTGTGGAGGCCATTTTTGCCTCAGTAAACATCCTGCCAGACTCTGCTGTAGAGGGTCAGCTGGTATTCTATTTTTCCTCCGTTTAAACATTATTATTTGCAGTTGGAAGCTGTTTTTTTTTTTCTTGTTTAAGCCACATTTGGGTGGGTTTGCTCACAGGTCATTTCTACATGTGAGTCCCAGTGAGCTGTTCATCTAACGCACATGCACTATGTTGCCAAAAGTATTTGCTCACCCATCCAAATAATCGGAATCAGGTGTTTCAGTCACTTCCATGGCCACAGGTGTATAAATGAAGCAGCTCGGCATGCAGACTGTTTCTACAAACATCTGTGAAAGAATGTGTCGCTTTCAGGAGCTCAGTGAATTCCAGCGTGGAACCGTGATAGGATGCCACCTGTGCAACAAATCCAGTAGTGACATTTCCTCACTCATAAATATTCCAGTCAACTGTCAGCTGGATTATAAGAAAATGGAAGTGTTTGGGAACGACAGCAACTCAGACACGAAGTGGTCGGCCATGTTAAGTGATGGAGCGGGTCAGCGGATGCTGAAGCAAATAATGCGAAGAGGTCACCAACTTTCTGCAGAGTCAATCACTACAGACCTTCAAACTTCAGATCAGATTCAGATCAGCTCAAGAACAGTGCGCAGAGAGCTTCATAATGGGTTTCCATGGCGATCAGCTGCATCCATCCATACATCACCAAGTGCAATGCAAAGCGTGGATGCAGTGGTGGAAAGCAGCCGCCACTGAATCACGTTTCTCCATCTGGCAATCTGATGGACGAGTCTGGGTTTGGTGGTTGCCAGGACAACTGTACTTGTCTGACTGCGTTGTGCCAAGTGTAAAGTTTGGTGGAGGGGGTATTATGGTGTGGGGTGTTTTCAGGAGCTGGGCTTGGCCCCTTAGTTCCAGTGAAAGGAACTCTGAATGCTTCAGGGTTCTGAATGCTCCCAACGTTGTGGGAACAGTTTGGAGCTGGCCCCTTCCTCTTCCAACATGACTGTGCATCAGCGCACAAAGCAGGTCCATAAAGACCTGGATGCAGAGCCTGGTGTGGCCTGCACAGAGTCCTGACCTCAACCTCATAGAACACTCTAATTCATCTCAAAGGTGGAGACTGAGAGCCTGAGAGACTTTTGGCAATATAGTGTATCTTTAGATGGTGGGAGGAAGCCAGAGAGAACATGGAAAAAAACATAACAAGGTAAGGGCATCCCCTCTGGCAACATCTGGATTGGTCATTCCTAGCTAGAACTGTTAGCCAGTGTCAGCTAATGCTTGCCAACTATAACAAAGTAATGTGAGAAGACAAGCTGGCTCTTCTACTTGTATTCACTCTCAGTTTTATTTAATGCATGTGGAGTAATAACTCCTGGCAGCTGATTGCTTTATGATCCACTAACGCTGCAGTGACTGCTGCTCAGGAAACATGACACAGTCCCACCTTACATGAGACCTCCTTTTTATCACATGATTTGAGTCTTTATGGCTCGGGCAGCTGGTTTCTTTGATTATGACGACACAGTGTTTGCCAAAGAAAGTGCTGCCTCTAGAAATGTGACTGCACAGAGAAAGATACACGGATTCAGATGAGCAGAAAGGTTTGTTACTTGGAAAATAGGAGTTCTTAGACTTTTATAAAAAAATAAAAAGAATATATCTTTAAAGGTGCCATGACAACAAATTCCACTTTTATGTGGCTTTGGGGGTATGATATGCTCTGCTGTGCACTGATGAGGCCATGTGAATGTGAATTCAGAGCGAATATCAAAGTTCCTGTTCATGGACGGTCAGCTTTGTGTCTTTGCTCAAAAACGGTTGAATCAGACAGCAGCTTATCATTCTACGTAGGTTATCATTCTACATAATTCATATTCTCCAATTAGAGCACACCATTAAGCAAAAAAGACCCCCCCCCCCCCTCCTCCCCCAGCTGGTACGCTGCAGGCATGTCTGACTACAGTCCTGAACATGGCTCAATTCAAGTCAAGGTTTTCAAACAAATGGATTAAAAAAAAAGCCACTGTAGCAACCAGAGTTGCCACAGATTAATTAAAAAAAGAATCTGATTACTGATTCATTATTTCAAAAGTAATTTAGTTACTTTACTGATTACTTAAAGGTAGAATGCAGAGTTTTTCCTCTGAAAATAAATGCTAAACTTGTACAAGTGAAATCCGTCTCAATCCGAACATTTGGGCCTTTACTCTCGTGTTGCGGTGATTTTGTTTGCAACTCCCTCTCCCCCTGTCTGTAGCCATGTCTAAAACCTACCCGAGTGCACTAGTGATGGGATGTTCAGCTCTTTTTTAGAGAGCCGATTCTTTTGATTTGGCTCCAAAAGAAGAGTCGGCTGTTTTGATACCTGAGCGGTTCTTAATTTCTTGTTTCACTTTACTTTGCAAAAATCGAATGGCTTGTGTGTAAAAAACCTTTTTTGTGTTCAGTGTTTTTGTGAGAGGCCTTACAATTTTGCACATTTTTTCTATCTTCAAACTTTTTAATTACTTATTTGCTTATTTAACAAGGACAACACACATCAATGAACATATGTAGCAACAGATGTACTGTAAACATTTTGGATTATAACTATCAAGCTAATATGCATCAATACGCAATACACTAAAACAACAAACTGCAGTCAGATGCTGTTTTACTTTCTGGTGTCACATCAAGTTATATTACAGGACAAAGCGATGTACTAATACACTCTCCTGACCACTGTCTGCTGTCTTCACTTGTAGTGAAACATCTGTCCTCCTCTGTTTTCACAAGCCTGTATGTTCATGTGACGCCACGTGGTCTTCAAAGTGGTCGATCAAAACAAAGTTTTGCAAATTTTTCCTAAAAACAACTTGGAGCCGGCTCTTCTGATTCACTGCAAAGCATCGGCTCTCAGAGCAGATCACTGTGTGCACACTCAAAAACAGAGGTACGAAACAGGAACATTTCTGTACCTGTAGGTACATTTTTTTTTACAAATGTTCTCTCAAAAGTACAATATTGGTCTTTATGAGGCCAGAAGTACCTATATACTATGAAAAAGGGTCCAAAGTAATATAAAGTACAAATTTGTACCATTTCAACCCTAAGGGTACCTGCAGCATTGAAAAATGTGTGTAGCTTGTACAATAACTACAAATAGCAGTCCTTCTAAACAGGAGTATAATTATAGTTATGATATTATGATTTTCATAATAATCATAGTAATGATGACATGCATAATTATATATGTGTTTGGCCAAATATTTATATAATAATTATTCATTTATTATTTGCATCTTTGATTGTTGTCATAATCTCTATTTTATTGACTTTGATTAATCATTTTTAATTGGTTTAATTGTACTTTATTAACTCATGCAGCTTGATAAGGTACAAAAATGGACCAGGACCGAAGGTACAGAAATGTCTTTCAAAAAGGAACCCCCCCGGCGACAAGCTTTGTACCCTTTGAAGTACAAACTGGTACCTCTAGTTTTGAGTGTGTATTTGGTCTGTAGTGCACACTACTGTTGCTAAATGCTGACCCGAATAGAGCACTGCGCTTACCGGAAGTGACAGACTAGCATTGCCCGCTAACGTGAGCTAACTCTACTTAACCAGTATAACTGTGGTCTCAAACACGTGACTAGATCATAACTGTCATCAGGGAGTGAACAGCTTGGTAGAATGCTACATACATTAGTAATTATAACTGAATGATTTAATCAATGCTACAATACAGCCCCCGCTTCGTTTACCGCCATTATTCAGCTCTGAAAACAGTTAGAAAGTCCCGCCTCTTCCGCTACGTCAGCAAGATTGCGTCTGTTTAGTGCGAGTAGTGTGCTTCGTTCTGCACTGCATTTTTGACCAGTTTTAGGGCAACATCCGGGTATTTTCAGAGCACTGGATGTTAGTTGAAACTGCACTTGCACTCAAACCTTTTTTTTTTTTTACTTGCACTCAAACAGTGTACCATGTAGTGCAAGTGCGCGGATTGAGGCAGACTCTGTCTTTTGCTGGTTGGAATAAGCTCACAGTGCAGGTAGGATGAAGATGGATGCTAGTTTAGCCGTCGATAGGGTGCATCACTGAGAAAACTCCTAAAAGGCATGATAAGAACACACAAATAAAAATGCCGGCTGCCTTCTGATCGTGTTGCAGATGATGAGCTTTGCAGGAAATTCTGTAAATAAGCTTTCAGTGGAAAACCCTGTGACTTCTCCTTTAAAGGGACTTGAGGCAAGATTAAGAAGCGAAGCTTATGACTGCCGCGACTGGCGCTTCAGTTAACTGCAGGCATGAGCCATCCGTCACGGGAGCACAAACTAAAGCTATAATGTCGTTTACTAACCTTTTTCTTCGTAGTTACACTTTTTAGTGTCTTTCAGTTGACCTGGATCGTTTGCTGATGGCAGAAGAATCCATAGCTATCGCTTACAGTGTTTGAATTTACCGCGACCATCTTTTTCCTGCATCAAAACTGCAGATGTAGCATCATTTGACGTCACGTCCGCATGGCAACGCGAGAAATCCGGACACCGAATTGCAGCGCATTTTGGAGCACACAGCCTGTTCAAGGCAACGGAGAGAAACGTGTCTGGAAACGTTATTTTTGGTGTTTAGCGCTTCATCACCCATTAGTTTAAAAAAAAATGGACATGCATGTTTGGTTTTTTTTAAAAATTCCTGCCTCTAGTCCCTTTAAGCCAAGACATTTACAGACATCACACACATTTTCCACATCTAATCAACAAAAAATTACAATCTAAGTCACATTACATGAACACAACAAAATTTGATGGAATGATGGAGTGAAAATGATGTGGAGGAGAAGATGCTCTAATGGAGCTCTTTACAAACCAGGTTAATTATTGCAGCACACATAAGCAAGCTGAGATCTGCAGTCAATATCCATTAGCCCTATTATGGCGGTCCTAATGGACTTGGAGTATTTCAGAGTGAGTATAATATAACTGCGGTGACAAAAAGGATTGATTTGAAGCCATGTTGTTCACTCACCATCTCTGTTGAGCTGCCTGCCTTCACAGGGGGAGGGGGCTTGTGTTTCGGTGGGCCCCTGATTGGACAAAAGACAAAGATAATCATTTGGACATCAGATTTCTTTGTATTAACAGAACAACTCTGTTATATCGGTTTTGTTGAGAGAGAGGGGAAAAATAAAAGTCTTGATATATCGAGCTCTTAAGATGCTCGATTGTGCTGTAATTCAATCAAGACTCCATTCATACAGAATTTAGCCATCACAGCAAGAAAAAGAAACATTCTCATGTCCTTCAAAGGTTTTCACGCTGAACAGTGTCAGTCTTACCACCTCTGAAGAAGTCATTTGTATGGAAGAAGGAGGGAAGTGCTTTGCTTCTGTTTAGTTCCACCAACAGAAGTGGAAATATGTGAATATTTGAAATGTTCTACATGTTCTTTTGTAAGACTTGAAAAAAATCGCATTCTTTTCTGCAAACCTTGACAGCAAGAAAACCTCTGTGGAGCCAAAGTCTTCAATATGTTACGTGGTGTCAGTCTTAAAAAGACGTGTAGGGAAGTGTTAAGTAGTCCATACTTAACCTGAAGTAACTGTAAGCCAAAATCTGGGTTTCAGGTAGGGATCGACACATTTGACTCCACTATGAGCCAACTGCTGCAAAACTTTCTAACTTTGTGAAATGTTGTGAAAAGATCTACTGGAGCACAAATTATTGTATTTTTCCATGTCTTTGCAAAGTTCTGTTTTATGCAGAGTGAATCTAACAAATCAGGCACTGAAAATTACAATAACCGAAGAAATGAGAAGTATAAAGATGAGAAACAACAGAAAACAAATGAATTTGGAGAATGTGATGTTCCAGAAGAGGACTTTAACCTCTTTCTTTAGTGTGAAAGTCCTGATAAATTAACAGGTTGACCACCCTTCTTTCTATTACACTTATAGATTTTGTGGTAACGACAAAAATTTATACTCAGCTGCTCACAGACGTGAAGATCGGGATGAGTTTTTGATAAACAGAAGTAAAAAATGTCCTCTTTGTCTCAGCCAGTCTTTACCCAAATGTTTGTCTATACTTGTGGTTTGGAGTTTATTTTCCTCAATCTGCTGTTTGTCTTGTTGGTGGTAAGACACCAGCAAACATTCCTTATGTGTTTGTCAAGTCTGTCAGGTATTTCAGACTCTAGAGACTTTTCCTGCTGCTGGAAGTAAGCCTGTTAAGGCTGTCAAGCTAAGAAAGACAAGGGCAGCTGCGTTTACAATATGTTGACTTACTTTATTTTACATTTGATAAAACTGCTACAGATAAACATTTTACAGTGGCGAATGAAAGTTTACATACACTCCCATTAAAAAAAGGCTAAATTCAAACTAGTATTTCAAATAACTAGAAATCGAGAAAAGTAATAATAAGTAAAAATTTCATAAATTATAATTTAGTAAAATAAAACACTGATTTTGAATTGTGGTTTTGAAAATTAATAAAACAAACAACCAAAACTGCCCCAGACAAATTAGAGCGACAAATTAGACCAAAATCCCCGCCAACAGGTGCAGACGTTTGATTGGACGTTCCAGAAAACACTTGATTGCTGTGATTGCCTCAACATTTTAGTTCAGGAGCCCCATCATGCTTGTCTTCTTGTTTTATTATTTGTTTTGTTTGTTTGTTTTTAATATTTCTGTTGAACCACAATTCAAAATCAATGAGTTTCATAAAATTTTTATGACTTTTGTCAATTTTAACTTATTTCACAGACAGCTGATTTTTTTCTGCCTTTAATGGGAGTGTATGTAAACTTTCGTACGTTGCTATATATAATAGTGCTGAGCTCAGTCCAAAAGCCCAGGCACCACTAAGTAGGCTTGACCGAGCGTCCCCCAGCGAGCAGCAAACTTGCAAACAGCTAAACCCTGTTAGCCCCCGGTAGCTCCAGCTCGAACCCAGCTGACAAAGGGTGGAAGCTTTCGCCTCCCGTCCACTCCATCCCCCTCCAATCTGCTCCGCTGCACTCCAGTCCATCTTTCAGTTGGGCTGCAAAAAACCCTCGTACTCTGACGCAGCATGAGTCCGCCAGCCTCCTCTCCGTTCAGCCGCAAAGCAGGTAAAATTAGCATTTCTTCTTCCATGTTTTTGTGTGACAGTTTGTTGGAGTTTTGACAGGATCTGACGAGTTCCTATGGTAAAGTAGCGTACTTTGTAGGGTGTGTGTATATGGCACATTGAACACACTTTACCCGTAATTCCCAAGTCATACAAGATGCAACATCATTTCACAAAACGGTCTTTATCGAGATGCTGCAATATGAACTATAAATTTTATACACATCCTAGTATTTCTGTAGCAGATGTAAAAAAAATACATAAATAAATAGAGGTGATAAATAGATGTGTAAATAGAAAATAGAGGTGATGTGTGTTTCTGGCGGAGGCCAACAGACCGGCCAATAACTGATATCGGTTATTGGACAGAAAATATCGGCATATTGGATATGATTCCAAAATCATGCATCTCTAAAGTAAAGATACTTTTACTTAATTACATTTTTAAGTACTTTTTCCCACAGAAAAGCTGTTGTCGCCATGGTGATAAGTGTAAACATGGATTTGTAGTGGAAGTGACGTTTAAACAAAGTGAGAGTTGATCTAATCGAGGCAGAAAAACTTGATGGCTCATTTGTTTATTTAAACCCAATAATCCACATGAACCCCATGTTTGAAAAATGACCCCTGAAAACTGGAGTTGAAGCCTTGGGTGGTTTAAATAAATTTCCATTCCCGGCTGCAGCCCGGGGCAGGATAAATGAGGGCCTTAAAACAGGCTGACGCCATAAACTTTCGGTCAGGATTTGTCACCAAACTACCCCTGGTGGATCCTTTAATGACATGCAATAAGTTTAATGAGCCTAAGTCCCAGAGGGGGAGATTAATGTTGCTCTGGAGGTTAAACAAACGATAAAGTAGACACAGAATTACAAGTAAAGACTTACTCTCCATCCTGCTGGAGGTGGCGGATGAAGAAGATGCCGGCAACGACGAGGCCGATGAGCAGAAGAGCACCAACGATACCACCGATCACGGCTCCCGTTTGAGGCCCTTCAACGAATTTTCGCTCTTCCTCTTTTATAGGAGACGAACACAGGAAGAGGGAAGGGGAGAGAGAAAAGAAACAAATGGTTATTACTACGTTATTTAAATTTCATGAGAGGGCTTCTGGCATTTTAATGCTGCTCACTTGTAGCATTTGTGGTTTATGTGTTTGGCTGCTGAGGGCTGTGTGAGGAAAAGTAATCAGTAGCTGTGTGAGTCAGGACTTTTTCATAATACTGTCTCCGGGTAAAACCTGTGAAGGAAAAAAAACCTGCATGGACTCACAAAAACAGAACGGGTGACGATGAAGCACAGCCACAAAATATAAAGAATTCATATGCAGCTCTGAGCTGCTTGTTGTGCGTCAACAATCACAAATTCTGCAAAGATTCAAGCGAGTCTCCCCCTGACCTCAACATCCCCCTTCAATTAGGAGACTGTTTATGATTTCCAGGCGGCGAGGCATCCGAGCTGACTGTAAAAGCTTCTCATTAAACTGTGCTCGTATTTGAAAAAGAGAGAGAGAGCGAGCTGACAGCAGCTGCATGCTGGTTCCTTCTGCAATCACCGACTATCACAGGAAGTTTGGCAGCAACAAGAAAGGGAGGGTTGAAAGGTTTTCACAGGTTGTTTAGTTCCTTGTTGTGAAATCTTTCACTGTCACTGAAGTATGCTCACACTGCTACGTTTGATACACATGATAACAGGATAATTACTCTATGATTTCCACTCATTTAGCATATATTTAGCTGCTGCTTTTGTGTTTGTGCTCAAAGCTGACAGATACTGCAGCTCCTCCCATAAGGCGGAAAAGCTCCGCAGTTAGAGGCAGGAGTTAAGATCCCCCTTTTAATCGCAGCTTTTTAAATGAATTTAAATGTTTTTTCGTGTATTTGCATCAATCAAAATCAGGTTTTCTTTTGTTTGTGTTTGCAAAGATATGTTTATGTTTCCATCTTTACCAGTAGAACCACTGGCCTCAAGCAGGAAAAGGAAAATGCATCTAAAGTCCAAAAGATGATGTTAAAGAAACCCCTTCAACCAGAAATAACTCCTATGTAGTCCTGCTAAACTGTTAAATGAGTGGATTATCTATTTCAGGAGAGCCTTTCATGTGGTTCATGTTTAATGCTTCAAGCTCTACATGTAGGCTTCAAAAGCACGCAAATAAAAACATGCATCCAGAAAACAAGTTTTATGCTCATGTTGTGCCGATTTAACAAAGGAGTTCCCGTCCAGTCTCGCTGGACTTATAATTTCCTCTCTCTCCTCCCGTTTCTTATTTCTGCAGCTGCTGAATTCTGATGAAAACACGTGGCTTTTACTTCATAACATGCATATCTGTGCATGATCAAATCTGCTTTTTTGTCATTCAGTTTGAACACAGTAAAAGGAAACACACGGACAGATTTTCATCCCCTAATCTGATCATATGCACATCCTCAGGGATGCAAATGCTACAAAAGCTGCTTTCTTTCAATCCTCTATTGAGACAAGTTCTATAAATATTTTCAGATTTACATTCCTTTGCATTAATATACAACCATTTAGCACCTGGTCAGCAAGTCCTGCAGCTGCATCACCCAGCAATGAGTTTTACTCTTCTTGGCCAGCAGGTGGCATCATGTTCCAAGCATACATACATACAGTAGATACATAGATAGATAGATAGATAGATAGATGGATAGATGGATAGATGGATAGATGGATAGATAGATGGATAGATGGATAGATGGATAGATAGATAGTCACATAAAGCTGCTTTTAATTTTAATTTCTCCATCTCATTTCGACGCTGAGATTAAATGCTTTTCATAAGAACAAAATTATTTTGATAATCCACCAGTAAGCGATTATTTGGGTGATTAGTCGACTGATCAGATCAAAGGTAAATTGTAGGATATTTAGAGAACCAGTCAAAAGTTTGAACACTTTCTCAATGAATCTAATGGGAAACCGTGTCCAAACTTGAGTGTTTATGTGTCAATATACAATTCAAGAAAAGGTGATGAGACAGCGTACAGTGGCAATTTTGAGAGGAAAAACAAAGCTTATAAACATTAAACGATTAGTTGATTGTGAAATTAGTCACAGACTATTTTCATATTTGACATAATCACGATTAATTGACTAATGGTGGCAGCTCTAGTGCACAGTGAAACAATGCAGAACAACATAAAACAACTGGGACCGGATCAGATGCTCCAAGCAGGGATCTGCAACTTGGGTCAATGTCCTGCAGGTTGTAGATGTTTCCCTGCAGCAACACACCTGACTCAAACCAGCGGGCCGTTAAGAGGCTGCCGCAAGTTGTCAAGTTCTTGCACGACCATTTAATTTGAATCAGGTGTGTAAGAGTGGGAACTATCTAACACCTGCAGGACACCGGCCCAAGATGTCCGGAGTCAGTGATCCGACGCTCTAAGGCAGGGGGGGCCAGGTCTGGTCCTGGAGGGCGGTGTCCTGCATGTTTTCATGGTGTCCCTGCAGCAACACTCCTGAGTCAGACTCAGACCTGTCTGCTAATTAGCCATTGATTTAAGTCAGGTGTGCTGCAGCAGGGAAACCATTAGAACATGCAGGACCGGAGCTCGAGGAGGATTGAGAATCCCTGATCTAATAACGATAATAATTTAGACGTTATTAATCTGGAACAGGAAATTCACTCTCTGCACGTAACCCTCTTCAGCTTTTCTTTAACCTGAGAGCAGTGAGCTGCCAATCACAGCACCCAGGCAAAGGCACCAAGAGGCGACACTGCTGTGATGTTGGAAACACGCTGTCCGCCATTTTGGACTGAAACAGATTTCATTCTGGAAATATGGGGCTGAGTGGATCATTTCATATTCTCAGTAATAGTTGTAAGAGTCATTTGATTGAGCTTAGATTATTTTCTTTAAGTGTTTTGGTTATTTGGTCCTCAATGTAAGAAGTGGAACTGTTAAAGGGTTAACGCACCTGGCTTAGCTGGTTGCAATAGGTAGTTGGGGGAAATGACTTATCTGAAGTTGTGGATTTGTGCACTTTGTAGACGCCAGCAGGAATTATGAATTTTCAGTTGCGTAGCATTGGATTAAATGTTTTTTGTTTCAACTGTGATACCGTGCCTTGGATCACTCATTTGATTTTAAAAACTTATTGAAAGAACACTTTGAGCGTCTACCTGGAAATGGCATACAAGGAGACATTACAATAATTATGACAATGATCAGTTTACAGGCCAATATTTTGTCATTTGACTTGTATTATTTTTTTTAAAATAATTGAATATATATTAGTATAAAATTTTTTATAATTTAGTCAAAATTGAATAAATTTTATAATATAATTATAATATAGGCTCCTTGTGCTATATCATATCTTCATGAGGATTAGTGGGGATTTTTGAAAACGGCCTGTTTTGATAGTTAGGAATGATTTATGAACAAAAATGGATTCAGTAGAACCACTGGTGGTGGGAATGGATGTAATTACCTTCCTCTCGATAGGCTTGCTATGTGTAAATGCATTTTAACAATAGTTAAGAAGTTTTAAGCTTTTTAAAATGACGTAGCTGTGTTTTATTAGGTCCGTACAATAGTGATAAACTGCTCATTTCGATCCAAAATGGTGGATGCGCAAGTGTGAAACGTTGGAATCGAGCATTCTTGAGTGTTGCCTCTTGGTGTTTGGCCCAGACAGCGGTTGGTGGGGGTTAAGGACCTTGATCAGGGGCCATGCCGAGGACGTGAACCCGGGTCTACCGTGGGTTCCCGTTCATTACCACTCACTGTCAAGCAAACTGAAGCATGCCTATAAGAGATTCAGTTGATTTACAAGGCATTAAAAGCTCAGGTTGTTTGAGGATTTGGGGGGAAATGAGGATGAGGATTTTAAACTGTAGCACAAAAAAGAGCAACATTTAGAGCTGAGGTGATGTGAAAGCGCATATGAAGTCTTGTTTGTATCAGAGTCGTATGAAAATTTACTGGAGACGTTGACAATCAATGCCGAGTCACATTTTCAGAAACAATGGGACAGGGATGCGAGGTGGGAAAAACTAATCCAAAACCCAATCTGCTTTATTTATAAGGCACATCTTAGTTAGAACATGTCTCCAAAGTGCAGCACATAGAAAATACTCAGCAATAAAATGAAATAAGAGAAACAAGTGTTGTTCAGTAAAGCTCCATCAGCTGTTATTAAAACAATAAAACAAGTAAAAAAAAAAAAAAAAAAAAAACTTGTGTAAATGGTCTTTTTTTAAAAAAACATATCTGAAAAGGTTGTAAAAAGAAAACGTAAATCGTGCTTCTGTTTAGAAGCTTTAAGTGTCAGAGGGAGAAAGCACAAATGATGCTGCTAATGTCTGGAAAGGCTGGAACATCTCTGGTTGGTGCCTCTAAACAGCTCCTGCACACAAGACTGTGTTCAAAATATGGAACAGCCTAATAGGTGCATCTTGGTTTTGTTTGTCTTTTTTGTCTCTGCTCTCACATGGAAAAAAGTTTATTAGCTGTCTGTCTGTTTGTGTTGAAAAATTTCCCCTTTCAGGTTGCATAGCTGCACATAAGAGTAAAATCCTCAGCTTATTCAGTAGAAGTAGAGGAGCTAACCAGAGGAAACACCTACTGTACTGACCATATACAGATGAGGAAAATGAATTGTTCTTATTCATCTTAAACTTTTGTAATATCTGGGATATTATGTCGTATTCGGGAAGTTGCAGGAGTTTGTGTGTCTGACAAGATTCACAAAGTTGTTTCCATCATCCCGAAGCTGTTTTATGTCTTCACAGCGGTATTGTTTGCAAAAATTTCAGCTGCAGCACATTTACTTTATATACAATATATACTAGGGATGTTATGGGCTTTTTTTTTTTTTTTTTTTTACCGATATCTGATATACCGATATTGTCCAACTCTCAAATTCTAATATTCAATATCAACCGATACAGATATATGCAGAGAGCTGTGAGGTTGTATTTCTCATATTTTGAGAGAAAAATATATTCTACTCTGAGAGCAAAGATCCCAAAATATCCTTAACTCAGCCAGAGGAGTTCATGTTGGATATCTGGCTGCCAGATATCAGATACTAGCAGATATTAGCCAACATGTGGCTGATTCTAATGTTTCTGACAACTTGATAACTTAACCAACAACTTAAAACCAGACATTTTATCAGCAGCTTCAAAGCAAGTCAGTCTGTAGCAGCAGCAGCTGCACCGTAGTCACATGACTCTGAAAGGAATTCTGGGAAATGAAGTTCTTCCAGGACTTTCCTACATGCTGGACTGCTGCTAATGGAACGAGATCTTGCGAGAAATCGTTGCTCTGTAACGAATTCTCTTTTTTTGGGCCGATATTTTGAAAAACTGAAAAATTAGATTTCGGTATTAAAATCTCGCGAGATTTCATTTTTTTCAAAATATCGACCCCCCAAAAAACGATACTGATATTTTCCAATATCACATTTTAATGTCAATATTGGTAGGCCGATAATATCGGACATCCCTAGTATATACATGCATAACAGGCCGACAAGTTTTATTTTGTTTTTTCCTAAAATCTAATCAATACCATACATGTGGCATCAACAATAAGTTGATTATGAAACGAATGAATGATTGAATAGCTTATTTCAGTTACACTGTATTATATGCAAGCAATTTAAGTCCTTGCAAAAAATAGAAAATAGACAATATAGCAGAATTTACTTTATATTATTATCCTTAATATCGGTTATCGGCCACATGAGTTTTAAAATATTGGCATATCGGATATCGGCCAAAATTCCAATATTGTGCATCCCTAATTACACTAATATAACAGTGTTACTAATATAACAGTTTCATTAGCAGATGTTTATATGTTGTTTATTTTACGGCAGATCAACGCTAAAGCACCAACAGCAGCATCGACACACCAAGAGCAGCTCAAACTGTTTGTCATATTTTTCATAAAAGCTTCTAACTGGTGGAAAACACTAAAACACACAGACACATGTCTGCAGGATCTACTAGAAGCAAAACACAGAGGTGCTGCAGCCATAACACGCAGAAAATCTACAATAACAGGAATATAACCCCACCAGGCAAGTGGAAAACTTTTTGTGTCTTAGGAAAAGTTTTTAAAATTTTTCTTTCACCTTTCTTTGTCACATCGTTTAAGTGAAAAAAAAAAACCTGGAATGTGTCTAAATTGTCAAAGAAAGCAGTTTCACCTCCTTTAAACAGACAGCATTATCCTCACCTGTCGTTCCCAGAAGCAAACCAGAGTGTTTCCATCTGCGCTTTCATGTGCAGTTTGAAAACAGGCAGAATTAAATAAGCAAACTAATGTGAGAAATTTCAATAAACAGCAAAATGACTTTCTAAAAACTTTTTATGTACAGCTGTTGGAAGAGTTTTGCAACTGATATGAGCAAATATGCAATTTGTTGCCTAACAGATATTGTAATTACAGCACCAGTTTTTACTCTTTTCTTTTCAGAAGCCAGCCACGTTCTAGCAGACACTCATAAAGAATGAAAAGAACAGGAAATGCCAGACAGTATGTGTGGACACAGAGGAAATCTCATTTACATAACTATGGAAATATATTAAATATATTATAAACCGCACTGTTATCAGTCTGCCAGCTCAGATTATCAACAGGTTGGGATATGAGGAACAAAAAAAAGAGAAAACACAATACTGAATTTTCTATGTTGCAGTCTGCTTTGGGGGTTTTGTGGCTTTTTTTTTAGCGCATATTTTTAAAGTAACTGAAAAAGTGAGAGGGTTCAGTCATATAAGATATTCAGATAAATGATAAAAGCTTCTGGGAAAGTAGGTTGATGGTTCTCAGAAAGGATGCATTATACTGTATTTCTGGCTCTTTATTCGTGGACGCTACCAGAGTAGCTTATTATGATTTATAAAATCATTAAAAAAAAAGTACTGTCCGCTCAATTCATCTACCTTCTGAAACCACAGGATGTAAGTAAGAGAGACATAATCACTGGATATTAAAAGAGATGCAAGCACAAAAGTGCTTTAAGATGCGATACCACCGAGGGCTTCGTGTTCCTTAAAAAAGCATCAACTTCTCTCACAGAATGAGCCAAAACATTTTTTCCATAAGCAAGCATTATTATATATTTTGTGATTATGTGCTACCAGTTTTTTTTTTTTTTTTTTACATAATAAACATTATTCAGTTAATATTGGGGCAGGGCCCATAAAGAGATGTGTTCAGGGACTTACGGAACTTTGACGTAGCTGAAAGTTTATGATTTATTCTGATATACATTTGCAAACATGCTATCAAGCCCCTTAAGTTATTCAAATTTTTAACAAAACTTAATTTTACCACTTTTTAAAAAAACAGAAATTAAAACAATTTCCAGCCTGAGGTGTCACATGACAGCTGTGTTTTGCTTTGTGGCGCCACGTCACACGCCAGCAACTGGATATCAACACACGAGCGCTATGGCTCATCCATCAAAGACCCACACCGATGAAAAACAGCATTTTTATGTTTTTTCTTATGCGTGAGAACATCCAGTCATCACCCTCACAGTAAATAATGGAAAAAAATCTGCTGTCAGTGAATTAAGTTGAAATTCCTCTTTAAATCAAAACTGAAAACTCAAAGGTGCTTTAAAATAAAATGTATTATTATTCTAAATTGAAAAAATTAATACATAAAAATTTATGAAAAACATGACATTGATTTTTAATTGTAGTTTAACAGAAATATTAAAAACAAACAAACATAAAAATTAAACAAATAAACAAGAATAATGAGGCCCCTGAACTAAAATTTCGTTGAGCAACACTTTGAGGCAATCACTGCAATTAAAGTGTTTTCTGCAACCGTCAATCAGACTTCTGCACCTCTTGACGGGTATTTTAGCCCACTGTTCATAAGCAAGGTGCACTAATTTGTCTGGAATATATTTTTTTAAATATTACTTTCAACCACAATTCAAAAGTGACATTTTATTTCACAAAATAATAATTTAGTAAATTTTTATTTATTATTAGTTTTTTTTTTCTTGTTATTTGAATAGCTATTGTAACTTTGGACTTTTCTTTAATGGTTGATGGGAGGGTATGAATAACTTTGAGGACGACATGTATGTTGAAAAAACAGCATTTACACTGAACTCCGCCCACAATTCACAGGCAAACTGCAAATAAGCTAGTCTGGAAAATGGCTTAGGTTTTGTGATTTTGGCCAAAAACTTCATAATTGCAATTTAAAGACCACTGAGTACATTCTGAAATAACTAAAAAATGGAGGATTGGAGTGAATTAACCGTCAGTAGGGGGCGCTAAAGGGTGAAAATCAGCTAAAGTTAAGAGTTTCCGCTTTAAGGAGGAGTTAATTTCATAAAAGCTAAAAGCATATGTTCAGTCACCATCTTCAGCAAAGGCTGGATGTTTGCATAACTCTTACTATCAAGCCAAATTTAGCCAAAACATCAATAGCATGGACTATTTTCATCTATTTCAGACATCATTTCAACATAAAATGCTCAGTGGGAACCTTCTGTTTCAGGAGAGAGTCATCAACATATTACTAGTTATGCAATGGATAATAAAACCATATTACCTGTGGTCACCATCATTTTATTCCTGAAATTTCTCAGACTTGAGTTTACAAACATCTTTATTTGGTGGCAATGGCAATGCGTTACATAGCAGCTAAGGGCTACCAGAACAAAAACCTTAAAAAGCAATCCTAAGAAATAAAAAAACGCAGAATAATGTCCATAATAATAATAATAATAATGTCTGTTATAATTATAATAATTAAATATAAATAAAATAAAATTAAAATGAAATATAAATAAATAAATAAGATAAAATAAAGTAAAATAATAAAAAAATATATATCTGTTATATGTTGAATAAAGTCTTTCTGCTTGGCGCTACCATGTTTGGTGAGTCAACACACCTGCTGGACCTTCCTGTTTATCCGTGGCTTAACACATCTCCTTAATCTGCTGTACAAACAGGAACCTCAGAGAACAGCATCCTTCACTTTTATTCACCTCCATCCATGAGTATTCGTGTTTATCTGACACAGCTGGTTCCTGCTGGAGTCACACAGTATTCATTTGAACTCTGGAACGTTTATTATATGAAATCATAGAGCGGTTTTCAAACTGAAGCTGCACTTTTTGTATGTTAAACTGAGTGGGCAGAGATTTGCTGCGGATCACTGCAGCAGACTTTCAGTCCCGTTAAGCTTCGTCTGCTCCTGTTTGTGTCTCACTCCGACATATTCACTCGCTCAGCCTAAATCTGCAAATTAATGTTATTATCCAAGTGACATTCAAATGGTGTGAAATTGCTGCAGTATCACATGCAGTTTAAATGGAACTGAAAAAACAGACCCTGTTTAAAGTGTTGTGCTGCTTCCATATGAAGCAATCTATTGTGGGGGCTGCATCAGCAATCAGAGAGACGTTGCACCCAAGGCCCGCACTTAACAATCCCTCGCTACTGTTTGCTTGGAAAAAAAGAGAAAAAGTTGCATAGATTCACTCTCCACAGAAAACAAGTGCTGCTTAAAATGTTCAGGAATTTAAGCTTATCATTATTTCCATAGACGCCATTACCATTTAATACAAAACATCACGCTAAAGAAAACCTTATAGAACCAGAAAATACAAATTATCAGAGTAAAACGTGGCTGCTTTACATTCCTAAAAAAAAAACATAGATATACTGCATGGGCATACTTTTTTTTTCTTTTAGTTTTAAGGTTCTGTTGTTAATTGTTTGGTTTTGGTTTAGGAAATCCAAAAAAAGACGTTGTTCGGTTTAGGAAAATGTTGCAAAGATAAAATATTGCCTGTAAAAACCCTACAATGTCCTGCAAGAAGCACTTTTGACCAAAGAACAAAAAATATCATACATACTGAATGTTTGGAGAAACATGGAGTTTTAAAGTCTCGCAACGAATCGGCCTTGATCTGATAAAAATGAGTAAGATTAAAAAGGTCTGTCATCACCTGATGGGCATGTATTATGAGTTGGTAACACAGAAGGTACTTCACTCAACTGAGAAAGTTTAAGGACACCAGAAAAATCTGAAATACTCTCAATCATAAAAAGCTGGTTTTATTCCTCAGTGGAATTGTTGTTTTATATCTTTATTTTTCTTGTGAGTTTAAGCTGCTATTTTCTGTCATTGTTTTGGTTGGGTACCTTGTTTTTGTGTACTCTGTGTTTTATAAGGTTTAGGAAAAAAACAAACAAACTTATGTGGTTAGGTTTAGATAAAAAAGACAGTTTGGTTTGTGAGAAAATACAGACTCAGTGAGGTTTATGCATCAGAGTCAGCGAGGTTTGATCTAAGCACCAAAACTAGTTACATCTGGACACAAAATAATCTGTTTTAGCTACAGATTTATGCACTAAATACATTTTTTAGTTAGGTTAGTGCATCAGAATCTAAAAGGAAGATTTGCTGAAAACTTGTTTTTTCTCTTTGGCATTTTTACTCTGATTAACAGTTGACTTTTTACTGTTTTTTAAATTGTTTTTATTGTTTATGTTTTTATATTATTTGTGATGAAGTGATGATAAAACTATCAGTCTAGTCTTTTGAATATAAATCTATACCTACATTCTGTCTTGAGCCCTAAAATAAAACTAGAAACTATTAAACTACATCAATTAAGTTCAAGTATACCTGTATTAAAAAACTGTATGAGCTCGATCTATCAAAGGTTAGCGTGTATAAAAACGTGAGCTATGTCATTGCACACGCAAAAAAAAATGTACAAACTGATCTACAAACAGTGTGCTAAAAGGTTTTGGTCTTTAAAATGTGCTAAATGGCGCCTCCTACCTAAATACTGCTGCAATGAATATGCACTATGGGGCGTTTACATGCAATTGTGCATGTGATGGGAGGAGAAAATGCAAATATGTTAATTTAGCACTTGCAAGGTGATTTATCAACCATGAGGCGCATTGCCTTGAAGGTTTTTTGCTTGTATTTTAGTATGTCTGAAAAGCAGGTGCAAACTGGCAGCTCCAATGGCTTCAGCTTCTGAGAGGGACATGCACTGTGCACATGCACACATATGATTAAGAATAATTTTTATAAGCAGTAAGGGAAACGTATTTAGTTCTCATTGTTGAATGCAATGAAAATCACCACAGCAAACACCACTATTTAACACCGTGTAACATATTCTGGATGAATAAAACAGAAAGTTTGCAGCTGCTGTGCAGCTTAAAGAGAACTAAAGCTGCATTAATTGTGTCTTTTTATTTCCCCTTTTTGCTAACGTCACATTTTAATTTGGATTTTAGCAGGTGGATCAAGATCAGCTGGTAGCGCCGAGCCTCCGAAGCTGCTGGCATCGTGCGTAATAGAGACCACGTCGGAGCTGCAGACGCTTTCATTTGTTCTGCAACTCCTGATCCATGTCCTCATAAACTGGACACTTCTGAGACTCTGCACGGATACATGTATTATTTAAATTTTATATTTATCATACTTATTTCAAATGATATTTTCATCTCCCTCCTTCACTAATATCTCTCTCTTTGGGTCTTATTTCCTTTCATGCTGTCGTCTTTCACAATTCGCCTCGTTATAAACCTCCAAACATTCAAAACCCTCATTCATAAAGGGACGTTTCCAGCATGTTTGCACCCGGTGTCATTTGTGTGATCATTCTTTGTAAATCACCTGCAAACCGTGGTTCAACCCCTCATGCAAAATTCTAGATTGTACAGGCAAGTTACTACACACAAATTTGGACTTTTGTAGATCCTGCCCTTAGTCTGAAACATGAGAACAAATTTGACATTTATTCAAATGATGCAAACAGCAAAAATAACTAAATAACTGTAAATACAACCTGATAACTTAAATTTATTGTTCTTAATATGAGATGACAAATTATTACCATGGGAAATTTCTTTGACGATATATCGCTCACGATAACATATCACCCATCCCTACTGGGAACCAAAGAGGGACTATTATCTATGTTGGTTTGGGTATTGAAAATACTACGTAGTTAGATTAAAGAACTAAAAGTACTTGTCTATGTTTTGGCCCGTCACTGTAAGTTAAAAAAATTACAATTAAAGTTTTGGATTGGAAAATCTGAGATAAATCGCCACCATTGCAGCTCAAATCCAGTAAATTACCAATTTACCTCCGGCTGGTCCACATCAGAAATGCTAAATCAGTTTGTCCCTTTCAGCCAAACTACAGAGTCGCAACTGTAACAAAACCAGTATAATTGTGTCATTACCACAGCTTACTGGTGCTATTGTTCATCCATCCATAAAATAGCATTTTGAAAGTTAAATACATGAAAACTGTAAGCTCTCGTAGAGACTGTAAATGTGCTAATTCAGCGTTTTGGCAGAAAAAAAATCCTGAAAACCTCAAAGACTTTTCACAAAAACAAGTTATCCTCCAAACCACTGGAGCTACATGCCTTAACAGCATGACGAGAATAAATATTACCACCATGATCAGCATGAATTTAATTGCAGGGCTTTGCTTTCCCACACAAGAAAACTAAACAAAAAAAAATCTCACATTCTTTGTATCATTCTGTCTTTGTCTCCCTGAACGACACGCTCGTGTACAGTTAGCTTATAAATAGCAGCTTCAGTGTTGGAAGGAAAGTGGGAAGCAGGAGGAAAGACAAGAAAAGAATGTAAAGATCTGAGAGCTGGTTGGCACGGAAACATATGAGGAGGAGAGGGGACAAGAGTGAAGAATCAAAGGAACAGAGGAAGGAAGTAAAACAGAGAATGTAGATGATGCAGGAAAAAGGAGAAAAACAGAGGAAACTGTAGGAGATGGAGGGATGTGGAGCAATAAATATAGCAGAGGATGTGAGAGTGTTAAATGCCTGCAGAAAAAAGCAGATTTTAAAGGTCTAAACACTCCCCGGGGAGGCCGTGAGTGACACCAGGAAAAACAGCCCCCGTCTCACCATTCTACAGTCTATCGCATGATTTCATTTACCCATTCTTTTTAAATTAATCTCACTTACTTAACCCCTCACATCACATTTAACCCCTTTCTTTTTCATCTCTCTTAATCCTCCATTATCAGCCTCAGTCCTCCATTAGACCAATACACTCCACAAACAATGAGAAATGCCAAAGTTATTTTGTTCTTCCTCCACAAACAGCTCTGAAAAACTCCCTCCCCCACACTGGTCCACCAGCTCCAGCAGTGACACTGGCTCTGCCTTTCATACACTCACAGACTGAAAAGACAAATTGGTTTACGGACAATTGAAAGCGCACGTTTACACTCACACACCACACAATACATGCAGCATGGAGTTACCACGGCTGAAAAGAACATGAAGGTTAGGAGAGCAAAGTGACTGCAATCAACATGTGATGATCATGAATGCAAAAGCGCCTTTTATTCCGTTCAGGAAGGCACTTTAGAAAAGGAGTACAGTGTGAAAGCTGGTGGGTGGGAATGGAAAGGTGAGCGATGGAAGCTTGATGGAGTGGATGTTTCCCTACAGAGCCAGTAGCCGTGGTACGGCACGTCTGATTTATCTACACAAAATCGACTAAGCTGATTTTCACGAAACTCGGTGGAAAGGAAGAATCTATTATATCTGTTACAAATAATGATGCACGATATGAAAAATTTCGATTTCGATACCAATAACCGATAATTTTCTCCTTCTCACGGCTGATACCAATACAGATATTAAAGCTGAAAATGAGGTGATCTTCATTACTTTCACTAATTAGAAAAATACTTCTGTTGCATCTGCTGCAGATCTAGTGGTTGCTGGTGATGTCATAATGTTGCACAGTGGGCGTGGCCTTATGTTGTTGCCATGCCCCATAAAAAGAAACAAAACACAAACATCATTCTGCAAGTTTTCCACCAAACTCTACCTGTTACATATTGTTTAACTATACTGACAACTTACAATTTGATATTTCTGTGTTTTCTCATTTCAGGGAGCTTTTTAAGATCTAGCTCGAGACAACAGATGAAAACTAGCCTTCTGGCTAAATCTGGCATATTTCGAAGTTTTTCCTTTGTTTTATATGTGGCCCTATCAAATAAAACAAAGAAAATGAAAAACAAAACAAAAATCAGCTGAAACTGGGCTGATATTGGACCAAAATCAATTCAGTGTTAAAGCCAGTATCGGCCGATACCAATAACAGGCCCATAATATCCTGCATCACTACTAATTGACTGACACAGTTGTAATATAGTGCAAACACAGCCATGTTTGACTATTTTCTCACTGTAGCATTTATCATAAAACCCAACTTTTAGAGCACAGATCACCAACCGCAGACCGGAGGTTTTAGATGTTTCCCAGTTGCAACACACCTGTTTCAAATGAAGCGGATCTCCAGCATGCTGTTGAGTTCTGCAGCAGCCTCATGACGACCTGGTAATTAGAATCAGGTGTGTTGCAGCAGAGTAAAACCTGATGAATTTAAACCCAAATGACGCTGAATCACTTTCTTCATCTTTTTTTAACTCAACCTTTCACCTTCATCACGATCCACCAGCAGTTCAGACTCACATTCACGAATCACAAACATGATTGTGCCAACCCATAAAAAAAATAAAAGACAATATCCAGCATGTGGCCACATCACTAAAACCCTCTGAAGTCATAAGCACATACAAATGACTGCAATCAGCAAACAATAACCGCATGATGAATGGGAAAATGGAATTATTATAATACGGACGCATAAAAAGCATGTTTATTCCTTTCAGCAAGACTATTTAAAATAAGGTAAAGTGAAGAATAGGTGAAGGAGGTTGGGGGGGGTTGGTAAATAGCTCTTCAGAAGTCAACACAGTTTGTTGCACATTAAAGGTGATTTTGCAACTGCAGCTTTAAGCACAGAAACCGTCACCAGGTCCACTGTGGTGAAAATCTTTATTCTGACGGTTAAAACTGTTATTTTCACCACAATTCAACTCAGAAAAGCTGAACGGAGCCAGTTTCTAAATGTCACTTATACAAAACTGAGCAATGAGGAAGGAGTCCCACTGTTCAGATGCTTTGATGGGCAGCAGTGGGTGGACCTGACTAACGCCTGGAAGAGGAGCAGCAATCAGTCGTAGGATTAAACGCGATTATTTTTGAGATTTCATTGGCTGTCGCCTTTGCTGCTGCTTGGAAAAGTTGAAGACTTTTCAACTTTCCGGCACAAACGACACTACCAAGGTAACAGAGCAACTCAAGACGCCACCATAGTTAAACTAAAAGAAGAGCGCAGACATCCACCAGGCAGCTCGGTTCCCCCCACGGCCTGAACTTACAACGCTAAAGAATCCTTCAATAAAATCATGGACCCAGACGGTGATCCAGATCAACGCCAAAATGTAATCACTTCTTCTTTGTGCCATTTTCAACATTCCCTGAAAGTTTAGCCAATTCTGTTAATAACTTTTTGAGTTTTCATGCTAACTAACAGACAAACAGACGAACAAATACTGGCAATTACACCACGTCCTTGGCGGAGGTAATGAATGAGAAGCAGGAGCGTGATGGCTGAAACACATGCTGGAGCTCAGGCTAAGTTTTATCATACGCCTTCCATACCATTGAAACTGGAGTTTGTGAACACTGTAGAAACGTGTCCATTGTTCCGTCTATAACAACGTAGCCGTCAGTGATGTTGTTTGCACCTTTTGCCTGATGGAGATGATGGAAGATGAAAAACTTCCACGGTTTCTTCAACAACAAAATAAAGAAATAAACTGAGCTGACTTCAGCGTTCTCTGGAAAGTGTTGGTGGACGTGAGGCAGAAAAACCTAACGATGATCTGTCACGACTTTCCAAACCTTCCACAAACATCTCATCACCTTATCTGAGAGGTTTACATTGTTCTCATTCTCACAGATATGCAATACTGGAAATATTCGTTCCATAAATGAAAGTCTTCCATTAAAAACATCAGAGTTCTCTTCAAGTTTCCGTTTCACAGTTAAAATCTTGGCTTAATCACGGTGGGAGAACATAGATAACCCTCTCAGTGGAAGAAGACTCGACCTTACTGGTTTCTATTTATTAAATCAGTTCAATTCAGTTCAATCTCTATTTCAGACTCACAACAGATTCAGAAAAAAACAGGTAAAAGCAAAAAATAAATAAATGAAGAAATAATAAATGAAGGAAAGATAGAGACCAAATAAAACCCCAAATCACGAAGGATGCATGATATTGGAATTTTGGCTGATATCCGACATTTTAAAACTCATGTGGCCGATAACTGATATAGATACCGATATTAAAGCTGAAAAATTAATGATGTAATATTCATTCCTTGTGCAAAATTAGAAAAATACCTCAACTTGCGTTATTATAACAAGTCAAACTTAAAGACAGTTGTTCAAACAAAACTAATAGGAAATGCTCATTATATAGAACCACCTGGAGAGAAAAAACAACCAAAACAATTAGCAATAAAGGGATATTTAGTTATTTACATAACTGACCGTAACTCTGTTCATACAGAACATCCTACAAGAAACTGTCTTTAGAAGTTTTAAAGTTTAAAGTCTGTAAAACAGACGTTTTTGAAGAACATCAAGAAGAAGTTTTTGTTTTTTTTTTTAGATGTTTTTAGGCTGATGTCCGATACTTAGTTTTAAGGCCGATATAGGCCAATAAAGATAGGGTCCTAATTATATCGTGCATCCCTACAAAACACAAATATGCATTTGTCCTCAAAATTATTCATACCCTCCAATTAAAGAAGGAAAAAAAAATCAACTGTCAGTAAAATAAGATGAAATTGACTAAAGTAATAATATATAAAAATTCTATGAAAATCATTACACTGATTTTAAATTGTGCTTCAACAGAAATATATTTTAAAAAACAAATAAAAAAATGAAACTAGTAAACAAGCAATTAATCGGAGGGTATGAATAATTTTGAGGACAAGATATGTATATATATATTTTTTTTTTCAATTTATTTGACTGACAACTGATTTTTTTTAAATTTGAGAGTATGAATAATTTTGAGGACGACTGTATGTATAAATGATAAAAATCATCTATGATCCATACAATCACTCTCTCCAGTGCTGCCACAGTCCAGAGTTAGAGCGAACACTGAGGCATTGTTATCACTTTTACCACATCATATTAAAGCAGAAACAGAAAATTGTACCTGATTCAGAAACTTTGGATGATTATTTGCTTTTTTTTTGCCGCTGAAATCACAGCAAAGACCCAAAGAAGGTTTGGCTGTTGGCTCTTCAAGCTTGACTCAGCAAGCATGGCTTAATATTTCCTGTGATGCTGAAAAAGAAAAAACTCCTCATCACCATCAGTGCTTAAAACACAAAGCAGAAAATTCACACGGTAACCCGTAAACAGAATGAACTAAATTATGAAGTTTCTGGAATAACCGTCTAGCTTGTGAAGAGGGAACGTCTAAGCTGAACTTATCAAAGTGTGTCAGCAGAACAGAAACTGTTGATTTGCCAGGTTTGCTCCATGAACTGATTGTGGCTCTAAATATACAAATATTATTTTTTTAACCAGCAGGTGTTTGACTTATTTGCTTTTTGTGAGTAATATTGGTTATGAGTATATTAAATAGCTTATCATAGTCAAAGCTGCCGTCAGCGCTTGTGTGGGCACAGAAATTATGGGTTTATTTATGTCATAAGATTTTATGTAAGGTTAATTTCCATATGTTCCCAATCAGAAACAGCAATCATGTTAATAATTACCTCTGATTTAATGTGCATATTCTCTGCTGGCATTCATTTATGCAACATAAACGTGCGCAATCATGAAGCACCACTTCAATCAAGTGTGTGTTAAATGCTTCGGCGGCTGTCTGCCGGATCCACTGTGCTTCTGTCTCCAGTAAACACACAATGTCCATCAGCTGTGGGTCAGTTAGTGTCGTCATGGTGATGACGACAGTAGGGGCAGACAAAATAACTTCTTTCTGCTCCCTTTGTTCATGAGAAATGTATGACGAAGACATGATAGGCTGATTTTGTGATTTCTGCCATGGAGCAATGATAAAAAATGAAAAATGAATAAATGGAAAGTACAGCAATTAGTTTGGTTACAAAAGGGAATCAAGTTGGTTTAATTCCCTGCCACTAAGAAAAAAAAAAGACAGTATTCTCACAAACACTGGTGCAAAAATTGTTTTCTGTTAACGGAGTAACTTGACTTTCTCTGTGAGGAAGAAATTTCACACATTAGTGAAACTAGTTGTAGCAGAGATCTCATTGCTATTTAATTTAGGTTATTCTTGTGTTTATTATAAAAATTAATGTTTTAATTCACTATAATTTACAACAACAACAATACATAACAGAAACGAGCTACTGTAGCTCTGCTTCCAACAAAGTTTCAAATTACTAATCTGGAAAAGCGTACAAGGCAGCCAGATGAGTACAGAATATGTGATGTATGCATCAGGGAATACCAAAGGCCCTCTGAGAAAGGGATGTTTTAAAGAGGATTGAATCAGAATCAGAATCCCTTTATTGTCATTGTACAAGTACAATGTAATTTTAAAAAAGTGCAATCGGGTGCTTGGAATGCTGGAGGAATAAAAGAACAAATGCAAAGTTACTAGTAAAAGACATTATTTAAAACAGGTGGAGAGATGCTGTGTGTCTGCAAGGGCCAAACAGGTCCATATGGTGGGGGCTCTAATAGAAAATGTCCCATCTCCTTTTATTTTTTTTTTCCTGAACTGAGATCTGGGGATTAGTAAAAGGGCATTATCTGTAAATCTCAGAGGTCATGAGGGCACATACCAGGTCAATAAGTTAGAGATGGAAGTCTGGGCCGGTTAAAGCTTGGAAGATGGGCAGTAAGATTTTAAAATCAATACGAAATCTAACGGGGGCGGTGAAGGAAAGCAGCAGAGGTGATGTGCCCCTCATGTTGTTTCTAACCAGTGTTAGAGTCCTGACTGATAAGCAAATACTATAATACACTGCAAAAACTCAAATCTTACCACGTTTATTTGTCTAATTTCTAGTCAAAATATCTAATCTCACTCACAATCAGACAAAATTACCCAAAGAGGAACATTTCAGTGAGATATAGGATCTTGTTTTAAGGCAATGCATCTTATTTCAAGAAATCTTATCAAGAAAATTTCACGAGTTCGATTAGCAGATTTTTTTTTTGCTAATAACAAGCAAAAAAATCAGTTTTTACTTATTTTAAAGAGTGGCCAAGATTTAGCTTTCTGTTAGTTATGAGGGTGTTTCGGGGCTGTGCGTTCACGATGCGCGCTTCCGTAGAACAGCTGAGAAGAGCAGCTCGCTGCCCTGACAACAACAAAAACACGATTTGCGAAACTCTGAACTCACAGGACATCGCACTCTGTCGTTCGTTCATTCTACTTAAAGAATTGGTGAAAATCACGGAGTTTTGCTGCAGATGATGTCGTATGGCTGCCCCGTATTGCCCGTTTTACCGGACGTGCACCGAAGGGCGACTTAACATAATATCTTCTGAAGGACTCAAAGTGGTGCAGAAGCTTTACTGGTGAGTAAAAGCACGTATATACTTGTAGAAATAAGGTCCAGGTTGAAAAAAAAAAGAAAGTTATCCTTTAAAGGACACAGTTTGAAAAGCAAACAGTGCCGTATGGTGCTTCAGCAGACGTACGGTTCTCTGTGGGAGAGAAAAGTTTTATTGAATGCAACAACAGTACAAAAGCGCTTTTATAACAGAGACTGTTTCAGTGATCTGAAACATCAATGTTAAAGATTTAGACTTTTGTATCAGTCGCTTCTAAAAAAGCTGATATTGATCCAGCAGCGGACAAACTTCAGGGCTGAATGCGTATTTTTCTCTCACGTATGGAGAGCAATTTTAAAACAAATGGGAAGGAGGGCAAAGGAAGGATGAGGCCCAGCAATGATCTGCCATTCGGGGGCCCATCAGTTGATGACTTGGCTGATGAGAGCAAGCGGGACAGTGGAAGAATAATAAATAATTTCAAGACAGCTCCATCACTGTGCACTCAGTGTAATTAGCCTTCTGAGAGCAGACGCGAGGCCTCCAACGCACTGCTTCTCTGTGACGGTGCATGACAGCTTCAGCAGCCTGCGGAGCACGAAAACACGCATGCAAAAGAACCACACACATGCAGCTATTTGTTTTAGTAAAAGGGAAGCAGGTCTGATGGGATCTTTAAAATCCCATTTCTCAATGCTGCTCACGCACACACTCTTGCACGGGCAGAAGCTCAAGCACAGCGTGACCTTTTAGAATAAATCTGCCTTTCGGTGCTCTGTGTTTGTGTGACAGATATCTTTGGATATGCAACACTTCACAACCTTATCTGGAGCCAGAGATCCCCTTTCATTTTCTGACTGTGAGAGCTTTTTCTGTCCTTTCCCCCTATAGGTCTCTATCCCATTAACAGGGTGAAGCACACAAATATTCACACTCTCTCTCTCCTACGCATGGAGACACATTCTGGTGCTTGTTTCCCCAAATAACATCAACGGGAGGAGAGCGAGGGGGGGGTGTCGTGTGACGGGGCCGGGAAGTGAAATGGCATTGCTCTCTAAATGATCCGGACCAAATGAGTTTATCTTGGAAACAGAGTCCCGACCGTTCAGAATCAAACTAGGTCATACTCAGAGAAAGAAGGAAAAACAGAGTAAATGAGAATGGGGGAGGAAATACAACAGCCACATAACGGAGCTGAATTTATCTCCTCTGTCCGTTCTCCTCCGCTTCTCCGCTTCATCTCGTTTCTTTGTGTAAAACACTGAAGATGACATTCTAAGTTGTCTCTTTCTTTAATATTGCCGCCATCTACCAAGTCAAACGGTAGAGAATCACAGAGAGGAGGCGAGCAAGGTGCATCTGAGAAGATTTCTGAAGCCGGGCCAAATACTGCAGATGTGCTCAGGCTGGGGGTGTAAAATCTGCTGTTTAAACCAACAACAGAGCAAATTGTATCATTGTGAAGGCACCTTAGATGTGTAATGAGATTATGCCACAGTATGAGTATGGGACCGAGAATAACAAGGTTACCGCTTACATCATTATGTCTCTGATGCTGTGAGCGAGGAGGGGGGTGTCCAATCTCACTGTGTGCAATAAAATACATTTGGTACTTCTATATTGAGCCAAGAGCTCTGCTGTGATATCATCTCTGTGTGGCAAATATGACAGGATTCATCTTCTAACTGGAGCTGCAGCTGTTTTTCTAATTATCCCTTAAAGGGGCAGTGTGTAAGAATTACTGACATCTAGTGGTAAAGATGAGTATAGAAATTACTTGAAATGCTAAATGCAGCTATGAATGGACGGTGGCCATCAGTGGCCAAACTTTCTCCAGACATGAACATGTTTTGGCACATGATGGCCGTGTTTGTGGACACATGGCAGGCGGATGTACGTGACTACACAACAGATCATTAGCTAATTTAGTGAAGTGATTAAACACCAACAGGAATGGTTTTATATATTTTATTTTTCTGTCATTGACCTGTCATTTTGTACAAAAGAGGATAAGGACCACTGAAGTAAAAAAAAAAAAAATAGTTATGAGAAAAAAGTTAGAATTCTAACTTTTTCCAAAGTCGGGGAAAAAAAAATCTGGATTTTTTTATTTGTAATGTTCTGGAAAAAAATCAGAAGTCTGACTTTTTCTGAAATAAATAAAAAAAAAAACCTACTTAAAAGATTTTTTTTTTTTTTAACAAATAATTTATTATTATTATCATTATTTTTTTTACCTCAGTGGCCCTAATCCTCTTCCGTAATTTTGGCACATGCGGCAGTTTTAAATAAACATTGTGTACTAATTACTGACACTGTGATAAGTTTAGTTTTAACAGTTTAACACAGAAAATTACCAGTTTTCTTTGATTTTATTGTATTATTTAAGACATTTTATGACCTTTTCTCCTTACTAAACAACTTTTTCTTGAGGGTTATCTGTGAATTTCATGATACTAATTGTAGAAGTTCTGCTTTATTTAGTTCTATAAGTAAATTATAAATAATTATCATTATAAAAAATCTCTTAGAATAAACATATTCTACACTGATTTTGCAGAAATCTCAATTTACATGTTTTGATCTTTTTCTTTTCATTTGAACTTGCTTTTCCTTTTGCTCTTTTGATAAATCCTTCAGGGTTGCTGTTAACTGCAGAACATTAATGAATCCACTAGGGGGCAGAAGATGCATCAAACTGTGTCCAACAGAAGTTTCTGGCTGTAAATGGTCTGACTTGTTCTGATGGCAAACTGACATTCATTTGGTATAATCAGGGGCATCACATGACAGCTAAGCTTTGCTTTATGGCACCGTGTCACATGCCAGCAGCTGCATATAAACACACTTTCTGCTTTAAACCTGCACCATGGCTGATTCAGTAGAGTGATGTAAGAGGATGTTATCAGAGTGGGTGAGAAAAGAAAGATAGTGGAAGAGCAAGAGATGAAACGACTGTTGTCAGCAGACTGACTTTTACTGGTCGGAGAGATCTCGGAGGAAAGACAGGATGCAACATTCTGATTTCCCTTTGATAGAGAGCTTCAAAGTGCAAAACCTGCCACAATTCAGCAGTGCAACTTTAAGATAGTATTTGTTTTCTCTTTTATTATGTTGGTGGTGCAAAAAACTCAGATACTCCTGCATCAGTTGTATGATGCATCGGGTGTTGCATGAAACAGGATTGTAGGAAAAACAGCTGCATCCCAGAAGCATCTTGTTTGCAAACTGATCTTTAAGGACGTTTAAAGGGCAGACAAAGAAAAAAAATAATTATGCAGGAAAGGTTTTCAAAGTTATTCATAAATAGCTAAAAAGAAAAGCAGCTTAAATTCAAAAAAAAAAAAATATTTTTTCCAGCTTAGCTGTTGTAAATCTGTGTAAAAACGCTCCTTTGCTGCCTTAGAAAACACATTTCCACACCGACTGAACAGTCTGGACTCTGTTTTATTGTTCTTTTATTGAGTCTGTTTGTAGTTTTTGCTTGGTGGCATGTTTTCTTCTGTTACAGAGAAAAATTCACTGAACCGAACAGTGAGACGGTCCAGTTGCAGTCTTGTCCAGCCTCCCTGTAAAATAAACAGGGACAGCAGATGGCTTCATCAGTTCATCCCCTACGAGGGGAGAAAAGAGAAGAGAGACTTTGTACTTTTTTTAATGCTATTTATTTATCCATTCTTATAGCTCTATTTATCATTGCGATTTTTTTCAATTTTATGCTCTTATCCTGCCTTTTATCCCAGAGACTACTTTTATTTTTTAAGGTTTGTTGTGTTTTTTTATTTCCTTATTATGTTTTGTTTTCATTAAATTTGATCTGATTTATTTTATTTTATTTTTTCACTTGTCCTTGCTGCTGTAGAGGTGAACAGCAGAACTCAGAGCACTTTTTTTTTGGTCTTGTCACTCAGTGAATCTGTCAGGTTCAGTGTGTTTTACTATGGAGAGCCAAATACTTTCATTTGTTGCTGCAAAACAAATCTACACACGGGTATTAATGAAGGAATGTTGATGATGTCACGTTAAAAATGGTTTAAATATGTTGAAGCTTATCTTTACTTTTGAAATAGTTCTTGCCAGGAACACCTGTTACGCATCAAGTTTGGAGGACATCTCATTATCTCTCAGAATATCTCTTCCATCCGCTTCTTTTGCTATAATGTCCCAGGGTTGTGTTATTTGTTTCCATGGAAACATTAGGCTCAGAAAGCACTTGTACATCTAACAAATCTGTAAAAACATTTTAGAAAAACACTGCATTTAATATGAAATAATAAACACCATCTAAAAGTAGAAATTTTTTGAAGAACCGCCTGCACCCGAGAGAGCAGATGCCATGTTAGAAAGACGCAGCACCTGTCTGTGCTAATGAGCGCGAGGGAAGGGCTGCAGACAGGATTAAAATCTGAAAATGGTTCTCAGTTTAGAGTGCGAGAGGGATGGATGATACCGAAATGTTTCCTGTCGATACGATACCAGCATTTTATGGTACTTTTTCATTGATACCGCTACTTTTTGTCCCTTAAAGGGACTTGAGGCAGGAATTTGGAAAAAAACAAACATGAATGTCCCTTTTTTTCATACTAATGGGTGATGAAGCACTAAATACCAAAAATAACGTTTCCACCCATGTTTCTCTCTGTTGCCTTGAACAGGCTGTGTGCTGCAAATTGCGCTGCAATTCGGTGTCCGAATTTCCCGCGCTGCCCTGCGGACGTGACGTCAAATGACCTACATCCGCAGTTTTGATTCAGGAAAAAGACGGTCATGTTAAATAAAAACACTGTAAGCGATAGTTATGGATTCTTCTGCCGTCAGAAAACGATCTAGATCAACTGAAAGACACTAAAAATTGTAACTACGAAGAAAAAGCTTAGTAAACAACATTATAGTTTTCCAGCTCTGCCATGCGGATGTGACGTCACATGACGCTACATCCGCTGTTTTGATATAGGACGAAGCCGGTCGCGGTAAATTCAAACACTGTAAGCGATAGTTATGGATTATTCTGCCGTCAGCAAACGATCCAGATCAACTGAAAGACACTAAAAAGTGTAACTACGGAGAGAAAGGTGAGTAAACAGCATCATAGCTTCAGTTTGTGCACGCTCCTGTGACGGCTTGGCTCATGGCTGTAGTTACCTGAAGCGCTAGTCGCGGCAGTCGCGAGTTTCGTTTCTTAATCTTGCCTCAAGTCCCTTTAAACAAAAACCACAATTGTCCAGTTTGCATTAATATCTTGAATGCAAGGGAATTATTAGATATAAGTATAACTTGAGAACAGAAGTACTGGAAAAAATGCTTTTAAAACAATAAATAGTATTGACGGGTTAATGAACCAAAAATAAGATTAAAAACGTTCCTCAGTTATCAAATAACTTGAGCACAGATTAAAATTATTTAAATTTATTCAGTGGAAAATGTTCAAATATAAAATGTAATAATAATAATATAAATTTACCAAAACATAATGTGCAATAACCTTCATCAAAGCACTGAAAAATACCAAAACATCATCATCATCACTAACAGCAGCAGCATCATCTGATAGGCTACCACCATCATGTGACACAGAAGCTAGAATCTGGTTACTTTCATCATTTCATTGCCTAAAACTCTCAGAAGTGAAAATAAACTGCATCTTTTTATCTGTACCGTGGTATTGTGAAACTTAAAAAAAAAAAAAAAAATCGATTATGATATTTTTCCTGGCTTGTATTGAAGTATCGATCCAGGGTATCAATATGCTCTTCCCTAGAGCGCTTTGAGAGTGGGGAGGGATTTGGGGGATTTTTCAGATTTTTATGTAAATTGTGTCAAAACCGTATACGATACCGTACGATACCATATACGATATCAAAATTTCCTTTCACACAGTAAAGGTTTTATCTTATGCGACCTGTTTAAACTTTACATGGTGTTTCCATGTGATGGTTTGGCTGAGCTATAGCCCTTCAAAGTGACCCAGGCTTTTGGCTTTTTTCGGCTGATAATGGGAATCCCTTTCATTCCTATGGGCCCAAAAATTTATTGTGAAATGCGTTGGTTTTCATATAACTTTTGATGGGTCCGGCAAAGGCCTACAGAGGAAGTAGTGTGTCAAAAAATGAGATGGAAACTGAAAAACAGGAATAAATGCAGCCAAATAAAAATATACAGCCGCGTTCACGATATTGCAGCTTTTTGTTGTTTCCTCACTCCAATACACCTGATTCCAATCGACCAGATCCAACAGCTTCTTGTAAACTTCTTCCCAAGGAACCGTTAATTTCAATCAGGTGTGTTGGAGCAGGGAAAAAAACAAACACAGAGTTTGCGTTGTGCGTTACAGCATTGGAAACGTAATTACTAAAATTCGTAACATTTATAGATTTATGACAAAACTCTTCTTAGCTGGAGGATTTTTTGAATCGCCCATTTTTCCATGTTCACAAGCACTTTGAACTCTCTGATTGCTGTAAATGTCTTCCTGATTACTGCAAAATGTGATGAAAAGTAGACCAATTACAGGATTTTAGGACGGCAGATGCTTTTTCAGCATTAATTTTAGAGCTTTTATCTGGTGAAGAAAAGGCTCTTCAGCTATTAATGATGGTTTTACTTTAGGATGGCATTCCCTGACGTTACCAGATATAAATTTAAGTTTTTGATACTGCGTCCTTTAGAGACACAAACTAAATATGGTCCCCTCTGTGTTAAGCTGGTGGTAAAGAGATCAAACTAGAGTCACTGCTTTTGCCAGCTCTACGTTCTTCCTCTCATCTTTAGCTTTTCACCTCAGCAGGACTGTGAAAGAACCCTGGAGTCAATTTGCTGCTCAATAGCAGCTGGCTGAGCAGCACAGCTAAAGGTTAAACGTCTGGGGTAAAACCTGCACAAAAGCGGGAGAATGCAAAAGTGGGCCGTTATATTTTCAAGGACTTGGGGCGCGCTCAATTTTCGCCTCGTCAGACTCTCGGAATGACCTCGAGAGTGGAGGAGAGATCAGTTCTATCAAGCACTCTCTGGGTTATTTCAAACATTTGGAATATATTCAAGTGCTATTTCGCCCAGGTCTGGAGCCAAGGGAGGACTTTTAATATTCAACCTACTTTACCGTTAAGTTCACTCACTCCTGCACACACAGAGCACATGTCACTTCAAGCCACTCTAAACACACTTCACACTTCAGCTTCAAGTCCTGCAGCCTGGAATCGGGGTCATGTTCTCCTGACGGCCAATCAGAACGCCCCTCTGAGTGAGGATGTGACTGCGTCTCTGACTCCCCATCACCGGGATTTAGATCATGTTTACTTACATATGTGTGTAAGAGAGAGAGAAGCAATCGTCAGCGACCAATCATCCATCATTCAGACAGCCATTTTCCCACCTGGGTGCACGAACAATGCCATAGCAACAGCAGTTGTCTGTTACCAGGTAACTTTGCATAAGCAATGAGCTTCGTGCTTGGGTCATAGCAGGTGTGCACACAAACAGGAGAGGGTTTAAGGTCAAACATGCACACAGGTGGCGGTCTGAAAATGTAAATGTATCTGAAAGCAGCAGACATGAACTCAAACTCACCCATGTGAGAACGATTAAAGATGCAGAAATCGACCCAACAGCCCTGAAAAACACAACCGCTCGGTCATGAGAAGGGCAGGACACACGTCTACGGCTAAATCTGCACACTTACAGCTAAATTAATCATATAGCACAAATCCATATTCACCAACACTCGTCTTATCGGCTCACCCTTTCAGGCGGTCTGCATTTAAACTGTCAGGGGACGGAGAAACAGGCTGCAATGATGTTGCAACATAGATGTGTGAGTGTATCTCTGCATGTTTCAGAAACAGAGAGCAATGTTCGCAACCGTTACAGGGAGGGAAAAAGAAAACATGTTTCAGTTGAAGTGTGTAAATCAAGTTACAGGCACATTTTGTGCAGATGCACTCAGACTAGACTCTTTTTGGTCAATGAAATCTGGAGATGCTGAATCAGATGCTCAGTTCTTCAGAACCATACAGAAGGTCCTAAACATTTGGAAAAGAGCAGCCACATTGCACAAGCACCTCCAAGGTGATCATTAAAGTCGATCAATACCACAAGAAAACTGATCACCAGGTTCTGTAGATGGACGGTTAATAGGAATCACCATTTATCATTGCCATTGTACCTAAAACCACCCAGGGACGGAAACTTTTCTTCAACTTTTGTGTTCTCTTGCTGAGTTATGCTGAAATTCAGATTTTTTTTTATTTTTTTATGTTAAGCAGACTTAACTTTGTCTCTGGGCAGCAGATGATAAAAAAACTATAAGCGTAGGATGGACCTGACTTTGCCTTCCATTCAAATCTGTAGTGATGGTAGTATCTTTGTGCTAAATCTTTATTTTGTTTACTTAAGAAACATTCTCCATCACACCTCACCATGCTGTTTTGCGCTTTATGACTTGCATTTATAAGGTTTTAATTCAAACATGCCTTTTTGTTTTGAAGGTAAGACACGCTAAAACTCGCTGTTAACCAGCTAAAAACCAACGTTGTGCACCTCTGCTACAGGCTGAGGCCTTCCTGGGAGCTAACAGGGAGCTAATTATTAGCCTACACGGCTAAAATCGGCACCCTGTTTGCCGCCTTGCAATCAAAAGGACCCACCCCCAATTATGTGTAATTTCAAAATAAAATAACATCTAAATGGATGAGTTGTAAAAAAAATTCACCCCCCTCACAGTTTACGTGAAGGTAAACTTGACCTATTAAACTTAAAATGATGTTTTGAACCAGACTGTAAACATGTTTATTTCTGCTGTGAAGTTGTTCTTTTTAACATGGGAGTCTATGGGAGATTTGTTCTGTTTTGGAGCCCAAGTGGATGAAGAAAGAACTACAATTATATAACTTTACTTCAAGGCTTCATTCCAGCAGAGTTTGCTTAGTCTGAATCTGAAAAACTGGGAGCCAGAAACAGTCATAGAAAACACAATCATTTTATTTTGATGTGTTCTTTTAAAATAATTTAATTCACTCTTATAACCTGCAGCTGTAAACTGGCCTGTGATATTAATATAAAGAATTTTATTGAAGTAAGTGAATAAAAAAGTAAATTCTGTGAATAAACAATCCATCCTTTGACTGTACCTGCTCATTCCAGGCTGAGGTGAAGACGGTAGACCAACTACACACTCAAAAACAGAGGTACGAGACAGGAACATTTCTGTACCTGTAGGTACTTTTTTTTTTTTTTTTTACAAATGTTCTCTCAAAAGTACAATATTGGTCTTTATGAGGCCAGAAGTACCTATATACTATGAAAAAGGGTTCAAAGTAATATAAAGTACAAATTTGTACCATTTCAACCCTAAGGGTACCTGCAGCATTGAAAAATGTGCGTAGCTTGTACAATAACTATAAATAGTAGTACTTCTAAACAGCATACTAATCATAGTAATAATTATATGTATAATTATACATGTGTTTGGCCTAATATTTATGTAATAATTATTCATTTATTATTAGCATCTTTGATTGTTGCCATAATCTCTATTTTATTGACTTTTATTCATCATTTTTAATTGGTTTAATTGTACTTTATTAACTCATACAGCTTGATAATGTACAAAAATGGACCAGGACCAAAGTGTACAGAAATATCTTTCAGAAAGGAACACCCCCAGCTAGAAGCTTTGCATCCTTTTAAGTACAAATTGGTACCACTATTGTTGAGCGTGTATTTTCTGCCATTGATAACTGGGTGGTGCTACTGGATCGAACATGCAACTCCGCACAGAAAAGTCCCATCTAAGGTTGAACCAGGAGCCTTCTGGCTGTGAGGTGATGGTGCAAACTAACTAAATAAATCATTTTCTTCAAATGGAGCCCTTCCTAAACAATTTTCTCCTGAAGGCTGCGTTAACACTTGTTTAAATTCTCTGTCTGTCTGTGAAATGAGCTTTAGCATGTTTATCTGCTGCAGTCCTGCGGAGCTTTCAGAGCTTGTCTTACATGCACCAAAGTTTTTGTCAGCTGTCCTTCCTTGTAAATGGAAATGCTTGAATGATGGCTCACACCTCTGTGTGCGTGCACATCTATTTGTGAGCACGCTCGTGTATTTTCTTTCTGGCCTTGCCGTCTCTTCGAGTGAAGTTTGTGTGTTTTCCCGCTGAGCGTCGGCGTTTAAGTGTGTGTGTGTCTGTGTTGGCTCCACTCGCTGTGACACTGTTCTCTGCTGGCGGGGAACCGTATGCTTCCTGCCATCCACTGCCACACCAAATCATTCACAAGTCCCACACACAAACACACTAAAACACACACAGAAGCCCAAGGCCCTCGTGGCCCTCCCTGTCCTTGGAACCCTATCGGTCATCTGTCCCCTCGCTGCTGACCCACGCACGCACATTTAAATCCATGCATGCATAAAACAGCGAGGTGAATGAACTCACAGCCACAATCCCAAAATAGCGCGCATTACAATATCTTGCACAAATAAACACACACGAATGCACACAAAGGGCACAGACACGACGAGGAAAAGCGAAAGCAGAGAGAAACAAAATGTGCAGATTAGCACACATGCAAACACAAACAGCTGCAAACCGCTGGAAGGTGCTCAAACGGAGGGTGACACAAAAAGTCAATAGGTGACACCAACACACACACGAAGAAACTAACTCATCCAGAATAATTCCTCTCATCAACTCTAAAAAAAAAAAAGCACATATTTATCAAATGCACGAGTTCAAGGAGCAAATTTCTCCTCTCTGCTGCATCTGTGCAGGTTAAGAGGTCCTGCAAATTAAGACTGCAGAGGCAAGGTTTAAGAAGAAGCCCTCCTACTCACACGGATATAACAATAGTTATCTGGTAGGAGTCAAGGTGCTGCTGCAGAAGATAAACGCTTGTTGCTTGTCAGACAGACAGACGATGCGTTTCACGCTTCCTCATTCAGTTGCTTTGCAGCAGCGACTCAATTCGGTTATGAAAGGCTCCTGGTGAATTTGCAAACACCTAGCAAACCGAACTTAGAACAACTTCATGCAGGAGTTTTGAAGTGAAGCCAAAGACAGCAGGAATGAGGTTACTGCTGATAGTGAGGACTTATTTATATAACCACCACCAGCCATGTGAAAAAAATCTTAAATAGCCTCTGAGTGAGGATCACAAATTTAATTTCAAATGTGTTTGATGTTTGTGTGAAAGAGGATTAAAATAGCAGCCGCTCTGGCAAAGATGGCTGCCTGTGACTGGAGGATATTCGGCTTCATCATGAAGGACATCGGTTTTGTTGGGAAAAAAGGGCAAAAGTTCTGGCACGAGATAAAAATGTCTGAATTTGTGTCCTGTAATGATGGAGTCACATACAGATACAGGAATATCTGTGTCAGAACCCCAAATATAAATGCTTATCTGAAAAGTTGGTTCCTCAGGATTTAATCTACTCCAACCTGAGGTCCCTAACTGGGCGATGTTGATAAAAGTGAGTATAGACCGATACATCGGCTGGACGATATTTTAGGCCAACATTTGTGGGTTTTTGCTCGTATCGGCACCGGCCGATATGAGTGATTGTTACTGTTCGAATTTGAACTGATACGGTACCCAGTGGCACCAGTTTTTGGTACTTTTGTGTGTGTCTATTAGGGCTGAAAGATATATCGTTATCGTATCTATATCGAGATATGGACATTCAAGATATTAATATCGCAAAAGCAACTATATAAAAGATATAGATTTCCCCTGCGCTTGTCCTGCATATTAAGCTCTGGAAGTCACAAACAGAACTTCACTTTCCACCAAAGTGCTTGGTTTTCAACGAACCCGTAGTCATATCGTATCGTATCGATATTGAGATGTCTGGCATGAATGTCAAGATATGAAATTTTGTCCATATCGTTCAGCCCTAGTGTCTATAAGGCAATAACAGATTTTATTCTCACTCTCAACATATAATTTTGAACTAATACATTAAATGAGCTGTATCAGCTTTTCAAATGTTCCAAAAGTCAACTACAGGCAAATATAAGCTAAATATGTTCCCCTCGCCACTATAGAAACTAATTTGGTGTTAAATATTAGTTTTTTGATGCGTCTAATTTCCAACATGGAGGTAAGATGGCTGACTGCACTTAACCACCGAAGCTCTCGACCCATTGCAACATGTTTTACGTCCATTTCATGGTGTCGCCCTGGAAGAGACACAGACTCTGAAGGGTCACAGAATTGTTTTTAACACCGGCTTTGACCAGTCTGTTATGGAGCTGTATGCTCGACCCAGAGTCTGATATGGAGTTTGAAGTGCACGAAGTACCACAGATACCCTGACAAGTAAGTAAATTTAGCAAACAAATCATAGACTAACAGTTAGCATTGAGCTGGGAGACGTTTTCACTAACTCGTGTTGTTGTCTGTCCGTGAAGCGTTTATATGGTGGAAACTGCATCAGATTTCAGAAGTAATCCCCGAGAAAAAACACTTAACTTTGTGAATCTCGGGCAGTAGTCAGGAGTGAAGTTCAAACACAAAGTTGAGTTTTTTTTTCTGCTCCTGAAGATAAAATGTAACCACTTCTGACAAGTTGATTCGCTCAGTACAACAAATAAACTCCCTCGCCGAGTTAACACAACCACATTTTCCCCAACTTGCTGTCCTCTAGAGCTAAAAAAAAAAAAAAGAAAAGAAAAAAAAGGTGCTTGTTTCTGAGGAAATCTCCCCGCAGACTGTTTGTTTCTTCCTCAGAGAGTGTGAATAGGTCAGGATTCTCCTCCAGTTTCTCTTCAACAAAGAGGGTGTTCTGCTACGAAGCACATGCGTCGCTTCATGATTGGTGCCACCTTGTTGCATATATACTGGTGGCCAGTCAGTCGTGTAAAGGAGCTACAGCTTGGCCTGAATATTCATATATATTACTCAAATATGCACAAATGAAGAAAAAAACTCCAAATTTAATGAAGTTTTTTATGAGGAAATAACGGTAACATGCTTGAAAGCTCTTAAAACTCCATTTTTCATGACACGGCTCCTTTAAAGCAAAATCCAGCTGGTTTTATTCTCTCTGGTGTCATAGAGGGAAACTTAATGATGGAATAATTTAATGAGAAAAAAGATGGGCTGTTCTCAGACACTAAAGTGATTCCGGCATTTTGGGCAGAGGTAGGAAGGAGGCTGTTAGCCTCCGGCCCGCAGTAAGTCCAGCTTACTAACTTGGTGCACAGTTTTTGCCGTGCTGGATTAACCAAACAAGCGTCTTCAGAGAAAATTGCAGACTCGATGACATTTTAAATTGTGGCTGGTGCAACAGCTCACCTGCGGAAACTTCGCTGTGATGAGGAGTTTTATAAGTTGTGGGATGCGAGGGTCATGGAGGGAGAGACGTGACCTACACGTCGGCCCCCAAACTGGTTTACCGTGTTGGTTGATGGCAAACTGATGAAGCATTTACATCATAGAGTTCTTGAACGGCAGTTTGTGAACCTCCGCTGGTTATTTTCTGCCCCCGATTAGATCTTTTCTGACTTCTCCTACACTGACATTTTATCAGTGCAGCAAGTCAAGGCCAAATTTGGGCTGAACAAAAATGCTCAGTTGCATCAAACTTTTTTGCTATCTAAGATGTTATCTTGGGGGTTGTCACTTAAAACGTTTAGGTCCCACTGCTCCAAGGGTTAAAGCACTGTCACTCCTTTATATTCCAATAATAAAATAAGTAATTGGCCAGTTAACTGGAAGGTTACATTTGCCAACGCATTTCCCAGCACTGACAAGTGCTGGGAAAAGTGCACAACTGGAAAAGTGCCTGAGGATGCGTAAAATATGGAAAAATTACGTAACATTGATTTTCCATTTTTTTAAAAGGATACATTTGTTTGTTTTTTTTCAAACTGGACCTTATTTCTTGGAGTATACATGTGCATTTACTCACCGGTAAAATTTCGGCATCACTTTGAGTCCTTCAGAAGATATTACGTTGAGTCGCCCTTCGGTGTACATCCAGTATGATGGCGGAGACGGAGCAGCCACTATAGAAGACATTATCTGCAGCAAAACTCCTTGATTTTCGCCAATACTTTAAGTAGAATGAACAATCAAATGAGTGAAAGTGATGCAGAAACTTTTCCAGTGAGTAAATGCCCGTACAGTATAAACTTCTAGAAATAAGGTCCACGTTGGAAAAAAAGGAAAGTTATCCTTTAAAGAAAATAAATTATTTTACTCTCAGTTTACTTTTCTATATTTTGTACACGTCTAAGTGATTTATTTCAGAACACTGATGCAAAACCTCAACAGTGAGAACTGCGGTAGACGTCGGCAGCAGCTACAGCCCGATGTTTTTCATCCTCCCCACGAAAGAAAACTACTTTCCCAAGAAGGATGAAGAACATGGTTTCTCATGTTTCCAGAATGTTTTAGCTTCATAGAAGCCAAAGTTATTCCACATGTGAGTGTACGGGTGCTGCTCGGGTTGTTCGCCCATCCGTCGGCTTGTGTGGATTAACTGTGTGTAGGAATGAGATAGTTAAGTTGGAACTTTTTTCATTGCTGCTCCTGTATGTTCCACCTCCATTCGCCCTTCACCAGTAGCACATATATTGGTATTTACACATCATTTTTACCAAGACTCCAAAAGTATTCAGACCTTGGGTTGCAGAGATATACTCACTTCATCATGGTCTTGCAATTTTCCAGCTGATGCCTAAAATAGGCATCACAGGGCTCAAAGGGATTTCTAAATCACTGCATGAAAATATGTTGAGTATTTGAGGAAAATCCACCTGCAGGTTTATGTTGCACACATGTTTACAGTCTCACTGCTTGTGTGAACATGACAGGTTTGCAGTGTTTGCACACACTTGTTGTCTCCGGAGATCACCTCGGTGTTGGTGAACTTGTCTGGAAGTGATTTGTTGCTCCCCCAACAGGTGGCTATGAACTGCACGACCTCAGACAATATCCACGACTCTGTGACACTCACACTTATTCACAAGATGTTTTCCTCCTCGTTCTTTCAGCACCAGATGAACTCTTTTCTCATTCAGTGCTCCTCTTCCACTCATCCATCATGTCACATCTCCGTTACAGACTTCTCACCCCTCAAAGAAGTCATTCCCTCCTTTGATCTTTTCTTTTTCTCCTCTACGGCTCCCACAGCTCCCCTTTCTTTTTCTCCTCTGGCCCTTCATTCTCTTCCCCCTCTTCTTTCTGTCCATCTCATCTCCACCCACTTCCTCCTTTTCATCTCTCTCCCATCTCCTTTGTGTGTTGTAAGGTGTTGAGCCGCCTCAGCACCGATTCTTTAAAGCAGTTTGAATGCAAAGAGGTGAGTCTGAACCAGCACTGAACGTGTATTTGACTATTAATCTGCAGGTTGCGATGCTCATAAACAGTCTTACCAGGGATGCACGATATAATCGGCCTTAAAACTAAATATCAGACATCAGCCAACCCACGATATTTAACTGATATTTAACCGATTGGCCCGCTGTTTCTAAAGTTTAAAATAAATAAATAAATAAACCTTCTCCAAAAATTCTTTTTTACAGAATTTAAATTTTCTAAAGGCTAGGGGTGGGAAAAATATCAATACACTGAAATATTGCGATATTTTCATATGCTGATATCATATTAACATTTAAAAATCTGGTGTCAATCTATTTTGCTAACAAAATCTTGCGATATTTCATCGCTCTGTTACAAAATCTTGCGAGAAATCACAAAATGTCGGGAGAGTTTGGAACAGAACGATGAAATCTCACGAGATTTTGCAAGTAAAATAGATTGATACCACATTTTTAAATGTCGATTTGATATCGGCATATGAATATCGTGAATCCCTACTAAAATCCAATTTGTTTCAGGTCGTTCATACCATCATTTCCATGTGGCGCCCCCAAGGGGTGGCCATTGCCACCCTGAACATAAAGCTGGCAACCCCAGCAGAAATGATATTTTTTTCATATCAATATTTATGTAGGCTATTAACACATTGCAGCATGTTTTGTTTATAATTGAATGTCAAACTCTAATAAAAATAAAATAAATAAAAATATTACATAAGACAAATCAGTGACCGCGTTTACATGAGTTTTAATTCCGAATAGAAGTTAATTCTGCTTTAGGAAGACCATATATAGTCATGCTCAAGATTATTGATGCCCCCCACGAAGGAAAGGAAAAAATAATTTGTCAGTGGAATATTGAAATTGACAAAAGTCACCTGTTGACAGGTTTTTGGTCCACATTTCACAGGAACCGTGCTCAAATGTGTCTGGGCCAATTTTAATTGTTTTTGTTTAAATGATTATTTCCCACCACAATTCAAAAGCAATATTTTATTTCACTAAATCATAGTTTTGTACATTTTTATTCATTATTATTCAGTTTCTTGTTATTTGAATTATTATTGTGAATTTATCCTTTTCTTTAATTGGAGGGTGTGAATAATTTTGAGCACGACTGTAAACCCTTAATTCCGAGTGAAAATGACGATTCCGAATAAAACTTAATTCTGAACCAAGTGTTCTGGTTATTCCTCTTTTAATTCCGAATAAAATAATTCCCCTCACATGTAAACCTTTTATTCTGCTCTGACTTAATTCCTGTCGTTCTGAGCATGCTCCTTTCCTTGTCCTGTTGCATTGGCGCTTGTCAAAGCGCACGTAAAACAAGCATTGGACACGTGCCAGCCGGCATAAATGAAGTTGTAGGGGGAAGTATGAACTTTACAACAGTAAAAGGACACCAAAAATGAGGGGGAGCCCCGAGCCTGAAGTTCCAATGAGTTCTGCCTTAATAACTTTCTTGTCCACAAAAACCTGCTATTTTCTCTGGCCAGTCCTAAAATATTTCTGTGGGCGTCCTCCTGCGGCCTCCATCAAAAGACTTCAGTGAACCGTACAATGTGTTGATGTGCAATCAGTAAAAAATAGATAAAAAAAAATATTTTATTATAAAAAAAAAAAAAAAAATTTTTAAAAATAATATTTTTATTTTATATCATATTTTATTTTATATTTTATATATATATAAAATAAAAATATGTTATAATGTTGTTCAGTTCATTGTTTCCATCCAACCTTACGTATCCTTTCTCCTCCGGTGCAGAAATAATACGTCTGTCGCACTTTTGTGACATCAAAGTTGCATGAATTGCAATATGGCGGTACAGACTCCGGCCGCTTCATCAAATTGGATATTTTTCCCATTTAGGACCCCATGCAAAGAGGCCTGTGTTGGATATGAAAAAAAAAAAAAAAAAAAAAAAAAAATCAGATTTGCGCCGATCATGCTGGGATTAAAAAATCTGATACGGGTCACATATGGGCAAAAAAATGAGAACTAAACTGCAGTTTGAACACAGCTTTAGTCTGAAAGTGATGGGAATACATTTTACAAATGTCAAAAATCAAATAGATTAATAAAAAAAGAACAAAGTGGAGCCAGAAGATCATCTCTCAGGCCTGTACCATTATTCTTCTTCTGTTCGCCCACTTGAAAGAAAAAAAATGTGACTCACTCAACTTTGTCAGTTTTATTTCCACTTCTCTGAGGATGAGTGTTTATAGAGTTTACGCCAATGAATACTCCAACGTGCTTTCATCTCAATGACGAGTGGCTTCTGGCCGCATCCTTCTGCAGCCGTTTCTGACATACAGAGGAATTCATACGTTACATATCGTCTAAAACCACAAGCATCCCACAGCCTGTTTACTGATGTCTTTCCTTCAGATTCATGGTGAACGCCGATAACGCTTCAATCAGGGAAACTCCAGCTCGATAAGCGGTGTTTACTGCTGCAGCCCTGCCGAGGATAAAACAACTCTGTTAAACAGACGTAAACTCCTCGTTTCTGTCATCTTAATTTAAAATAAGCTGGGCCAGCTCAGTATTTCCGCTTCCCCTTCACTTAATTTAGGTTTAATCTGATGAAATGGTGATATTTTTCATTTCCAGATAAAAGGATTACGCAGGCTGGAATTGTTATCCTGATGGATAATAGCTGAAAAATTGACTTTGGCTTTTGTGAATTGTCTTCAGTAAAACATCCGTCTGTCACAAATTTTGGGAGATTTCTACAAGCTGCCCTAAATCAGCATCTAATGAGCTTTCTGGTTTAATTTCAGCTGCATCTGTCTGCTTTATGCGGAGATAAAAGTTTTCATTTTTGGCCAAAATTAGCAGACAAAAAGGTTTAGCACCAACATGAACACGAATCAGTTTGAAAACATGATGGACGTGAAGCAGAAATCATGTTTTCATGAGAAATTAGCTTATCTGGAGAAAAAAACGTGCTGAAACTCTCAATTCTTTTCAAAAACATTAAATCCACTGAGGAAGACGCCTTCTGAGAGGCAGAGGGAAAATATGGGGAAGAAAGTGTGGATAAAAAATAAAAATGGATTAAGAGACGAGAGGAAGAAAAAATAAGACTTCTACTTCTTGAAAGGAAAATGAAATATTAAGCTGTGAAGGAAACGAAAAGGAACAGGGAATAAAAAACAGACAAAAACAAGTGAGAGAAAATAAATGAAAGGAAGAAAAACAGTGAGCCAGAAGGATGGAGTCATCCTCAAGAGCTTTTAAGCTCTTTGTTATGTCCTGTAATGAGCGATAGCGTTGGTTGAGTTAATAAGACAAACGCGTGGACGGAGGGAAGAACTCGCAACATAAATCTATGAAAACCTGGATGGAGTAAAAAGAAGAGGGCAGAGGGACTTTACTGTCTGCACAGAGGGAAGAAAACATCTGAGGATGCAACCGAAGACCATCAATGGGGATAAAGGCCAGAAGAGTTGTGAGACAAAGCAGAGAAAGCAAATCAAAAGAAAGATCGTGAGACCTGGGAAAAACAGCAGGAAGGAGTTTGGAGCAAAGTCGAGCCGTTTAAATTTGACAGTTTTAAATCTAAGACTGAGACACAGGCCTTGCCTCAGATTTCACTTCTTATCAAATCAGCCCATCTGTCCTCATTTATAAAGCAACGTTTCAAGCAAATAGCAAGAAAAAGTGCTTCACGAGTCAAGAAGTCTAAGAAATACAGAACACCGAAAAACAATCAGAGACACATCAACCCCAACCTGAACTCCAAGAAGCTCAGCTAGAAACTGGAGGGATCTAACAAGAACTAGAGAAAAACAAACAGGACTAAAACCCGCAGGCAGTTTTAATCCTGATGTCAGCATTTCCTGCTTCCACTGCAGAAGAACCTGGAAACTAAGAGGTCTGGACCTGGAATTTCATGGAAATGCCATGATCTAGGGCGGCAGCGGCTCTCTATGACGGTACACTGCAAAAAACTCATCTTAGCAAGTATATTTATCTCATTTCTAGACAAAATATCTCATCACACTCATAATGAGACAAAATTACTTAAAGGTACAGTATGTAAAAAATCAAAGGTCAAATAGCAGAAAAATATCATACATTATTCAAAACTGTGTTTCTATTGATGTGTAACCGCTTCAAAGCTGTTATATGTTTATTTTGAGTCATTTATATCTACTTGCTGGGTGGTGCACATATGGAGGCTGCCATATTTGTTCCACCATTTTTACTACGGTGTCCCTGAATGGACAAAACAATGTAAGAACCCTCTGAACTTTCAAACTGCTTTACCAGCTTTATTTAATGGGAGTTAGAGCACCGTTTAGGATAAGTAATATCTTAAAAGACATAAAAAATACTTACTCATAGTACATAGCTACAACTGAGACCATTGGATCCACTCACAGATGAAAACATCTTTATATCTGGGAGAACTTTGGCCACTAATGGCCACCGTACATTCACAAGAGATCTTGGAATATGAAGTCATTTGAAAGAAAACATATTTTCTTTCAAATACCCATCTTTACCACTAGATGTCAGTAATTCTTACATACTGTACCTTTAAAGAGAAACATTTCAGTTAGATCTTGATTTTAGGCAATGCATCTTATTTTAAAAAATCTTATCAAGAAAATTTTGCTTGTTCTACTAGCAGATTTTTTTTCTTATTACAAGCAAAAAAAAAATTGGCCACTCTATTTGCTTAGTTAAATCCAGGTGGCCTTTTTTTTTTTATTTTTTGGGCCAGGCAGTGTATGAACTTACAAAATGAGATAAGTACTTGTAAGATTTGCAAGCTGGCCTTTTGTACCATGAAAGTACGTCTGCAATGCTGAAACATTTAAAGAGGAGGCACATTGGACTTGAGGATGCGTACGGGAACTGTAATTAACTTTGTTTCTGGACACTATTGCTAATCTAATCTTTATAGACAAAAAATAAGCCACGAAAACAGGAGACAAGTCATAATTAGAACAGCTGGGTGATTAAAAATACATCATTTTCTATGCTTATTCCATTTCAGGGTCCTGGTCCCAGCAGCTGCTGGGCAAGAGGCAGGGTCCTGGACTGGTCACCAGTCCATCACAAGGCTGGTTATATTTGCTTAGAAAAGAAGTTCAGTTTTCAACTGGTCTCCTCCCAGATGGAAAATACTCCAGAGACCAAGGACACATGCTTGTATGACAAGAAAAGCACTGAAAAGCCTGCTGGAGTCAGATGTGTCAAAAACACTCAGCAAATTTTCCAGCTTTGAACTGGAAATTTTAATCATTTCTGTGATGAATGATGGAAAGATGGACGCTGCTTTTCGGAGGGAATTTTTCTGTTGAAGCGAGACCTCGCTGCAGTAACCACAACCACACAATAGCTGCAGCATCGTCTGACCTTGACCTTGCTTTTATTACCGACAAGCAGCTCGATCAGCTCCTCAGGTGCGGCAGTCGGCTGTCGTTAGCCGTCACACTGAGACCCTCACAGTTCAGCTGCCTGCCAAACTGTTTTCCAGAGCGCACGAGAAAGAAGGAGGCGTGAAAAATCTGTAAAAAGCAGCCATCTCAGCGGCTCAGCCAGAGGCTTAAAAGGATCTTTCCTTAATTGTAGTTTTCACAGTTACTTTTGACAACGACTTCATAAAAAGACAGCGAGTGTGGGGTTGTTTATTTTGTCAGCCAGAAACAGTCACACTGATCACAAACGGGAGTTGCTGCTCGGATGGAGATCAGGGATTTTATTAACAGGCCTTTGTTTAAAGCTGGCTTGTAATAATTCCTCATGAGTCCATCTGACAGGTAGCTGCAGCTAAAACAACTCATTTCAACAACCAGAACCTGGTGGAATAAAAAGGATTATATTTCCTACAGTTCCATTCTTACAAGCAGAAATTCTCACTCTCAACTGTTTTAGCCTGATTTTACAGCATTAGTGCGATCAATCCAGCAGCTGAGCTCATTACATGATGGAACAATGTAAAAAGACTCATTAAGATCAACTATGCATCACATTTGTTCTTAATGACCATAAACTCCTAACCCCCTCCGTCCACTGCCTCCGCTCCGCTCCGCCCCGCTCCGGTCCGCACAACGCAGCAAATCCGTTGCTATTTTAATCAATGAGCAGCAGTCCACTTCTCCGCCAGCGCTCCGCTCCGCTCCGACACGTCCGCTCGGGTCCGTCGGCCTCCGCCAAAAATACGGATCAACTCTATTTTCTGGTCCGCTCCGCTCCGTTTGGAGGAAGTTGCAAACATGAAACATCCGGTTTATAAAGTTTTTTTTTACATCCACCACAGAAGAAATTGATTGCTGTGTTTAAAACTTATTGGGCATATTGTAGCATCTCAATAAAAACTTTTTTATGAAATACTATTGCGTCTTGTGTGACTTGAGAATGGGCAAATTGGGCAATGTGTGTAGTTCAATGTGCCGTATACATAAGCTACTCCCTACAAAGTAGGTGGCCGCACGTCAGATCCTGTCAAAACTACAAAAACTGTCACTTGTAAACACTCATTTTGGAAGTTGAAGGCCAAAAGATTTTGCTTCTCGCGCATGCTCCTTTGCCTGCTTTGTGACTGAACGGAGAGAGTGCTGGCGGAGTGAGGCGGAGTATGTGTGCGAGGGTTTTTGCAGCCCGCCGGAGAAGACGGACTCGAGCGCAGCGCAGCGGATCGGAGTGGGGCGGAGCGGAAGCAGTGGACGGGAGGTGTAATGCCCACTCAGGTTGCATTATACAAGCATTTTATGTAACATTTAAAGGGACTTGAGGCAAGATTAAGAAACGAAACTCGCGACTGCCGCGATTGGCGCTTCAGGTAACTGCAGCCACGAGCCAAGCCGTCACGGGAGCATGCACAAACTGAATCTATGATGCTGTTTACTCACCTTTCTCTCCGTAGTTATACTTTGTAGTGGTCTTTCAGTTGATCTGGATCGTTTGCTGACGGCAGAATAATCCATAACAATCGCTTGCAGTGTTTGAATTTACCGCGACCGGTTTCGTCCTATATCAAAACAGCGGATGTAGCGTCATGTGACGTCACGTCCGCATGACATTGCTGGAAAACTATAATGTTGTTTACTAAGCTTTTTCTTCGTAGTTACAATTTTTAATGGTCTTTCAGTTGATCTAGATCGTATTCTGACGGCAGAATAATCCATAACTATCGCTTACGGTGTTTTTATTTAACGTGACCGTCTTTTCCTGCATCAAAACTACGGATGTAGGTCATTTGACGTCACGTCCGCAGGGCAGCGCGGGAAATTCGGACACCGAATTGCAGCGCATTTTGCAGCACACAGCCTGTTCAAGGCAACGGAGAGAAACATGGGTGGAAACGTTATTTTTGGTATTTAGCGCTTCATCACCCATTAGTATAAAAAAAAGGGACATTCATGTTTGGTTTTTTTCAAATTCCTGCCTCAAGTCCCTTTAAGAATGTTCAATATTGGCTTTTTTACCGATATTCGATATTCTGATATTGTCAAACTCTAAGTTTCCGATATCCGATATCAACAGCTATCGATTTATGCAGACAACCGTGCATACCTGCAAACTCGCCGCTTTTCGGCGAAATTCGTCGTTTTTGGATCAAAGTATATAACTCACGTAAATTGTGTAGATCTGATGATTTTTTCTTTTTTTGGGGGCTGCCGTCAGACGTCTGCTGAACACATGAAAGCAAAGTGCGGAGTGAGGCGAGATGCGGCGATGAGGAGAGGCAAGACCTACAATTTTTCAATTTCAACTTATTTATTTAACATAGGGACCAGGCATATTAATATACACTTCCGTGTAAATATACAAGATTATAGCCAGTGGCTAATTTCCATCCTCAGTCCTTTGGAAGGTAGATGGAACAAAAATAATGACATAAAATAACAGTACTCAACATTTCTCAACATCAGACACGATAACATGATAGAAAAACAATAAGTTAGAGATGAAAAAAAGCACCTATTTAAGAATCTGCTTAAAATGTCAGATATAAAACAGCTATCAGGTCTGAATGTGGTGGGTACATTGCTGGTAGGTCTTTAACCATTGCTTAAGTCTGATTTTAAAGGATGTATAATTATCCGTTTCTCTGACAGATTGTTTTTTGCTTGGGGATATCACAATGTCCCCTAATTGATGCTCTGGTAATTTGATTATTGTTCTTTTTGTGAATGTAGGTGTTTAACAGTGGAAGTGCGAGTCCATTAAGTACTTTGTATATAAGACGTGTGTCCAGAAAAATTTGATAACTGTCAAAACTGAAAATGTTGTGTTTTTTGATAATGTTGCAATGGTGGAAATGAAGAGGTTTTCTGTCCATGATTTTTACTGTTTTTTTTAAAGAGAGACCTGGTGGGTTTTAATGTACCAACAGTTGTATGAGACCCGGTTGTATGACAGTAGGTTAGATGAAAAAAATAATGGCATGCGTGTCCACTTTGGCTGCTTCAGGGACGGTCGTATGTGATAGAAGTTTGATAAGTTATACTTAATCATGCTTGTGACTTTCTTTAGATGTTCTTTGAAAGTTAGGTAAGAGTCAAAAACCACGCCAAGGTATTTAAAATGTCCCACCACTTCAAGGCTCTCTCCATTTACCAATGCACATGTTTGGGTGCCCTCTGCTGGTTTGCAGGAAAAAACCCCGATGCAGTCTTTGTCAGCTCTGCAGTTGCTTCTTTTTGTGCTTTTGCATACGTATAGAGAACTGTGTCATCGACATATACAGTAATTGTGTGTTGGAAGGTTCAGAAACTTCGAGACGATCCGAAAAGCTACATAAGGAGTGGGGAGAGAGGAAAAAGCGGCCCTGTGGTAACGGCTGATAAGCTGCTTTAGATGTTGAATAAATGAACTGCAAACGAAACGTGATGCGAACACTACCGTAGGCTCAGCAGGCTGATTAACACTGGTAAACATAGGCGCTGATTTTGGGGCCTGAGCATCCATGGAAAATACGGAACACCAGCTGGGGTTTGATGGCAAAGTTAAGCGTTGCTGTACCTGGTGAACAGATGTGCAGGTAAGCTTAGTCACTGCACGTAAATAGCATAAATGCGTGCTTCCTGAACAGATGGTGCAGCGACAGGGTCCATGTTCACAGGTGCAACAGGGCACCTGACTGTCGGCAGTCAGCAGCAGAAAAAACTGTTTGGCCATGGCAAAGGAGATCTGGCAAGTTTGTCATGGTTGCAACTGTCCTGCTCATCTCATACTGACAAACGAGGCTCCTTCCATACAGGCTTCCTAACAGCATCACATTTACTGCCAAGAGAAATTGTTACGATAAAGAAATAATCTTTGTGAAGTTTATTTGGCATGTCGACATCTTTGTCAAAAGTGGGATTAACGTAAATCCACCAAACTACCGCTTTCATTGAGTCAGTGAGTGTGTGGGGGCTGCTTGATTGAAAGTCCAATTTCACGCTGATAAACTGCTCTTATCTACTGATTAAATGGCTTCATTAACTGATGATTTACATGTGAATGATAGAAATGTAGCTGAAAATTGTTCTGACATACAGTTTAAAGTCTACATAAAAAAGTCTGATCCGATCATCAGATACTTTCCAAACATCTGAGATTCTCTGGAAGATGATTGGTTCATAGTTTTCCTGCAGATTCTTCACAGGAATATGTTTTGTGCTCTCACAAACAACACACAATACTTCTCTGCACACTAGAAAAACAACATTTAGCAATGTTTACACGTTTCCATGGGAAATCAAAACATTTCTCTGTCTATATTGAAAAACAAACAAACTTGCATTTTGTAGAGGAGTGGAATGAAAACTATCTCTGTGCAGAGAAAACTATCTTGAACAACACAGATCGGTCTGGAAATGATGCAGTGTGCTTGTCAGGCTGTGGTGGCCGATGTATCTTTGCAATGGCTCATCTCATGCGTGCTCAACGTCTTCATCAGACCCAAAGATACTCTTGTTCCAGGTCTTCGGTGTCTTTTGCTAACTTTCACCTATATGCTAGCATATTGACGATGTGGCACATGTGATCTATTTGTCTTTGCCTACGGTAGAAATGTTGCTTTAAAGATGCATTTCGTAACTTTCTCACCTTAAAACTCCCGATTCCAGACTTGTTTGATGGCAGAGTGACATCTACTGTATGCATTTCTGGAGCTGTCGCTGTCCAGTAGTGTTGTGAGGTGTATCTGTCTACGGCCTGCTAGACAGAGGCGTGTCGTGTAGGGGGTTTAACCCTTTGGAGCCTGCCACCCCTTGTGTGGTGGGTGTATTGTGTAGTCATGTTACTACATGACACACTTCTCCTTCAGGCTGCAGACCCTTCTCCGTGAGGCTGAGGAAGCACCGAGCAACATTTTCATCCAGGATTCATTGTGACGTCGCAGCTGAGTTTTACTTTATGTGCCGAGTCACAAGCAGATATAAACACACCAGCTGTACTGAACACACACCATGGTTGATTAAGGCATCTCCATAAAATATATTTCAATTAGAGATGTTCGATATTGGCTTTTTACCGATATCCGATATACCGATATTGTCACAATCTTGACCTCTGATATCAACTGATACCAATCTATGCAGACAAGAATTTCTATGGGATCTCTATGAAATAATTACAATTAGACATTTAATATTGATTTTATTTTTACTGACATCCAACATACCAATATTGTCCAACTCTTAGAGGATAACTTTCTTTTTTTTTCAACATGGACCTTATTTCTAGGAGTTTGAATGTACATTTACTCACCCGTAAAATTTCTCCATTACTTTGAGTCCTTCAGAAGATATTATGTTGAGTCGCCCTTTGGTGTACATTCAGTACAGTATAATGGTGGAGACGGGAGGCATTATCTGCAGTAAAAGTCCTAGATTTTCGCCAATACTTTAAGGAGAATGAATGAAGGAACGAGTACTATTGTCCTGTGAGTCTAGATTTAGCTTTCCGTTAGTTATCGGGGTGTTCCAAACATTTTTTGGGGCTGCACATTCATGATGCGTGCTTCCGTAGTACAGCTGAGAAGAGCAGCTCGCTACCCAGACAACAACAAAAACACAATTTGCAAAACTCTGAACTCACAGGACAATAGTACTCATTCGTTCATTCATTCTACTTAAAGCTTTGATGAAATGAAGGAGTTTTACTGCAGATAATGTCTTATATAGTGACTGACCCGTCTCCGCCATTTTACTGGATTCACAGTGAAGGGCAGCTCGATGTGGACTCAAAGTGATGCAGAAACTTTACCGGTGAGTAAATGCACGTATAAACTCCTAGAAATAAGGTGCAGGTTGGAAAAAAAGAAATTTCATTTCCGATATCAACTGATACCGAACTTTGCAGACAAGAATTTCTATGAGATCTCCATAAAATGTTTTACAATTAGGGATGTTTGATATTGACTTTCTTTTTACCGATATCCAACATACCGATATTGTCCAACTCTTAATTTTGGATATCCATAATCAACCGATACCGATCTATGCAGACAACTGTGAGGTTGTATCTCTCATATTTTGAAAGATCCCAAAACAGCCTTAACTCAGGCAGAGGAGTTCATTTTGGACATCTGGCTGCCAGATATCAGATACTAGCAGGTATTAGCCAACATGTGGCTAATTCTAAAGTTTCTGATAACTTGGTAACTTAACCAGCAACTTAAAACCAGACATATTATAATGTCTGGTTTAAGCAGCTTCAAAGCAAGTCAGTCCGTAGTCACATGACTCTAAAAGGAATGCTGGGATATGAAGTTCTTCCAGGATAACAGGGACGCTAATACATGCTGGACTGCTGCTAATGGAACAATTTCTTGTGATGTTTCATAAAAATATTGGTACTAAAAAAACAATACTGATATTTTCCGACAATATTTTCCTTTTGATGCGATATCGGCTGATAACAATGGACATCTCTGATTACAATATAACATGTAATGTCTCATGTTTTATCTCATTATAATGTGATGAGGGCTTTTTCCCTTTTGTGTGGCCTCTCTTTGCTTCTGTAGCGTCAAACATGGAAACTCATGCAGGAAGTGCAGCGGTAACGATGCAGAGATTTGTCTTCTTGTGCTGCTACTCCAGAGTGTTTGTGGAAAATCTATGGTTTCCATTGTTTGTGTAAAAATGTCCTTAAAAACAGCCTCAGTCTGTTGCTGCCGTAATATGTGAGTACTGTCGTGTAGCTGTCTGTATGCTGAGATCAGGTGGTGTAAAATTAAACAATATCCTTAGTTTCACACACTTTCTTCCATGATGTGAGTAACAAAGTTATTAATGGCAACACTGATCTGAACACCAGTACACACCTACATCCAGCTCACATGCAAACACTGAACCACACACACTTGTTTTCCAAAATAGAAACGCAACAAAGGCTAGTTAGACTAATCACCTCCTCCGGGGAAAACATGGAAAGGACTGAGCATGCATCTCTCTCAGCTACACAGTCACATTCACGGCGCCCAAATATTGACAACACAGAAACACAAGCCCGGCCCCCGGGCTAATCAACATGTTTCCAAGGAGGAAAGCACAAGGAAAGCACTAATGAATACCCAGAGAAAAACAAATTTAACGGATGGCGGGCTCCAAAGGAACCAACAAATAAATAAATAAAAATGTTGGGACTCCAGAAAATGAACTTTTGTGTAATTGAGATTAAAGCTGCTCAATTTTCCCAATTGATGACCAAGTAATTATCACATTACAACGTATTAGCGATGCCTTGGTTCGGTCACAGAACATTTCGTTCACTTGGGAAATAATTTCCATTGTTAATTAGACTGAAAAGGCGTCAAAATGAAAAAGTGGAGATAGAGCGAAGAGTCTGTGCGCTGAATGTACAAAATATATCAAGACACGAGGGAAATTCACTCCACTGTTCTCTAGCAGAGTGAGCTCGGCCAAGATCCCTGTTTAGTTATTCCTGACCTTTCCGTGATGCTTCGGGAGCAACTTTAACCACGGGGTACATCCTTGACTGTGAGCTCTGCTGTGCTTTAAATAATAGATCATATGTGCAGGCTATCGACATTTATTCTTTGAACTGGAAGACCGTCCTCATCCCTGTTCACCTGCTTTGGCCGAGAACCTTCTGACACTGTTGAAGACTTTTGCTCAGTGATTTTGCTCCTCTCAGCAACATGCATACATACTGTATGAACATGTCATAAGGAAAAAATACAAATACCTGCTCTAACTTTAAGGTTAGAGATAAGATAATCTCCCCTCACCGGGGCTGAAAATGAGGTAAAAACAACCATATATGGAAAACAACACGTGACAAATTACACTTTTCTTTCATATTAAACAGTCAATTAAAAGTGTGAAAAACTCCACCTCAGTAATGTCTGCCTTACATTAGAGGACTTTTTAAAGATTTGGAAAAGACTTATGGAAGACCACCATCTCACACGAGCGCACATCTAAAGACAGTTTTAAGTCTCAGACCAGGGGCGCCTGCAGAGATCTTTTTTTAGGGGTGGCCAGAGAAAACAGCAGGTGGCCAAGGGTTATAAAAGGATAAACTTTGTTTCTTTCAACCTGGACCTTATTTCTGGAACTTATTCCTGCGTTTACTCACCAGTAACATTTCTGTATCACTCTGACTCCTTTGGAGACTATTTAGATTAGTCATAGATCCGCGTATATCCATATAATGAACGTGAAGGGGGCAGAATGAATGGGCCTCTATATAAGGCATTATCTGCAGCACAACTCCTTAATTTCAACAATACACTGCAAAAACTCAAATCTTACTAAGTATATTTTTCCAATTTCTATCAAAATATCTCATCACACTTAATACAAAGAGAAACATTTTAGTGAGATATTGGAATTTGATTTAAGAAAAACGCATCTTATTTCAGGAAATCTTATAGGAAAATTTAACTTGTTTCATTGGCAGAATTTTTTTGCTTATTACAAGCAATAAATAAATACTTAAAAAAAAAAAAACTTATTTCAAGAGTGGCCAAGATGACGACCTCATTCTCACTAAAAACCAGAGCTGAACGCCTAAATTGCCCTCAGTAGTAATGTGAACAAACTAAACTGGGGTAGTGGGGTGTCAGCCCAATAAGGGCTGGGCTAAGTAGGTGCTAATGTGAAAGGGGATTAAAAAGGTTGGAGTTTGGGGGGGCTTTTTGAGAATATAAAAAAAAAGGAATAATAGGAGAAAACGGGGTAGAAAAAAGAAGGAGGTTATAAATAATTTTTTTTATTATTTTTTTTATAAAAAAAAATTATTTATAAAAAATATTTTTCTCTATTTTTTTTTTTTTTTTTTTTTTTTTTTTTTTTTTTTTTTTTTTTTTTTTTTTTTTTTTTTTTTTTTTTTAAAAATAATTTTTAAAAAAAAAAAAAGAATTTAAAAAAAAAAAAAAAAAAAAAAAAAAAAAAAAAAAAAAAAAAAAGTGTATCGCCCAACACACCCGATGTTTGGCCGATGCCGATACCACCCCAAAAAATGCAAATATCCGCCTGATATATCAGCCAGCTGTATTGGGCTATCCTTAACTGAAATAAGTTTTTAGTCTTATTTGTGTTTAATTTACTCATCGGTATTATTAGTTACTGTTTTAAAAGCATTTTTTTCAGTTTCTTTCAGTACTTTTGTTCTCAAGTTTTACTTATATTCAATATTGCCCTTGCATTTAGGATATTAAGGCAAACTATACAATCATGTGATTTTCTTTTAAGGGGAAAAAATTATTGTTTCGATATCAATGAAAAAGTACCATAAACTCGTGGTATCATATAAACAGGTAAATTTTGGTATGGCCCCTCCCTAGATCATCGTCCTGTTGATGAAACAGTTTCAGCTCTAGCTGTCAGACAGATGGACTCACATCTGGCTCTGAGGAGTTCATGGTCCACTCAGTGACTGCAGGCTGAACAAGCCCACATCTCCAGCCTTCCACCACCGTGCTTGACAGTTGGATCGAGGTTTTAACGCTGTGTTTGGTTTTCTTCTAATGTGCTGCTGTGAATTATGATCAAACATCTCCGGTTTGGTCTGGTCTGAACAAAGGATGTAACAGCCTCTTGTATTGATAAGGTTCAGACCTGAATCCCCCCCCCCCCGGTGTTTGGCTTTGTCTTGCAGGGATGCTGCATGGATTAACTCAGCATGATCCGGAGCACCTGGCCAGATCTCGACAGCCTTTAAAGGCCAGTTGATGGAGTGCTCTGGCCCCTTCTCTCATCCGCTGACACCATGTTTTGTCTAGTTGGCCTCGGGCCGTATTAGCTCGAGTTTTACACTTCCCATCACTCCACATGACACCACTTGACACACATCCAACTGCTTGAACTTACAGTGACTTACACATTTCTCATCCTTCATACTTAGCAGTGCATTTCCCTAGTTGTGGTGTTTGTGATAAAACCTGCCTGGTTTCTGTTGCCATTGTTTATGAGCTGGGTCATGCTAGCATTCTTCTAGAAGCTGATTGGCTTGTTCAGATGCAGCTTTGCAACAGTGATGAGAAGTTTGGCTATTTTCAGAAAGCCTGCGCTTTTGACTCCTGAACAGCTCTTAATTTTAGATCTTTTGTAGCCCTTAACTAGCCCTTCACCTTAACTTCACTATAAATTGATGGTTTGTGTGTTAAAAACATTTTTGCATTCAGTATTTTTATGAGAAGCCTTATAATTTTGTGCATTCATTCTATCCTAAAACTTTCAATTATTTGTTTATTTGAAAAGGACAGTACATATTAATGAACAGCTGTATCAGATACAGATGTGTTGGATTATAGCTAGCAAGTTAATTTGCATCTGAAACTCCGAAGCAGGTAAAGAAAAGATACATGATACAAGAACAAAATTATTAAACTACATCCAGACGCTGCTTTACTTTAAGATGTCGCTTAAATTACGAGACGATGCGATGAGCTCACACACTCTCCTCACCGCTGTCTGCTGTCCTCGCTTGCAGAGGAACATCTACCCTCCTCTCTGTTTTCACATAATGGTATGAGTCTACATGCTCACATGTGACTGGCCACATGACCTCCAAACCGGTCAATCAAAGCAAAATTCTGCTATCACCTAAAAACTGCGTCGGCTCTTCTGATTTACGACAAAGCATTGGCTCTCTTCTGAGCTACTTTGCAAACCGAAACAGTGCTGCCATGTCCTCCTGCAACCCTCCAGACAAGACACTAATTCAGTCTTTCTCTCATTGGACTGTCATGAACATGGGTATTTAACACGGTAACTGAGGCCTGGAGAGTCTGACATGCAGTTCTTGCTGACTTCTTCACTGCAGAATGGCTCTTTTAACTCTTCCAGGTTGATTAGCAGCTTTTCTCTGATCATTTGTGGTGTCTTTCCGCCTTTGCATCATATCAACACACTTGAATGTCTCAGACAAGCAAACTTATGCTTTTATATAAAGAAGATCTCACAAATGATACTTATTGTAATACACTATATTGCCAAAAGTATTTGCTCACCCATCCAAATGATGGGAATCATTTGGATGAATGCAAGTGTTTTTATGCCATGGAAGTGTTTCAGTCACTTCCATGGCCACAGGTGTATAAATGAAGCAGCTCGGCATGCAGACGGTTTCTACAAACATTTGTGAAAGAATGTGTCGCTCTCAGGAGCTCAGTGTCAGCTATATTATAAGAAAATGGAAGTGTTTGGGAATGACAACAACTCAGCCACGAAGTGGTCGGCCGCGTAAACTGATGGAGCAGGTCAGTGGATGCTGAAGAGCATAGTGTGAAGATGTCACCAACTTTCTGCAGAGTCAATCACTACAGACCTCCAAACTTCATGTGGCCTTCAGATCAGCTCAAGAACACTGCGCAGAGAGCTTTATGGAAAGGGTTTCCATGGCGATCAGCTGCATCCATCTATACATCACCAAGTGTGGATGCAGTGGTTTAAACCAGCCGCCACTGGAGGCGTTCTCTGGAGTGATGAATCACGCTTCTCCATCTGATGGATGAGTCTGGGTTTGGTGGTTGCCAGGACAACAGTACTTTTCTGATTGTATGGTACCAAGTGTAAAAGTTTGGGGGAGGGGGAATTATGGTGTGGGACTGTTTTTCAGGAGCTGGGCTTGGCCCCTTAGTTCCAGTGAAAGGAACTCTGAATGTTTCAGCATATTAAGACATTCTGGACAATTTCATGCTCCCGAATTTGTGGGAGCAGTTTGGAGCTGGCCCCCTGTCACTTCAGCTCATATGTGAGTCACGGCAAGTGAGTTAGTGAATGAATACTTTTGGCAATATAGAGTAGTTTATATGGAAGCAATAAGATCTGATATGTTTAACCTTAGAATTGAAAGCGGATGTTATTTAAACCACTTTTACAGAAAGACTCAACTGTCGATTTTCTCTGAAATTTGAGAGAATTTACAGAACAGTGAACTCCATCACCTCTGCTGCTTATTGGAGGACGCCTTCAGCATTCTATTCATTTCTAGGACAAATAAAACCTGGAATGTAAAGAACAGAGTGGCGTGAACACTTGCACCTTGGCAGCAATTTAAGCTTAAATCTTAATTCAATTTTCAGCATTTAATTTTCCCTTGGTGTGTCACAGCTTGTGGCTCAGAAAAAGAAAATTCTGCTTATTTAGTAGAGAAAATATCCTGTTTCAGCAAGTTGTGCAACAACAGACACTTACTGTGCAGCAGTAAGACCTTTCATCGCTCTCTCATACAGTCACCTTGAGCAATTTTCCTCATCTGTAATCATTTCTTAAAATATTTTGAATGAACTGGAAATTCAGAAAAGCTAGTGGAACTGTAAATGCAGTTAAGATTTCTTTAAACATGTTTTCTGAAGTGTTTTTGTAGCTGAAATGTCTTTTACACCAGAAATGATTGTGCGTGATGTCACAGTCAAAGGGTTGAATAAATATTCCTCATTGTTGAGAATATTCCAGAAAGTATGTTTATCTAAAAGAAGCTGTCACCTTCCTCTGGGTCTCAGCTGGTGCTTTGCTGTGAACATTAAAGGGGAAGTTTGTTCTTTTTCAACTTGAACTTATTTTCTAGCATGAAATATGTTCATTTGCTCATCCAGACAGTTTTGGTGTAACTTGAGTCCCTTCAGGAGATATTTAGATCCACTCCAGATCAGCGTATGTCCAATATGATATAAGTGATGCGGGCAACCTCACGGACCCTCTAAAAGGCATTATCTGCCACAAACTCATTCATTTCACCAATGTTTTTGTCAGAAGACATTAGCTCGGGAAGCGGCTTTTTTTGTGGTGATTCGTCCTTATTTACAGACATTTTTACTGCAGCGGCTTTGATGACATCACTGTTACGTGAGACCATAGCAAGTAAATGTCTGCAAATAAGCAACTCAAGGCCACTTCGTACTCACAGGGGGGTCCGACTAATGTTTCATAACAAAACATTGGTGAGATGAAGGAGTTTGCTGCAGATAATGCCTTATTCAGAGGCTCCGAGAGGTTGCCTGCATCACTTATATTATATTGGACACGCTGATCTGGAGTGGATCTAAATATCTCCTGAAGGGATTCAAGTTTCACCAAAACTGTCTGGATGAGTAAATGAACATAGTTCATGCTAGAAAATAGGTCCAGGTTGAGAAAAAAACCAACTTTCCCTTTGAGCACCAGCAAGCTAACCACTTGCATGACTGACTCTTTTATGTGGACATTCAATAAGGACACAACTCCCCAGAAAAGACAGGAAAGATAACTGGAAAAGGTCTCAGGAAATTGGATCTTTTAACTTCTTGTAAAGTGTAGCTAGGTGCTGGATGTGAATCAGAAGACATACGACCAATTAATTAAAAATCAAACCGCTATTCTCTCCTTCACAAGAAGCTTATTGGTTGACATTTAAGAATGGACATTTAGTCACTGCTGTCCCGGTTCATTGTTCTCTTTCACTTGGAAATGGCAACGCAATAATGGAGCCTTTAAAAGAAAGCAGATTAGGTTTTGGTCAAGGATGTAGACTCTCATGCATCATCAGGACTCAGCGGTGGTATAAAAATGTCACGCTGCTTTCTGCCTGAATGTAAACACGGTAAACATGGCGCTGCTGGATAAAAAGGACATCTGCAACAAAAACCACACGAGGTCACATGTCAGAGAGTCTAAAGATAGGTGGTTGGAGGTAATTTAAGCAAACTAATGAGAACAACTTCACAGAATTCAAGACTTGGCGTTTCCACATCAGTTCCCCTCCTCTTGGCTCTCTCATTTTCTATCTCTGCATCTCAATCCTATTACATTTTATCTCCTCTCTGCCTCTCTCTCTGTGTCTTACTCTTTAACTGACTATTTATCATGCAGAGAGCACAGGCGGTGTTGCCTGGTAATATCTGCATTCCCCTACCTCTGATTTTCATTTCAATTACTCTCTGTCTTTCTCTGCATCACCAACATTTCAGCCTCTCGCTAATGTCTGCACCTGAGAAACAACAAAAAGGCTTTATTGGGCGTGAATGAAAACCAGCGCTGTGACAAAGCTCACCTCAGACATGGCCGACAGGAGGAGCCCATTTGCCTCAGAGCGCATTAGAGAAGAGACATGGCAATGATTTCAAATATAACCTGTCACATGTTTGAGCCAAGAGCTTTGAAAGGAGATGATTCAAAACTAATGAAAACTTAAACTGGGACAAGAAATCAAGATGGAGACAAATTGAATTCTTTAATTTTCGGTCTTTTCTAAAATGTAGGAAAAAAATCCACAGGTGTGTACAGAATCAGTAATGAAGGTAACAGGACACAGGAGAAAAAAAGGTTTAAGCATTATGTTTATAGCTTTTATTATACTTCATTTGCATTATGATCACACTGTCGTCATCGATGCTTTTGGAAATAATCATTTGGTGAAAATCAGCGATTTTGGTAGCCCTGGTCTCGTACCGGAACGTGCTGTTTATGCTGGTTTGTTTGGAATCGCTAAGCTTCCAAACTGAGATGACAAATCTCAAAGTCAGCAAGATCTCTGTACCTCAACAGCTGAACTCTGATCCAGAGTCTTAAAGGCATATGCCACCTCTGGGTGAAACTGAGCCTCCCCCCGCAGTCCCCTAAGTTTGATAAGTGGGCAGCACTTATGTTCTGAGTCAGACTCCTGAACTTTGGCAGGGTTCGGCCCCCCTAACGACCAGCATCCATCTTGCATCCTACCTCTACTCTGAGCTCTCTCCAGCCTGTAAAAGTCAGTCTGACATTGGCTCCTGTCTCATCTCTTGCTCTGTCCCTTTCTCTCCTTCTTTTACTCTCTTTCTCCAGAAATGTCCTTCTTGCATGAATCAGCCAAAGTGCACATTCAATAATGGCGAGTGTGTAGATATCCAGTTGCTAGCATTTGACATGGTGCTTATAAATAAATAAAATACCGCAGTAAACTGAAAAAAAAAATGTTGTAAAAAGCAATTTCTCAGCCTTGAACTCCACAAATGTTCATGAAGATAGATATATAGACATATTTCATATACACATTTACATGGTAAAGTGTGTAAAAATTACTGACATCCTGTGGTAAAGATGGACAAGCAAAGCTGTGAATGGACGGTGGCCTATAGTGGCTAAAATTCTGAAATATTTTCACATGTGAGTGGATCCAGTGGCCTCTGACTCCTTTTCTATGGTTAAAACAAAGGTAAGGTAATTTGCCTGTTTACTGTATCCATAAATGTTAAATATGGGATATTTAATGTATCTCATGCATATTTTCCCTCATTGAGGACAATAAAACTGATGCTGCAATCATGCATGAAATGTCAAAAACAATTCAGAAATGTTGGCTGAGTTTTTTTCCCCAACAAATCTGAAAATGAATTCCCAATAGTTTATTTAATGGTTGCATTTATTCATTACTGAATAGACCATCATTTACAAATGATTAAAAATGTTTACATATGAAAGAAATTCATTACAATCTTGTGACTGCAGCTGATTTTCTCCCTCGGGATGTGCACACATCAATAATATTTATGAGCAAGAAACCCATCTTTTCATGCTTATACATAGTTTAAGGTAAATCCACTTCTGATCCCTCTCTGATGCGTTTCATATTCACGAACGTCCTTCTCTGCCTTTCACTTGCTCGTACTAATAGAGCGCTTGATGCTTGGTGGGGTTCAGTTACTAATTTAATAAGGAACCTACAACCTAATCCCCGGCAGCAGAAGTTCATTGACATTGTGCAAATATAAACGGGCCAACGTGGCAGAGTAGTTCTATATGTCACAGTTAATAACAGGCTGTCTATCCTCCCCCAGACAGGTCTGGAAAAAGAAAATAACCAAGCAGAAATTAAAAGTATTCCTACTTTTACAAGGACCTCTTTTCAGATGTCTTGATTGATTATAGCGACCTATTTCTTTGAGCTACAGACCTTTTACTAACTAGATTCTCTCTTTAAATATTCCTACTACACAGCTCATCATTCACTAAAACACCCAGTGTGTAAAAAAAATTCAATTTTGAAGTTTTGATGTTTATATAAGTCTGGTGACTTATATAAACTTTATTTGTGATCAGAATAAGGACTGTGGAGTGTGTCCAGCAGTTATAATGGAACGTTTATTATCAAATGTTGCATGTTATGTATGTCTAGCAGTCATTGTATGACCAATGACTGCCAGACACCTGCTAACTCTACCAACCATTTATTTTATTTTATTTATCTTTTAAATGAGAAATCTCTAATAATTAATATCCCAAATTGTGTCCAAAATGAGTTAACTGAACCCACAGCATCTCACAAACTGACTTAGTGAATTTCCAGTCATACTGATCACTCCAGACCAATGGTGTGTGCTCCGTAGTGCACACAGGGATGTAACCATATTGGCAATATTGACGATATCGCGGACGGTAAACTGCCTCAAAATTGTCGTGGTCTTGTTACGGTGTTAAACAGCGTATCTTTTGACACAAAAATAACAGTTTTCAGTCCGCTTTATGCGTAGCGTAACAAACTAAACTACATAGACCATGATCCTTTGCTGCCAGTGCGCTCTTTTGAGCCAATGGGAGCACACATAGCCCCCCACACACAGGAAAAACAAAGAAGGTGAAAGCATAGATATATGGAGGATGGAAACAGCTGTTATACTCCACGAGAAGCGAGAACTTCGTTCTTCTTCTGGAGGCCGCAGGGACAATAAGAAAGTTTTGGTTTAGTTTGTACTCCACGAGAAGCTTCATCCATGACACTGTGGGTATCACCGTGTTGACTCGGAGAGTTTATATTGAACAACAAACTTGGTCCGTGTTGGTCAGGGTGGGGTTGTGCGTGCGGTGATGTCCGTGTATTTAAACGCCTCACGGCTTGTACACTGGTTAAGTTTATTTAATACAGTATAGTGCCTGAGCTGTCTTCTTAATAAATATATGTTGGATTTTGACTTGAATTTCACACCTAAAGGATAAGTTTCTTTTTTTTTCAAACTGAACCTTATTTCTAGGAGTATATACGTGCATTTACTCATCGCTAAAGTCTCTGCATCACTTTGAGTCCTTGGGAAGATATTACGTTGAGTTGCTTTTCGGTGAACGTCCAGTATCCATGGCGGAGACGGGGTAGCCACTATATTAGACATTTTCTGCTGCAAAACTCCTTGAGTTTCGCCAATACTTTAAGTTGAATGAATGAACGAACGAGTACTATTGTCCTGTGAGTCCAGATTTAGCTTTTTGTTAGTAATCAGGGTGTACTACACACTTTTCGGGCGCGCATTGATGATGCACGCTTCCGTAGTGCAGCTGAGACAAGCAGCTCGCTGCCCAGACAACAGCAAAAACACAATTTGCGAAACTCTGAACTCACAGGACAATAGTACTCATTCGTTCATTCATTCTACTTGAAGCATTGATGAAACGAAGGAGTTTTACTGCAGAAAATGTCTAATATAGTGGCTGCCCGTCTCCGCCATGATACTGGACGTTCACCGAAAAGCGACTCAAAGTTATATCTTCCCAAGGACTCAAAGTGATGCAGAAACTTTACCAGTGAGTAAATGCACGTATATACTCCTAGCAATAAGGTCTAGGTCGAAAAAAGAGAAACTCATCCTTTAAGCAAAGGTTTTTCAAGCAGTTCGAAATGTCATAACCTTGAATATGACGATAAATGTTGTAGCAATGACCAGTCAAAGCATTTTATACTATCATTATTGTTATCGTGAATCTCCCCACAATATTGTGCTAAATATCGTACCGTGATGTTCATATCGTGATAATATCTTACCCTGTGATATCGTGACATCCCTAGTGCACACCCCAAACAATATTATCAGAGGAGAGAAATCTTTTGTGATTTGTCTTTTGTAATCATCAAGTGTGTGGTCTCAAAGGCCCAATCCCAGTGTTCCCCCTACTTTCATCCACTAGCCCTCACCCACGACCACTAGCCCTCCAATTGAAGCCACAAGGGGCAGGGCTTTGTAATCGTCCCTACGAACTGGGACACCGCTGCTGCATTTACGTTCAGGCACGTAAGCAAATGCGTAGTGACGTTTTGAACATATGTCTCACCATAACAACACACCCAGCAACAACACAGTTAACAGTTGTGGTTGTGTTTCTATTTTTCATCATTCACCATGCGTCGGTTGATAAATAAATGAAACAAACATGGGGAAGAAGTTGCCGTGACGGCTGTTGTCTCTTGTAAACTGCTGAAAAGCCTTCGCAAGCTTTTCAGCAGTATTTTAGCCTAGCTAGCGTGGCTAGTCTGGCTAACATTACGAACAACTGTGTAATATGTACATTTGTGAGTTTTCTTCTCCAAATCCTGTCGCTCTCCGGAGGTTGCTGTTGTTGTTTGATTCTGTAATGACGTACAGCTCTCTAACACTTTTCTATGGTCCTTCCTCAGCAAATCAGCATCTGGCGTCCCCCTCACTGAAGGGCTAGATTCATACCCCCTACCCTACCCCTCGTTCTGTCCACTACGCCTACATGCAAAGAGGAGTTGGGACAGCACTACCTTCACGGGAACACGCAAAATTTAGGGGTAGGGCTAAACAGTAGGGCTTTAGGGTTTGTCACCCCAAATCTGTGAAGGTTTGAGGAATCCTGGTTTAAGAACAATAAAGTGGATCATATGACCCCAGTCTTCAGATCCTTACACGGCCTTTTGACAAAGACTTCACTTCAATATCCTGCTGTTAGTTTACAAACAGCACTGAATGGTTTAGGGTCAGAGTCCATTCGGGATCTTCCGGTTTGTTCCAAACCAACCGGATCCGTCAGGTCATCAGGGTTAAAGTTACTTTCTGTTCCCAGACTCAGAACTAAGCCTGGAGAGGCAGTTTTTTATCCTCCTCACATGTGGAACAAACTCCCAGAAAACTGGAGCTGACACTCACAGCTGCTTTAAATGAAGGTTAAAAACATTTTATTGTCTTGTGCATGAAATGTGTTACACAAATAAACCTGCCCTGTCTTGTCTAGTCAGAAATCCAGATGGTTGTGGAGGCATCCACCTGGATTTTCTAGAGCTTCAAGGAACAAGATCCTCACGGTGCTTCCTGACTCATTCAGGTTGTTTGGGTGTTGTTTAAATCCAATTTGTTATGAGCATACAAATCTTTGATCAGCTAAAGAAAGAAAGAACAAAACATCTTCATCTCCACATCTTACAAAAATAGTCTCTTTTTTTAAAATGCAGTCTAGCAATAAAAAAAAAGCCCTCCTAGTTGTGCATCTCAGAGAAGAAAATCATTTCTATTTGTGCTGGACAAGCAAAAATAACTGTAGACATGAGTCTTTTTTAAGTACTATTGAAGCAAAAAAGCTGGTATCATGTTGTCCGTCTTTGCTGTGGGCTTTGCAACCTTGCAGACAGTAAAACGTGTAACAGCGGTGACAGTAAGAGGCTCTCTGCTGTTTGTAGCTACAGTGATAAACTGTGGATGCTAACAAACCCACCGGCTGCAGGGAGGTGTCTCTGCTCTGAAGCAGAGATCAGGGACTTGCAGTTTTATGTTTATTTATGGGGGAAAGTACTAATTAATGCAGAATATTCAAACAGAAAACATGCAGAGAGGATACTGAAAGTAAAGCGGCTGCGGAAACCGAGCACAGCGGCACATCCTGCATAATCAGCATCTCCACATTACAACACAAGTGGAAGGCAAGACAAATGAAGAGCTGGACTCGCTCCCAAAATGCATTTGCCAAAATTTCTCTGAAGCATTCTAACACCCATGAGGAGCTCCTTTTTCTTGCTAAGGTGACATCAGACAGAGGCGGTTTGCAGCAGCAGCGATGTGCAGGTCCTGCCTCGAGCCCTTGGCAGCTCAAATCTCATGTTGCAGGAGGCAGACAGTAATTAGCTCTTCAACTTCAGAAGGCAAACACTTAGCCAGCCAGACAGTCTCAGCCTGCTTAAAGGAGCGGAAAAGAGTGGTGCATTGACACGATTTGGATATATTCAGACAACGGGCGGACGTGCACGCACGCCGTTGCACAACTGACACAGTGTGTGGACTAATGAAGCTGTAGAAGCTAAAAGGGGCTTTAGGAAAAGCAAGCTGTGTGATTGGTGTGTGGATGTGTCTGCGTGTGTGTTCTGTCTGCAGCTACCAGCTTGTTTGATGTTTTCTTGACCAGTAAAGTTATTATTAATGAAGGGCTTGATGAGCTCTTATCAGCTCGATGCCACAGTGCCAGCCGGGAGTGTGTGTGTGTGTGTGTGTGTGTGTCTGCAGCATCAAAGCTGTATAATGTTAATGGGGTGTAATGATACAGACTGTAATTGTTGTGATGGCAAACTTTGTATGAAAGCAGGCATCCTCTCTGAAATACATCTCCCTCAAACGCGCACACACACCAACACATTAACGCTCTCCAAGAGTGACACGCAACACACACGTTTGCTGATGAAGGGGTGCCATCGTCCTCTGAACGAGAATGCAGAGCAGCGAAATGCGATACAGCTCGTTACGTGTTCAAACACTGGCTACTCCAGTTAAACTAAACGCTCACACAGCTGCGCTGTGATTAGTCAGTCTACTCAACGCTTCATAAAAACACGAACACACACAGATTACGTCTGGAACAGTTATGGATGCTGCTCAAATGAACTGATAAATAAGTTGTAGAAGCAGCACCAACTGGCTGAAAATAAAAGGTTTACGTAGTAAATCTGTGACTGGTCGGATTAGTGTCACAGTCTTCATCAGGGGAATCCCCTTTAAAGGGCTGTCATATGATTATAGATTCAGATAGATGCTGCTTCCTTTCTCCTCATCATGTGGCTTTGCACCTTTAACCCTCCAAAACCTGATGTCTCCCACCTGCAGGAAACAGATGAGCCCGTTTTCCACTGAGGAACTTTTTCATATCCCAGGAAGGAAAACTACCCTCGCAGGCAGGATGAAATGTGGATTCTCCTGCTTTTAAAATGTTTTACTTCAGCTTCATACACAGTGAACAACAGCACATCTAGCCGTGGAAATTTGCTTTAGTTCCTTTAAAGAAATGGAAAGACCTTACAAGAGATTAAAGACCTTTGACCTAGGGTTCCATCATGGAAAAAAAAAATCACTATCAAGGTTATTTTGGTTAATGTTGAAATCAGAATTATTCAAAGGCTTATTTTTAATTAACACGTTGCTTTATTCAGCATTTCTCTTTCATCCAAACATTTAAACTCAAAATAAGCTACAAATATGCACCTTACAGCTGTTCTACAATGTACAAAACATTATATAAATAAGATAAATATACTTTGAAGATTGAATAAATGTAAAAAATGTGAAAAACAGAAATGTATCCAAAATAAACTACGTATCCAGCTGTTATGCAATTTCTCTCTATATATACATTAAAAAATATCCTAAAATAAACTTTAAGCTTTAGTGCAATGCTAGAACATTCCAAATTTAACATTTTTGTTATCGACACTCAACAAATCACCTGATTGGAAGCCACTGAAATGAACTTTAACTTCAGAATAACTTTCAGAAATTGTGTAAAAAAAAAAGACTCAACTCGAATGTATGAGTTTGGACATTGTTTGACACCAAAAATCACGATCAAATTTCGATAAGTTTCACAGCCATATTTTAACCGAACCTTTAGTTTGCCTAGACTTGTACAATATACACTATTTTCTTACTGAATTTTCACGTTTCAATAAACTGCCACAACTTTTTCCTGTTTATTTCCTGGTGATATACTGTATATAAAAGAGAAAACAAGGTGTGTTTCCAGGCCTTTGTATTGATAGTTTATATCTTTAATTGCATTGCTGTTTGCAAACCAGGATTTCCCTCAAAATGTGATTTATGTAAGCAATTATAAACAATTATGAACTTAAGCCAGCTCCTTTGTTTCCTGGCTTTTGTTACTGGACAAACTGATTAATCCAGGTGTGCCTGACCATGGTCGTCATGGTTACTGAGGTCATGTACATCTGGATTAATCATTATGGGAGGGGGTTTACATGAAGCACTCTGCCAATCAACCTTTCCAAGTTTCAGTTGCCGAGTGTTCTGATTAAGGAGATGAGATTGGAAGTGTGGCTTTTAAATGAACCCGTCCACTGAATAAAACATGCCATTATTTGAGACGGCGTACAAAAGCAGGTTGTGGGTGTAGAACACTGTGCTCATAAGTGTCTAACTATATGAAACTCAGAGGTTTTTTAACAGTAGAAGTGCTTATGATTGTTTTTTTAAATGATTTTTTTCTGATAATCTGAGGAATTTAGATGAACCTTCAATTTACAGCATAAAATAAAGGTAAAAGTAAAGTAAGATCAAATTTACTATCAATCAAAGGAAGTTATAAAACTGAGCCAAAATGACATGCAGTGTTCAGTTTGGAAGGAAAATGCACAGCAACAGTAAAACCTCTGGCCAACTTTAAAGCACGGTGGAGGAAGCATCAGGATTTGGGGTTGGAAGTCAAAACTGAGTGTTCTTTTTTAAAATTGCTCAAGATTGCTTAAAATGGGAAAGAAAGGATGTTTTGGAAAAGCTGGATCAGAGCTGGAACCTCGGCTCAGTAAAGAGACAAAACCTGCAGAACTCTGTTCAGTCACCAAGAAATGTTCATGGACTGAGATCGTTTTATTGGTCGGAGATGAAAAAAAAAAAAAAAAAGATTCTTTTGAAGTTTTCTCTCCCTGCATGAGCATCTACAAGATTTAACCAGAGTTTTTTGACTTGAAATCAGCATCTCTCTCCGACTTACAGCATGTTTGTTTATCTATTTTGCCTTTTGCATCAAGTTCAAATTTCCGGTGCGTCTCTAAAGAGCACACTGAGAACAGGTTGAGTCATTCACGCGATCCGATTTAATTATCACATGAAGTGTTTCCAGTCTCGGCACCAAAGAAGTGGAGGAAAACTTTAACATTTGTTTCCTATTTAAGACTGAAAAGACGAAGGGGAAATAAGCTGTTGATCATCAGCATATTTTCAAGTGCTCTTGGAAACGGATACAAATATTCACGTCTTCTCAGAAAACCGCTCCAGTTCCAAACATAAAGGCAGCTGTTTTAGAGCCCACAACAATTAACTGCTTTGTGTTTGGAAGCTTTCAGCTCTGTCGGCTATTTACTTTAGTGAGTAAAATACATCAGCTTTTGTTTAAACTGCTACAAAGAGACCAAAACCACTTCCCTCTTAGATATCCAAACGTGTTGATTTAGTCTATTATGGATCTCCATTAGTCTTCACCGTGGTAAAGACTCTTCTGAACTCTTATGCTCAGAATAATCAACTTGGAAAATTTACCACACAACAGGAGACCGTTTGAGCTGTAATTTTTCCTTTTTCTCTGCTGACTTGCCACCAGCCTGCCTGATGTGCTGCTGCCTGTACCTACATTTAACCACAATGCCGTTTGACAACCCCCCGCAGAAAGATTTTCAGCAGCAGCTTTTTTCTGGTTCTCAAAGAGCCTGAAAGGCAACCGCTCATGAAGCAGTTCGCCTTCTTCACTTGCACTTCATACGTCTAAAAACATTTCTCAACGTCGTGTAAATCATCCACCATTTCCCTCCTGCCTCGGCTCGCTCGCACTAATTACCAGCCGATTAACCTGCTTTTAAACTGCAAGGAGCTGTACTGATGTAGCTGTTGCTCCAAGTCCCATGGCAGGAAACAGATCTATGATGTTTAAGGTAATATGATGAAGAGGATGGTGAGGTAAACAGTTTAATTACACTGAACAACATTAAGGCCACGTTGAAACTAAGCAGTTGATGTTATATGTTTAACTTCCCGTCTTATCTGCATCCACAGAGTCCTTTATGAACCATTTAAGACTTAACGCAAGCAAAATACTGACCGTCCGTTTGCACATACTGAGCATGCGGCACATCACAAGCAGACGCATGAGTATTACATCAGCATGGAAACAGGAAGTTCATTTGTCAGCCTAGTGAAGTGATGGCTGCACAGAGAAAATGAGATTTTTTCATTTGGACAGATGATGAGGAGGTGTTGTTTCTAACAAATGAAAAAGAAGGAGCAGCACGATGAGTTCTGGTTGCATCGCCTCCATCTCCACTGTTGTTTAGTTGTTTAGTTAGTATGAAGATTTAATCAGTCTGAATACGAGATACACATTTTTTTCTTACATAATCGTGTTGAAGATGGCTCCTGAAGATGTCATTTTGACTATAAAACATAAAAATCCAGAAGATGTGTGTCAAATTTCCATAAAACAGGAATTTAAAAAGTTCTGATTCTGATAGTGGAGCAGAAACTCAAGTATCAAGGCTCTGATATGTGTGCTGACATTTGCCGTTATTAGCTTAGCTTAGCTCCATGAACACACATATCTGTGTTTCCATTACACCTAGAATTTCGCTAAACTTAAATATTGTAATTAGAAACTGGTAATGGAAACATTTTCAATTTGAGAAAGCTTTCAAATGTCACCAAAAAGTTATAACACTCTCATGAGCTGGTTTTTCAGACATTTCAATGTGGCAGTTCTTCGTAAAAGTGTTTTCGCATTTACATTAACTTTGGAATTGGAGTGATGGAGGAAGTTTTACCATTTTACCAGTCACAGTACATGAAAAATCCATAAATAGCCGTAATTCAGCAGAGTTCATATTTGGACAAAATGCAGAGATGGTTTAACTTCTTCGTGTACTGTATTAGCGAATGGTGAATTATTAGAAACCCAGCTCGTGACGTGCACAAGTGACTTTCAACATAGAAGCTGTGCTTCAAATTAATGGGCTTTGAACACAATTATATGTTTATGAACCCATTTGGTGACATGAATAGAAATGATATTAATCCACAGAGACGTGTCACTAGTTACAGGAGCAAGATAACGTCCTCGTGGCCATGCATTACTCATGTGGGAATCTATGGCTTACAACGTATTTATCATGGATTATTTTGATTTAATTGAGTTTATCTTCATCTTGGGATGAATTATAATGATGTAACTGAGCTCACTGGCTTCACCTCACTGACCTCTGCTCAGCAAACAGAGACGGGACTCTGGGTACACATTTAACAGCTTTACTGTTCCCCTAAATCTCCAAATCCCACAGAAACAGATAACTGTCTGACTACTCGATGGCAACACTGGCGGACTAACATCCGACTCAAAAACTTCCAAGATGATCTGTCACAATGAAATCCTGAGATCCGGTGGAACTAATCACAGTGTAATGAGTAAAAGGAGACGAGGCGTTCAGGTGCACAATGTGTGAACACTGGGCAAGATGTTGGTTTGTTTGGCCATGACTTAAAGGATAACATTCTTTTTTTTTTTTCAACCTGGAGCTTATTTCTAGTAATTTATATATGCATTTACTCACCGGTAAAATTTATGTATTACGCTTTGTTTAAAGGGAGTGAAGGGGGCAGAATGTATGGTCCTCTTTCAGGCATTATCTGCTGCAAAACTTTCATTTCACCAATACTTTAAAGGTTGAATATGGAATACGGACAGAACAGCGACATCACGTGAGTCTAGGTTGTAGTTGCAACGGCAGAAAAACAACTTCAGCCGCTGGGATGCCAGGCTCACTGCCGATACGCAAGTGACCAACAGTCTGCAGCATGTCCAACAAGTAACACAGAGGAGTTTATAACTGACAGCTAACGTTAGCCACGTTAGCGAACACGCTAGCTTACCGATCCAGGAGAAAAGTCGCCATTTCCGTGTTTTACTCCGTGGAAAACGTTTATGTGGGTCCATTTAGTGAAGTCTTCACCTAAATTTACTCCAGGTTTTGCTCTTCTCAGGTCACTCCTCCTCAGAAACAGATAACAATATCTCCAGGGCTCTGAAGCAGCTGCTTCACTCGTCATCTCTACGGTTTTCCCCTGTACAAGCCCGACTATGACCGAAATATTGTTTCCACGCAGAGATCGTATTTGGCAACCCGCAATGGCGGCGTGTATTGGCTTATAGACGTAAATAAAATGCCATTATCGAACCCGTAAAAAATTATTTTATAATTATTTTTAGGCTAAATATAATTTTTCTGGGAAATGTTGTACTTTCATTCTGTACACCCCCAAACGACCTGTGGAGACATTATTTTTGAAAATAGCTTTTAATAAAAATGTTCCATATTCAACCTTTAAGATGAATGAATTAATTCAAAATACATTAAGAACTAAGTTCTTGCTTCACATGCACAAACATGCACGTGAAGGCAGACCACCCTTGTGAACAAGAGGCTCAATATCAACATGGAGAGATGGTGTTGGACATCATGCTATGTTCAGATGGAATTACACATGTAAAGCTCCAACCGATGAACTGTTCAGCTGATGAAATGATGATTTTTTACTCACTGCTCCTTTAAAGCACATACAGGAAATGGGAGCCGCTAAGCATTATGGGGTAGGAGCGCCATGGTGGCATCTGCTGCAATGTAAACATGAGTTTCTTCCATTTATTCACAGCGAGTTTGGACACAGAGCTGCTGAGGAAAACATGCTGAAACGCCAGAAAGTAAAGAGGATTTTCAGGGAGACCCTAACTAACGAGGCCAGAGAACGACAGCTCCAGAAAATTGCCATGTTCAGCAATGCGGACACTTATTTAATCAAAATAGACATGAAGCAGAACAAACTCCGACAGGTTGCAAAGGTGACATCTCTTTTTTTATACCTGGTCTGTGGTGTGAGCGCTTACACAGATGGGAAGCCTGTGTCTTTACAAACCGAAGGCGCAGGACCTGCAAATCATTGAACTGGAAAATAACAACAGGGCGATCTGCTGACAGGTACGTGACGCCTAGCTTCAGAGGCTAGCTGTGGGTAGCTAACATTAGCCGTAGCAGACGTTCCTACTGCTGATGTTTCGATCCTAACTCTAAAACTTCCAAATATGTTAACTTTCACAACAGCATTAATGATGCAGAGATACAGTGTAGTGCTTGATTTTCATTTATTTTCTAAACAGTAACAGTCAGGGAAACAGTCAAATATCAGAATATATGAAGTGTCATTTTACAATAATTACTCCCCTTTTGGTTCTCGTCTTAAAGGAACTAGAGGCAGGAATAAAAAAAACCCCAAACATGCATGTCCATTTTTTTTTTTAATACTAATGGGTGATAAAGCGCTAAATACCAAAAATAATGTTTCCACCCACGTTTCTCTCTGTTGCCTTGAGCAGGCTGTGTGCTGCAAAATGCGCTGCAACTCGACGTCCGAATAACCGCGCTGCTCAGCGGACGCAACGTCAAATAAAGCTACATCCGCAGTTTTGATCCAGGAAGAAGACGGTCGCGGTAAATTCAAACACTGTAAGCGATAGTTATGGATTCTTCTGCCGTCAGCAAACGATCCAGATCAACTGAAAGACACTAAAAAGTGGAACTTCTAAAAAGGTTAGTTAACATTATAGCTTTAGTTTGTGCACGCTCCCGTGACGGCTTGGCTCGTGGCTGCAGTTACCTGAAGCGCTGGTTGCGGCAGCCGCAAGTTTCGTTTCTTAATCTTGCTTCAAGTCCCTTTAAACTCAAGATGAGTTATATAAAGTACTGTTTTACAATCCTGATATTATACAAATCTTCACATTTGTAGTATATATATTTCTATTGTGTAAATCTATATCTGTGTGTGTCGGCTGAATACAGCATTGATGCTGGGAGCACACTGTCGTTTAAAAAAATTTTTTTTTCTTTGCTTTTCATCCACTGACTTCCTGCCTGAAGGATCCGCTCTGCTTTGGATGGACGTGGTTTCAAAGCGGAAGAATACACAGCAAAGCAGTTTCCGCATGATTATTATGTGTCTGGTGATCTGACCTGGACCTGGTCTTTGGTGTGGACCACCATCTGGAAATTAATATTGTTCTGAATTATGTATTTCTTGCTATTAGCATTTTGTTCATTTTACAAAAAGAAAGAAAAAAAATAGAAATGTAAAAGATGTTCCATGTTTTTGCCTTGAATATGTTTAAACGTGTGAAATCATTCAAGTTTACAATTATACCTGGATAAATTGGCAATATTTAAATGTTTTATTTACTGTATTGGTGTTAAATTTGTGTAAAATAATAAAGACATAATTCTCAAAAATTAAATACAGAAAAACACTGAAAATGGGAAAAAATTAAAACCTAATTTAAGAAAAAAATTAAACGGATTTCATTGGGCATCTTCACACCAGTGAAGATACGTTTCCCCTCTCTTTAGTCCGGCTTCAAATGAAAGAAGTCATTACACACAAATTCAGCTCATACGTCCAAATTGATTAAATGAACATCCGTCACATATATGGAGAAATGAATTACCCTTAACATCAGAGGATTCAGCCAGCCCTTATTAAACCAGTTAGCGTTGCTAAATATAGGAGTTTAACGCCAATAAATCATTAGCATTTTCACCGAGACATTCGTGTTATTACGATCCAGAAATGAGACCGGCACTGACAAGATTAGCAGCTTTATTGACTGTTTCCGTGATGCGTGGATGAAGTGGAGAAGGAGGTCATAGAAAAGGTGGCGTCAATTATCAGAAGCCTGAGAACATTTTTTCACTGTCGGAGTCCTTTTTGTTTAGAATAATTATACCAAGCTATCACCTGTTATTGGACAACAATGTATCAGTGTTTACACTGAGGTGTTAAGTAGCTTTAATGTGAAGTGAAACACAGCTGGATGCTTGGATCAGACTTACAGCTCTGCAGGAGCCTTTACCCGCATGACTACAGTAATGCATGCACAACAGCTGATGAGTGTTTGGACTTGCATTATTCAAAACAAACGCTTTGCAGAAGATGAATCCAGAAGGTGAGCAGAAGTATGCCAATAGTTATGAAAACACAACTGTAAATCTAAAACTGAAGCAGGAAAATGTTGGTTTTTATGAGAACTTACAGGTTGATTTAGTGCAGAAAGACACATGCATACATGTGCTAATCAGATGCTTCATTAATATCATAAAAAGGTGCGGTGAATTCTGCTATTGTCACCTGGCTGACATACTGTATCTGGGAAGGTTAAGGGTTTGTGTGAAGGTGTGCGTGAGCGAGAAAAAAATAAATAAAAGGCTATTTGTTCTTCTATGAAAGAAAAAGACAAAGGGATTTGGAGAGGAAATGAGAAGCAGAGGGGTGCTCGACTCTGGGCTCAGGTGTTTTTCTGTAATTCCAGTGACATTTACTGCCCAGCTGGTGTTTGAATGCAGTTGCTGGGGCAGGGGGATCGTGTATGTGTGTGTGTGTGTGTTACAGGAAGTTAGTATGCAAGCATTTCTGCACACCATCCTGAGAGGGAAAGCTTTTCAACCTGCCAACTTTTATGTGCAGCAATCAGAGCCCTCAGTTACAAGTTACACAGAAAAACACGTTTAGATGAAGGTCAACTTGTTAATTAGCTGATTTTTGTTGCTATATTTTAAAACTAATCAGTGTCGGCTCATGCATGATCATGATAAGCCTATTAAAGCTGCGATTATGCTCGATGCATCCGTCATTGTGCAGGCAAGATGCCACATCAACAAAGCTCCATAACCGTTAACACGGACGCTTTATCCACAGTCAACACGGTGTGTTTATCTGACAAACAGGACTTTTTTGCCTGACACTGGACCCTGGAATAAAGAGCAATTTATTGATTACAGCATGGACATTCACTGGTCTCTTTATGTGCTACACCTGTTCATCTGCTTGTTAACACAAATAGCTAATCAGCCACATGGCAGCAACGCAACACAGCCAGTCATGTAGACACACAAGACAACTTTCTGAAGTTCAAACTGAGCATGAGAACGAGGAAAAAAGGGGATTTACAAGACTTTGAACGTGGCATGGTTGTTGGTCTGAGTATTTACTGGGATTTCCACCACAACAATCTCTAGTTTCCAGAGAATGATGGAGATGGAGAAACGTTGCTGGTCTGATGAGTCTCCATTTCAGCTCCACATTCAGATGCTAGGTTCAGAATTAGCTGGAAACATCATAAAAGCATGGATCCATCCGACCTTGGATCAAGGCTTCAGGCTAAAAAAAGTCAACTAAGGCACTTGTTTGGTGGATTAAATACAAATTTGTTTATTTAACATGTATAAACTGTGTTTGTGTTTTCAAATTATTATCTCTTGTTGGTTTAACACAGTGGTGTCCAAAGTCGGTCCTCCAGGGCCGCTGTCCTGATGGTTTTCCATGCCTCCTTGCACCAGCACAGCTGACTCAAATTGAATGAATCTAAAAGCCTATGAATTTGAGTCAGGTGTGTGTTGGAGAAGGTAGACATGGAAAACCTGCAGGTACCTGCATCGTAAATGTTATAGGCTATTTGTACACCTAAATGCAAACAATATGGTTAAGTAATGAAATGAATGAAATCAAATCAAATCTGATGACAAAAAAAAAAAAAACAAGATGGATTTGAGTAAAACCATCTAAACCCATATTGGGTCATTGAACAAGAGTAACAGTAGAAACCTTGATTAAAGGTGCAGTGTGTAAAAAAAAAAAGCTCAATGGCAGGAAAATTTAATATATAATCCAAAACTGTGTTTCTATTGTTTTGAATCGCTTCACTAGAACAGCTGTTGTATGTTTATTTTCTTATAATGAGTCATTTATATCTACTTGCTGGGGGTGCACGTACATGGAGACTGCCATATTTGTGCCGCCATTTTTACTATGGTGTCCCTAAATGGACAAAACAACGTGCAAGAATTCTCTGAACTTTAAAACTGCTGTACCAGCTTTGTTTAATGGGAGTTAGAGCAAAGTTTGGGATCAGTAATGTCTTAAATGACATTAAAAATACAGTAGTTACTCATAGTACAGTCATAGCTACATCTGAGACCATTGGATCCACTCACAGATGAAAACATCTTTATGTCTGGGAGAATTTGGCCACTAACGGCCACCGTATTTGAAAGAAAACGTTTTTTTTTTTTTTTTTTTTCTTTCAAATACCCATCTTTACCACTAGATCTCAGGAATTCTTGCATAATGTACCTTTAACAAAAAGCTTTGTTCATATGGCACAATTTAATTTAATTTGATACAGGATGAATTTAAAGCAAATTGATTCTCTGTAATTAAATAAAATATTTGAATTGATCTGACATAATCTGATTTAATTAAACCAATAAATGCCAAATGTGTTAATCAGTGCAGCATCTTCTGATGCTACTTCCAGCAGGATAATGCACCACGTTACAAAGCTCACATCATCTCCAGCTGCTTTCTGGATCATGATGATGAGTTCACTGGACTCCAACGGCCTCCACAGTCACCAGATCCCAGTCCAACAGAGCAGCTTTGGGATGTGGTGGAACGGGAGATTTTCATCATGGATGTGCATCCCACAAATCTGCAGTGACTGTGTGATGTTATCATGTAAATATGGAGCAAAACCTCCACGGAAATATGCTTCAAAAAGCGAGGACAGACAATATTTACAGGTAATCACTCATAAAAATCTAAAGGTGTTAAGATGTAGGTGTTTTCTAAAAGTATAAAGAAACAGCTGTAAAATGTTCCTCATATGTGGCCCCTCTAGGGTGTCATAGTCCAGAAAACTAGAAAATGAAGACATGGCTGATCCTAACAGACTAGCACACGTCCTCGGAAACTATAAAAATAATAAGTGCTCTAAAAGCAAGCTGAGCAGAGACACACTTGTTTCCAAAATAGCACAAATATAGTTTTCTATGTAAACAAACCCACAATGACACTATTCTAGACACATTTTGTCGTACACTAAGCCTACACACACCCACGCACACACACATGCTCCCTGCAGAGACAGATGGGACCTCAGGCTTCGCAGGTAGCAGCTGCATTTTAAGCAGGTCCTGCTGCCAGTGGCCAACACGAGAAAAAAGCAAACAATCCCATCACTCTCCGGGTTTCTCTTTCAGGATAATGCCTTCTTCAGCCTCTCTCCCGCCACCAGACCACGCGGTGCCTCAGGTGCCCCACGTTTCCAGCACATAAACATACAACGGCTCATAAAAACACATCCCTCACGGCACAAACGCACACACATCCGTCACATCCCCCCTCAAGTCCGCAACATTTCACAACACGCTGCTTTGTTTTCAGTATGTTTGATTCATAAAAAGAGACGTTCCACATCCTCTCCTGAACCTTCAGAGCCACTCGTCGCATTTTGATTTGAATTCATCACATAAAGACATAGAAGAATTAAAAAACAAGTATCAAATACATCCTTCACAGGGAAAGGAGGAAGGCAAAATAACTGTAATGATATGTAGGAACCAGACGAGGACTTGTAAAGTCTTTTTGTGTTGTACCATTTTGAATCATTTCAAACCGAATCATATTGTATAAAATCAAATCGTTGTGAAATCTTGGTGAATCACATCTTATCGGCAGGAGGCTTCTCTATAACGTAAATGTATCATATCACTGGCAGCAAATCGAGATGCATATGGAATCGACCTCCTTGGTGGGGATTGGCATCACTAATTTGAATGTGCACCGTGGCTGATGCAGCAAAGTAACATAAGAAAACGTAAGAGGAAGAAAAGAAAAGAAAGAGAGAGGGGGACAGAGCAAGAGATACAACAAGAGAGACTGTTTTGCTGGCTGGAGAGAGCTCACGGCGAAGGTCGGATGAAGATGGATGGCCAATCAGCCGTCGATAGGCGGCGCTTTACTGAGGACCCACAACGCAAGTTTTCTTAGTGACGCGCCCATGCTAGTTTAGCCATTGCCCCCCATCAATGGCTAAACTAGCATCCATCTTCATCGTACCTGTACAAGACAGTCTTATCTTGACTCGTTCTGTCCCTTCCTCTCTTTCTTTTCCTCTCTTCCTCAGTAATGTTTCCTTACATTTCTTTGCTAAATCCAACATGATGCACATTGAAAACACCCACTGTGTTCATATCTGGTTCATATCCATTTGCGATCACATGACGCGGGGCGCGACCAATAGTAGGCTGCAACGTCATGGCCGCATCCCGGATGGGAAAAGTTGCATAGTGCAGTTTCTGAGCCTCGGAATGCTGCTGGGCAGTGACGGCTCAAATGCACACAATTAATGTTGGTGTGGCATCAAAACGAGTCAGAAATGACTTTATCAGGTTGAAAAGTTACGTTAGCAGTCTTTAACACTCAATAATGTGATAAGAAATGATTGGCTCATTAGATTAACAGGGATTTTGATCATAAAGATGCAAATTTAAGTGTAAAATTTTTTTTTAGTGCTAAAGGGGTAGTATGTAACAAAATCAAAGGTCAATGGCAGAAAAATGTAATATATAATTCAAAACTTTGTTTCTATTTATGAGTAATCGCTTCACTAGAATAGCTGTTATATGTTTATTTCCTTAGAATGAGTCATTTATATAGGTGCACATACATGGAGGCTGCCATATTTGTTCTGCCATTTTTACTACGGTGTCCCTGAATAGACAAAACAATGTGTGTAAAGTAAGAACTCTCTGAACTTTAAAACTGCTGTGCCAGCTTTGTTTAATGGGAGTTAAAGGGCTGTTTGGGATCAGTAATGCCTTAAAAGACATTAAAGTCGCTCCTCATAGTCCAGTCATAGCTACATCTGAGACCGGGATCCACTCACAGATGAAAACATCTTTATGTCTGGGAGAATTTTGGCCACTAACGGCCACCATACATTCACAACAGTGCCTGGAATATGAAGTCATTTAAAAGAAAACCTCTTTTCTTTCAAATACCCATTTTTACCACTAGATGTCAGTCATTCTAACATACTGTACCTTTAAAGAAAATAATTTTACTTTAAATTGTAATTGTTTATGTCACAATGCATTGTGGGTGGTGATGTAAAATGAATTAAGCTCTCTCAATAAATACTTTTACCGCATACAACTGATTGTTATGTGTGCTGTAACCTCACATAAAGCTGTTAATAAAGTTACACAGCGCTGGAAGTGATAGTAAGACTCATCATCTCTGTGTTTCAGTCTTCATTCTAACTGGCTTCACCTTAATATCAGATTCTTTTCACTGCCTGCAAAAAAATCTTATTTTCTGAATTGCATTCATCAATTCTTCTCTCACAAGGCTTTGATTCACCTCTATATTCATATGTTCACCCCCTGACTCAAAGAAAAGCAGCATCCAGCCAGCATTAGTCAGAATGAAAGGGAACACTATGGAGAGGTTGTCAGTCAATCAGAATATTTGGAACTTGATTTTCAACCCAATAACAAATAAATCAGTCAGCTGATGTTTGTGTCTGACACCTCCGTCTGACAGCGCTGCAATTCTCCTGAAGTTATAACCGTGGCGGCCAGCTTGCTGCCACGCTGTGCTCTACATTTAAATTCAGCCCGAGCTCTCGCGCCGACAGATGGTCGGCGTGTTATGTGTGCAGCATATGAACTGTTGATTGCAACATTTGCATGAATTATTTTACTTCCAGTTCTGCTTGGAAAAATGTTTTCTTTTTGGAGACACAATCTGCTGCACTGTACTGTAATCCTTCTTGGCAGTCCCACTAACAAAAAAGCAATTTCCAAAAATCAACTTTGTTGCTGTCTTTTAGGAAAGAGACAGCGTGCGGACTAATATAGCTCACAAGAGGAGAGTGCTGCTTTCTTTCTCTTCGCCACTGCATCTTGTTTCTTCCAGTCATTTTTCAAAATTGACTGTGAAAGGCCGAGGCCATCTGACAACACTGAAAGCTCTGAGTGTGTTTTCACCGGAGAAACCCTCTCACTGCCATGAATGCGTTCGTGTGCAGGTTGCATGTGGGTGTTAGTTCATTTGTTCATGCATCTCCATGTTTGTATGAGTGGGTTTCTTGGCTTGAGTGACCGTGGTTTCTAAGGCTGAAAAATCCAAGAAACTGTTCGGTGCAAAGAGTACATTGCAAACAAAGCAGGGAAGAGAGTGGTCGAGTAACGCGAGGCAGTGGGAGAGGTGGATGAAGGAGAACAAGGAGGAATCAGGGGTGGAGCAGGTGAAGGCTTCCAGCATTAAAACGGTGAGGATTCGTGTTTCTCTGTGGCTTTGCCCACTGAACAGCTAACTACAGATGAAATTCAAGGCCGTGTTCAGTTCAGTTATCGAGTAGCGAGGCCCCGGGGTCCCTCGTGTTTGTGTAAGTGCATGCATTTGCATGACAGTGTGCGGCCAAGTGTGTGTGAAAGCCAAGCAGGTTAAAGAAGAAGAGCGAAAATCAGATTTGAAGTTGTGCACGCAGCACAAACTCTATGTTTTTGAATTTGGTCGACTGGAAGAGAAAAAAATGCACGGAAAAATAAAAAAGAGGAGAAATTCAGCAGGAAGAAGAAAAAATTGTTGAAGTTTGAGGAGATATGAAGATAAAAGGAATGGATGAGTTGAAAGAAGAGGAGAGGTGATGCACTAAACGATGATGAGAGGAACAGATGAAAGAAAAGAGCTAGAAAGGATGAAAGAAAGATTAAATGAATAAGAATGGCTTTAACACTGCCAAGGTTAGGCTGTCCATTGTTGTTCTAAATGCTCATATGTAGAACATGCACAGCACTGAAGTTTCAGGAGTGAACGGACGGATGAGGAGGGGCTGCAGCACCTCCACCTGCGTCGTGTTGGTGTGTGTGGTATTATGCAGATTAAAAAGCGCGGTGCTGTGACCGCAGGCTGCTGCGTGGCGTCCTCCTGGATGACAGATGCTCTCCTGCAGCTTCCTTTCTAGGCCAATCTCCTACGACCTGCTCCAATCCTGCTGTTTCACACTTTCTCTTTGCACATCGGTTTTCCTACTTTTCTTTTTTCTCAAACTCCCTCTGCTCCACGTTCTGAATCTGACATGAAGGGGACAGAAATTTTGTAACTCAAGAACTGACTTGGAAGTTAGGCATCAGGTAAAACTGATCGTTCCAACTCTGTTAAAGACGGAAAACAGCAGAAGTAAAATGCAACAAGTCAATAAAACTGCAAACTATAAAGAACTGAGAACAAAAACTATTGCATCAGACTAAAGTGTTAGAGTAAGAAAAGTCTCTTAAACCAGCAGGACAAAACCTTCTGTCCATTGTTTTCCTCTTTTTCTCCCAAACAAGCTTGAAAGGAATAATCACAGTCTTTATATCCACAAAAGATTTATTTTTACTCCTAAATTATCCATCAGTTCACTTTCTAATCTAATCCACATTAGTTTTATCGAACATTTTACAAAGAAAGCTAAAAAGAGCTCTATAAAATTTAAATGACAATACGACAAAATACAAAACGCTTATCATAAAGTAGATACATAAATGAGTAAAATAAAAACCAAATTAAAAAACTGATGAAAAAATTGAATAAATAAATAAATAGTAAAACACTAAAAGACAACAGGGGACCACCCAACTCACGTGGAGTTAAAGCAGAACTCAGAAACTTTTACACCTCCATAAATGTTTTTCAGAATCCCTGTGGGGCTAAACAAAGTGTTTACAGAGCGATTGGGTCCCCCCCCCCCCCCCCGTGCACTTGCAAGCCTGCCTGAGCAGACCCGACACAGATCTTGCGACAACAGAAACCGCTGTACGGCACTCAGGTCCTCTATCCAGTGCTGGTTTGCACCAGAACCAGACTAAAAACCGGTTCTTTAGCTTCCCACCACCTAAACACAGACTCCTGGCTCTAAAACCAACTCTTTGCTGGACCAGAGTGAAGATCCGGTTCATATAGCTTGTGCTGCCTGGGCGCCGGGTGAAGCTCCGAGCCTCACAGCCGAATAGGCTCAGTGATCACTTGTCATGTCCACAAAAAGTAAATAAGTTTGTTTTCTTACCTGCTACCCGCCAACACCAGAGAAAAATAAAATCCACGGCATATTTACCCGCATAAGACGCGTAAAACGTACCGCTGCAGGAGACACAAGACTCTGCTGAAAGCAGAAGGAGACGAGCTGCTGCTACCAACGTAGCAAAGTAGCATCAACAAGCTAGCAAAAGCTTAAAAATATATTCATGGCTCAGAATAGAGGAAAGACAGGTAGAGAAGCCGTCTGTGTGCTGTGGGGGTGTAGGGGGGAACAAACTTTACCATAGTGAAAGGACACCACTAGGGGGAGCCCCGAGCTGAAGTTACTGAGTTCTGCTTTAAAAACCAGAGAATGATTGATTTTCATCAATACTTTAAGTAGAATGAAGAAATGAATGAGTACTATTGTCCCGTGAGTCCAGATTTATCAGGGTGTCTTACACACTTTTCGGGGCCGCGCGTTCCCAATGCGCGCTTACAGCTGAGAAGAGCAGCTCGCTACCCAGACAACAAAAAAAACACAATCTCTGAACTCACAGGACAGTAGAACTCATTTGTTCGTCATTTTACTAAAAGCAACCCTTACCCATGTTGCGTTGTTACACTATATTTTTAACAGGGTAAAATGGGATGAATGAGGTAATGAAACTCCGAAATATAAGACAGACCCACCATTAATCAAAACAAAATATTAATCCAATCTTTAAATATTCAATGAAAACTCCAACCAATCCTTGAAGTGGGGTGCACCCCTAGGATTGGCCGAGGGACCTGCCTGTCAGACCTTTGCTTCTGCATTGGGAGGCAGAGGGTATGGGGGGTGGGTCTGTGGTGTGAGGCGGGACTGTTTTGTTCAAATAATCTCGCTGAAATGCAACATCGGTAAGGGTTGCTTTAAAGCATGGATGAAATGGAGTTTTGCTGCAGATAATGTCTTATAAAGTGGCTGCTCCGTCTCTGCCATTACATAGATGTACACCGAAGGGCGACTCAGCCTTATATCTTCCAAAGGAGTCAAAGTGAGAAATTTTGCCAGTGAGTAAATGCACGTATGAACTCCTAGAAATAAGGTCCAGGTTGAAAAAAAAAAAGATCCTTTAAAAGAATGGGCCATTTTATTTGAATGAAGTGTGTTGAGCAGAGAAACATGTAAAACCTGCAGGACGGTGGCCTTTAAGGACCCCAGTTTAGATTCAAGCTGCAGCCATGATAAGACCTGGTCAAATTATTCAAATTCTTATAATAAGACCCTGAAATTTCCTTCATTCTTCAGCTCAGAAAACAGGATCATAGTTGAGTAAAGGAAAGATACTCAGAGCTTCCTGTACACGTGGTCCGGTTCCTGTTCAACCTTGAGTGAATAAAACTTAACAACGCTGCATTCTGAGCCTCCGTTGAGTTTATTTAGCTGAATGTGAGCATTTCCAAACTGACCCTGACAGCATTAAATGATCCACAGTCAAATTGGACACAAAGTGTAGCAATTTCAGGCTTCCATCCACAGCACATTAGATTTTATAGCATAATTTTCAACAAACACCCGCCCACATCCTTTCTGTTAAATTTAGAGGAGACATTGACTCCTTTGCATCATCTGAGGAGCAATTGCAGTAGATAACTATCATTAAGTATTTCATCTGTATCAGTTTAATACAAGTTTATGGTTTGTAATGGTATGTCGGTGCTGGAGACGCATTTTGTGCAGGTGCTTTCAAAGTTGCCCCAAAATAAACACAAACTTTTGTAATTAATGTTTCAAATGCAGCAGCATAGAAGGCGAGACCCATACAAACACGTAGAGAAATATTTCTGGATATGAAGTAAAACATCTGCCTCATGCTCTGTGAAGAATAACATTGTGGAGTAATGGATCTGAGTTCACAGATAAAGCAGGAGGATTTTGCTGCTTTTTGTATTTCGGTCCCTGTGGCGTTCCTCATTCATATATTTTTCACACTGCAGAGAAACGTGCGGAAATGTGGAAATGATGCGGCAGGAAGATGTGATGTTCAGTAACACTGGCTTGTTTACCTCCATGCTTCCATGTCGGCACACCAGCAGGAGCTTGATGAATGAATGATGCTGCATGGGATCGACGGAGCGCAGCCAGATTTATGATCAGAAATAACTGTGAGGATGGGGATGCATGCCAGGAATTATTGATTGATTTCACAGCTTTGAATCTGGATCTCAGGGAGCGGAGCTGTGTACCTTTGTGCCTCCTCCTCATCCTCAATATTTGTGTTCAAATGTTGACTGACGTTCTGAAAAGTGAGGAAGCCGCCACCTTGTGCAGGCTGACACGTCACATGGAGCTGACCGGCCTCTCAGCCCTCCATCTTCACGCCTCCATCTGGCTCCTCAGCTGCTTTTTCCTCTCTTTGTTATTCACCTGCTCCCCGTCATTCCCACCATCTGCCTTATATCTGGGAGTATGCATGTTTATGTCACCCTTTGCTGTTATTTACAGAGATCTGGATTGGTTACGATTTACAAGCGTGAAACTGCAACATGTTTATTCTTTCAGGCTTACACACACACCTCAAAGAACTGCACATGAAGTTGGTCTTTTACCTTTAAAAAGCCAATTTACCAAGGGTCCAACATGGGGAGGGACCTCAAAAAGCCTAAAGCAGTTTTATTGTGTTGCATTTATTGGTTTTTACTAGGGTTGCACGATGTTGAAATTTTGGCAAATATCCGATATGCCGATATTTTTAAACTTATGTGGCCAATAACAGATATTTATACTGATATGAAAGCCAAAACAAAATAAGCAGCCATTGCAAATAGCAGTTTTGTTATCCGTTTCCGACGCTTTAAAAAAAAAAGGGTGGGAAAGAATACTGATACACTGAAATATCGCAATATTTTCATATGCTGATATCAAATCGATATTTAAAAACACCGTATCATCTATTTTACTTACAAAATCTCACGAGAATTCGTCGTTCTGTTACAAAATCTCACAATATTACGTGAATTCTCACTGGATTTCATGACAGAACAATTAAATATCGCAAGATTTCATTTGTAAAATAAATCGATGCCGCGTTTTTGAATGTCAATATGATCTCAACATATGAAAATATAGCGAAATTTCAGTGCATCAATATTTTTTCCCACTTTATAGTCTTGAGAAGTTTTAAAGTCTGTAAAAAAGAAGTTTTTGTAGAGGAATTTTATTTTATCTTTTTAGACTTTAGAAACAGCCGCCTGATCGGTGAAATATCGGTGGGGTGGCCGATGTCCGACACTCAGGTTTTAAGGCCGATATAGGCTGATACCGATAGGGGGCCAATTATATAATGCATCCCTAGTTTTTACTGATCATCTCATCTTATCTCATCTCATCTTACATTTAGTTATACTGTAATATGTAATTTCATGTAATGTCACATTATCCTATGTTATCTTATGATATGTCACATTATGCTATACCATGTCATGTCATGCTATGACCATGGTCACAAAGTGCTGCACAGAAACATAAAAATACCTAAATGGAAATATGAAACACACCAACGCTGATGTATGCACATAAACACATAAGCATACTTACACATTCCCACCTATTGTGTGGTCATATGTTATGTCATACGTAATACTATGTCATATCAGATTAAGTCATGTTATGCTGTGTCATGTCGTGTTATGTCATGTTATGTCACATTATGCGATCATGTCATGTTATTTTATGCCATGTCATCTTATGTCATGTCACATCACATCAAGTCACATGTTGTTATGTCATGTCATGCAACGTGATGCTATGCCATGTCACGTGATGTAATGTAATGTTATGTTGTGTAACGATATGTGATGTTTTGTTCTGTCATGTCATGCTACGTTCCATTCCGTTAAGTTACGTTGCGTCGTTTTATGCTATGTCACATTATGTTAAGTCACACTATCTTGTCAATTATTTGCCACCTAATTATTACAGACCTTGCAGTGAAAAAATTAAACTTTGTAATGATATTTTGGGACTTTGCTTGTGATCAATCAGGGTATATTTTCTATTAAAAAGTGTGTTGTATTCTTAGGATTGTGAAGATGCCACTGCTATTACACTATCTGAAAACTGCAACAAACCAAAACAATTTTAATGATCTACCAATATTTTACATGAAGTTGAAATTAGTCAAATGAAGTAAAGGAGGAAACTATTCCAACTTCAAGGCCATAATCAGGGATGAATTAGAGAAAGTCTCAGTTTTGACGAAGTCTCAGTTTTGACGCATTTGCTTAAAATGCATTTCTGGCAATTTCCTTTTGATTATGCAAGCAATTCGAATTTTCCAAACATAAGCGTTAGATCAAAATAATATTTTTCAGCTTTGTCTGATGGGAAAATATGCATGAATGATATTGATCAAGTCAGCATGGAAGCCCTCAGAGATGTTTGGACGCAGAAATTTTAACTGCGTCCTGCTCTTACACACAATGGTTAAAATGTAAAGAAAAGTGTCCCAGTCCCTCAGTCCAGTACAGGCGTTCCAGGGCTGGAATAAGTCCCGCAAACAGCAGACATATGCTTCTTGTTTTTCTGCTTTATGGAACTGCAGCAAACCTTTACTCTGTTACAAACACACGGAGCTGGAACTCTGCGGGGGGGGCATGTTGCTTACAGCATGGGAGAGAGACATGATGGAGAGGGGATATGTAAAGTCATTTCACAGGCAGCCTTGGGTGAACGGATTATTCAGAAAGGGGTGGGGGTGTGTGTGTGTGTGGGGGGGGGGATACATACGAAAGTGATTTAGAAAAAAAAAAAATAATAGAGGATTGGCCCGAGAAGATGCCGGAGTAGAGAGGATTGAATCGTTGCAACGTTTCTGACTCTGCAGTTCAGTCAAACGCGCCTGGAGATGCATTCTGAATAAACATGATCTGCTTTACATCACACAGATCCATCCACACACAGGTGCGCTCTGCATAATCACAACACAATTAAAATACCTCGTGAATTCACTGAAACTCACAGAAAACCTTCACTGGAACAAACACGCTCCACAGATTATTTGGTTGCAGAGCTGCGGCTGCGAGCTGGCTTCCCTGTCTTCCCTATGCGGTTGTGATCTGAGTGTGTGTTGTGTACACACCAGTGATAAGAAATGCTTACACCCAAGCACACACACATAAAACCCCTGTCAGGGCGGACTCTGACTCTGCTACTCTTACGTGCTGTAAAACACACTCACAACTAAGTCAACACACGCTCTGACGATGAGTGGAGCAGCGAGGCGAAACACATCGCCCGCCACAAACACTAAAATGCTGTGAAGAAAAGATAAAATTCTCCACTCAGCTGCTCATCCTAAAAATCCTCCTTTAAAGCTCAAGGTTGAAATCTGACGCTGTAAACAAGCAGTTCTGTGCGAATGTTTCCAGCCAACATTCATACTGTATACTTCCTGGAAAACACAAACTATTTTCCTGAAGAAATAAAAAAAAAAAAAAAAGAAATAAGTCGTTGCTGTGCAGGGAATTACTGACACGAGCAAATATGACAATAAATACAGAGATTAAAAAGCCAAAACAATGATGTATTTAAAAAAAAAGAAAACAACTTCCTGAGGAACTTTCCAAAGTTCTTTGTATGTTTCCACCTTTAAGATCCACACTGCTTCATTAATGTTGAGGTCCAGGTTCTGGGGAGGATCCGTCCCTCCATCAGACCTGTAGAGGTCCAGGTTCTGGGGAGGATCCGTCCCTCTATCAGACCTGTAGAGGTCCAGGTTCTGGGGAGGATCCGTCCCTCCATCAGACCTGTAGAGGTCCAGGTTCTGGGGAGGATCCGTCCCTCCATCAGACCTGTAGAGGTCCAGGTTCTGGGGAGGATCCGTCCCTCCATCAGACCTGTAGAGGTCCAGGTTCTGGGGAGGATCCGTCCCTCCATCAGACCTGTAGAGGTCCAGGTTCTGGGGAGGATCCGTCCCTCCATCAGACCTGTAGAGGTCCAGGTTCTGGGGAGGATCCGTCCCTCCATCAGACCTGTAGAGGTCCAGGTTCTGGGGAGGACCCATCTTTCCACTGATCTTCAGTCCAGTTCTTGGGTCATGTGACATTTCTCAGCCTTTTCTTCCCGTTTCCAGCCATGTTTCCATGGAAACCATTCCTGAAGAGGTTTAGCTAACAGTAGATGCATCACCTGAAGGTCCAGATGCATCTCAGGTTCTGGATCAGGTCTGTGTTGCGTTTTCCATCTGCTGCCTGACTCTTCTTCCTTTTCCCTCCATGTGTCCAGTCTCTGCTTCATGCAGAGAAATGAAACTTTTCATCTAACAGCTTCTTGGAAATCACCTTGCTGCGACTGAAATACGATTGTCTGTCTGTCAGGCTGTGTTATCTTTGCTATTTTTCATTGACGCAAAAATGAAAGGGCAGAAAATGATGTGTGTTTAACAGAGTGGGTCCTTTTTCTGCTTCAGGGATTCATAGATCAGTCTTAAGTGGTTTTACTTACAAGGACTGGACTGTAAATGTGTGAAAATGCATCCAATGTCCAAAGAAAAACTGAAATAGTCCTTCAGAAGGCCTGGAGGAGTATTTCTCGAAACGATTCTTAAGGATTATAAGAAAATCTGGCTGCTTGGAGGCAAAATAAAGAGAAATGAATGCTGGATCAATGTTTTTGTATAGACTGCTGTGCATGGAATCCAAACCGCCTGCTTGAGTCAAATGTTGCTGTTTTACATTTTAGATAAACCAGATACGTCAGTGCGGCTGCGTTAAGTGTCTTGAACCATCAGACGTGCATATCAAAGTTCGTATCAAAGTGATACCATTGAATTTGCTCTTTCATACTTTCTCTCCAGTCTCCAAATCCCACATGAGATCATTTCCAACTTATTTTGGAACTGAGACGTGGTTCATGAAATATAATAGTTTAGAAAAAAATACAGCCTTTAAATTCCTCACGAAATGTCCCAGTGTAAGAAGATGGGTGTCACGGGGACCTTTTCCTGCACTGTAAATTCTACTGTAACTAGTTGGCTTTAATTAAAAAAATTCAGAAAACTTGCTGCCTTAGGAAAATTATTCAGTAATAGGAATGATTAAGTAGAATCAACTAAAAAGTTTGTTAACCTTTTTTAAACTTCATAAGTGTGATTCAGCCATAAGTGATTGAGGTTGTGGAGGAAACTTGATGCGATTAATTTCATATAAATTAGGGATGGTTTTATCTATTTTTATAATATTGACATGAAAAACTTTGAGTATCACGATACGACTTTACAGATACAAAACATGCAATTTGTTTTGTTCTGAGAGTTTTGGGCGATGAAATGATGCGAAAGCAGCGAGATTCTTGTCACATGATGGTGGTAGCCTGTCAGATGTCATGATGATGCTGCTACTGTTAGTGATGATGATGATGATGTTTTGGTATTTTTCAGTGGTTGCAAATTATGTTTTTGTAAATTTATAATATTACCATTACATTTCATAATGAAAAAATTTATATAATCTTAACCTGTGCTTAAGTTATTTTTTAATTAAAAGAAGTTTTTCTAATTTTTGTTCAATTTCTTCATCAATATATTTTATTATTGTTCTTTATATTCAATAGTGCCCTTGCATTCAGGATATTAATGCAAACTGTACAACCATGTGGTTTTCTTTAAAGGGACCGAAAGTATCGGTATCAATATAAAAATTACCATAAACTATTTTTTATCATATTGACATGAAAAACTTTGGTATCGCCCATCCCTAAATTAGATTAGATGCTTCACACAAACTTCATTTTATTTTGTACCAACATGATGATTTCAAGTTCATCTTACTTAAAGGGGAAGTTAGTTTTTCTTTTTTCAATCTGGAACTATTTTCTAGCATGAAAATATGTTTATTTCCTCATCCAGGCAGTTTTGGTGTAACTTGAATTCCTTCAGGACATATTTAGATCCACTCCAGATCAGCGTATGTCCGATATAATGGAGGTGATGCGGGCAACCTCTAACCTGACTCCCGCCACCTGGTATTTGCAATACCATCTGGGGAGGGAGTTAACCCGATGTAATTTCAAATTAGTCTTTTTTTTCTAAAACTCTTGCATGTGATTGGATAGAAGATCTGTCCGTCATCTTGACTGACACGCTACTTCAGCCACTCACGTTGAACCGAATGACGCAACCCGTGACGCAACTCAGAGCGACACCAGAGCCACCACGCATAGAGGATCGAGTTATCAAAACATGTTATCAAGCTCAAAAAGCTTCAGTCAAACAACATGGCGGCGGCGGCGACAGCTAGTACGAGCGGTGTACAGTCTGTGAACGACTTTTGTCGAATAGCCAAATCAATTTCGTCGCTCTGATTCCTACGGCAAGCCGCCATGATTGTTGTTGTCTGAAATAACTGACTGACTACACTGCTGTCGCCTGTGCTTCTACATCACATCCGGCCAAAACGCCGCCCATCCTTCAAAAGTCCCACCCGCGATTAGTGATTGGCTCCTATTATTCTCTAACCAGACGAAATCACCTATAACTGTCGCCTTACTCAGATGGAGTGCGTGAGGGAAAGGGAACGCCCCCGCGTGTACTTGTTGAACGCACCCAGATGATGTAAATCAGGTTAGGCAACCTCTGCAGCCTCTAAATAAGGAATTATCTGCCACAAACTCCTTCATTTCACCAATGTTTTGTTGCCAAACATTAGTCGGACCCTCCTTTGAGCTCCAAGTGGCTTGAAGGGGTTTTTTGTGGTGATTCATTCTTATTTACAGACATTTTTACTGCAGCGGCTCTGATGACATCACTGTTACAATATGTGACACCATAGCAAGTAAATGTCTGCAAATAAGGACGAATCACCACAAATAAGCTGCTCAGAGCCACTTTGAGCTCACAGGGGGTCTGACTAATGTTTTGTAACAAAACATTGATGAAATGAAGGAGGAGAATGTTGAACCAGGACAGTCATGTCAAGGCTACGGTGAAAAGTAGCTTATTTCAAATAAGACTGCTAACTAAGGTTCTTTCCAAGCATGAAACATTGATACATGCGTTGATTATTGTAATGCTCTTTTAATCGGGTCCTCAAAAAAGCACTTTTCCCGGCTGTAGCCTAACTGGTCCAAAATGCAGCAGCGAGGTTACTGACCGGCACACGTAGGCATGAACACATCACTCCTGTCCTGGTTTCACTGCACCGGCTCCCCGTTGCTTTTAGGATTCAGTTTAAGATTCTTTTATTTGTTTTTAAGCCATTAAATGCCGTTGCCCCTCCCTGCCTCTCCGAGCTCCTGCATGGCTGTCCAGCTTCTCCTGACAGTTCCGAGGACTCGGAGAAAGCATAGAGGTGATAGAGCCTTTGCAGTGGCAGCCCATTGCAGGTTCGGCAGGCTTCCTCACTGTCAAGTTAAGAACCTCCTAAAAAACATCTTTTCCTGGCATTCCACACCTCTAAAGAAAGTTTTTACGTTTCATCTTTCATCTTTGTTCTCAATGTTTTTATTCTTTAAAGGTTTTGTTCTTATTTTTTCTTCTGCCTTTTACTCTTTGTGGATTCTATTTTGAAGTATTATGTGTATTCTGCTGTACAGCACTTTGTATGCAGTACTCATCTGTGGGGAAAGTGCTCTAGACATAAAGTTGGACTAAATTTGGATTGGACTGAATATGTAGACGAAACATCAGCGTTTTACCCCAAGGACTGGACTGCTCCACCACATGCACACACACACAAGACTTGAGGAAATAAGATAGAGCAGCAGTAGCAATAATCTCAATGTCAGGATGAGTGAAAGGCCTGAGCAGAATGCCAGTGACCCAAAGGAGGAGCATCAGCAAGACAAGACAGAGACTGACAGCAACACACACATAAATACACAAGCAAATATATCATACTTCATATCTATGAACTTACAAATACATGCACGTAACACACACACACACACACACACACAGAAATGAAATAAAGTGGAGGAAGATGCACACAATCCCACACGTAAACACAAAAAGGTCAATGGTGTAATTCTTCGCTGACAGAGTCAGTGCAACTGTTGTATTCGCCGTAGACGGAGACAAGCTGACCGTGAGTAATCTGTAGTGACCTTTACAGTGTCAGCTAACCCAATGAAGAGCTCAGATGTGTGTGTGTGTGTGTGTGTGTGCGCTTTCAATCGTCTGGAAGCTGGTGACAACGAACGATGGAAAAAATGAGAAAAGTTGCAGAAGTTTCTGAAATAGGCTGCAGACAAAGACGATGTCATCGATTCACTGGCTGTTTTCTTCTCTGGTACGGATCAGATAAAGGAGCAGGACACCAGCCAGGGTCAGCCGTGACTGACAATACTCATGCTGCAAGGCATTATGGGTAGAATGTATTTATTTCCACAACAGTTTTTCCACTCTATGAAATGTTTTTCTTGATGTAAAATTAAATAACCGATGAAACAACCAGAGACGAAGCATTTTTTCCTTCCCCTTTCTCTCGGTAGCCCGGCCCTCGTCTTCCTCTTTTAATAAGCAGCTAAGAAATTATGACTGTTGTGAAAAGCTGGACGATGTGAAGTTTTTCAGGGTGAAGGCCTTTAAAGGGAATTAGCAGTCAGGCGTCTCTTCATGCAGCCTGTTAAAATAATTTATAGAAAACTTTTTCAAAGCAGTTTCTGGATTTTTTTTTTTCACCTCACAGAAACTTAGTACGGAGTTATATTGCTGTCTTTAATCAAATAAATAATGTATTGATTTGACAGCAGGATTTCTTGCTTTGATGCTTGGAAATCACACCGCTCTACTCAGAAGTTTCCCCTCACGTTTAAATGTCCCGGCCTGCATGCAGATGTTTCCTGCTGCAGTGCAAACCTGCATTTCTGGTCTCAGGTGCATCATGTTTACACGTTTACATGCATAATGATGTTAAGCTATGGTTGCAGCTCCGCAGGGTTGGTGCAGAAGGATACGGCTGTAGGATGTTTATAGCATATTTATTGATTCAGTTCATATTAGACTGAACTTGTTTCATTCACATTTATAAAATGTGATTCATATTTACTTAATTTATGACTTCTGGAATGAATGTTTATTCCTTACTATCTCAATCTTGGAAACAGAGATTTAAAGTTTTAGTTTAGTTAGTTTATTGGTTTATTTCAGACATGTAAAGAAAACAAAAAAAGGAACTATTCAACACTGATATGAAGCAGTTTATATAAACACATATGCCCATCCATTCTCCTCTATATATCCATATTATCCGTCCATCCATACACATCTCTGTATATTTGTACAGACCCACATTAACACACGCATAGTGCATACACTTACACACACATATACATTTGGCACGACATAGAGCCCCTCCAATCAGTGTAAATAATTACAGTATATCTTTGATTTTTTTTTAGATTACTATGCAAAATAATAGCTCTATGATTAAAATTATGCCCACATTGTGACATATCTGAAAAAGGGAAGAAAGAAGTCAAACTTATTTAATTCTTCCCCTTCTCCAATATTCAATAATTATTGCCTTTTATAATTACAATACCATTTCCCTAGTCTAATACATTTGTTATTAAAAAACAGACAAACAAGCAAACAAACAAGAAAAAAAAAAGAATAGGGGAATCTACATACCTACAATAATGCAGAAGAAATCATTGTTATTATATAATAAACTTTAAGCCACTATTTATTGCATGAATTGAAAAAATGTATCTAGAATAATAAACATTTCTAAATATATTCTAAAACTGGAGTTTTTGTGTACCTGTGAAAGCTTTTCTCTCATATTTCTGGACTCATATTAAGGTTAAAAAAAAATTTAAAAAATCCCCAAGTCGGTATAACTCCAGATATGTTGGCAAATGTTAACGGCTACAGGTCAGTGCTGATGATTTAGTCTGCAGAATCTCCTCTGAGTGCAACAGATTGTTGCTTACATGCATCACACAGAATTAAGATAGAAAGTAAAATATCTGTGTGTAAAAATGAAAGCTGATGCAACTCCAGCATTGATTGAAGATAGTATACGTGGGATTTTGCAAGGTTGAAGAAATTAGCTTTTCTATTTCTGCATTTATATTTTAAATAAGGCCCATAAGAAGGAGAGAAAATTAAAAAATCGTATGTGCATAAAAAGGCGAGCAAGAATATAAGCTGGCATCCAAAGGACATGATGTCAGCTTCTCATGCTCTAACATAAACATACTTTACAGTTCTCTGACAACATGTCGCATCCTCAGAACAGTTCACAAGTAGCAAGCGTGCCGTGCCTTTGGGAGGCGAAGCAGCAGCAGCTTTAATTATCACTTTTCTACATGTTGAAGCTTGTCAGATGGTTTAATTGCACAGCTGCAACATTATAGCTGTTATCATTTGAAGAAAAGGTGATGCAACACAACACATTATTCTCTTTAGAGCAACAGTTTTCTCATTATAATTTTGTTTTGCCACAAAAGTCAAACTTTAACTGACTAGCATGTCGCATTTGGCAAATGGCTGCCACTTGGAGCAGTTTAAATATCAGTGAGAGGGTCAAGGCTTCAGCTGCAGGTCAAATGTGCTTCTTTTGTTCATTTGGCTGAAATACTGAGTAAAAATCATCTCTGTCCGGCAGCTAAATGCTTTGGATAGCACAATGCCAAACGTTTAACATCATTATTAGCTATTTATCTAACATCATGACCTGTTGGATTCATCTGAACGGCTCATCTTCTGATGAAATTAACCCAGTGAAGCCAAAACTGGTTTTCAATTTAAATTCTGCAGCCAGTTTTTTCTCTTTTTTTATATGTTATCTGTTTATTTTATTATTTGCCCCAGTTAATGTTGGAGCTGTAGCTCCATCCATATGTCAGAAAGCCTGTGGCAATCAGTGTCAAATTACCGCGATGCATCTGAGAAAGATACGCAGCTTTACAAAGAAGCATTTGCAAATATATTAATGACATGGCATTTATAACAACGGAAAGGCTTTTACAATCTGATTTGACTGAAGAAAAAAAAGATATTTTGCCCCATTCAATCAGGTGAATATCTGTTTGAGAGGATAACAGACAATCCGTGCAAGATTTGAAAGAAAAATATCAAAAGCGAAGCTTTTCCAGGGGAAATGTATTATGCTGCTTAAAGCTCTTTACATAAATAAAACATAAGTGACTGACTGAGTGCCTTTGTGAAATTATCATGTAAAATGAACATCTTTTTTTAAAAACCGCTGCTGATTGGGCTCCACTTCCATGGTTAAGTGCTTTACGCTTTGTGCGAGTATTCTTCAGTGTAAGGACATGCAAGGCTCAGATGTGGTCTGTGCAGCTTCATTTTTATTACCATTAATTCCTGCAGTAATTAGCTTTCCTGATCCATTTTAATCCAAACATGTCTACTTCACAAAAAGACACAAACATTTAAAAAACAGAGATGATTGTATCCTCAAGGTTATCAGGCTTTAGTAAGGAGAATTTCCACAAAGATTCAGAGCCTTTAAAGCAGGCGGTGCGATTTAAATTCAGTCCATCCATCTCTTTAAATGGGGTCAGCTCCTTTAAAATGCTCTGTCCCCTCTGAATGAAAAGGTCTTTGCTTAAGTCACGCCTTTAAAAACACAACCCACCAAGGGTTTCTCCCTGGTGCCGTTATTTAATAGCAGCAGACAAACAGGTGATCTCTCATTTAGGAATCAAAAGCTGTGGAGACACAGCTTCGTTTCAGAGTCAGAGTTTCATTCGTCTGCACAAAACAAACACAAAACAGGATTTTCCACGCAGAAATACGTGGACACATCAACCACTGGCTGAGAGGAATCACAGGTTTTTGAGCAAAAAAGAATATGTCAGTATATTTATATAAAGATTTGTAACGTCAGAGTTTTCAGCACTTTGAAATCCATTTAACACCAAAACAAACACAAGCGATGTGGCTCAGTTCAGACTCCTGAGGTTGCTGCTTCATGACCACACATCCACCCAGAAGGCAGCAGGGGAAGGCAAGTCTGGTTTATTTGGGTAGTTCAGTGTGAGCACAAGCTCGTCCCCAACGGTTCTGCACCTGGTGGACTATCCTTTTGCTTCCAATGACACGCTCTGGGCATTAGATTAGAGCTAGCATACACTCCAGGTAGCTAAACACAACTCAGCCTACAATCTACAGTCATCAGATTGCTTTGCCTTCATGTTTGCATTGCAGTTCTGTAGAGATGCAAAGGTTAGCTGGAGATAAGTTAGTATCATTCACACCCCCCACATGCACACGTGCTGCTATGATTTGTTATTTTTCAAATGTGTGGGTGTGTTTCTGTGTTTAAAGAAGATTTCCCTACAGTCTGCTTCTGATTAGATTTGATTGAAGTCAAATAAAGGGAGCCTTGATTTAAATGGAAAGCACTATAGCCCATTATGTGGCACAGGGAAGGACAGTCCCATTATATCAGCCCTGAATTACATTAAAGTCACCGCAGTCCCTCTCTCTCCATCTCAAGGTTGGTGGATGACTGACAGGCTCGTTTTAACCGCAGCAGAAATATTATCTTCAAACAAGTAAAAACAAAGAAAGGTGCAACCTCTGAATGTGCATCCATGCGTTGCATATTTCTGTGTGACAGGAATTCACGTTCATGTACACACTCGCAGACAACAAGCTGTGGAATGCCGTGATTACTACAACTGTACGCCATTAACGGTGAAGAGGTGACAGTATGAGAGTTTTATTAGCGGGTAGAGACGTGTGCACGTGTGTGTGTGTGAGTGTGCAGAGATCCAACAGGTGGGTAATTGTCCTGACAGGAGAGAATGTCCCATTAACTCTCTGTCAAAAAGAAAAGTAGCTCCTTCCATGCTGGTTGCTGATATGAAATGAAATGAAATGAAATGAAAAATACTTTATTCATCCCCGAAGGGAAATTCAGTACTGTAAAAGCTCACTTTTTTTTTTTTTTTTTTTTTTTTAAATAAACAAAAAGTCAATCAAAAAGTAAAAAAAGTAAATCTGTGTGTGTGTGTTCCTGTACTTGTTACATTGTGAGGACCATTTTGTGTTTTTCCACAAAAGTGAAGTCAGGACATTTTGGCCTGTCCCTATTAAAAAATGACTCTTTTTTTGAGGGTCAAGATTTGGTTTTTGAGTTTAAGGTTACAATTAGGTTTTGGTTCGGGTTGGATGAGAGTTAAGGGTGAATTCCGATCCACCCCTTAGCCCTAACCCTTGGCCCTAAGCCTTCGTTTTGTGTGTTCATGTGAATGGGTAGTGGTGCCCTGATTCTGTTTAAGACCCAGGGGGAAGTGGTAGGTCTATCTGGCCCTCAAAATGGAGATTTTCCAGGGGCACACTAGAAAACTAGTGGTATGATATTACTCACAATTCCATGTAAAACACCGGCAAAATCTGCAGCGGCAGCCAAAGAAATGCACAAATGTGGTGTTTTTTGTAAATAAAATGTGAAAATCGCTATTTTAAAGTCAATTTAATGTATTACAGACAGTTTAATTACAAATTTGAAACAAATTGCTAGTTTTGTAACATTACGTGCATCTTCTCATGTCTGTGATGTAACATTAACGTTAAGCTTTAGTCGAAAGTGTCTTCTTTTTCTTTCATGTTACGTTTTTCGGTCCAAAGCCGTAAAAAATAGTCCAATCACTCAGGAAAGGGAGATTATTGGTACTGCTGAAGGTATTGCAAACTCTTCCGAAAACAGTCATGATGTCAGTTTACTGTGCCACGGACGACTATTGGTGACGAATGAGGATTTTGAAAGGTTGTCCCATTGTCCCATTTCGTAGGGGAATAATTCAATCCATCCAAGGGGAAGGGCTGAGGGTAGGGATGAAAATAGGAATTGGGCCCAAGTTTAGGCATTCAGTTTTGATGGTTAGGTAACACACACACACACACACACACGCACACACAGACACACATGCATGTACAGTTTTCTCACTATTTCTAAATAAACATCCGCGCACACACACACACACACACACACGCACACGCAGACACACATGCATGTACAGTTTTCTCACTATTTCTAAATAAACATCCGCGCACACACACACACACACACACACACGCACACACAGACACACATGCATGTACAGTTTTCTCACTATTTCTAAATAAACATCCGCGCACACACACACACACACACACACGCACACACAGACACACATGCATGTACAGTTTTCTCACTATTTCTAAATAAACATCCGCGCGCACACACACACACACACACACACGCACACACAGACACACATGCATGTACAGTTTTCTCACTATTTCTAAATAAACATCCGCGCCACACACACACACACACACACACGCACACGCAGACACACATGCATGTACAGTTTTCTCACTATTTCTAAATAAACATCCGCGCACACACACACACACACACACACACAGACACACATGCATGTACAGTTTTCTCACTATTTCTAAATAAACATCCGCGCACGAACACACACACACGCACACCCATGCAGCCAAACAAGCTTGTTATTCCTGATGGAAATTGAGTCTGCACGGTATACGTGCGCACATAAATGTAGACATTTCCTCACCGGCATCTTATAGGTTATTTCCTAATGGATCCACATCCTGTCAAGCATACAGCATCTCTCTCTCCATAGATACAAACACACCTTTACACTATCACATGCACGCACACACACACACACACACCAGGCCTATTTCTCTACTCTCTAATGGAGCTGGAGCCCTGAGAATGACAACCAGGCTGCTACGCATCAGTGGCCATTACCCACAAGCGTCGGGGGCCGTGGGGCCGGCCGGCCGCCCACTCTCTCTGCCTTTCACCCCACATCCGTCAAAAACAGGTACACACCGCTGCCTCCACTATCTCTCTTTATCTCTTTCTTACTTATGAAATATATTGTTTCTCTTGTCAACAGGAAAAGAAGTCAAATATAAGACTTCTTTTTTTTTTTTTTAAAGACCATTTAAAGCTTTTTAAGCAGGTAAAAAAGTCCACGTTTCCCAAAAGGACATTGTTCTTATCATCTCGGCCTGATTTTATAGGACGTATGTCCTCTCCGGCTGATTTTAGTGAAGTTCATTTGCTGTGCGTATTGGCAAATTCACCAGTCTGTCACTGACATTTGAGATATTCTTAATCACTACACATAAATATGTTTTGAGTTTCTTTTCTGCTCAGAAACCAGTTCACTGTTGCTCTCTGGAAATAATCCCCCAGTCGTAAGTTATTATGACTCTTCTGTTGTGGCTGAAGAGACCCAGAGGACCGAAGCTGCATTCAGGAGAAAAGGGCAGAATGTATAAAAGGTTTCAGTCGTATTTCTCCTGTTGTTTCCAGTCTCGAAGGCAACGTGTGAAATTTAAAGTCAGATTTTTCATTAGTGTGTGTTGACCTCTGGATTGTGAGAATAATCAAATGAAGTAACAGGAAACTTAAAGGATTCAAAGCAACATAAATGATCTGAACACATCCAACAGCGAGTATTTGAAAATGACAGAAAAAGAGAAACAATGAGAGTCAATCACATACGCCCACACAGGTAAACTCAGAAGTGTGGGCTGGTTTAAAACCAACAACTCTCCCAGAATAACAAAGACTCCAAACTCAATGGATAAATCAGTGCTGTGGTCACACATAAATAACTTAGCAAAGAACCAGTTTTCAACTGGATCTTAAGGCTCTTTGTTAACAACAAAATTTACTTTCTCTTCTTTATCAGATCTATAAAAATGCTACAGATAAAAGCTTTGCAGAAATCATCACGGTGGTTCCCTCAGAGCTGTGATCTGAACACTCAGCAGATCTCAGCTTATAAAACATATGAGGACAAAAGAAGAAGAAGAAGTCAGGCTGCAGATGGTCATGATCTGAACATGAGGTCCTGAGGAGAAAGGAGTCCTGCAAAGACCTGAACCAGGACCTGAGAGAAGCATCTGGACCTTCAGTTGATCCATGTACCAAAGCTTCAGAAATGGTCTCCATGGAAACGTGGAAAAGAAGGAAACAGGAGAAAAGGCTGAAGTATGTCACATGACCCAAGAACTGGACTGAAGATCAGTGGAAACAGGTGTGATGGAGGGACGGATCCTCAACCAGAACCTGGACCAGGTGTGATGGAGGGACGGATCCTCCCCAGAACCTGGACCAGGTCTGATGGAGGGATGGATCCTCCCCAGAACCTGGACCAGGTGTGATGGAGGGACGGATCCTCCCCAGAACCTGGACCAAGTCTGATGGAGGGGCGGATCCTCAACCAGAACCTGGACCAGGTGTGATGGAGGGACGGATCCTCAACCAGAACCTGGACCAGGTGTGATGGAGGGACGGATCCTCAACCAGAACCTGGACCAGGTGTGATGGAGGGGCGGATCCTCCCCAGAACCTGGACCAGGTGTGATGGAGGGATGGATCCTCCCCAGAAACTGGACCAGGTGTGATGGAGGGATGGATCCTCAACCAGAACCTGGACCAGGTGTGATGGAGGGGCGGATCCTCAACCAGAACCTGGACCAGGTCTGATGGAGGGACGGATCCTCCCCAGAACCTGGACCAGGTCTGATGGAGGGACGGATCCTCCCCAGAACCTGGACCAGGTCTGATGGAGGGGCGGATCCACCCCAGAACCTGGACCAGGTCTGATGAAGAGGCGGATCCACCCCATTATTAAAGCAGTGTCGGATCATCTGAACAGAAAGCAGAACAAAATGCAGAAACATCCAAAGCAGAACTTTGGAAGTCCTTCAAGGACCCTGGCAGACTGACAGACAGACAGACTGACAGATTGACAGACAGACTGACAGACAGACAGACAGAGTGACAGACAGATGAAGCTTTTCCACGGCGGTTCAGGCTGTGGGAGAATAAAGTTCCTCTGACTGAACATTCTCTTCTACATTAGCTGGAATTGACTGACTTCCTTTCTCGGCTGTTTTTGTTTGCTCATGTTTTCCTAAAGTCCTGAAACCTCATCCTTCTTTTCCTGGAAATAAAACTGTCGGATGTTTCAATATTTTCCACAGTTCTTTATTTCATATATTTCTCTTCTGAAAAAGGCTGTGCTTATTTTGGGATAAGGAGGCGCCGTGCCGCCTCCCCCATCCGATGGTGAATGCCCTCCATACAGTCACTGTTCAGACTGGAGGACTTGTTGACAGTTAAACATGTGACAGAGAATATTCCAGGTAGATTACTTGTGTCACCAACAGTGCGCTTCCGTTGTTTACCTCATGACTGTCACAACAAAAGATAAACGCCACACAGCTTTAACTCTCCGGAGCTGCAATAGCTGTCTGAAAAATTAGAAAACAATGAGGCTTTTTGAGAGCATCTGATAAAAAGCAGCCAAACTCATGAATAGATTTCCCTGCTGGGTCACAAATCATTATCTTTCCGGAACCTGAAGCAACGCAGAGCCAATTTCAAAGCGGAGTAAAGGCTTTGTGTTGCAGGGATGTTTTCCGTGTGAACTCGGACTCAGAGGTTCGCGGTAACGCCACATCTGATCATCAGAACCGATGCAGAGCCGCTCTCAGTCCCTTCCTGAAACCCAGAGGCCATTCAGCCTTTTGATTAAATAAAAGCTTTTCTGTTTCTCTTTAACTCCAAGCCTCACAAGTCAACCTTTAATATCATGGAACGTTACTTTACAACCTCACCCTGTCATTCCTCCAACCTGCCCTCCTCTTTTATCCCCGTACTTCACTTTCTCCCCGTCTTGAATCCCTTTTAGTCATTTCTCCAAGTATCCAGCTCTCCTTTCTCCTCCTGCCTCTGATTGTCACTCCTTTTTTCCCCCCTCCTCTCCTCGCTGTCTCTCCTCGTCATTTCCACTTGTCAGGCTAAAGGGAGCAGACAAATGGATGGACAGATGAATACCCAGATCTGCAGAGGGGCAAAAAGAATGATGGAGTGATGAAATGAAGGAGTGACGGTGCGTGACTGTGCTCAGCTGAGCCCAGTTCAGAGCTGAGGATGGAATCAGAGGAAAAACAGCAGAATGAAGGGCTGGATCCTGGAGGAGGACGGATTTAGAGGCGGCTAATAATCCACCAGATATAATGATGAAAATGTTGCTTTTTATTGCAAATGACTGTTTTGTTTGTACTTAATAAAAAACAATGATTCACGCTTTTGTAGGTTTTTATTTCGGCTTTGAACACCCACGAAGCTTAAACCGCTCAAAGCTAACCGCTCCACACAACCTGTGTTTTCTGCTGTTTTATCTCTTTAGTAGACAACACGCAGCCTTCTGTCTTTATTCACTCCAGCTCCAAGCATCAGCACTCTGGCGCGTAACAGTGAAATGCTGGCCGCGTCGTCCTCGGCAGGTCCTGGATGTTTAAACTAACTCCTCATTTCTGGGTTTGAAATGTTGCACGTGGATTTTTTGCAAAAGTGAGAAACTTATGACTTGTTCAAAATACCTTTAAGGTGAAAAGTCAAGTTATTTTTTCTCTTTCTGGCCAACATGAGATCTTGCAGCTTGTTTTTATCTTTAAACACGAAAAGCAAAATGCAGTTGTTGCATTTGCTTTATCATGAAGCGCTTGATTTTTCTGTAAGTTATTTGAGATACTTAAGTTATTTAAAGCAGTTTCACCTAACTAAAGAGCATTTTTTTTAATATAAGGTTTTCTTTATCCTTTTCGTGTTTCCATTAAGCTGTTTTGTGTATAAAAACAGCCCATAAAGTCACCTTTTCAAGAAAAGTTGCTGAATTTTCTAAAATGCAATAAATTCTTTTGAGTCTTTTTCTTTGACACAATACAGTGGAGATAATTTTCACCATCTTCACAAGAAATCTTAATTATATTCAGAAAATAGAGGTAAATCTGGAATTCGATGCAGTGCACTATGAAACAGTTTGGATTGAGTCGTGTTTCTGCTTTGTTTTATATGGATAGTTTTACTTTTCCAGAGGAATCTGTGTCCATTCGCTGAATCCGACTTCATCTGCTCAACAGTCCGTGGTTGTTGTCTCATTCTCTCCTTCATGATGCTCCAGACTTCCTCAGTAGGAGACAGATGTGGACTGCAAGCTGGTCAGTCAAGCACACATACAGCTGCTGGAAAGCTGGATCCTGATTCCAGCATGTTCTATTGGTTCTCCCATCATGTATGTCTTCATGCTGTCTGATGTTCCGTCTGTCAATCCATGCTATTGGATATATTGCCCAAATCCCAACCTTTTGGTTTAGTAATTAGAGCTGGGACAATAAGCTTTTCTCCCAATTTGATTCTTTAAAGGTTGAATATGGAACATTTTTTTTTTTTATTAAAAGCTATATTTAAAAAAAAAACAACAAAAAAAAAACAACTTACATGAGTCATTTGGAGGGGTGCAGAATGAAGAGGAAGTAGATATAAATGACTCATTCTAAGAAAATAAACATAAAAAAGTTGTTTTAATGCACTGATTACACATCAATAGAAACACAGTTTTGAATGATATATCACATTTTTCTGCCATTGACTTTTGATTTTTTACATACTGTACCTTTAACGATTGTTTGCCGATTTGATTTAAATTGTGATACTTTGACATTGCTGGCTTTTGGGATTTTAACTTTCTTTTTTATAACACCGGACCAAGTTGTCCACTATAGTCTCTGCTTCTGTTTTAAAAAAAAAAAAAAAAAAAATTCAAATCTTAAAAATAAACCCCCTCCGGGTTTTCTTCTCCAAAGTCTTCATTTTGTTTTTCTTAAGCCATTCAGAGGTGGACTTACTGGTGTGTTTTGGATCAAAGCAATCACTTTTTCACACAGGGCCATGGAGGTTTGTTTTTCCCCCTTACCAATAAAAATCTTCCTTTAAAAACTGCATTTTGCATTTACTTGTGTAATCTTTGTCTAATACTTAAATTTGTTTAAAGATCTGAAACATATAAGTGTGACAAACATGCAAAAAATAAGAAATCAGGAAGGGGGAAAACACCTTTTCACACAAATGTACATGTGGAAAAAAATTATTTAAAAAACATTTTTTTAAAAAAATCACAATACGTGAGTGAATCATTTTTTTCTCCCCCCGTATAAATAACGATAGTAGAGACTTGTGCAAGTTCCAAACATCCAGACACCAACATGACAACATCTCTGTTCATCACACCATCTCATATCTGTCTTTGAGGTCGCAGACACACACATGCATGACATTAGTGTGGAAAAGATGGAGTCAGGTGGAATAGACGGAGCCGAGTGTGAAATGGGAGGATAAGCCACCGTTACTGCACATTCTTGTCTGGCTGCTGAGATGAGCCGATAGAGGCTCGCTGAAATGGATGGATGGATGGGCGGATGGATGGATGGACGGGAAATGAAACTTATAACCCGAGTGAAGACATTTTGGGGCCTGACAGGGGAAGATATATAATCTAGTGTGTCAGGTGGAGACGGATGAACGGAGGCAGAGAGGGAGGGATATAAAGGAAGACATGACAGCGTCCCTGAAGCCAAGATTTTTTAAAATGAAAAACTGTGTAAGAGTACAAGAAAGGAGGAGAACAGGTGTGTGTGCGCAGAGGTGAATGTTTAAACTATTGTGGCGGAGCTGAATGAGCGCTTCTATCTGAGGGGGTGTGCGCGCACAGCCATCCGGGTTACAGTGACAGATGGAGACTTATGATGCAGGGAGGAAGAGGTGAGAACAGGAGGAGAACGTGATGAGATAGAAGTGATAGGAGGGAGAACAGGAGGAGAAAAATGACTCTGTCTGTCACTGCTTCTTTTTTCCTCTCTTTGCATTATTTCTCTTCCTTCTTCCTTAATAAAACATATGAGGGGGTCGAGTAAACAGCCCGGACCACTTCTGGTTGCTTGGAAGCAGGTTTGAATGTTACACCGCGTCAAAGACGGGTTGTTGATTTCTGAGCCCATGTTGTGATGTTCAGGAGAAAATCATAAAAGAAGTACCATAGATCTAACAAAGCTACAGGACAACAGCATTTCATTTTCTTTTAACAAATGACTTTCTATTCTCTTCTCTTGGGATTTCTACATTGCAGATCTGTTCTCATTAAACTTATTAACAGCAGGTCTGAGATGAGCTAAAATGTTCTTTGTGTTTAGTTTTAATTCACATTACATCAGAAAAATATACATTCAATATCATTTTATCCTTTTGTTTGCAGGACAGAAAACATGTTTTTAACTTTTAAATCATTTTGTGTCATTAAAGGCAGGGTGGATGATGTTTTCCATCCATTTTTACTATATTGCTTATAGTCTTCTTCACTCTCTGATTGCAGACAATTAATTAAATGACACAAAAATTTTACAAAAACAATCACCTGCGGAATGTACAGCACTGGAAAAACCCCATCCAATGACATAAATTTCATTGGATGGGGTTTCGAACGGCCCGTGCTGATTGATTGAATGATTCTTATGTCCATCAAACTTGACTGCTGTTTGTCGCGCCCCCACCGTCCTCGCGCTCAGCATGAGCATCTCATAGTGCAGACGAACCAAGAAAACATGGCTGCTCGCTGCTCTTACCTATGCTGCTGTTTGCTCTTAAAAAGAAAAAAACAATGTGGATAAAGTCATGGAGATGTTGGTGTTTGCAGTGAGGATGTTTTACACCACAGAAGAAATTGGAGGTGAGATGATCATCACTTTTAGGAAACGTGGTTCCACTGCTGTTTACTGGGAGGCTAACAAGCTAGCCACTCGGCTGTTCTCGGTTATGTTTGCCGACAATCATCCACGCACATGTTCCTGTGCCCTGGAGAAGTGGTTTCAGGGGGGTGTATATTTATTCAAATGTAGCTTGTTCGAACCGTTTTTCCAAGATCCCCTACCCTGCCTTTAACAATGGCAGCTACAAGTTTAATTCCTCCCTGCCAGTAGGTGGCGCACTCACACTCACTAAATATAATTAGCAACATTACAGAACCGTCTAACTGTTAATTAGCATTAGCAAAGGTTTAAAGTATGGTGTGTAAGAAAGAGTGACATCTAGTGGTAAAGATGAGTATTTGAAAGAAAAGATGTTTTTATTCAAATGTATCCATATTCCAGGCACTGTTGTGAATGTACGGTGGCTGTTAGTGGCCAAAATTCTCCCAGACATAAAATGTTTTCATCTGTGAGTGGATGCATTGGTCTCAGTCGTAGCTATGACTGGACTCTGAGTACCTACTTTTTTTTTTATGTCTTTTAAGGCATTACTGATCCCAAACAGTCTCTAACTCCCATTAAACAAGACTGGTACAGCAGTTTTAAAGTTCAGAGGGTTCCAACTTCACACCCATTGTTTTGTCCTTTCAGGGACACCGTTAAAAAATGGTGGAACAAATATGGCAGCCTCCATGTGTGCACACCCCCACCATGTAGATATAAATGACTCATTCTAAGTTATTCTAACAGTTATTCTAGTGCAGCGATTACACATCAATAGAAACAAAGATTTGGATTATTTATCACATTTTTCTGCCATTGACCTTTGATTTTTTACACACTGTACCTATAAGGGTGAATTCCAATTCCCCCTTGGCCCTAACCCTTCATTTTGTGCGTTCATTTTAAGGGGTGGTGTCCTGGTTCAGGCTGAGGGGGAGGGGAAGTGGTAGGGCTATTTGTCCCTCCAAACGGAGATCTTCCAGGGGCACACTAGAAAACGAGTGGTATGATAAACCCACATTTTCATGTGAAAAATGGGCAAAATGGTGAAAAATTGGGCAGCCAAAGAAATGCACCAATGTGAGTATTATTTTTGTAAATAAAACATGAAAATCGCCATTTTAAGGTCGATTTAATATATTACAGACAGTTTAATTGCAAATGTGAAAACAATCGCTGTCGTACCGTTACGTGCATCTGCTCATGTCTGTAATGCAACATTAACATTAAGTTTGAGTCGAAGGCGTCTTCTTTTCCTTTCATTTTACGTTTTCTGGCCCAAAGCTGAAAAAATGATCCAATCACCCAGGAAAGGGAGCTGGCAATGCCAGCTGCTGCAGATGGCATTGCCAATTCTTCCGGAAACAGCCACAATGTCAGTTTACTGTGCCATGGACAATTGTTGGAGACACATGAGGATTTTGGGTTGTCCCATTTCTTAGGGGGATAATTATATTCCTAGCACTTGAAATGGAGTTTCAAATGCTAGGGCCAAGCGGAAAGGCTAGGGGTAGACATGAAAATAGGAATTAGGCCTAACTTGCTTTTCCAAGAGGAAAGCACGAACCTCCATGGGGCTTTCGAGTCCCTTTGCTACCAATAATCTCATCCTGCTTCATTTTTGTCCGCATGAATTTGAGAAATGTAACACAAGAAAGATGCTATTTCTATATTGAGCAAGCAAGGCAGCAACAAGCTAATGCTAACGGCACAGAATCCTCCAGTGTAGATGTTTGCATCGTAACCAGATGTAAATATTTATATATTTTGGACCCATCGAATTTTGATAAAACAATTATTTATGTGCAATAAAAATTTTTTTAAAAAGTGAAATTAGATGTTTTGTGGATGTATTAATTTAGAAAAATTGTTTTGGTTCAGTTGAGCTGAGGAAAGCATAAGGTTTTAAAATCTTGTGTTTGTGAGGACTATTAGAGTCTAAAGCAAGAGGGTGAAAATAAAACAGACTCAATGTTGTTCTTTCAATATTTTACCGAGATTCTGCCCTTGGGGGGAAATTGTTCCTATCCTGGATTTTTCTATGCATTTGTGTTGGGATTTCTGATGTTTATACAGTACACACCATAAAAAGAAATTTACCTAAATTCCCACAGTTCTGAAATGTGAGTCTGAATGTCCTCTATTTATTTATTTCTGTTCTCCCCAAGTCTGTTAATTTCCCCTCGTGTGCTCGGTGATGCTTAGTCTCTGCAGGCAGTCATTCACATTCCATTATTTTCCTACCAGTGAGGTATTTACTGACTTTTTAACTTGATCTGTGTAATCAGTCAAAGCTACGAGTTCAGAGTGACGTTCTCCGGTTTGATTATGAACACATACGACAAACGTTGGCTGGCAGAAACCCGGAATAAAATCAAAGCCAATTTTTTCAAATTTGTTTGTCTCTCAGTCAACTACTAAAGCTATTTATCCACCGAGCAGGTCGATGGTTTTGATGGTTTTTCTGAGTCATTTGTCAGTGAGATGAAAACACTGCAGTCAGCTTTCTGTTGCTGAGCAAGCAAAAGGCCAGAGGTTAGCAAGACTTTGTGAGTTGAGGGATGGAAGGAAAAAAGAACTTAACAGGGAATTTAATGTCAAATCCACTTATCTAAATGAGTAAATTACAAGTTCTGTCACACTATCTGTTGATGAGGGAGGGCAAATTCTTTAAGAGACACCAGGAAACCTCTTCCCTGAACTTTAAGTCATAATCACCCTCGACCCCAACATGCAATTACTGCAATCAAGTCGAGGGATTGTGTACAAAGACGTGTAGAATGAGTTCAAGCATCTCTCTGAGAGCAGCATGAACAGAAACTGCACTGCTGCACATGAAGACGAAGAAAATGCAGCATCTTTATTTAGCAAATGAAAAAGATTTTGTTAAAGATAAAAAGAATAATGTTGATTCTACCTCATCAATGAGAACAAAGTCCGGAAAAAATCTTTTAATTTCTCCATCTTTGTTTGCCAAATGATGCCTGATCGATGTGTTGCTTCACATTTTAACTCGCAGCTTTCCTCCTCACCAGCATCAGATCTCAGTGGCTTTATTTACACAGTAGATTTCTGATAACCCGCAAAGATTTGAGTTTCTGAGGAAGATGCCATGTAAGCCTCATGTTCTGATCATCTCAACATTAATAAAGTTTCTTTTTTGAAATCTCTGCTTCCTCTTTTATGCATCACTGCTGCTTGTTTTGAGCTTGTTTTTAAGAGGTAATTTACTTTTGGGGCAAAGAAAGTATTCAAGTATTGAGAAATCCACGTCCACCAAGTCCACCCCTACAATAATTAGCCCACATCTGCTGACATGGACAGCAGCATGAAAACCTGGACTGTCGATGTTCGACAGACTCCATCCATCATTAATAAAAAATGTTTAAAATAAGTTATATTCTAAAGAAAACAGCAGTCTGGATAAGTTAATAGATCTGGTGCAGATTTGATGCACTGGCACATTAGAAAAGAATAGTTTTTCATCTGGATTTAAAAGTATCTACATTGGTAAAGGTTTAACCTCCACTGACAGTTTGATCCGCTGGTTTGCAGCATAAAAGCTAAATTCTGCTTCTCCATGTTCAGTCAGGATACAGTAACATAAATAACAGCATAAAAAAGGGGATGGAAAAAGTTTAAAAACAAAAAGAGGGAAAAAAGGTGTCCAAATTGTTCTGCTATTGAAATTCATTGATGTGAAAATCAATCTTTCTGCTATTAAGTGAATTATAGATCTGCTGTTTGTTGTAAAAAGCAAATCAGAAGAAGTAAACCTGAAGCAAGTATGACAACATTTAGCTTCTCACTTTGAGGCATTTTAATTCAGCATGATGACTTTGAGGCTTGAAGAGATAAATGATTGGATGTATCTTAACTTTGTTCTGCTGAACAAAAACAAAACTGTGGTGATTTGGGAGCCAAAGAGAAACAACTGCAGGTCACCACAGAGCTTCAGTCTATAAATCTAAAAAAACACCGACCAGGCCAGAAAAAATATAAAAAAAGAATCTGGGCGTAGTGATGGACTCAGACCTAAAAACCACCAACCAGACCAGAACATACAGATGGACTCAGACCTAAAAACCATCAACCAGGCCAGAAATCTGGACTTAATGATGGATTCAGACCTAGAAACCATCAATCAGGACAGAAATCTGGGCATAGTGATGGACTCAGACCTAAAAACCTCCAGCCAGACCAGAAATCTGGATGTAGTGATGGACTCAGACCTAAAAACCACCAACCAGGCCAGAAATCTGGATGTAGTGGTGGACTCAGACCTAAAAACCACCAACCAGACCAGAAATCTGGATGTAGTGGTGGACTCAGACCTAAAAACCACCAACCAGACCAGAAATCTGGATGTAGTGGTGGACTCAGACCTAAAAACCACCAATCAGGCCAGAAATCTGGATGTAGGGATGGACTAAGACCTAAAAACCACCAATCAGGACAGAAATCTGGGCATAGTGATGGACTTAGACCTAAAAACCTCCAGCCAGACCAGAAATCCAGATGTAGTGATGGACTCAGACCTAAAAACCACCAACCAGGCCAGAAATCTGGATGTAGTGATGGACTAAGACCTAAAAACCACCAACCAGGCCAGAAATCTTGATGTAGTGATGGACTAAGACCTAAAAACCACCAACCAGACCAGAAATCTGGATGTAGTGATGGACTAAGAACTAAAAACCACCAACCAGGCCAGAAATCTGGATGTAGTGGTGGACTCAGACCTAAAAACCTCCAGCCAGACCAGAAATCTGGGTGTAGTGATGGACTCAGACCTAAAAACCACCAACCAGGCCAGAAATCTGGATGTAGTGATGGACTAAGACCTAAAAACCACCAATAAGGACAGAAATCTGGGCATAGTGATGGACTTAGACCTAAAAACCTCCAGCCAGACCAGAAATCCAGATGTAGTGATGGACTCAGACCTAAAAACCACCAACCAGGCCAGAAATCTGGGCATAGTGATGGACTTAGACCTAAAAACCTCCAGCCAGACCAGAAATCCAGATGTAGTGATGGACTCAGACCTAAAAACCACCAATAAGGACAGAAATCTGGGCATAGTGATGGACTTAGACCTAAAAACCTCCAGCCAGACCAGAAATCCAGATGTAGTGATGGACTCAGACCTAAAAACCACCAACCAGGCCAGAAATAGGGCATAGTGATGGACTCAGACCTAAAAACCTCCAACCAGACCAGAAATCCAGATGTAGTGATGGACTCAGACCTAAAAACCACCAATAAGGACAGAAATCTGGGCATAGTGATGGACTCAGACCTAAAATTAAGGTAATCACTCAGTCAGCTGACCATCACCTGAAGAACCCCTCAAGGATAAAAGATCTGATGTCTCATTAGGACCTGTCAAAGCTAGTCCATCATTCATCTTCAGTCGGCTTGGTTATTGTAACAGTGTCTTTACTGGTCTACCTAAAAAACCAGTTAGACAGCTGCAGCTCAGTCAGAACTCTGCTGCCCGAGTTCTCACTGAGACCAGAAAAGTGGACCACATCAGTCCAGTTCTGAGGTCTTTACACTGGCCGCCTGACCGTAGACAGACTTTAAAGTCCTGTTCCTGGTCTATAATGGTTTGGGACTGAAGTATATCAGACCTCTTGACCCAGTATGAACCTCTTTAAGACTTTTTTAAATGTCCTCTCCTTGTTTTTAATTTTAAATCATGTTTTAATTCTTTAATTCTTTTACTTTTAATGCTTTCTTGTCTTCTACACCTGCTGTAATGCTCTTAATATTTTAAGTAAAGCACTTTGAGTTGCTGTATACATGAAATGTGATAAACAAGTAAACTTGAATCATGAAAAAACTTCACAAGGCTTCAATTTAATTAATTTGCTCAATTACATCCAGTGTACAGTATCTTACATTGCTACAGCAAAGTAATGTAGATGAGGCATTCCTATTCCCCTGTTATTTCTGATGATGGTCTTTATTTGTCCTGACGAGTCCATGTCTTGGTGATAAAAACAGTTTGAACTAATTTAGAACAGTTTTAACTGTCTTCCTACGACTGCTGTCATGTGAAGCTGAGTTTGCTTCTTTAAAAATCTTATAAAAATGTCATTTTAGGTTAAAAACACCTTTTAGAGCAACTCTATCCTCTTTGAAAATATTCCAACAAGTGGAGCTGTTTTTAGAAGTATGACCATGTGCATGTTACAGAACTGAGTCCAGGTGTTGGTGGCAAATGAGCAGCCTTGCTCAGTCGTATCCTCACTGTCACTCTCCACTGCCTCTGTGGAAGCTTAAGCCACCATCCTGGCAGTCGTGGAGGCTTGAGCAGGACTAAAGTCACCGTCACTGCTTTCAATTTCAGCAAGTAGGAAATCCAATTTGGGTGTTTAAAAAGAGCATTAACAGTTTCATTTGCAGCTACAGCGGAAGGAACCCTTTGTCATCGAATATTTAACTCTGGTTACAGTGAAACATCTGGAGCAGGCAGACGCTAGCAGGGAGAAATCCCACTGAGGCATCTGAACTAGAAATTTACAACTGGACTGTTTCTCCTGTTTAGTGTCATGAAGTGATAACGACTATAAAACGTGTGGTTTTAAACTCATTTTCAGGGAGGCGGTTGATTAAATCACACCCACACGGCCGCATGAAGCCTGCAGCTCTCACACGTTCACCTGCATTTACCGAGCAAATCTGCACAGGCTCGGAAAAAAAACTTCACACACACAAAATACTGGGCATGTTTGCCAAAAACAAGGGAACACAAACACAAACACACACTTGCAACCGTCCTCCAGTCCGCCCACACACTCCCCAGATCACGCTATTCATTTCATCTCTGATTCCCTTTGCGGAGATGATGAGTTGGAAACATGAAAGAAATCCAGTGAAGTGAGGAGAGAGCCATTCTCTCGCTCCATCTCTCTGTCTGTCCTTCAGTCCCTCCATTTCTCTTTGTTTCTGCTCCTCTCACCACCGTCCTCACTTCAACTTTACGTCTTTGTTTGGTGATTATCTCCGTTTCTCCTTCCCTCACATCTGCACACACATCATCTTCCTCTCTTTTCTCCTCCCTCTCTTTTTCCATTTCTCTGCCTTCCCTTCGTCTCCTTCATGTTTTACTTCTCCTCTCCGTCTTGCTGGTTTTCTCCGCCCCTTCCCTTGGGGGTCCTGGCAGATAGTGGATGTTGCCACTTGGGAGCGACGAGGGCGGCGAAGCGCTGGATTAAACACTGAACCGTCCTCAGAACGCCTCCGAGTCAAAGCACACACACTTTTCCCCACAACGCCGCATCACAGCTGCTTGTTTCCAGGATCTATTCTTAGAAACAAGATCTCCTACTTTCCATCACACACACACACGCACACACACACACACACACACGCACACTGATACCTTCCTGCTTTCCACATCTGACCCGCTGCACCTTCCCCCCTTTTTCAGCCCTCCGGCCCTTTCCTGTCTCTGCATCCCTCCTTTCATCAATCTTCCTCGCTCTTGTCAGAAAACTTCATTAAGGAGCTCCAATTAAAGTTGGCTAGATTGGCGGTTGCCATGACGACAGGGGTTCTCATACTGCAGCCTGGTCGGGAGGGATGAAAAAGAGGGAAGCAGCTAAACGGAGACGGATAGTAAAGGAGAGAAACTGGGATGTATTTAACCTTAATGATCACTATAAATGTTAATGATAAGGAGGTGAACTTTATTTATTAGAAGGCGGAAAAAAGGACTCTGATACTAAAAGAAGTGAAGGGTCTTTTCATTTCTTCAAGGCCATGCTTTTCCTTTTTAGCCACAAAAGGTGAATTTGCTATAATATAAATTTCTTCTCTTGCTCTGTGACTCATTTTCACCTTTAAATCAAATATAACAAATACGGTTTTGTGTTTGAATCAGAGGATTTAAATGTTAAAGAGGTCAGAAATGAAAAAAATGAACAATGTCAGGTAATTTTTAAAGCTAATTAGCTAATATTTTTGCATCAGACACTGATATAAGTATTATTAGAAAACATTCATTTAAAGGGATAGTACACCCACAGAATGATGTTCGTTCATTCTCTACTCACACTCATGCTGAGCAAGACTGGAGCACTTTTTAATATCTCAAATGCAGACGGAGATCGGACAGGTTTTCGTTTTCCCCCAACTTTCATATAAGAGTTCACCGGCGACTGAATCAAAAAGGTCCATAAAAGTTCACAAAAACTTGTCAATATTCCTCCATACTGCTCGTCCAATGTAATCCATGTGTCCTGAGTGGGTAGCGTCCAGAATTTACTCAAAACGACATACACTGAAATATCACGTTTTTTTTATAAGCAGATTTCATTTAGATATTTAAAAATGCGATATTGATCTATTTTAGCAACGGAATCTCGCGAGATTTCATCATTGTTATGAATTCTCGAGATTCCACAAAACCCTGCAAGATTACATGACTGAATGGTGAAATCTCGTGAGATTTCTTCAGTAAACTAGATTGATACCGCATTTTTAAATATCAATATGATATCAGCATAAGAAAATATTGCGATATTTCAGTGTATCGATATTTTTTCCCAGCCCTAATATATGTATGTTATCGGTTATCAGTTATCAGCTGAAATTTAACCAGTATCGTTTTTGATAAAGATGCTTCCCTATTAGAAGCATCAATAGAGGAGTTTTGGAAAGTCCTTCAAGGAACCTGGAGAACTTTTCCTGACGACTACTTGAAGAACTACAGCTTATCTAAGAGGGTTCAAAGCTGCTTGGACCAAAAATTCACTTGTATTTTCATTCATGCTCACTCGGGTACGCCTCAGTACTGTTGTTTTTAATGTAGGCTTTATTTACATGTGTAAATCTATTCATTTTCAATAAGTTTTATTTTTTAATGTGTCAATGAAAGAATAAATTCTTGATTTGCAGTTCATCTATCATGTAAAAAATATATCTCCTCATCATCTGATTTAACATTACAGCCTGTAAAACAGATGTTGCCGCTGGTTTCTGAGCTGGCAGCTCATCTCTGTAAACCAACAGCCCACAGATCAGGACTTTCCAGTAATCATCCCCACTCTTCCCTCATTGGCATCATCTGTATTTATTCCACATCTTTGCTCCAGCAGAGACGGCTGAATATGGCACACAGACCCTGAGGAAGCAGAGCTAAAAGCAGCAGGGGAGATAACTAAAATAGCCGCAGTAAAGCCATGAGAGCTAATTTAGTCCGGGCAGCGGTGCCTGAACAAATGGGGCCTCGTATCTCCGAAAGGGAGAAAATAAATTTAAATGTGACATAACTTTAAGAGGACACGTTATGATTTTAAAAGGAGCATCAGGGACTGAGTAGAAACATAAATGTGGAAAATGAAAAGAGGAACGACTGATTTGATTTAATTGTGCTTGTGTTTTTGGGCTGGTGACGCTGCATGTGTTAAAGCAGGTTTTGTCATTCAGCCCATGAAATGTCAGGAGCTTTTATCACAAGCACACTGCAGAGGCATCAGTAAAAAGTACAAATCTAACACTTTCTGCTGTTTGTTGCAGGGATGCTGCTGGGGGATTAACACATTCTGAACTTGAGTTGGCACTTAGATGGTAAGTGAGAACTTTTGCACACAGTATTTCCTGTTTACTGCAGATCTGAGCTGATGTGCAGCCTCAGACACAAACGTACTCATCTCGTGTTGCTTTCAATTAAGGACGGACTAAGACCGATATATCAGCTGGCCGATATTTTAAGCCAATACTTGAGTTTTTTTATGGTACCGGCATCGGCCAATACAGTATGTTGGGTTTATTGGCTGACCCCCCATTATATAATATTATATTTTGTATATATTGCACCACGGTTCAACAAAATATACAGGAGGAAAAAAGATAATAACAAAAAAAACAAGCAAAAAAAATAAAACAAATAAACAGGCATGATGGGGCTCCGGAGCTAAAACTTTATTGAGCAACACTTTGAGGCAATCACTGCTATCAGGTGTTTTCTGTAATGTTCAAAAAGACGTCTGCACCTGTTGACATGTATGTTGGTCCACTGTTCATGAGGAAGGTGCTCTAATGTGTCTGGGACAGTTTTGTTTGTTTGTTTGTTTATTTATTATCCTTTTCAAACACAATTCAAAAGCAATATTTTATTCAACTAAATTATAATATTGTAAATTTAGATTTATCATTAGTTTCTTTAGATTTTTGTAATTTGAATTACTATTATGAATTTAGCGTTTTCTTTAATTGGAGGGTATGAATTTTTCTGAGGATGACTGTTGATGAAGTTTAATGTTTCTTTTTGCAAGTGCACTGTTTTTTTTTAAATATATCTATTTGCAGTGCTTTGTTTCTTTTTTTTTTTTTTATCTTAACAGAGTTTTCAAAATTATCTTTCATTGTGTCCTTCATTATATTAATTTTGGGGTCAAATGCAGTATCGGCCCCAAATATCACCAGGTTGTATCGGCCGTCGGCTGATGAGAAAATAATCAGTGTCGGCCCTAAAAAATCTGCACCAGTTGAGTCCAACCTTCAGAATCCAGCAAGTAGAACGGAGAATATTGCCACGAGGACATTTTTATCTCTATAATCAAAACAAATTGGTAAACATTAGTCTTTTGATCGAAGCGCAGTAGGAGTTCATTTCCACCTCATCCACATGCAAATGTTTACATTTTAATCAGATATTCACGGTCTGAGTGATCCGGGATCTTGATGAGGAAATTCCAATTTGCAATAATCCTTCCACCCACTGAGAGACATTTAATTAACTTTTCCGATAGATTAGGATGACACCAGTTTGAAATATGATTTTTTTTTGGCAAATACAACCCATCACCCCCTGCGCCAGGTTTTAGAAATGTGCATGCAAAAACAGATACACACATAAATGTTGACATTTGAGATGGTTGTTTACACGCGGTGCACCGCTGACCTGGCAACAGGCTGCAAATCAACAGGCAGAGGATGTTTGTGGACCTCCGAGCTTTGTTTGCCCACCTGCTCTCAGCTGGGGGCAGAAATGAAAACATTAGAGCTGAGGATGCACGCCGGGGGCCACAAAGACAACACGCTGAATATGATGATGAATCTGGCTTAAAAACAAGCTGTGATAAGTCTCAAACATGCAAACGTCACAGATCTGAACTCGTACTGACTGAAACGTATCATCTTTGGTAACTTTTACGTCAAACTGAGACACGGCACACAGAGAACTAAAGACCCCATCCCCTTTTTTTGGCTTTAAAAATCAGTGATTACATTTTTTAGCCATTCCAATCAAGCCGTTTCCCAGTTCTCGACACGCCTCGAGCAGCTCCAGAGCGGCGCTGAAACTTCCAACTAATCCAGCAGCGTGCTGATCTGAGGCTGAGGCGGCCTTCATGCTGCGCCATGCAATTTATTTGCTTCTGTCTGCACTGAAGGGTGATGAATCACACGGAAAAGGCCTCTGTCCCACCAGAAGTCTCGGTTTAAGATGCTCACACATGCAACACAGCTGAGACAGAAACAACTTGATCACAAATGTCACTGATAGACGTGTCATAAGCATCTAATTTCTAGTTTTTTACCATGAATACACAAATAACTGGACAAGAATCCAATTTCTAACATACTGTTTGCACGCTCGACTAAAGGAGCACTACGAAAGAGACAAACCCATCTGTCTCTGTGACCCTTGTAATCTCCCGGCGTCTCATGGAGAAATGATCTGCTGAATGACCAGACTGAAACGCTTTGAGTCATCAGGTAAGACCGTTTAAACTGACCGACACTTTGACTGAATGTTCTCTGCTAGCGATGGGACTGATGGTTCTTTGAAGGAAGCCAGTTGTTAAGGAACCGTTCCTTAGACTGGCTCACCATTTTTATTTTAGAATTTGATCAACAGTGACTCATTTGATGCATTCATGTGATAAAGTGTGCTGGACATCAGACTCCCATGATGGCACACACTCAAAAATAGTGGTACCAGTTTGTACGTAAAAGGGGACAAACTTGTTGCTGGGCGGGTTCCTTTTTTAAAGACATTTCTGTACCCTTTGGTCCTGGTCCATTTTTGTACCTAATCAAGCTGTACCAGTAAAAGTACAATTAAACCAATTAAAAATGATGAATAAAAGTCAATAAAATAGAGATTATGACAACAATCAAAGATACTAATAATAAATGAATAATCATTATATAAATTTTAGGCCAAACACATATATAATTATACTATTATGAAAATCATAATATAATAACTATAATTATACTACTGTTTAGAAGTACTGCTAATTATAGTTATTGTACAAGCTACACACATTTTTCAATGCTGCAGGTACCCTTAGGGTTGAAATGGTACAAATTTGTACTTCAAATCACTTTGGAGCCTTTTTCATAGTATATAAGTACTTCTGGTCTCATGAAGACCAATATTGTACTTTTGAGAGAACATTTGTAAAAAATGTACCAATAAGTACAGAAATGCGGAATGACCAGACTGAAACGCTTTGAGTCATCAGGTAGACTGGCGACCTGTCCAGGTGTACCTGCCTCTCGCCTGATAATAGCTGGGATGGGCTCCAGCAACCCCCGTGACCCTGAACTGGATAAGCGATACAGAAAATGACTGACTGATGACGGCACAGAAATGCTCCTGTCTCGTGCCTCTATTTTTGAGAGTGCACCCACACACATCATGTGAAGGCAGCGTCGACAATTTGGGTATAAAAAAGAACGGCTCACGACTGCGACTCGATTCTCATCGTTCATTTAAAAGATCCGTTCAAAAGAATGGATTCGTTCATGAACGTGCACATGCATCAGGATCAGCACAGGTTTTCTCAAACCAATAAAAACAACTTTTGGTGCCTTTAACTTGTTGACAGCAAACCCCCCCACCAACATTACAAGCTTCCATTTTTACAGTGACTTAAAATTTCAAGGAGGCAATCTCACTGAGGATGGATGAAACGGGTTTAATCAGTGCTTGCAGAAAGTGGGTTACCTTATTTTTGTGAAAAGGAAAACATGCTGACATCAGAGGAGGTCACGGTGGTGCTGATGAACCCAGTTTTTTCTCATTCTCACGTTGAACTAATTCCATTATTTAGCTACTCTTCAACCACTGCTCCGTGCATTTGTGCTCTCACTGAAACATATACAAGCACTTCCACACACATCCCTCCACGCCGAGGCTCAGACTCATACACAAATTGCCATCCCCTGACTGTAATCCAGTACAGCTTAGCGGTGAGTTATAGCCCATTATTCCCCTGCTATACAACAGGCTTCAGACTATGGAGGTGGGAGATAGTGCTCCTCAGGCGCTTAGCACTCACACAAAGCTTATTTTACCTTGTGTATGAGAGGCAGCAGGGAGGACCCGGGCTGCTTATCAGAATATATACCACACCACAAATGGAGGGTGTTAAATGTGTGTGTGGAGGAGGTGTGAGTACGTATGAGAGCATCCATCCCAGAGGTGTCAGAGTTATCTCCTGAGGCCAGAGAGACAGAGCGAGGGACACGGAGAGCAGAAGACAGAGATGGATGGAGGGAGGAGAGAGAGGATGGAGAGGGAGAGCGGGGAGCTGTCGGTGGTGTGCAGGGAGGCGTGGAGGACACGGTCAGCGTGTCAGTGGTCAGATCTCCCCACCTTTACGCTGGACACACACACAGCTGATGCTCCACATGACATCATCCTCAAAACTACTCACCATCTCGTCAGAGACACACGATGTCCAATCAGAGGACAGCAATCTGAATAAGCACACGGGTGGGCAGTTGGCTGCGCTGACTCCAGATCAGCTGAACGTTCATAACTCGTTCTCAGGGTCTCGTTGAGGTGACAATGAACAGATTTATAGGTTATAGAGAACGAGCTGTATGCACGACTCCATTACTTCCAGCTCCTCTGTTTCATCACTGGACAAACTGATTAATCAGGTGTGTCTGGCCATTGTCGTCATGGTTACTGAGGTTAGGAACACCTGGGCTGTGTCCGAATGTCCTCCTTACCCCCTAACCCCTCACTCAGCTGTCACCATGGCAATCAAGGCGGCACCCACGACGCATGAAAAGACGTCATTCCCAGTTAAATCCGTAATTTTAAGTGAAGATATTTTATTTACTAATATTGTGTTTAATCTCTTTTTCTGTTGCTTTTTCTTTTTTTTTTCACCACTTGATGTGTCCAACACCTCACCCCATTCAGCTCTCCTGACCGCAATGCATTATGGTCGAGATTAACTGGGACCATTGAAGCTCACGAGTTTTCAAGATGCATTGTGGGTAATTCTGAGTGCACTTCTTTTTTCTTTCTGGACATTCGGACACCCCTACAAAATGGTGTGATCCCTATATAGGACCCTAGTTAGGGAATAGGGTGTACAGCCCTGGATTAATCAATTTGTCCAGTGATGAAAGACAGGACACAAAAAAGCTGGCTTAAAGGTGCATTGTGCAAGTTTATATGCTAAATACTATTCTTTTCTTTCCTCCACGTGCTCTTACAATGCCTGATGTTTAGTTTGAGCTGATCTCACTTAACTGCAGTTGTCTCTATTACTGTTTCTGCTTGCTCAGTGTGAGAGTTTAGGGTACAAATCCTGAAGGGGGGGCATGTGTGGGAGACAAGCTGCGTGTTCTCATTCGTCTGGCTGTGCTGCGGTAGCCTGGCATCAGAAAGGGCATCGTTACCGTTGCTCCTCTGCGGCAGCCATTCTGACTGTTTATAGAGAGCTGAGTTGCCGAAAAAGAGGTATCGTAGAGTCCTGCCTCCCACGCTGTGATTGGTCCGGTCAGTTTTTTGTACCAGAATGGAAATCCCTTTCTAATGGAGGGAACCCAGACTGACTGGGCCAGGCTAGCGCTGCGTCAGGTGTCGTGCGTTTTGCCTCCATTAGCGCATGTTGAGACAACACTGATGACTGCTGCTAAAAGATGGAGAACAGGTGCCTCTCGAACCCCAACTCAGACTCCAGTAAGACAAAGAGGAAAAGTTTCGTCTTGTGAGACGAAGAGAACCAAACTTAAGTCTGACCGGCGCCGGAGTAAGACGGGAGTAAACAACCGAGCAGCTTTTTCTTAATTGGAGGGAGCTCCGATCCACTCTGGAAATAAAACGGACCTGCAGTTGCTTTCTTTTTGCTAACAAATTAAATGTAATGTATGATAAAAAAAAAAGGATGCATGATATTGCAATGCTAAGGTTTTAGCATGTAAATGCAGCAATGTGACAACCATGTTCCTGGGGAAGAGATACACTCAGGAATTTGGATATTTGATCTACAAGCCAGCGTTAGCCCGTTGTTACCGTTAGCATACAGTTCGTCAGTTTACTCAATGATCAAACAATAAACGACTTGCAGATTTATAACTTCATTACTTCAGCAGACATCGTGTCTCTAACTCTGGGCTCAGACTGAGGGAGCGCGGGTTAAACTAAAGACCAACGCGGTCGAAGCAGCTCATGCGTGTGCACCACATTAGTTTCACTTCCACTTGTCGCCAGAAGGGGCGAACTTCTGGAAAACAGCTGGAACTTGCGCTGTACCGTTTCTATAGATGAGCCCATCTGAACAGCTGGACTGTTTTAAAGAATCCTGTTTATGCAGTCCAGCTAGTTTCATGTCATGAAGTTTGTTTTTCAGCATCAAAGAATCACAACGAGAAATTTCAAGTCTTAAAGGAATAGTACACCCGCAGAATGATGTAACTTTATTTTCCACTTCCCCTCATGGTGAGCAAGACTCTGGAGCACTTTTTTAATAACTCAAATGCAGCCGGCGATCAGGAAGGCTTCTCGTTTTCCCCCAACTTTCATATAATGGAGTTCTACAGTACAGTACTACATCGCATCTCCTGCAAGCACGCCGATGCGCGTTCATGAAACTACAGAAGCCGCGGCAGACGAGATCGCACACTCTCTTTTTCTTTCTTTCTTTGTTTTAAATCAATATCCAACCCCTCTTGGACCCTCTTGTGTTTGTCCCGGTTTGTCTGCAGCTCTGGCGCTCTTAGCACAATGTAAACAGTGAATTTCTTCTTCTACACTTGCATTATCGGCAGAGTAGGCTCTGAACGCTAAGGCTTCCGTAGTTTCGTGAATGCGCATATGCGAGCTTCGCAAAAGTAAGATGTACAACTGTTTAGGCTCTAAAAATATACGAAATGGCGTATTTTCTAGTAAATTCTGGACGAGCAGTATGGAGGAATATTGACAAGTTTTTGTGGACTTTTATGGACCTTTTTGGCTCGGCCCCGGCGAACTCCATTATATGAAAGTCGGGGTGAAAAGAGAAGCCTTCATGATCTCCGGCTGCATTTGAGTTATTAAAAAAGTGCTCCAGAGTCTTGCTCACCATGAGGGTAAGTGGAAATTAAAGTTACATCATTTTGTGGATGAACTATTCCTTTAAAAACTAAAGCAAATAGCTTATTATTATAGAGTAGTTGATAGTATTGCCTTAGATATGAATATCAGATCTAACTAGAACTTCCAGCTGTCCGTGAAGCATTACATGTCTCCTAAGAATCATGTTGGATTGACTCCACCCTCTCTGGTTATAAGGAATAATCAGTTTGGGGGAACAAAAAATGATGATTTAGCTTAAAATACTCAAACAAGTCCATATACGTTAGAAGAATTACACTGAGCTGAATTATATAAAAGATGAAACAAACATTTAGGTTATGAAGTTATGGGTATGTTGGATTGGTCAGAAAAAAAAAAAGAATTTGAATCTAAAACACTTTGAAACTGTGAGATTATTCCGTATGCACTGATGTATACTTGGGCAATGCAAGTTTATGTATAAAGCATGTTTCATGTACAAGGCAATTCAAAGTGCTTTACATAAAACATTAAAGGCATCACAGTAGGGTGCAGGGGGAGCAAAAAAATATAAGGAAAAAAGTAAGAGATTTTGATAAGAAGCATGATCTAAAATGTAAAAAAAACAAGAAAAATACAACAGAAAAAAACTTTAAGATTCGAAGAAATGGTGCAGATCTGAACCTCTGAATAAGAAATGATTTCAAGCTGAGAAAGGTAAAATTGTATGTTACTTAGGTCGGCTTCTTAAATAATAACAGTGCATGTACAGCAAAGACAGGACACAGGTGGGTGTCCAGGGTGCTGTAATCTCACACCAAAGAGTCCTAACAAAGCAGCTGCAAGTGCATGCTGGGAGTGAGACGGAGACCCTGCTGTATGCAGAACCTTCTGGGGAAATAATAAGAAAAGGAGCTTTTCAACTTCATATGACAGCTTTGACACAAAATGGGAAAATTTTATTACTGTAATTAAAATGTGAGTATAATTGGAAACAAAATGATGCCATTTATGGAAAATTCCATTGTGTGAAGAACGCAGACACGTATTCACAGTTCTGGGTTGTTTGAAGGCATAAGTTTCATTTCTACCTACTCTGTAGCCTCCATTTCTGGACACCAGTGTCTACAGATCACCATGGCATATGACTGATACCAGCCTCGTGTATCTTGTTTTTGATTTTAAACAACGAAATGAAAAATGTGTGTGTGTGGAAATTCAATTCATTTAATTTATTTGAAAATAAAAACAACAACGTTTCATTTGAGATGCATTTTTCATTTCTCCTGGCTTTTTGGGATGGCTAGTAGTAATACCAGATGTATGGAAGCTGCCCAAGATATAGACTGTAAAGAAATACAACTTTACTTCCTCCAACAGGACCCACAGGTTTATTTTATCAGACCATCATGAGCCCATTTCAGCAAGTCATCCATACAGTAAAGAAGTCCAAGTCAAAACCTTTTCCGCAATTTTTTAAGTTGTGAATGTCAATTTCACATAAATTAGTGTCACGATACCAGAAATTCAGTAGTCGAGACCAATACCAGTGGATTTCCACAGTACTCGATAAAAATTCGATACCACGGTCAAATAGAAATAAAAAATAAAGCAAAAATGCAATATATAGACCTTTATTAAATTATTCACCTCTTTACAACGTAGAAACCTGAACAGATAAATGAAATCTTTCTGCAGTGACATTTTGCCTTCAAGTATTTACAACCAACCTGCTTTTGTTACTACTGTATAATGAACAAAGTTTCATGAACAAATAAAATAAAAACATAAATACAAAAAGTAGGTCTGTGAAGCCCTCAAGTATTTGAAAGAAAGCAAACATTGTGTTCAGTGCTTTCCATCAGCACTAAAAATGTCGGCAGCCACAGATCCAAACACTTTTATATAATGACGATCAAACACGAGGAAATCACAGGACAACAGATAACAGCACACACGTGTGAGCACGCTTGGAGTGAAGCAGTTTTGGAGACGTCGTACTGATTCATGGACATGATGGTGATGGATCACCCTCAAGGAATACTACTGAAGTTTAATTGTTATCTTTAAAGTCTTACTACCGATTCCAGCGCCGAATTCCAGTTGCGCCGCGGTTTTGTTACGGCTCACGTGTTTACAGCCTGCAGGGATGCGGGGATGTCTAACAGCCGGGGTGGAATGATGGGATGTGCAGGTTGGAGCGGAGCCGCGAAGCAGCCGGAGTGCGACACTTGTGACACGATGGTGAATTAATAGAGGAAACATGCCCATATATGGCTCCATGTTCCCTTTTTTCCCCGAGATGAGACAAAGCAGCAGCCCCGCTGCACTCTGAGAAGACACCTTCGCTCAACTGTTTGGTGCACGAACACCACTCATATGCCCGGTACCTCCGGTACCATGAAAATAAAGGTACCAACAGTAACAGTACTATTGACTTTGTACCGAGTACCGTGACAAAACGAGTATAAACTCTTGGAAACACGCCAACATAACCACACCAGCCACTTCATCAGGTCCACCTTCTCGTGCCAGGTTGGACCCTTTTCCTTCAGAACTGCCTTAATTCTTGGTTTCAAAGATCCAACAAGGTGTTGGAAACATTCCTCAGAGATTTTGCTCCATATTAAAGGTTGAATATGGAACATTTTTATTAAAAGATATATTTTTAAGAAAATAATACCCCCATGGCTCGTTTGGAGGGGTGCAAAATGAAAGTACAACATTTCCTAAAAAAAATATATTTAGCCTGGAAATAAATGTAAAATAAATAACGGGTTTGACAATGGCGTTATGTTTACAACTACATGCCGATACACGCTGCCACTGTGGGTTGCCAAATGCGATCTCTGCGTGGCGACAGTATGTCAGGCACAGTTCGGCTGGTACAGGGAAACAGTGGAGTCGGCAAGTCAAGCAGCTGCTTCAGAGCTCCGGAGATATTCTCATCCGTCTCAGAAGAGGAGTGACCTGAGAAAAGCAAAAACTGGAGTAAATTTAGGTGGAGCTACACTAGATGGACCCACATCAACGTTTTCCACGGCATCAAAACACGAAAATGGCGACTTTCCTCCTGGATTGGTAAGCTAACACGTTTGCTAATGTGGCTAACGTAAGCTGTTTCTTACAAACTCCTCTGCATTACATGTTGGACATGGACATGGCGCAGCTGCTGGTCACTTGTCGCATCGGCATCAAGCCTGGCACCCCCACAGCTGGAGTTGTTTCTCTGCTGTTGCAACTACAACCTAGACACACGTGATGTCGCTGTTCTGTCCGTGCTCTACATTTTTAACATGATAGCATCACACAGTTGCTGCACATCCACGATGAGAATCTCCCGAGATCCGGTGACTGTGGAGGCCGTTGGAGGACAGTGAACTCATCGTCATGTTGGAGATGATGTGACCTTTGTGACATGGTGCATCATCCTGCTGGAAGTAGCATCAGAAGATACTCCACTGTGGTCAGCAACAACTGCGGTGGGTAAACCGCCACGTTGGTACTAAGGGCCCCCGAAGTGGGCCAAGAAAATCTCCCCCACACCCTTACACCAGCAGCAGCCTGAAGCCTTGATGCAAGGCAGGATGGATTCATGCTTTCATGAATGTGGAGCGGAAATGGAGACTCATCGGACCAGCAACGTTTCTCCATCAGTTTCCTGTTCTTAGCTGACAGGAGTGGCACCCGGTGTGTCGACAGGCAACTGAACAAGTGCACCTAATAAAGCGGTCAATGTGCATCCTGAACTGACTGAAGGCAACAAACTGGGAAGTTATTCAGGGTTTCTGTTTGAATAAGAATAGAAAATGCATCCATATGAATATTTACATAAAAGGTGAAAAGGACAGAAAAAGCACCTGATTCTGGCCAAAACACATCTTTCTGTAGCGCTGATGGTCAGAGACAGCTGCATATTTCACTGCACACATCAGGATGTGCACACAGTGCTGAGCAGCAGACTCGAACACACACCTGCTCCCTTGTCTGGACTTGTTGTGAACAGGTGAGGAAATGCTCAACTGCTGTGACAAGCAAAACACAACACCGCCATTCCTCTGGGAGAAAGGAGGAAGGAAAGAGGCAGAAGGACGGGAGGAAGGTGGCAGAAAAAAAGAGGCGCCAGCTGGGATGCAGGTGGATGCCGATTCTCAGTATCCTGCCTGATAATGATGGTGGAGGGATGGAAGGAATGAGGGAAGAAAGAGGAAGCAAAGCGGGGAAAATGGAAGGAGGGACACGGCAGAGAGAGAAACCGAGACAGAGGAGGTGAAAAGTCTGCGGTAAATCCGGGAGGGATTGACGCAGAGCTGCGTCCATCTGTGTCCGAGCAGCGTAATGATCGACCGAGTGGCAGGAAACCTTTTCTGATTGCTGATTGGCTGGATTTACACATCACTCACTCACTGCTTGTTTCTATCACCAATCACATGGCTCAGAGATCAATACTGTCCTAATCAGTGCATTTTTTGTCATCATTATGGGATGTAAACTGAACTCTGGCGAGTTTAAATGGATTTTAAAGGCTGCAGAGGGAAACCTTTGCTCTGGCTGATTCTAATCTTTTCTGCATTATTCATCCCATGATGTATTTCATGTACTTAATTCTGGCTTCTTTATTTGTTATTATATGGATTGTTTGTTCTGTGGTACATTTGTATTTCACAAACAAGTGGTTGTGCTGTGTTCTGGGATTACTCTTGGAAAACCGATAATTAATCTCAGTGAGGATTTAAGTGGTTTAAATAAAGAAGAAATGAAAATTTAATAAAAGAAAAAAATGTACAAAAGCAAAGTAGTTATTTTTATTTCAATAAAAAAACTGAATTTATTGATTTGTTTAAACTTTAAAAAGTGAGAAGTACCCATTTTTTTTTATTACGTTTGATGATCAATATAATAAAATCATTAATTTGATGCAATACGGAGGGAGAAAAGTGCCAAAATAAAAGACATTCAGTAACTAATTACATTTACCATCAAGTTATCAAAACTGGAAATAAACACAAAACAATTTATCAGTAACTACTGAAATGCCATTAATTAATTAATATGAAAAATATATGTATGTATAATGAAACAAACACATAATTAATTCCTTCAATATGTCAGTAATTAATATGATTTGTAAATGAATTCATAAGAAATTAATTACATTATAATTATTATATGAATATGTTTTTAAGTCATCTAAACTAATTAAAATTATGGAATTACTTCACTATTTAATTATTTAATGACTCCTGGGTTGCGGTGCATCTGACTGGTTCCCCTGCAAACATCCCAAATAAAAGATCCTGCAGCGTCAGGAGACAAACTCAGATAAGCCAACAGCAGTCAGTGGCTTTTACCTTTATATTTAACGGCTATACCCATTAGTTGCTGTGGCAAATAAAAATATGAAGTCTGTAATTTCAGCAGCAGCCGATAAACACTCTGAACATAAGCTCCGCCTACTGACCGATAAAATACATTCTTGTTGCACTGCAATGGAAACTATAAATAACTAAATGGTGGGGGAAAAGTGTGTATTTTTGAGTAAAACTTAATTATATTCTTATTAAATGAATCCGTTATTTTTAAAATAAAATATTAATGTATTTTTTCCTATTTTAATCAATTAATAAATAGCACATTTTATTCATTACTCAGTGTTTTATTTTTTGCATTAAATTGTGGCACTTTTCTTCCTTCCGTAAATAGTATCATGTTTCCACTCTTTCCCATCAGCTTCTCATTTATAGCACTTTTACTTAATAAACAAACTAATAGGATTGCATACAGGTGTGGATGGGCCCTGATGTTTTGGATTGCTGCTGTGACTTAACAGAAATTAAATTTTATTTGTTTGATTTTTTTTCTTTATTTACACATTTTTGAGAAAAAAAATTCAGAAACATAAATGAAACAAATACGTCACATGAGCATTTCAAGTTGCACAGCTCACTCTGTAATACACTGCATTATAATGCGTCCGCTGGGAGATTCGGGGAGGATGAGTCAACTGAGTGAAGCTGTGGAGCTGTGCATGCCTTTAAGCATGATAGTGTTAACATATTTATCATGAAAGATATGCTAAGTTTTATTTCCAACGATGACAGAGAATATGAGCTGCCTCAGAGAGCCCTGGCCAAGTTTAAAAACTGTGCAAGTCATCCACGTCACTGATACAGTCCATTTTATCACTAACACTGACTTTTGCAGCTTTTTTGGACAATAGTCTGGATGCTTTCTCATTTTTTTGCCATGTGGGAAAAGTGTTTTCAAAAAGCAGCAGAAACATGGGCTACATAACACGTCCACTGTCTTTTTGTCCATCTGAGATGAGCTGGTGTTTACAGAATGCAGTATTTTCTATATGGCTTCTTGTTTGTGTAATCAAGTTCCAGGTTCCATTTCTGGATGCAGAAGTTGGACTGTGTTGAGGGGAAATGTTTTTTAAGATCCCCCTGACTTCATGTGACTGTATTGATCATGGTGGCATGAAAAATTCTCATACAGGACTGAAAGGTTAATTTTAAAATTTTTATGATTAATTTATTGGGGAACCAAAATTCTTGGTAATTTTGTAAAGTAATAAGAGACAAAATGTTTGACACAAAGAAATGAGGAGCTGTGACCAAACTTTACTGAGAAAAAAGATTTTGGTGGATGCTCCTTCTATACCCAATCTTGGCACCCTAACCAGTTGCCAATTCATTTTCTGATTGGAGAAAAATCCAGAACACTGTTACTATATATTTTTTTGTCTTCCTTTGCCTAACTAAAGTTTCAAACTAGTAAACAAACAACAGTTATAGGTTTTTGTTGCATTTTAGAAAAACATACAAGGTTTCTAAATACTAATAATTACATAATTTTGAGAAATGGATGTTTTTCTCTGTCCAAGAACAGAGAGAGTGAACAGACAACAAATACAGTGAAAGTACTTCTGATGCATTTATGTCCCCTGGGGAGATTAATTATTTTGCTCATTCTTTCAAAGGTCAAAGTAACAAATACAGATACTGTAGGTCATATTCTGCTCATTCTGGTGATAAATTTGCAGATTTTATTCAGTCTTGCATCAAGGCTGCTTTAGTGAGGGAATGAAAGAGAATAATGAGGACATGTGTTTGTTTACAAAAATAAATTGAACCAATTTTCATTAGCTGCTGTTTGTAAAATCATTTTTGGAAAGGTTTTATTCAGATCACTGCATGAGATAAAAATTCCATCACGGTGGCCTGTTTCTTATGAAAAACACAGACTTTAACTTGTTAGTTCTGACCTCTGAGAAGCTGCTGCTTTACTTTGTTTTTAGAGATTATTTTGCTGAATGACTCATTCATGCCCCGTCTGTGCAGGTCTGTAGCCCTACAACAGAATCCACCATCAGCTGTGATACTTCTTGCAATGGATCAGCTCCAGTTAACCAGTCAAACCTTGCTGCCCTCATCGTTGGCACACGAAGACGACAGTCTAACAGCCTGCTTGGGAGGGAAACTGTTTGCATCTGACCTCTCCTCTCTGATCGCTTTTCTGCAGCATGTTAGGCTTAAATCCAGCACTTTGGGGAGTTGGAGTAGGTGTTCAAAGTGTGTAAGTGTCCAAATTATAGGAGAAGTGGTCTGGCAGACGGTCGGACCACCTGTTTTGTGCGACACTTTGCCCATTATTCCTCCGTTTATTCTCTTGTCAAAGCCTGTGAAACACTGCTGTAAATGCTGAATGTCAACAGGTCAAATCTTTCTGGAAAAATAGATTTGTAGTTTTTTCAAAAGTTTGAAAAATGGATTTTTAAATATCCATATTTGCAAAAGATTATGCCACTACAACAAACAAACAAGGCAATATCTTTAGAATAGGGCTTTCAGGCAATTAAAACAACTAATCTAATTAATTACAGGATTTGTAATTAATTAATCTAATTAATCACATTTTAATCTCATATCTGCTAAAGCAGTCGTGGGGAACAATGGTCCTCAAGGGTCCTCAAAGGTCCTCAAAGGTCCTCAAGGGTCGCAGTCCTTTAAGTTTTCCATGCAACCCTGCTCCAACACAGCCTATGAAGTTCTGTACAGTGACTCATTGACATGTCGTCTTCTTCTTTTTCTTCTTCTTCTGCTGTTTAATGGTGGTTGGCAAACAGCTGTCGGTGCATGACCGCCACCCACTGCCCCGGTCATTCAGTGGGCCAAATTTAAAATGCTCATGCTTTGAATTGGCACTTTGAATTAATCATGATTATTTTTTAATGCATTAATTTTCAGTGTAGTGAACTATTCTAATTAATGAGTTAAAATGATAGCCCTACTTTAAAAATAATATACAAATGTATTTGCAAAATTTCAACTCTGCTGCTTTGATTCCAACCTGAGAAGTCGATCTTAGTTGATAAAAGTTGCTTGAACATCTTTGTAACTATCAGTGATTGTCGTTTATCTTTTCTTTGAGGATTTTAAGCATCTTTTATAATTTTTAGTTGCAGTTTTTCAAGTTTTGAATCCCAGTTAACACAAACTTGAAGGTGTTAACAGCTGGTCAAGATGCTAGTCTTTGAAGCAATATCACAAAGTGTACCTGACTGTCAGCTACAGGCATGTGTTCCCCCTCACCACTATAGAAACTAATTTGGTATTAAATTGTCTTTTTGTGTGTCTAAATTCCAACATGGAAGTAAAATGGCTGACTGCACTGAACCACCGAAGCTCTCGACCAATCACAATATTTTTACGGCCATTTCATGACACCTCCCTGGAACAGTCACAGATTCTGAAGAGTCCCAGATTTTGATGCAACGCCGTCTCATAACTTGCATGGATTTTTTTGTAAACACTGATGGATGATCGGACGCCGATTGACGGAATAAAATGGACCATCCTGTTATGAAGCTGTATGCACTCGACCCAGCGTCTGGTATGGAGTTTGAAGAACACGCGGTACCACAGAGACCCCTGACAAGAAAATGAAGTAGCTAAGAAGTCATAATGGTTAGCATTGAGCTGGTTATATGGTTTCACTCACCAGAGTGGACAGAGGTGGATTCATGGAGTCTCTCTTGAACACAGTGGGCATCTTGCTATGATGCTACGCACGCATATTTGTCGTGTCATGATTGGTGAAATGATGTCTACGTAGGGATTTCTAAGGCAGACATTTGAAGGGAGCTTGAACTCATATGAATTATTCAAATATGCATGAACGACAAAAAATTATGACTTAAATAAAGTTTTTATGAATAATAACACATAAGTCCATTTTTCATGATACAGAAGCTTTAATGGCTGGTCACATAGAAAAAAAACTACCAGAGGAAACACCCCCCATCTATGGTCTCTTGTTAGCCTTCCTTCTAAAACTATCATGATGTACGAACTGAAAGATTCATTTCTGCTTTGCCACATCGTCTTTTTTCCTGCCTATGTGCAAATTAAAATGAGCTCCTCCCTTTCTCAGCATGTTTAGGATGTAGTCTTATGTCGTCTGCCTTTTCACATTATGCAAAACGATGACCATGCATGGCTTGATATTTATGAAGAGTGTTTCATTAAATATTTAGTGATAATTGTGGGTGTTAACTAGGTGGCATGTGCTGAACTTGAGAACACAAGCTAACTAAACATGACAAGAGTAAAAGTGATTAAACTTTACATGTGCTTTCATAACGCCAGTTAAGTTCTGCTTTAGGAGTGCTTGTTTTTCCTCTACCATCTAAAACTCATGTCTGTAGCTAAATCCAGTGAGACAGAGTTTATCAGCACATTTTTATTAAATAAAATGTTTATATCTAAAGGGTTGTTTGTCTTTGCACATCTAGTGATCATTAAAGCTCCAGGGCTTTCTAGAAATAAAGCATTTTAGCTTTAAAGCATAATCTAAGCAAGTAGTTTTGACTTCTAACCCCAAACCAATAGTGTTCGGTATCTAGGATACCAATCTGTTATTGCAGTTACAAGCTTGTCTTTGTGATATAGAGGCTTGGCTGACCTGTAATTTCCTACTTTGACCCCAAGCATGTCGAGGTAATTGTTTTTGGCCCTCAAAACTTTAAAATCACTATCCAACAGCACTCCAACTCTGGATTGCATTACCTTGGCTTCCATTGCTACTGTAGAGAACCGTGGCCTTATCTATGATCAGGATTTGTCTTAACTCTCACATTAAACAGGTCTCCAAATCGTCGTTCTTCTACATGCAAAATGCTGCTCAGATCAGGAACTCTGTCCCAAAATGATGCAGATACTGGTCTGTGCATTTAAGCTAAATCATTGTGATGCAATTTTATCTGGGCAACCATATAATTTCCTTAAAAATGCTAAACCTTGGCAGATTTTTGCACTTTAGCGCTCCATAACAAAGGCTAATTCAGCATCCGTCTTGCTCCCTGTCACTTCTCTGAACTCTCTAAAGCCACTAAAAGTCAGTCCATCACTGAATCGTCTCTCTTTTCCTGTCTCCCTCTGATCATGTCCTCTCCTGTTTATTTGCTGAATCAATAAAAAAAAGTTCCAGTCTAGTTCCTTAGACGTGATGCTGTGGTGTCATGGAGCAAAGTCCAGTTGTTGCATGATGCTTCAGGCTGGAAAAATAAGGTTATGAAGTGTGTGCGGTTTCTCAGCCTCGGGACACTGCAGGACAACAACAGCTCCAGGAATGTACATGTTGAATGTCAGCATGCTTCCAAATGAGTCAAAAACTCCAAGCTCATGTAGTAATGCTTTAAAGTCTCACTTTTTCCAGTACTGACTGGTACAAGTGACCACGTTCCCTGCATTTAGCATGGCTAACCATGACAAAAAACATATCACAGAGCCCAATCTGAACTTAAGACAGCCGACCTGAAAACAGACTGAGGATACACAAACAAAAATTGAACCAAGACCAACGTTAACAGAAGAAAAACTTTATAGACCACAACAAAAATGAATTGGTTTCCAAACGGCGGTTTGATGACCGGACATCACCCGGATCAGATGAAAGTAGCACTGAAACACCCATCATCAGTGCCCAGGTCCCGGAGCATTTGGTGAGACTCACCAAAGTCAGAACACCTCGGAACAATCTGATGAATCCAGACTCAGAGAAAAGATGCCCGACAACGTCGTTCTCTGGCCTTGTGGAGCAAATAATGCTGAGCAGCTGCTCACTTTCATTCACAAAGACACAGTCAACAACCAGGTCCATCTCTTTGCTCTGACACGTCTCAGGTGTCTTGAGCATTTTTGTCTCTGAATATCAAGCATGGGGACCAGTGTCCAACTTTGGGTGTTAAGCACATTTTTGATGCTGAAACCAAAAGGCAAACTCCGCTGGAGAAAAGTGAAACACAGAGGCAAAGTTAAAAAATTGTAGTTCTTTCTTCATCCACTGGGGGCTGGCTCCAAAACAGAGCAAATCCCCACAGACTCCCATGTTAAAAAGACCAACTTCACAGCAGAAATAAACATGTTTGCAGCCTGGTTCAAAAAAATCATTTTAGGTTTAATTGGCCAAGTTTAAAATTCAGTCAACAATGAGGAGGGTGAATTTGTTTTATAACTTATCCGTTTAGATGTTAATTAATCTTGAAATGACACATAATTAGGGGCAATTCTGAGCATGTCTCTTACCTTATAACCGCCTATCTTTGTTAATTCCTGTTTACTTTGGATAAGCTCGGTTAGCATTAGCTTGGCTGTCAATCATTTACCCCGCGGCTCGGAGCGGCCTTGCCTTTGCCCATTTTAGTATTTGCCAGGAGTGACAACACACGTGACACAGCAAGATGGTGACGGTGGGAAACGCCCAACTGGCTTCACTTTCCCCTCTTCAGACGTGACCGGATGCCACATCCATTTTCTTTTCGTCTTTGGTCTAAACACATTGATGGTGTGTTTAGTTCAGTTTCTGTTGCTGGGATTAAAACAGCATCTAGTCTTCAAACTAAAACATGTCTGGCAGTGTTTCCAAGTCTACTATGATTCAGAAAGATTGATCAGCACACTACATCTAGCTCCCAAATATGGTTCATTCACCAAACAAAGTGAGTGACTTTTTGGGCCACTGCCCTTCTTCAGTGTTTCCAAGTCTCCCAAGTTTCTTGCAACACTATAGGAAGTCATTCATTTGAAGATGGAAATATTTTTGTGTGGGTAAAACCTGAAACTTTAGCTAATAGCCAACTGGCTGGTTGGTGGTATTTCTGTGAAAAGATGAGGCGAAAGAAGCCGGTGGCACTCACAAACACAAGCACACACGGCTCTATATCCATTAAGTCCATTGCAAATGCAGCTTTGAGGAAAATGTCAATATAATACAGAGAAGATAAAAAGAGAAGATGAAAGAGATCAGTGAGATCATCTCACTAAAACGACGCTGACAGATCCAGACTCATCTTCTGAGGTGACCATATTAAAGTCTATCAAGAAAACACGAGAACATTCGTCTCACAAAGATATTAAAATCTCAGTGAAGCGAGAGAGAGGTGCGTTACCTGTGCAACTAATGAAGACAGCCCAAGTGCTTTTCACATGACATGAGCTTTTTACATGACAGTTCAAATGAAAAACTCTCACCCCCGTGGGTGAGATGAGGCGCCTCATCTTTTTAAGTGTCGTAAATGTCCTTTCTGCCGCGACTCGATGTGGCCGAGGTCTGAGCTGCCTGCGCCGCAAACAAATTGCTGCCATTGTGGTTTGATGAGGAGGAAGGATGAGGCTCCGGTTGTCGCACCTTTTCATTACTCAACAACTCTGACATATCATTTAACCCGTGTTAAAAAAAATCTCTGTTCTAAAGTCAGATGGGTTCAGAATGACGGGGGAGAGAGAAAGAGGAAATGAATGGCGCCGAAACAGGAAGAGAGGAACGTTAAACTCATTTGGACTTGTCAGTTAAAATGAGAAGACTTCAGTGTTAGGTATGGCGTACCATGAAAAGTTGGTTAGCACTGGTGGCATTCACCATGTGTGAACAAGTCTTTTACTGTCAACTTTCTTCTAATCAACAGTAGCAGATGTAGAACATCAAAATGTCTGCAGGAGAAAAACAGTCCAGGAAAAACGTTGAAGCCACAGAGACGATGGAAGACTGCAGACTAGAAGTATGACTTATTTACTCAGGAAAACATGACTTTACTGATGCTATTTTGCTAATTATATCCATGAACTACAGTCCTTTTGTATCAGCATGGGCACTTTTCTCTGCAGCAGGAGGAAGTCTTGAGAACATAACAGATGGATGAACAATTCAGTGACCCAGTGCCACCTCTATGAACCACATGAGGGAAACATATCATTTGTTTCCACATCGTTGTCAAAGCCACAAAGTCATCAAAAGGAGAAAGAGTTGGGATGGATGGAGCAGTCAACCATATGACACAAGAGCTGTGTTCGAAGTCATCCACTCACTCCCTATTCCCTACATAATGTATAAGATGTAGTCCACTATATCATGTACACTATATATATATACACTATATACACAATGTGCAGTAGTGGTAGCTAACAGTTATGAACAATAGACAGCTTTTCTGCTACGAAGAAATACCGTTATTGTTAAAAGCTACACAACAAAGCCACTAAAGCTTTTAAATACGAGAGAACGGTCGCACTCCTCTCCCAGTTCCTGCTGCTGCGCCATTTTTCTTTTTCTGCGATCACAAAACATGGCCGCCGTGGTATACGGGAGTAAAATGTCAGGTACATCACTCGTACACTCACATGGAATGCTGGGAAATGAAGTTCTTCCAGGATAACGGGGACTTTCTACATGCTGGACCATGAATGAAACAAGATTCCACAAGATTTTGTGACGGAAGAACCAGATCTCGTTTGTAAAAATATTGGCTCAAATTAACCCGTACCAATATTTTCTGATATCATATTTTAATGCGGATATCGGCCAATGATATCTGTAGGCTGATTATATCGAGCATCCTTAAATACAAACAGTTGAGGCTAAAATACATTGTTTTTGCAATGCATTCCTCACAGTTAAGGGTGCCATTGTTTCCTTTTCACAAAGTTTTTTCTCTTGACCCAGTCTTTTTTTTTTTTTTTTTTGAAGCATTGCAAACATAGTGATGCATCTTTTGTTGAATTCTGGCGTGATTCAGATGTTAATTTGTCTTTGAGCAATCCTTCTGGCAATTTGTTTTCCCCTCAAAGTCAATAAAAAATAATCAAACAGAAATGTTTTGTTCTTCTTTTTAACTCCGTCTTTAAATGTCTTTTGGTTATAATTGCTTTTCAAACCTTTAACATTTAAGCTTTTTTTCCCCCAGTTAAATCCTTGTCAGCTAAATATTTGTTCAGTTCTTAAAGGCCATCATTTTCCTTTTGTTGTATCTCAGACGAAACAAGTGCAACAAAAATAGGACAAACCAGATAATGGGACACTGTTATGATGATGACAGTCAACCAGCTGATTATCAGCTGATGTTGGGCCATTTCATCTGAGCATCCTTCATGCTAATGCAGACTATCCTTGAAAGGAAGGACATCAGACTAAGAGACTGAAACTTTACCTACATGACAGAAAAGACTTGCTGTTTCTTGTATCACTGCCCAGTTTATATAAGAACTCTGCAACTTGTGTCAGAGTGGAAAGCTGCAGAGTGGAAACCAGCCCCTGGCTGCAGGTGATCTCACCTCAGCAGGTCAACAGGGTTACACGCTGGTTATTCGCAGCTGTGAAAAAACGTCCACAGGGGTGAGGAAACCTCTACAGAGCTGACGAAAACCATCATGACAGTGTTTTCACCTCCACTGCGAAGGACAGAGATGCAGCTGACAACAGACTGGAAAGGTGAAAGCGAACCAGACCAGGCTGCAGAGCAACACCTGCAGCTTGTAAACTCTTAACTGGTGTGTTATTAGTGGTCTGCATCTGTTTTCACGTTCCCCCTCACCCCCCATACATATGTAAGGGAATTTTAAATCAAGCGAATGCCTGCATAGAGTTTCACTTGTGTGTATTACAATGAAAAAAGCATGGATCGTGAAAGCATCGATTAGTTTCCTTAAGTTTTTTATTCTATTTTTCACATACAAACAAAAAAGTTTTGTAAAAGTTGTTTAATTTTTCTGTGTTTTTGCCTTGAGGATTAATTGGAGGGTTGGTGGATTGATTCTTGGCTTCCCCAGACAATATGTCAAAGTGTCATTGGGCGAAACACTGAACCCCATGATGCCTGTCGATGTTTCTATTGGGGAATGTGATAGTGAAAAGCACTTTGTATAATTACAACAGAGCTGTTGTATGAGTGTGTGTGAGTGTAAGAAGAGTTCGAGTTGACAACATATGGTTTGAAAAGCACCACATGAGACCAGTCTGTTTACCAAACCCATTAATAGGAGTGATGAGTCAATTCTCATCAGAAAAGGTTTCATGGGTCTGTTTGTCTCAAATGTAAAACTGTTAAAATCCTGGTGGAAGGGCTGTTATTTTGAGTCCATCCGGACATGATGGAACCAGAGTAAAACTTTAATTATTTTTCTTAAAGTTAACCTTGTGTTTTTAGCTTCCAACCATCATTACAAGAGCAAAGTGTAAATAGGAACTGTGACTGAGAGTAAAATATATAAGTGGTCAAATAAACAGTGTTGAATTTTGATTTTGTTGTTTAGTCAGACAATAAGTGTCATCGCATAACGTGAAGCTGCATTTCTGTTAGGAAAATAGCAAAAAACCTGTCGAAATTACAGAACTTTAAACTTTGTTATGGTCGGCCCATAGACCACAACAAAGAGGAGACGTGGGAACTTATGTATAAAAATATTATTTTATTAACTCAAAGAAACCAACGTAACCTAAACCAAACTAAACTAACTCAAGCAAACGCCAAGCCTGAGGGTGAGCAAGGGTAAGACCGGGCCGTTCCCTGGTGAGGGCGGTCATTTATGCCTATTGGAGGCAGTGGCCAGCTGCCTCCAATTACTCATCATCACCTTGCCTGAAAGAAACAACAGAAGTTAGATACATCGAGCATCGAGCTGCGACCTACGGTGTCCTGATGCAGGTGTACATGTGGACACTCCTATGCCTGAACATGGTGTTCGTTATGGACAATTCATGACGAGCACAGAAGTCCAACAACAAAACACCACTCCGGTTCAGATCAGGGGGGCCGTTCCTCACAATCACGCCCCTCCAGGTCTCACTTTTGATGCCCATGTGGGCATTCAAGTCCCCCAGCAGAACGATTGGAGTCCCCGGAAGGCGCGCTTTCCAACACGCTGTCCAAGGACTCCAGAAAGGGGGGGTACTCTGAACTGCCGTTCGGTGCGTAGGCACAAACAACAGTCAGGACCCGTCCCCCCACCCGGAGGCGGAGGGAGGCTACCCTTTCGTCCACCGGGCTGAACCCCAATGTACAGGCGCTGAGCCGGGGGGCAATGAGTATGCCCACACCTGCTTGCCACCTCTAACCGGGAGCAACTCCAGAGTGGAACAAGGTCCAGCCCCCCTCAAGGATGGTGTTCCCAGAGCCCGAGCTGTGCGTGGAGGCGAGTCCAACTATATCTAGTCAGAACCGCTCGGCCTCATGCACCAGCTCAGAGGTGACATTCCATGTCCCTAGAGCTAGCTTCTGCAGCCGGGGGTCAGACTGCCAGGGTCTCCCCCATGCTCGGCCGCCACCCAACTCACACTGCACCCGACCCCTATGGCCCCTCTCGCGGGTGGTGGGTCCACAAGAAGGGGGGCCCATGTCGTCCTTTCAGGCTAAGCCTGACCGGGCTCCATGAGCAAAAGCCTGGCCCACCTCTAGGCCTGGCTCCAGAGGGGGGCCCCGGTGACCCGCGTCCGGGCGAGGGACACGTGGCTCCATTGCTGTCCGTCTCCATGAGGGGTATTTGGGCTGCGCTTTGTCTGGTCCCTCCCCTAGTAACCTGTTTGCCATGGGTGACCCTGCCAGGGGCATAATCTAGCCCCAGACAACATAGCCCCCAGGATCACGCAAACCCCTCCACCACAATAAGGTGGCAGCCCAGGGAGCCCCCAATGTCCCAAATTTATTTGATCAAGGTAGACTGAATTTGTTTTTGTTTTTACAATTATCTGGCAACCCCCTGATATTACCATGTGTCCCACATGGGGGTCCCGACCCCCAGTTTGAAAACCACTGCTGTAAATCAGGCCGTGCTGACAGAATGTTTTCACAGTTTTCCACATTTTGTTTAAGATGCATCCAAAAACTGATTCAGCTTTTTGTCTTAAATCTAAAACCTTGATTCCACGTACAAAAACATCAAACTGCCCACTTGGTTTACGAACCTTTGGCAGCTTCAACTGTTCCTGAGAATGATCCCATGAGCTTTTCTCACCTTTCCTTTGGAATTTCCTCCCATCCTTCTTGGCGGTGTTAAAGTTTAACGGGCAGATTCAGAACAAAACCATTTTCAGATGTTTGGAGAGAAGCTCCTCTGGCTTCAAGCATGAGTGGAGTCACTCCAGGAGTTTTACAGCTCCACTCTCGTGTTTTCTCCATGTTATGCTTTGTGTTTCGCTTGTGTTGAATTGTAAACTTTCAGTCCAGGATGAGAACTTGAGCTCTGTGAGTTTCTCTCTTTGTATTCCTTCGTATCCATCTGACAATCTATCATTGTCTGACGGTCCCTGTTGCACGTCTGTGTCGGACTGCAGGGATCACATTTATGAGCTGATGCTCACTGCTTGGTTTCCTTCACGCAGCATTGGGAATTGTGGCCAAGTAGTTCAATCATGCCTTCATCTTATGCTTCGCATGGCCTAAGAGTCATTCAGGTGTCTTTTGGCAAATTCCCAGCAGGCTGTCATGAGCCTTTTAGAGAGGAATATCTTCTGTCGGCCCACTCTACCATGAAGTCCTGATTGTTGGAGCGATGCATGGATGCATGTCCTTCGCTGAAGTTCTCCCATCTCCAGAGAAAAGCTCTGGATCTAATTCACAGAGACCTCTCTGACCAGGTCCCTTCATACCTGATTACACAGTTAGCTGGACAGCCTGACCTGGAAGTTTGGCTACGAACTTCTCTTTTACAACAGTGGAGTCTCTTATGGTTTTAGGTACTTAAAATTGCTGCAAATATTTTCTTGTGTCACAGGCTAACACATCTCTCAACATCATTTTCTCTTTTAAATCTGACATAAACTATCTGCTATTAGACCTTATATTATAAATAGAATATAATAATTTAGTATGTTTAATTATACAACTATTTTTCATTTTGCAATTTGCAAATTCCTTCTGGGATAAATGAAGCAGGGATGGGCATTTCGATACCTTGGAGTCGATAAATCAATACCAGCCAGACAAAATATCGGATTTGATACTTTTTGAGTATCGCGATACCACTGTCCAGATACAAAACATGCAATTTGTTTTCACTTGTAAGAGTTTTAGGCAATGAAATTATGTGTGAAAGCAGCCAGATTCTAGCTTCTGTGTCACATGATGATGGTAGCCAATAAGATGTTATGATGATGCTGCTACTCGTGATGATGATGTTTTGGTATTTTTCAGTACTTTAATGCAGGTTTTTGAACATTATGTTTTGGTAAATTTATAATATTACTTTTCCATTTTATATTTGAACATTTTCCACTGAATAAATAAACACTCTTAACTTGTACTTAAGTTATTTGATAATTAAATTAAGTTTTTAATCTTATTTTTGTTTAATTTCTTTAACAATATAATTCTTGTTTTAAAAGCATTTTTTCCAGTACTTCTGTTCTCAAGTGTTACTTATATTTAATTGTGCTCTTGTGTTCAAGATATTAATGCAAACTGTACAATCATGTGGTTTTCTTTAAAGGGACCAAAAGTATCGGTATCAACAAAAAAGTACCATAAACTACTGGTATCATATCTACATGAAAAATTTTGGCATTGCCCATCCCTAAAATGAAGTATTTTTAATTTTATTTTGACTTGATTATGTTCAGTGAATACAAAAGCATCTTATGTCTGAACATGCCATATAAGAAGATAAAACAACTTTTAGTTTAGGACTGAGCAACCATGCACTGTCGATTTAACACCACCACCTAGCCTTACACACAGGTTTGGGATGATGAGAATAGTAACTGGAAACAACCCATGCATACATGTCAAAAACATGGAAATGTTCTGACTCTTCCGCCAACCAATGAAGACCAGTCAGACCTGATTCTGATGTGTGGAAAGATGGGACAAGTTGGGAAAAGAGACAATGAAGAAAGAAAAGAAAAAGGAGGAAATCACACATATTTAACTCATGAAATCACTGATTAAAGCAGGACGAATGTGAACATTTGCACTTTGACCATCGTCCGGTCTATGCAAAGCTAGACTGCAAAACAGTTTACTGCTTCTGCAAATAAACTCATTTACTTTTTGAATATTTTCACCAAATTACACTCACATGAAGTAGAGGGGTTTTAATGATGTTAAATGGAGATAGGAGGTTTGTACCCGACAGCGACGAAAAGCAGTTAACTGTTTTTTCTAAATGGTGGTTAACTGTTTTTGAAAATGAACTCTTCAATTGTTAATGTAGTCTGTTAAATTCTGATAATGGACACCTTGTCAGGTATTATCCCTGACATAACTGACTCGAGTCTGTGGTGTCGCTATCATACCTCTGTCTTCTTACACATCATATAGCGTGTTATTGTTGTTCAGCTCCACACGTGACTGCTACGAACTGAGTGAGTGATCAGCACAGTTCGGTTCTGTTGCACCATGCCTGCTGTGCTGAGCCTCACTGCAAATTTGACAATGGCAGGAAGAATAAAAACTAGTTCCTACCAGTTAGGTATAATTTAGACAAGACTTTGATATTATAGTTGCTTTTTACTGTATTCTGGTCTGGGAAAAAAAAAAATCCATATCCATATCCATCCATTTACAAAAAAGCACTAAAATATTGATATTTTGACATGATAAATTGATTCTAGAACATAAAAAGCTGGTATCGGAGGTTTTAATATTTCAGTATCGATCAGTACATCAATAGCTTCGGGTCCTTTTGCAAGGCTGCAAATGAAAAGTGATGCAGGTGTCATGTTAATGTAATAATTAGAGAAGTACTTGACTTTTTACTTTGAGATGGAAATCAGCAACTGTCTGGCATATTTTTTAAGAAAATAACAGATGTTACAAAAAAAAAAAAAAACTTATCCAAATGACTTAAGACATCAGATAAAAATTAGTGAGCCACTGCATGCAGTTTACAACGGGTACAATTTCATTAACAAGAAAATAAAATTGGTTTAAAAGAAAAAACTTAAATAAATAAAAAAAATCTGATAAGGTGGTGAAGACAGCATGACAATGTGCTGATATTAATAAATAACTCTGTTATGATGTGCTGGAGACTATTTTGCTCTGTCACCCCTTCATTTCAAGCCGTTATTAATTAATTCAGACAACACTGCAGCCTGTTTGCTCTCTTCTGACTGAGAGAAGTGGCCTTAACGGTACACAAAAGAAGAAAGAAATGAAAATGAGTCATAAACAGCTCTGACCCTGTAACAACCTGTGACTTATTAACACAACTGTAAAAACTCCTACAACTCACCTCTTTGTAATCTCCAGATCTGAGAAATACCTCAAACGTACATGTGTTTAGCGAGTGGGAGGCAAGATAGCGACACAAACAAGTCAATTCTGATCTCGTGCAGAATCCTCAATCCTCTCGATGAATTAGGCCGTTCACCCTGAAGGCAACGCTACACGGCGAAGAGCTCCGCTCTCTCCTTCCCCAGCCATGAGTGGGCTCAGGCAGAAAAAGCTTACAAAATTTTGTCCTGACCTTGTTGATTCTCTCTCCATACAGTCACTGCAGCTCAAACATCAAGCACACAGTTAACTTCATACCCTGCAGGGAGATGCATGCACAGACATGATGCATGTGAGAAATGCACCCATGCAGATTGGCCTGCAGCTGCAAACTGCTGCCAGCATGACATTGTCTGTTGGTGTGCGTGGGAAGCATTTACCAACAGACAAGGGCGCAGTCAAATCCAATCAGTGGGAAAGTTAAATTCACCCCTCTGTGAATAAGAAGCTGCAGCAGAAGCTGTAGCAGGTTCAACAGTTTCTCCTGCAGATTATTCCATTTTGTTTTGCTGTTTTCTCATGCAACTGTTAGTGGACTTTTGTATGTATGGAGCAAAATAAAACTGACATCGTAGCAGTTTCGGAGAGGAAAGAACATGGCTGTTGCAAGGCTGCTTTGCACTTTGCTCAGGAGCTTAAAGTTTGCCAGAGGCTCATCTCTTAGTTTCCGTTTCTAAAGCCCCTTTCAGATTTGCACAGGAAAGCGGTAATATTGCGGACTCTGTCCTTTATAACGCTTGCATTCAGAAATGCGTTCCGGTCTTTTACCTCGGAGATGTAGCCGACATGTACCGGCTGGTCTCCATGTCATAAGAGTGGAAATGTTGCGGTACGTTGTTTTGGCTGAATGTACAAGAAAATGTTCCAGACAGGGCTGAAGGGAGTGTGTGGCTGTCCTGACTTATCCGCAACACTTCCTGATGTTGCCCGGGACGTAATACGTCCGCAAGGAAGCGGCATGTTTGAAAAGACGAGTCCGTTTAAAGAGCGAATGGACTTTACCGCCAATGTTCGGAAATGCAAGTCTGAAAGCAGCTTAACATGTGTTTGTTCGGGCGGGACTTCGTGAAGGGTCAGTTGCTTAAAAACATACAAACCCCTCATAACTGCTAAATTAGATGGAAACAGGGTTGGAGCGTGAAGAGACATTTGGGAGCTGAAAGAGCCAACTCTTCGAGGGCAGCCGAGTCTACTAGACTTGTAGTCAAGACTGCATAAACCAAAACCAAGACACAACCAAGTTGTTTTCACACAGGACACATTTAGGTCGACCTAACTGGGTTTTGGTACTGAACACAGCGTGACGGGTGTGTGAACTCGCCACTCGCGCTCATAGGAAAACCACTGCAGACCCTTGAGCAAGGTCCTTAACCCCCACCAACTGCTCCCCGGGCGCTTTAAATAGCAGCCCACTGCTCTCAGCTTCAACCTGAGATGGGTTAAAAGCAGAGAACAAATTTCCTAATTGGCTCTCTAATTGGGATTAATAAAGTATATCTTTTTTTATTTATTTTTTTACTCAACCTAAGTCGCTCGCTCTCGGACTGGCTGTACAGGGTGGTTTCAAAGCGGCTTGTGTCGACCTGAAAAGCGGCACAAGTGATGTGTGAACGCGCACCAATTTTAGCGTGACCTAATCTCAGATACTCCACCTTTTTTAACTAAACAGGTATCCGTAGGCAGCTGTACGGTCAGGATATCCTTCTTATTGACAGTGTTATATTACAAATAACAGGGTAACACAGCCGACCTGTAACGTTTAGTATCATCTTGTGTCTGCTAGCTACTAAAGTATTTCAAATGTTAACATCAACAGGAAGTTCACAAACACTGCACAAATTACCAACAAGGGCTAGCAGGCTAAGCTAATGCTCGTGTTTACAACTCACCGCTACGTGGCTGTTCGTCGATGATATCTGCGTATGGTCGGACTTCGTGGTTCTACAGAATCAATCTGTGTCTTGCTCTGGTTTGTCTGGAAATCCGCCGCCTCCAGTGTATGCCAATATTGTTCTCCACACCTAACCGTGTCTCGTCTTGAACATGCTCCATCATTCACGTGAGTTTTGTTTACAACAAAGCCACGCTTTACAGCTGGGACGTGTCTACTTACGTCTGGTTGCCATGGATACACAACGCTCCAGTCTGTACAGTGACTGTTGGGCGCGGTGATTAAAAAGCATGTGTGAAATGGAGCCGTATTAGTTGAAAATTGAAACATTGTAACATTTTCACTGCTGCGGCAGCGCCTGGCTCCGCCCACACGAGTGAAAATGACCCAAAACTAGATTAACACGAGACCATTTTGCATAACTTGTAGAACCAATGCATAATACTGAGTTCAGCTGCTTAGTATAAATATGAGATTGTATGATTTGGTACTTGATTGGTACTTGAAGGTGGCGTATAATGATATAAAAAACAAAAACAAAACTGTGCCTGTCTGGATATTATAGGTCACAAATCCCTTCGAGACCGCTCGGCCAGTCCGAGACATTGCAAGATCAGAGACCCGAGACCAAGACCGAAGACTGCTGAGGCCGTCGCAAGACCAAGACCGTGAAAAACGCTGCTTAGACACTACAATGCTAGCATCTAAGGAGCCGAATCTTTGAAAGAAGATGAACTTTCCATCACGAATGGAAGACTTACAAATTATTCACACAGCAACATGACATGACTGAACTCTACAGTATATAATCTGTTTTCCACAGTGATGATGTTTGGGAACACTTATAACTCCCACCTGGGAAATAATTTCACTTCTAATTATTCAAGTTCCTGACTGATTTCCCAACAAACTGCTGTTAATTGTAGTTATTCTAATGCTTAATAGACTTTCTGATCAATGGCAGGTCAGATGCAAAACAATCAATCACTTCCTGTCATACATTCCCATGAGAAATAAGGAGCAGAAATAAGATATAATCTTATTTTGTCTCCTAATCTAAAGATATGCTAAGCGGCTTACAGCCAAAATAATCCAATACCATAAGAAATGTCTATGTTCAATTAAACCAGTAAACATTTTAAAGGAAAATATCAACATTCACATGTTCTAATAAATCAGACAATGCACAACAAAGCCAACATCTTTATCATGACTCACAGCTGTTCTGAAACTTATAGTTGGACGTTCTTAAGAAGGCTGTGGTCAAAATTCAAATTCCATGTTTCTGGGACTGTTTTTATATCTAAAATTTAATAAACAGTCCACTACAATAACTTAATTAGAGGCTGAGCATCGGCTTGTTTTTCCATTCATGTACCGGATCATCTGCTCATGCAACACATGAACACAATCATTCTTTTTGTTTTTTTATAAAACAAATCTTCACTGTGAACCAAACAAAGAAACTGAGCAGCACATGTGTTACACACGCTGTGTGATTAGAAATGTACAATTAGGCCACCACGGCATCATTGCATAACTCTAATTAAGATAATAATTATTTGGTGTTCATTCTGTTTGGAGTCTAAGAGAATAAAGATTATGTGTGTGCATGTTAATATGCTCATTAACTCTGTACGAATGTTCGTCAATAAAAGTGATTCCCTGTTTGGTTGTTGTCTCATTTGCTTGATTTAATGCCTGTGAACTGCAAAAAAGAAAGAAGACAAAAAAATTTAAATAAAATCCAACCATTGTGTGTGATTGCATTGGTGTCAACCATCCACATCATTTGCATCTCTTGAATGTTTCTTTGTATTATTTTGTCTCTTTTTGTTTGTATTCAATCTTCTTACCTGATCCAGGACCACAGATATAATTAGCATTTTTTGCTATCATCCATCATGTTTACATCATACTTTTTCGGTATTGTGTTCATCAACCTGCATTGCCCAAATTAAATAAATAAATAAATAATAACCCTGACAAGCTTTCAGGAGGACTGTTAAATATGATCAGCTACTCCATAGTGCTGGAGAGGTCTGCTAATTTAGCCTAAACTAGCCTGCATCTACGGCGGCCCAAAAGAGTCACAGCAGTACAAAAGTCACAACACCACACAACTAACCACAATGCTCCAAAATTACCCCCAAGAAAATGCAAATACCCACAAAACTACAAAATTAGTCACAACACAATAAACCAAAAGGCAACAAAATTAGCCACATTGCTCCGAAATTAACCCCAACAACATGAATTACCACAATGCTAAACAAAAAATCAACCACAACACTACACAGTCAACTACAATGCTACAAAATTAGCCATGACACAATAAGCCACAAAACTACAGAATTAGCCATAACACAACACTATTTTTTTAGCGTTGTGGTTAATTGTGTTGTTTTGTGGTTAAATTTGTAACATTGTGGTCGCGTTTTATCGTGGCCAATTTTGTAGCATTACGGTTGCGTTGGTTAAATTTGTAGCATTGTGGTTAACAGTGTTGTGTTGTGGTTAAATTTGTAACATTGTGGTCGCGTTTTTCATGGCCAATTTTGTATGTTATTGTGTTGTGGTTAAATTTGTAGCATTGTGGTTAATTGGGTTTTATCTTGGCTAATTTTGTAGCATTACGGTTGTGTTGTGGTTAAATTTGTAGCATTGTGGTTGACAGTGTTGTGTTGTGGTTAAATTTGTAGCATTGTGGTTAATTGGGTTGCATTGTGGCTAATTTTGCAGCGTTGTGGTGACTTATATGTTATGGGGTCTGTTTTGCTGTGGCACTTCTGGGCCACCGTATGCATCCCATTCAGAGGGCCTTGTTTCCGCACACGGTGTTTCAGGCTGTATCAGAGTTGAAAATTGCTGAAAAAAACCCAAACATCCAATTGATTTTAACTGTAATGTTGACTGCAAGAGACACATTTTTCTGACTCCTTGGTTTGTGAGCATCTTTTCCAGTGAAAATGGTCAATTTAATAAGAATTTTCGGAGCTGTTTGAGTGTTTATCTGATCATTCATGACTGCGCAGGCGGATCCAGCCGCGGTGTTCAGTGAACGGAACAATTTGGCTCAGGAATATAAACTGGTGCTGATACTGAACTGTTTTGTCTGCTGTGCCTCATCAGTATGCAGCCCACTAGAGAGAAATATGTCATGTTTACCAAGGCCTCCATGAACAATTGGAAGGGCGGCAGCTTATTAGAACAGGTTGTTGGAGATGCAATACGCATTGTGTTAACATGTTTTTACTTTTAACCCAGGTTGTGGAAACTAAACACATGCTGAAGCCTAAACTAAATGACCCAGCTGAACCTCCCCATACGTGAGGATGGATTACTGCTTTCTAACTATACTGACAGCTATATTAAACACTGAGCTCTGCTGTGATGGAGCAGAATTAATCTTCATGTTGGTGGTCTAAATATCAGCATGCTGAGAAAACAAACTCTCTAATCAAGTAGACAGCAGAATATGAGCGCTTGATGTATTTCCTCATCTAGACTATTATATTGAGGATGAACATGTGAATCAATCTTTCTTGGGCTCCTCTTTGCATGTTATTGTTTTCATTTGGAAGCCTAATTGTTCATGAATAAGAATAAAACGGTTGTTGAAGCTTTCACTGCTGTACAGAACATATGCTTGTATCCACATCACTGAAACATCCGTGAGTTTTCTTTGATAACTACATGTATAAATATTTTACACGAATGATGGAGTTAAGCATCCTTTAATCCATGCAAGGCTACGCATGCTAAAGCTAGATGAAGTGTCATGAGCTATGGTTTGAAGTTAAAGTTGCCGCCATGTTTCTGGAACTAATTAGAGAAGTACATCACCCATCAACCTGACATGCTAATTATCAATTAAATGGCGCGTTTTGGGAAATGTGAAGTTTTACAGGGGGAAAAAGTCATGTGATAGTTGATATGATTTCTGTCTGCCATGAAGGTGATGGGGAAGACTGGAAACCTCTCCCTCTGATCGATCCATGAGCTATACTATAACTACACTGTCAGATATGTCACACATCCGTTATCCTGAGTATGAGTTATTACCATCTGGTAAAAGATACCATGTTCCAAAATCCAAACTGAACCATGACAAGAAATCTTTTCTCCCCATTTCTATCAGGATTTTATATGATCTTAGAATATACAATTTAATGGCTACATGGACTGTGCAATATCTATTTATCACACACACACACTCACCCCCCCCCCCCCCACACACACACACACACACACACACACACACATATATATATATATATATATATATATATATATATATATTTATATACTGTATATACAGCCATGAAAAAATTGAGAGACCAACATTGTCATCAAAAATAATTGTTATGCAATTGAGTACCAGCTGTGGTGTGAATCATGTGACTAAAAGAGACAGAAAAGAAAATATAGAATGCCTAAAAGCTGTTTTTGGCAGTAAAATGCCAAAGCTATAGACGTAAGAACTTAACCAAAATCACTTATCAAGAACAGCATTGAAAGTGGCTAGATATGAAATATGAGAAAACAAGGGTGGTCTCTTCTGTTTTTTCCATGGCTGTTTAATATGTACATATACACACACTAGGTGTGTAAATCGCTGGTTTGATCATGATGCGATATTATATCAATGCAATGGATACACGATTCAACATGCCGATATCCCAAACTCAGTCCCAATACGATTTTGATTTGACTTGATTCAGGATCCACTGATCAATTTAAACTATATAAAACAATATTAGAAGCAATAAACAAGGTTATTGTTTCTTAACAACTGTGAGCTTTGCAGGAAAATCTCCCCATCACATCTATTCACTGCACAACTATAATGGATTTTGTTGTGAAAACGTTGTTAAAGGACCTTCAAAATAAAACCAATTTCATAATAAAAGTCGGTTTGATTTCGATCTTTGGTCGATATTGGTTTTTTTTTGGATCGATTTACGATCAATACATTGATCTTTATCGATGAACTACATCGTAGCTTCAGTAACATCAACGGTACCTAGAACTAGACTTCTCAATGGAGACATGGCCATTAAACCGGTCACCAGCTTCGTCATTCAAACCCAGGTTTTTGACTGTGTTCATGTAAAACAGGGCGAGTTGGCATCAACTCACAGATCATAATATTTTTTAGCAAATTGGGAAATAACAGCTGTTGCAGCCTATAAGCAGGAAGGAAAGGAGTTATAAAGAAAACTAATGCAGAATTAGCCTGATTAATGTTACCGCCACATCATGAAAGCATGATCATGATCAAAACAACTGAGACTGAACCTGAAGTTGATGATGTATTGGAATATCTAAACTGCAAGCAGCACTGAGACTTTAAACGTAGCGCTACCCTCCACTGTTTGTTAAGTGTGTTTACGTTTGGAGAAAGACCAGTCAGCTTTTACACATCAAAGCCAGGGATGCATCAGAAATGACAGCAGCGGCAACATGAACTAAATTGTTAAAATGCTGAACAAAAAAGGAAAAATCCACAGCACAGAAACAAAACTGAGTTAGATGGAAAGATCACAGGAAATATTTGGCTGCAGAAAGAGCGAGCAATGGAAGAGATTAAAGGATTATACCATCCTGGATGTTACTGATGGATCAAAGATGTGTACACCAAAAAGGTAAGCCCCTCAGAAATGAGGAATGATTATTATTCTCCCATTGATGCGCATTTAGTTTATTTTTTTTTATATTAGATTTCAGAGTTTCTGCAGCCAAAGGGTCATGAAATTGACTCTGGGTTCTGTAGAGTAAAGAATATGCAATCCATGGTAGAAACAAGCCAGAACTGTAGCTGTGTGGGTTTTATGGAGATCACTCCGTTAAACAAAACATCGATTTACTGAGTACATCGCCTTTAAAATGAAGCAGAAGAGATGCAGGATTAACCCTGAAAGACTCTTTTACAGAAGTGGAAAGTTATTTTTGTAGATCTCTGGCTCATCATAGTTACTGTAGTTTACTACACGAACTGGAAATCAACTTTACTTAAAGATTAAGAGTTTCAGGAAACCATTTGATAATCAGTGCACTTACAAACTACTTTTGACTTTTCAAACATTCAAATACTGGCTCCCTTTAAAGCGAGACTACATATGTTTCTGAAACTACTTCTGGCTCATTTCATGGTGTGCTGAAGTTTATTATGATTATTTCAACAGTCTTAATAATAATAATGATAATAATGCTAGGAATGTTTGATATTGGCCATTTTACCCGATATTGTCCGATTCTTAATTTCCTATATCCGATATCAACCAATACCAATATATGCAGACAGAGTGAGGTTGTATCTCTCATATTTTAAGACAGAGAGCAAAGATCCCAAAAATCTCCTTAACTCAGCCAGAGGAGTTCACTTTGGACATCTGGCTGCCAGATATCAGATACTAGCAGGTATTAGATACTACCAGATATCAGATACTAGCAGGTATTAGATACTACCAGATATCAGATACTAGCAGGTATTAGATACTACCAGATATCAGATACTAGCAGGTATTAGCCAACATGTGGCTCATTCTAATGTTTCTGACAACTTGCTCACTTAAAGGAGAGATGACGTAGCAGTAAAAACTAGTTTATGTTGTTCAATCAATCAATCAAATAAAATTTATTTAAATAGTACTATTCATGCAAAGCAGCTAAAAAAAGTGAAACAAAAAATAAAAACAACACATCACAAGAGCAGTCCCCCAAGTTTACCCAAAACCGCCCCCCCCCCCCCCCCCCCCCCCCCCCCCCCCCCCCCCCCCCCCCCCCCCCCCCCCCCCCCCCCCCCCAAACCACCACCACAGAAGCGGTCTGCGGAGGCACGGGCCCTGGCATTTCTTCATATGTCAAATCTCCAAAGAAAAACATCACTTGTTACAGTGGGGGATTGTTTTGAAAGGCCACACCTCCCTTCCTCAGTAATACAGTTGGGTGCGGTAATGATACGCAGCTTTACCTGGAGACCAAGTTGACTTCATTTTGATTGGCTACACCTTATTTGGCTATAACCTTATTTAGAGAAAGTAGGTTAAGCTGCGGTCGGAGTTTGCTAAAGGCTAACTGCTAGCAACATGGGCAGTTCAGACAGTGTGAACTATGTTTATCAGACAAGACAGCATTTAGAAAATAAATAAACTTACAGGTAATGACAAGGTTGTGGTCGCCTCCCTCAGTGTGGCTGCAGAAGTTTTCTTTTAAATCCATTTGTTTGAAAACCCAGACCTGACTGCTCAGCAGCCACTCCTCCACTTGCAGTTGAATCAGACTAATTGGAGCAAATGAATTACGTAGAATGATAAGCTGCTGACTGATTCAACTGTTTCTGAACAAAGAAACAAAGCTGACAGGGACTTTGATAATCATTCTGGACATTCACATGGCCTCATCAGTGCACATTAGATCATATTATACACCCAAAACCCCAGAAAAGTGAAATTTGATGTCATGGCACCGTTAACCAACAACTTAAAACCAGACATATTTAGCAGCATAAAGAAGTCGCTGTGAGAGCAGCTGCACCGTAGTCACGTGCTTGAAAGGAATGCTGGGATATGAAGTTTTCCACAGCGCTTTTCTACACGCTGGGCCAATAGACAACAAGATCTCGCAACAGAACAATGAGATTTCATGTAAAAATGTTGATACTAAAAAACCATACCAATATTTTCCGATATCACATTTTAATTTAAATTTATTTAATTTCAATTCAGTATCGGTGGATAATTTCGGACAGGCCGATAATATCGGACATCTCTAATTAGGATCTTTGTGGTTTCCAGGCAACAGAATCAAAACTTCAGTGATGATATAAAGCCGTTGTTTATTTAAAATGATAAAATTCTGGCAAATTAATTTTTTTCCCCATAAATCTTCAGAAACGTGAAAAAGTAGAAACCCAAGTTTAATTCTGTAATACTAGAAATAAACCTGTCACAAAGAGGCATAATTAATGTGGTGATGGATCTGAAGTACAAATTTACTGCTTCATATCATCACTAACATCAGGGAAACTGGTTTGTTCATTTATTTGTTTTAATGCAGCATTGAATTGCCTCGTGTATGAAGCGTGCGATATAAATAAATATGCCTTCCCTTCTTTCTAAAATGAAGTCTGCTCACCACCTTATTTCCATTATTTATTAGGATTTGTCAATAGAAAGAGGAAAAACAACTATTTGTGTTGCCAGTAAATAAAATAAGGTGAGGTTTGTTTATCAGGAAAACTGCTTTTTATTTGTTGGAATCTATATTTCTCTTCAATCCTTTCTTGTTAGTAGTTTTTTTTTTTTTTTTTTTAATTGTTGTTTTGGATTTTATTGTTAGCGGTTGTTTGTTATTGTTGTATTTTGTTAATTTAACCTTTTCAGTCCCATTATGGTGACATACAGGAATAAACCGTAAATTGACAGCAGTTCTTGCACAAGATGCAGAATCCTGCTGTAACTGATGTTATTTCAGCTAAAACTTGAGTAAATTACTCATCAAACGCTGCATTAGTTTAATTACGGTGAGCAGAATTGACAGCATGACTCATTTAAAAGGAAAGAATTAGATAAGTAAACAAGTGTCCTGTAAGGACTACCTTACAGTGGCAGAGAGGGGAGCTGAAATGGTTTAGATTGAACTATTATGTGTTCACTCTCTGCTTTTTATGGCAGCATGTCTGAAACAAGTGGCTGGAAATTGCAGTAAAACCTTCCATGAATCAAAAAGAAAGTGGCGGCGTCTGAGATGTCAGCCTGACACAGAGCTAAGCACCACTTTGCAGAAAAGACATGAAATGCATGTCATCTTATAGATTTAGTATCATTTTCCAACACCATAAACACACGTTTCAAACCTGCAAATTACTGCATTATCATCTTTGTTTACCTTTAGATATTTGTTGCTTTGTATTTTTACCCATAACATGCAACCCCTCTGACTGGGGAACACCTATAATCCCCAGCGGTCATCGACCACGATAAGTGTCAGCTATGTTTGTCATTCCATTTTTCTGTTCTTGTATCATCCTCCTGCAGATAGCAGCTGTCCAACTGCTCCTCTGAAATCACTTCTACCTTCAACTTAAATCAGAGAGTATGTTTAAACCCCTGCAGACAAAAATCAGAGCCGCCTTTCATCTGCAGAGAAGATGGAGAGAAGGAAGTGGGGACAAAACTAAGAGAGGAAGAAGAAAGCGGGAATCTTGCTCTTGCTAATGATAGAGAAGAGGTGTGTTGGGCGGAATAAAAGATAACTTCTTGGTTGTGTGTTTGAAAGAGAGCCGTGAAGGGAGGAATAATGAGAAAGACAGAAGGAGTTGGGCTGAGAGACGCGGAGATGATGCAGATGGAACATCTTTAATGCAGACTGTGATGCAGAGCTCGGCTTTGAGCTGTGAACCTGTGTGATGATAAGGAAAAACAGCTCACTGCACAGCCTGCTTTAACTTAAATGCACTGAAATAAAAAGTTTAAAGGGACCATTTAAACTTTTTGCCTCTTTCCTTCACTGTAGCGTCTTAAACAGCAATTTGTGCATGTAAATGTTCTTCAAATCAAACTCTGGAACACGGTTCTCTCTCCAGCAGAGAAAAGAAAAGCTGCCCCTGATGTGCTTTGTTAGTGGTGGATCTTTTTCTTCTTCTACTTACTATATTCCCCATCATGTAACACATTTGCATAATGACTGCCAAGCAGACACCTTTTAAATCTACAAAATAACACAAAATGTGGTGCAGTTCGGGCAGACTTTCTTTTTCTTCATTTAAGCATCAGTGGTTGAAATTCATTTGCACCTCTTCAGTCATACCACTTCAAACTTTCATTATATTTCCTTTATTTTCCAAATATGATTGCTTTTTAAAGTGTGAGAACAGAGAGAGCAGAACTCAGAGGGCTTGTTGGGAAGACTCACACTAGGGACACACTGCATGCCGAAGTGCGCTGAAGCGCAGCACGCCGAATTTCTCCTCGACACCGCCCTTCTTTCTGTCCACATCAGATCCGCACAGTCGGCAGGCCGTCCTGCTTCTCTGCTGTACTTCTATAACCTGGATACACCGCAAAAACTCAAATCTCACCGAGTATATTTTTTCTCATTTCTAGTCAAAATATCTCATCACACTCAAAATAAGACAAAATTACTTAAAGAGAAATATTACAGTGCGACATAAGATCTTTTTTTTAAGGCAATGCATCTTATTTCAAGAAATCTTATCAAGAAAATTTTGCCTGCTCCATTGGCAGGGTTTTATTATTGGCTTTATTGTTGGCTTATTACAAGCAAAAAAAATCTCGGCTGCTCTTAAAATAAGTACAAAAAAGATTTTTTGCTTGTAATTAACAAAAAAATTCTTCCAAAAGAGCCAGCAAAAAGGCTCTAAAAATATACTAAATGATGTTGTTTTGAGTAAAATATGGACGCTACCCACTCAGGACACTTGGATTACATTTTCGAGCAATGTGGAGGAATATTGCCAAGTTTTTGTGGACTTTTATGGACCTTTATGTGTTGGGTGCCGGTGAACTTCATTATATGAAAGTTGGGGGTAAAACGAAAACCTGTCTGATCTCCAGCTGCAATTAAAATAATAAAAAAGTGCTCCAGAGTCTTGCTCAACATGAAGGCGAGTAGAAAATGAAGGCACAAGATTCTATGGGTGTACTATTCTTTTAAAGGTAGAGTCCGGAGGCCCCCCACAGTTTCTGTTTGCAAACAACAGTATTCAAACTGAGCCCCTCCCTCTCAGGCTAATGGCCGCCTCGTTCTTCAGCCTATTCAGCTTCAACGAGTCCTTCAGAGCTCAGAAGCGGGTAAAATCCAAACCGATATTAACCCTGGTTTTCCAACGTGCACTATCTAAAGCTCTTCCCTTTTCTTTGGTGCATCCGCCGTTTTTTTCTTTCTTTTCTTTTTTTTCCCTTCGAGAGTTCAAGTGACTGGCGTCTGCTCCAATCATGAGCTTATTCCCACACGGCGTCATGCTCTTAGCTCTGTCATTGGCTGCTGATATAAACAGAAATCTCCACCCAGAAACATCCCGACCACAACAAAACAAAGCTAAAGAGCGAATTACAGACAGGGGGAGAGAGAGTTGCATTCAAACTCACCACTGCACGTGAGCAGAAGCCCAAAGGCGCAGTTTGAGACGGATTTCACTAAACGTTTATTTTCAGAGGGGAAACTTCGGACTCTACCTTTAAGTTCAAACTGAGCATCAGAATGAGGAAGAAAGGGGACTTAGTGGTTGTTGGTCTGAGTATTTACTGGGATTTCCAGGGTTCCAGAGAATGATCTGAAGATGAGATGCAGTGAGCAGCAGCTGTCTGGACCACAATGTCCGGTTCATGTCAGAGGTCAGAGGAGAACGGACAGACTGGTTGGAGATGATGGAAAGAGCTTTTAAATTGCATTAGAAATCTCACTAAATATACCAGCAAAGTCATCCAGCTCTGCCGTGTGCTTCAGCGCAATCAGGTGTACCGGAAAACCGCCACTGACAACCATTCTGGTTTGCGTCTGATGCAAATTGCCATTAAATGTGTTACTTTTTAACACGTTAATTTTTCATAAGTGATTGATCATAAATAATGCGGTAATGTCCCACCCTTAGTTTTTCCATTTTAAGATAAGATAAGATAAGATAAAACTTTATTATCTCACATTGGAGAAATTCACTGATACATCAGCTCTTCAAAAGATAAAAGGAGAGGATTACATTCTAAGAAAGTACAGAGAAAAGAAAAAAATACATAAGTAAATAAATTTAAATCTTTTAAAAGTGCAAATGAGGAGTAAGAAATAAATATCTATGAAATATATAAAAAACTATTGTGTGTAGATAGCTAGCTACACAGATGAATTATATAGTCTGACAGCAGTAGGAATGAAAAGGGACCTGCGGTAGCGTATTCCTTCTTGCACTTAGGGTGTTACTTTTTAAGTTAATTTTTAAAGGAAAAACGGACCCCCTCAGTTCTCTGGTTGAAGGAGCTGCTCATGTTCTGAGCAGGTACGTGTTAAATTTGATGATGCATTGTAAACCTGATTAGTTCTGTCTGTCAGACTCTTATTTGTGTTTTTTGGGCGTGTCCACCAGACAGGCGGGCCTGCTGATGCGCTGTTTGAATGAGTGTGCAGACAAACTACCCCATGGAAGTAATGATGTTACAAACTTTATTCTTACATTTGCATTGATGAGGAAACTCTGCAGGAGCTGCAGTCAACTAACATTTAACCAGCGGGGCCATCAGTTGGTTTATGGTACATTTAAATGGATGCATGGCTCTCCATACTGATGCAATTACATTATTAAAGTTGAAATCAGGTGCTGAGTCACATCGGATCATCTTTACTCCCAGAAGACGTGCTATTTATACCTGGATGGAAAATTATTTCCAAGGCAGAGCTGCAGGGATTAAAAACATGTATCATCCTGACTTTTGCCTCTCTTCCGCCTTCCATCCTCGGCTGTATGGCTCATTTGCATCGAATATCTGGATATTTGTCACAGCAAACTTGCTAGCTAGTGTGGTGTGCTTCACAGCATGCATCATGTGTGTCACAGCAAAGCGCAAGTCATTAATTTTCCTGTTCTGTCTGAAAGCCTCCTAACATCTCTGTGAATTTAATGTTTGTGTGGAGCAAGGTTTATTAAAAAACTGGAAAATTTTTATGACACAACTCTCCGGAAATCAGTGAGAATAGATAAAGTTTTTGGTGAAGAAGGAAAGTGAAATTTAGCTAATGGCTTGAGTCCAAAAGTAAACAACAACAACAACAAAAACCTTGAATCTAGCTGAGGCCTCTGTGCCAGTGTAAAACAGCCAGTCATATTAACAGCAAGCCAGTTTCTCTAGTGGAGATAAAATCAGCTGAGAATCAGTTCTGAACCTCAAATCCCGAAGCTGTCTCCATCAAGTGACTGCTCTGAGGTTCACACTTGTTTTGTTCCCTCTTTGCCTCATTTGTCTCGTCCATCAGTGGTGTTTTTATTTTGCTTTCACAGTTACAGCAGCCTCTCCACCATCTGCCATTTCTGCTACCGAGGGAAAGCAGCTGAAAGCTACCAACTGAATCAGGAACACCGTCCTCTTCCTCTGAGCCTTAAATCAAACCTTCGCTTTTCAAAGAGCTTCTTTTTTTTTAACAGGAAAATAAAGACCTGCAGAGGGAAAGGCTAAGAGGGGAGAAATCCAAACACAGATGGAGTCAGTCTACGGCCATGCCATCCTTTTATGCCACACACTCAACTTTCACGCAACAGTTTCAAAGTGTTACACGGCTGAAATTATTGCTGAGGGAATGATGACGTATGATCACCAAATTTATCCTCATCCTATCATTTCCCAGCTCCCAGACCTTCATCCTTAACCATCCATCCTCTGAAGCCAAGCAGCTTAGGCAGACACGTGATCTTTCCAGGATGTTTTGGACCTGAGAACTTCCTGGAGGATCATTAGACAGGTGTCCCACGTCCCAACCACCTTCACGCTCTCCTTTCCTGGCTGAGAAGCTGAAGTTTTACTCTGGATTCCTCATAGTGATGCATGATATGAAGAATTTCAACTGATTCTGACAACCGATAATTTTCTTTTTCTTCTGGCCGATACCGATACTGATACTGATACAGATGCCGATATTAAAGCAAAAATTGTAATATTTATTCCTTGTACAGAACACAATTATAAAATTATTTTGCTGCATCTGCTGCAGACCCAGTAGTTGCCAGAGACGTCATGATGTTGCACGGTGGCAGGGGGAAAAAAGAAGCAAAAAACATTCTGTGGATTTGTCACCAAACCTGTTTATATGTTGATTAATTGCTTATTGATAACCGTTTTATTCACCATTTGATATTTCAATATTTCCTTTCCTTTTTGTTCATTTCTACTGTAAAGATGTGTATTTCTGCTTTAAAGGTGTTTATTTCTACTGTAAAAGTGTTTATTTCTGCTGTAGATATGTTTACAGAAGAAATAAACACGTTTATTTAAAGGTGTTCATTTCTGCTGTAAACATGTTTATTTCTGCTGTTAACATGTTTATTTCTACTGTAAATATGTTTATTTCTGCTGTAAAAATGTTTATTTCTGCTGTGAACATGTTATTTTCTGCTGTAAATGTTAATTTCTGTCATAAAGGTGTTCATTTCTGCTGTAAATCATGTAATTTATTTCTGCATGGTGTTTATTTTTAACGTGTTTATTTCTGCTGTAAATGTGTTAATTTCTGCTGTAAAAATGCTTATTTCTGCTGTGAAGTTATTTTTGCTGTAAATGTTAATTTCTGTCATAAAGGTGTTCATTTCTGCTGTTAACATGTTTATTTCTGCAGTAAAGGTGTTTATTTCTGCTGTCAACATGTTCATTTCTGCTGTAAACATGTTTATTTCTGCCGTGACATTGGCCTTTTTAACATGGGAGTCTGTGGGAGCAGCCAGCCCTAGCAGATGAGGGGTGACCTACAATTTCTAAGGACGTTCAGGTCGGCTTACTTTTCTGGCCAGAGGTTGCGGTTGGGGAAACAAACAAAACAAACACACGTGTGGTATGATGAGCGGTTCCGGGCGGGAGGAATGGCTCAGGGTCAGACGTGGAAGATCTCACTGACAGAAACATGATCAACTGAAGACCGCTGGGGTCTGTTGCAGCCCCGTGTGTTGCTCTGATGTGGTGGATGCACTTCACCAACCAGTGAGGGAGTTTCCTTCCTTGTCGTGTGCCTCCTCTTCTTCTCCTGCAGTAATTCTTGCTGTTGCAGTGACTTCGGCGATGATGAGATGACAGTATCTAAAAGCTCTGATTCATGTGAAAGCAGACCGGCTGAATGTTGCAACCCCCAGTCAAACCAAGCCCCTAATTGGACTTTACTGGTGTGGATGCATCCTCTCATGATTAGTGGCTACAGTAGTAAAATCTCCCACCATCTTCAACAGAACTAAAGAAGCTTTTCTTGATGAAAGTGAAACACAAAAAACAAAGAAAGAAAGGAAAGAAAGGATGTGAGGATAACAGATTATATGATTTTTTCTCTGGGGCACGTGGATGTCAGACTGTCTACGATAAGCAACAGTTGCAGAGAGTCAGTGAGAGATGAAGGAGCTGCACCTGAAATTTATCAGTGCATTAAAACCTCAACCACGGACATTTAAAGACGATGCATCGCTTCAGTCCACTCTCTGTGCATGACATTTTCCTTGCAAGCATTGCATCAGGGATGGCGTTCCAATTTATTTTCATTTTCTCCATATGGAGACTTTCATTTCAAAGGTGATTAAAAACCCAGACAAACCACCAGAAACTTGTAACCTCATCAACAACCGATAACGTGACTTCCACGACCTTCACTTTGCTCCGACTCTTCAGCTCCTTGTTTTTCTTTCAGGTGAAAGTTTTGTTCCAGCTGAACTTTCGCAGTGAAAAACAGGTGAATAAGCCGTGACAATGTTCCAGCGGTAATGAATGCAAGGTCGAATGCATTATAGAGGTGTTGAGATGCTAAACGGAAATATGAACAAAAGTATTGTTAAGATAGAGGGAGGAGGATTTTTCCCAAGCTGATAAGAAAATGTCTGAGTGAGCAGGAGACTAAAACACAAGGTGTTTTGGGAGATAAGTTTTAAGCCTTTTCCGGATGGGAATGACTCAGGTTTTTAGAATGAGATCCTGGAGGAAGACTCTACTTAAGGTCAAAGAGATCAACAGAAAGATGTTTTTCAGTAATGTAGACTGGAGCTATGATGCTCATCCAATTGAAACTAAATGATGACAGCTGAATGAGTAAAGGGTCAAAACACATTATTCAAATTAAACAGTATTAAAAATAACAGCTGTGAACATGACAATATCTGCTTAATGATGTCATTATAAAGAAATACATCTTCCTTCAATTAAATCCTTTACATGTAAGTTTGTTGGAATCAGTCAAAATAATTAAAATGGGATTTTTCCTGTTTAATGTTCAATGATTTGAACAGAGATGACGGATATTATCGGCCATATCGATATTATCGCGCGATATCAGCATTAAAATATTATATTGGAAAGCATATTTTTAGACTGGGGATGTCCGATATGAGCATTAAATTGGGATAGCGGGAAATATCAGTTGTTTTTTTCTGACCGATATTTCTACTTACAAAATATTGCGAGAATTCATTATGGAACAAAGACATCACACGAGATTTCGTTCCATTAGCAAGAAGAAAAGTTACTGTCATTCTGGAAGAACTTCATATCCCAGCATTTCTTCTAGATCATTTTGATGTACATTACTTACTACTGACAACTACTACTGCTGATGTACATTAATATTCACTGTCCCTTTTTAAATAAAGTCAAACTCAATGTGATGACGGTGCAGCAGCTGCTGCTGCTACAGACTGACTTGCTTTGAAGCTGCTTATAATATGTCTGGTTTGAAGTTGTTGGTTAAGTTAAACTGTTGTCATAGACATTAGAAATTAGCCAAATGTTGGCTAATACCTGCTAGTATCTGATATATGGTAGTATCTAATACCTGCTAGTATCTGATATATGGTAGTATCTAATACCTGCTAGTATCTGATATCTGGCAGCCAGATGTCCAAAATGAACTCCTCTGGCTGAGTTGAGGATATTTTGGGATTTTTGCTCTTGATACAGAATACAGTTGTATCTCTCAAAATATGAGAGCTACAATCTCACAGTAGATCAGCATCAATTGATATTCATATTGGAAATTAAAAGTTGGGCAACATTGGTATAATGGGTATCGGTAAAAAAAAAAAGGCAATATCAAACACCCCTAGTTTTGAATGTATTTTATGCACTAATTAACTCAAGGTACTTTCACCTTCTGCATGAAACTATTATATGTTACATTTCACAAAAACGTAAAATGATTGGAAAAGTTTGGGCACCCCTGGAAATTTCCATTATTTTCATTTATAAATGATTTGCACTTTATATTTACTTCATTTTAATGTATTAGATAAGTGATGGATGCAGTAATATTTCAGTAGTGAAACTAGGTTTATTGGACTAATAGAAAATATGTAATATGCATCAAAACAAAATTAGACAGGTGCAAAAATGTGGGTATCCTTGTGCGTTTGTAATTTCGAATACTGGTCTACTTAGAAATGGATAATCAGAGGACTAAATTGGCTTGGTGAGCTCATCAAGCATTGAACTTCATTGACTGGTGCACTCAATTACGAGAAATCAAAATTGTAGACATCTTCAAGGTTGCCTAAACTTTGTCATTCCACTGTACATGGGGACATGTTCTTTGGGAATTCTAGAAAGTCGAGAACATCTCAGTGATTAAGCAGCCCACTAATGAAGGAAGTAAACAACCCAACGCGGTGGTTTTCAAACAGGGCATTGGGACACCCATGGGGTCGCCAGATTCTTATAAATGATCCTGCATTTATCCATTTAGGATCTGAAAGAACCAAATCTTCTAAGAGAACCAAGTCTTTGTAAAGAGCCCAACCTCCCATCACCAGCTCAGGCTGCAGCCACATTCCAGAAAATCAGACCGGTGTCGGATTTAAAACCACATACAAAGTGTCCCCGATCACATTTTTAAATATCAGATCCCATGTGACTTGGCTTGTTCTCACTGACATGAAAGAATCTCACCTGAGTCACTTCAGGACAAAAACATTAGATTTGTCTGCAGTCTGATCGTAGCCTAAAGTTGTTTAACAACTATACTGCAAGTTGCACTTGGTTAACAATGTTAGATATGGAATACATGTTTAATAATAAATCTGTGATAACAGTTTGGCATCATGAAAACTAGCTATGTAAAAAATGACCTCGCCATGTGGCACATTTCATACATCTCACAAACACATTTAAAGATATAAACAAACAAGATGGGGCTGATTATTCTGTTGAAGTGGTCACGCTGTGGTCCTCTGGCTGCACCGCCTCTTTGCTACGACTGAGCGGAGTTTCACTCATGATGCATTTTAATCTCAGATGTTCTATTATCTCCTGTGGTTATCTCTTCCAAAGGGGGTGTAATTTATCCGATTTCACCCTTGGCAGCTCATTTTCTACACATAGAATATACACTATGGTATAATTTTCATTTCCAGTGTGAAAGCTATACTAACCGTTTACTGTGAGCTGTAACTGGGAAATAACTACTGCCCTTCATCATATATATATATTTATTACTGAAGGTAAATTTTCTTTTCATCCTGCAGGGTGTTTTTATTTCACTGTCAAGCCTGTTACTCTTGACAAGCAAGATATGATAATACTTTACTATCCGCTTGCTTGGAAGATTGTACTGCAGTACCAAATCGGCAATCATTACATGCAAAACTGCAATCACACCAAATAAAAACAAAGACACTATAAATATCCATAAAAATCTGTAAAGACATCAAATCTGTTAGAATAATTGAAACCCCTTTGTACTGCAAGTGCATGCCTGTCAAAATCATTGGGGCTGAAAGACAGAATCGCAGCTACACTATATTGCCAAAAGTATTTGTTCACCCATCCAAATTATGGAAATCAGGTGTTCCATCACTTCCATGGCCACAGGTGTATAAATGAAGCAGCTCGGCGTGCAGACTGTTTCTACAAACACGTGAAAGAATGTGTCGCTCTCAGGAATCAGTGGATTCCAGCGTGGAACTGTGATAGGATGCCACCTGTGCAACAAATCCAGCAGTGACATTTCCTCGCTCCTAAATATTCCACAGTCAACTGTCAGCTGGATTATAAGAAAATGGAAGTGTTTGGGAACGACAGCAACTCAGCCACGAAGTGGTCGACCATGTAAACTGATGGAGCGGGTCAGCGGATGCTGAAGCACATAGTACGAAGAGGTCACCGACTTTCTGCAGAGTCAGTCACTACAGACCTCCAAACTTCATGTGGTCTTCAGATCAGCTCACGAACAGTGCACAGAGAGCTTCATGGAATGGGTTTCCATGGCGATCAGCTGCATCCATCCATACATCACCAAGTGTGGGATGCAGTGGTGGAAAGCAGCCGCCGCTGGACTCTAGAGCAGTGGAGGCGTTCTCTGGAGTGATGAATCACGCTTCTCCATCTGGAAATCTGATCAAGGAGTCTGGGTTTGGCGGTTGCCAGGACAACGGTACTAATCTGACTGGATTGTGCCAAATGTAAAGTTTGGTGGAGGGGGGATTATGGTGTGTAGGGACGCACGATATAATCGGCTCCCTACCAGTATCGGCCTTAAAACTGAGTATTGGACATTGGCCACCCCACCGATATCTAACCGATAAGCCCGCTGTTTCCTAAGTCTAAAAAACCACGACAGAACTTCGTTTCATTTTCTTCAAAAACTACTTTTTTACAAACTTTAAAACTTCTAAAGACTAGAAGTGGAAGAAATATCGATACACTGAAATATCGTGATATTTTTACATGTTGGTATCATATTGACATTTTAAAATGCAGTATCGATCTATTTTACTAACGAAATCTCGCAATCTTTCATCATTCTGTTACGAAATCTCATGAGAATTCATGAAATATTGTGAGATTTTGTAACAGAACGATGAAATCTCGCAAGATTTTGTGAGTTAAGTATATTGATACCGCGTTTTCAAATATTGATTTGATATCAGCATATGAAAATATCGCAATATTTCAGTGTATCCATATTTTTTCCCACCCCTATTTTTCAAAGTATCGGAAACGGATAGCAAAACTTCTATTTACAATGAATGCTTATTTTTTCCAACTTTAATATCGGTATCGATATCGGTTATCGGCCACATGAGTTTTAAAATATCAGCATATCGTATATCGGCCAAAATTCCAATATCGTGCATCCCTAATGGTGTGGGGTTGTTTTTCAGGTGCTGGGCTTGGCCCCTTAGTTCCAGTGAAAGGAACTCGGAATGCTTCAGCATACCAAGACATTCTGGAAAATTCCATGCTCCCAACTTTGTGGGAACAGTTTGGAGCTGGCCCCTTCCTCTTCCAACATGACTGCACCAGTGCACAAAGCAGGTCCATAAAGACATGGATGGTGTGCACACAGTCCTGACCTCAACCTGACAGAACACCTTTGGGATGAATTAGAGCGGAGACTGAGAGCCAGGCCTTCTCATCCAACATCAGTGAAACCTCACAAATGCGCTTCTGGAAGAATGGTCAAAGATTCCCATAAACACTCCTAAACCTTGTGGACAGCCTTCCCAGAAGAGTTGAAGCTGTTCCAGCTGCAAAGGTGGACCAACGTCATATTGAACCCTATAGATCAGGAATGTGATGTCACTGAAGCTCATATCTGAGTCAAGGCAGGTGGGACAATACTTTTGGCAATATATTGTATCTGTTAAGCAGTCTGAGAGGAGGGATGAATAAATGTTTGTATTTATTCCTCCTATACAGAGAACATGTTGTGCTGGCAGGTAGCCCCACGAGATCAGCAACCACCGTCGCTTCATGCTTGAAGCGTGTTTTTGTTCTCTCCACCTGTGACAGCCCCTGCAGCTTTTGTTGATTATCAAGTCAGTCAACCAACAAAAGAGAGAATATTTATAATAAATCAACACTAAATGAACTTGTTCCTTTATGCCTTATTTTATGTGAGTAATTGGAGAAAAGCTATGAAATATCTGCTTTGCCAAGAGATCTGCGGCTTCCTGCCCCTGGAGGGACTTGATCATGTCAGCAAATTAAAACTGCATGAGATGACATAATGAATTCAGGGGGAAAAGTTTTATTATTCCTCAGAGGACCTTCTGCAAGACAGATTTCTGTGCATTAACTGTAGCTGGTGAACAAAGTGTTGTTGATGCTAATTGTGATCACTCAATCAGCTCTGCAGCAGCAGCTAATAAAGCGTTCTGGCTGCTTGAACACACACATCACACTGAATTTAAAGAGTTCCTAAAACAACCTCATTTCGAATAAATTCTTGTTTTCATACTTTCTGCGGTACATGATTTAGTAGTTGTTAAAGTATTTTATTCAACACTCAAACACGTGTACATCTTTAGCACTGTGTGGAGCAATTAAAAGTGGATTCTGTTTGCACCAGTTGTTTAAAGTGAGATTTTTCTTTGTGTTGCAACTGTCACTTCACAGGACCTGTGATGTTAAGTGAGACAAATTAACGCGTTGTGCTGCAGCCTTTAAACCGTGTGGTACAGAAGCAAAAACTTGTACATTGTCATCTGTCTAACTGACAAGAAAAGTACAATAATTTACTTAGATTTATGGGTTCTTAGATCAACTGAAACCCTTTTACAGCCAAAAGAACTGAAGACGGCGACATACACAGCAACCAAAGCTTGAGAAGAGAAATAAATGTTGAAAAAGATAAATCTAGTTGCAACAAAAAGCACAAGTTAATGGAAAGGTGAGGTGAGTTGATTTAGTCTTTTAAAGCCAAAAACAATGGCTGTCATCACCTGATGTGGCTGTTCTGATAAGACTCAAGCATCTGTCGTAACGTGCAAACATTTAGCACGAAGGAGATCATTGCAATGTGGCACATCAAATTAAACTGCAGAAGCTAGGCTAAAAGCTAGCATGAACCTTTTTAAAGGGCATGACATAAAATTTCACTTTTTGGGGTTTGGGTATAAAATAGTATTTTTTGTAAGAAAGGGGGAAAAATGAAAAAAAGAAGAGAGAAAAAAAAATAGTTTAAGGTTATGTCAGCTTTGTCTCTCCTCAGAAAAAGAAGAATCAGACAGCAGGGTATCATTCTACGTAGATCTATTAATTCAGATTTAATTAATTCAGTAAATTAAATCACCAATAAGAGAGAACACTAAGTAAACAGCGCCCCCCCCCCCCCCCCCCCCCCCCCATGGTTAATGACTTCCCCCCCCCCCCCTCTTTCAGTTTATTGTTAGTGGATAGTCTAAGTAAGTAGAGATTTAAAATAAATAAAAAAAAAAAAAAAAAAAAAAAAAGAGGGAGGGGATGAAAGAAAGTTCTAATTATTTTAATATTTTTTATTTTCTAATTCTTATACAATAGCCAAACTGCAAGTTACAATGTGAACTCGAACTGGACTAGGATCTCCAGATACAGAAATATAAAAGAAAAAAATAGAGTAATAAAAAAAAAAGGGGTCAACGAGTAAACGGATATCACGAGTCACCCCAATCATCCGAGAATCAGAGGAAGATTGAAAATTAAGAATGGATTTCAAAAAAATCATCTGTTTTTTTCGATTATAAATTTCATTTATTCTATCATATAAAATAAACTAAATAATTTCTGTTATTCTTCTTTTAAAATGTGCAAAACACAACTAAAGTTACATCCAAATGAAATAAAAAATGTAAAATGTAAATAAACGGCATAATAGCAACCTACGTACAGCATTTCTGTCTCCCCAGCCACAAGCCCACATCAGACCCACACAACACATATCAAATGAAAGCAGACTGTAGAATCCAAACATGTGCTCCACAGTCGTCTACACCAAAGCCTTACAGAGACTGAAGCTGATAAGCAGCAACAGCAGAAACCGCTCAGCCACGAACTAGTTTAAACATTTCTTTTACCTTTGCTGTTTCTCTGTAAAAACTATTTTTACCGGTAAATCCACACTTGGTTGTTTGAAAATTATCTCTGGGGCAACACAAAAAAAACACTTTCAGTGTAGCCACAGGTCTCTAAGACCCAGAAGACGCTTTCCAATCCACCAGTGCAGGCATAGACATCATATACGTAGACACCCCATTGGACGCTGCTGGCCGCTAGGCTGACGTACCTATCGGGCGGCCATCTTGGGTCAGACCACAGGTCAGACCGCTGCTGTCAGAATAAATGGGAGGCTCCTCAGATCTCATATTAATCACAAGGCAACTCAAAAATAAAATAAAATTTCACAGTGAGCACTTAGATGATTCTACCATTTCAATAACCAAGACAAACTGGAAAAAAACTTTATTTGGATAACACTGATGTATTTAGAACCAAAACAATTTAAACTCAACTGAATAAAGTCAAACTTTATTCCATGATTCAAACTGGATTCAGAGTTTAGGAATCACTCGTCAGCCTTTATGCAAAGTTCTGACACTGGATTTTATTTATTAACTTTTTCTTTCCTTTTCCCTTTGAAATGCCCTGACTCTTTTATATTACTCTGTATTCCGTATACAGACTTAACAATCTTTAGAATAAATGAATGATTAATTAATCAATCCTTAATTAATAAGTGAATAGTATTAATGAATATTAATAAATTAATAACTCAATGAATTAATAGTCAATGGATTAATTAACACATTATGAATTAATTAATAAATGTGAATGAATTACTTGATCATTAACTGACTTATTGATCAATTAAATTTTATTGTTGTGTCAGGCTTATAGTGTTTCAATAACACAATAAAAGAATAAATAAAACACACACACACGCAACATTATATATATATATATATATATATATACATACATACACACACACACACACATATGCATACCCAATGTATATAATCACATGAGATCAGGTTTATACTCTATTTGAAGAAAAGTTGAGCTGCTTTGCAGGTTTGCTCAATTCAACAAAATGCCATAAATAAAGCTATATGGCATTTATATAAAGCATATATATAAAGCTCCCCTGCAGCCCGTAGAAGGGTAGCATTTTCAGTCAGTCCATTTATCTGGAAATCGTCTAAAAATTCACCAGGTTAAGCAGGTCTGAACATGAGAAATACCACTTTCCTCAACGGGCGCGCATTCACTCTGATGGCAGCCTGGTCTGACCCAAGATGGCCGCTCTGTCGGCACGTCTCAAACCCACGAATGCTGGGTCTATCCATGTCTATGAGTGCAGGTGCCAGCCAGTACTGAATGACCGCCTTCTGCTGGCTCTGATTGGCTGAAAGTGCTGTCAATCTTTCCTACAGGGGTCTAAATACATTCTACTGGCTCTAACGAGTTGATTGATTCACCAAAATCAACCAATCCGTTGTGGAGTTATGGGCCTGCGCAACCACACACAGCCAGATAGGGAAGCTGCTGGGGCAGTCACATTCATTTGTCTTCCAGTTTTATATATTCTTGCATTATTTTGTCCTCGTACATTTTTAAATGAATATAAAACTTTTCCAATACATTTTATATTAAATCATTTCACACTGAATAAATTCAAATAATCTTAACCTGTACTTAAGTTATTTGAAAACTGAATGGAATTTTTAATCTTTTTTTTATTCAGTTCAGTCATCAGTATAATTTATTATTGTTTTAAAAGCAGCTCTTTCCAGTACTTCTGTCCTCAAGTTTTACATACATCCAATATTGCCTTTGCATTCAAGATAATAATGCAAACTGTACAAACGTGCTTTTCTTTTCAGGGACAAAAAGTATTGGTATCGATGGAAAAGTACCATAAACTACTGCTATCGTATCGACAGGAAAAATTTTGGCATCGCCCATCCCCAGTGTGAAGGTGCCTTTAAACCCTATTCTGAAACCTGATGGACGGTGGTCCTGGAGGACCAGAGCAGGAGATGCCTGCCATGGATGCTTCTACGTATATGTGGGGTAAAGTATTCCCAAATGAAAGCTCTCGGTATCGGTGGGAATCATATACATCTGAAACATAAGACCAAAACTAACCTTATTATCAATAAACAGGATATGACGTCATAAAAAACAAAAAGAGGAAAAACAACGTCCAAAATAACAAAAAGCCAGAGTCCATCACGTTTGTTTGCTGCCGTGCATCTGGTCTCCAGAATCTTCTCCAGCACAGCTGCTCCTCTGACCAGGGCTCCGAAATTTTGTTTAGGATATACATAAACAATTAGATCTCAAATGAATGATTATTTGGAAATAAATAAGATCAAATCTATCAAGAACATCTATTTAGAACTCCAACTTCTGTGAGTTCCTCCAAACACGCAGACTTCTGCACCATCTGGTTGATGGATTTTTATTTCTTGGCTAACTAAATAATAATGGGCACAGACTCTTCAGCTGAACAACTTGAAACATAATAAATCCACTTCTGCAGGCTGAACAGGTGCCACTAGACCACGCCAGACAATGTTTATATCACCGTTTTATTTTCCTCTTAACAATAGTTGAGTTTAAGATGATTAGATGTTTGCACTGGTTAGAATGCAGTAATCAGTGTTTAGATTTTGCAGAACTACGAGTCCTTTCTGCTGCCACCTCCTGTGCCTGCCTCCTACAGAGAGGAGCACGGGGTGGGTTGGCAGATCCTCTCTCCATGTGCCCATCTCACTGCTCTCCTGCTGAGAGATTGCGACAAAGATTGGGTACATCTGTGCAGCCCTCTTCACACAGGATGTTGAGAAAGCCAGGCTCGGACGGGCAATCTGGCAAATGCCAGATGGGCCAACATGACGGTCTGGCTGCACGGTGGGCCCAAGGGTTACCAGAAATGTCTGGTAAAAAGAAGGGGGAGGGGACTCATTTTAGGCTGGGGGCCACAAGCAGGGCAATTTGATGTCAAGGGGGCCACAGCAGTAAAATAACAGCATCATAACCTATTAATAACAAAATCTCCCCATTTTCCTCCTCCATTTTAGCCTCAAAAAACACGGTCGGGTAGAATATAAATATGTTTGAATAAACTTATGTTTGAACAACTTAAATTTCTCTTTAATAAATGAACGATGTTTCAGCATGTTTTGCATCATTCTATCATTTACATTTGCTTTACAGTGGATCTACAAAGTCAGGAAAGATTTAATCATGGGAATCTGGAACTTAAAAAACACCATATTTCATCATTCGTAGAGATAAATTCATGATTAGAAGGAATGTTCAACATTGGCTTTTTTTTTCTTTTCTTTTCTTTTTTACCAATATCCGAAATACCAATATTCTCAAACTCTTAATTTCCAACATCATCTGATACCGATCCATGCAGAAAACTATGAGGTTGTATCGCTCATATTTTGAAAGAAACAATTACTGTACAGTATATTCTGCTCTGAGAGCAAAGATCCCAAAACAGTCTTAACTCAGCCAGAGGAGTTCATTTTGGACATCTGGCTGCCAGATATCAGATACTAGCAGGTATTAGCCAACATGTGACTAATTCTAATGTTTCTGACAACTTTGTAACTTAACCAACAACTTAAAACCAGACATATTATAAGCAGCTTCAGTGCAAGTCAGTGTATAGCAGCAGCTGCTGCACTGTAGTCACACGACTCTGAAAGGAATGCTGGGATATGAAGTCATTCCAAAATAACAGGGACTTTTCTACATGCTGGACCAATGCTGATGGAACAAGATCTCACTCTTTCTCACAAGATTTCCTATCAGATCAACGAGATTTCGTCAGTAGGTTTCACAAAACCCAACACAAGCATTTTCCGATATCACATTTTAATGATAATCTAAGCCAATAATATTGGTAGACCGATATCATCAGACATCTCTAGTGATTAGAGTAACTTTTCCAAGAGCTACAAGTTATTCTATATTTGTATACCTGCAACTAGCACAGCTGGGTAGTAATTAGAGATGGGCGATTCAAATTTTTTCCCTGTTGATATTATACCAGTAGTTTGTCCAAGTGATGATAATTGCGTTAGCCTGTCTATGGGTTTTTCAATGTTAGGTTAGCATTCATGCTAATCGATAGTCATGTGTGCATTTAATGTGAGACTCAGCACTGGTTTTCATGGACACAAAGTAATATTTGCTCATATGTAAATAAGAATCTAGCTCATTAGAGTCAATCAATTTAATAATTAATAATTTATTCATTAATTTGTATATTTGTATGATTATATTTCAGTTTCACAGTACTTCTCATGTGTCCAAAACATCTACTGGGTGTTTATTGAGGAACCTGGTAATCTGTCTGCCAAACAAGAAGTCGCGTGAAGTTCCAGTTAAGGCAGAATATCCGTTTTAATAAAAGTAGTTTTTGTTTGTTTTGGCTGGTTTATAAGTCGGTTTATCTTCCATTTATAGTTACTGTCGTAAACTGCTCAATAAATCATGATATCTATTTTTGGCCATTATCGCCTAGCCCGATCTCCGGGGCTCTGAAGCAGCTGCTGGACTTGCCGACTCCACTGTTTCCCCCTGTACCATCCTAACTGGGCCCAACATACTGATGCCATACAGAGATCGTATTTGGCAACCTGCAATGGCGGCGTGTATTGGCTTGTAGATGTAAACATAATGCCGCTGTCAAAGCCGTTAAAATTCATTTTATATTTATTTTCAGGCTTAATATAATTTTTTTTAGGAAATGTATTTTCATTCTGTACCCCTCCAAACGAGTCCTGCAGGTATTATTTTGTTTTTTTAAATACAGCTTTTAATAAAAATGTTCCATGTTCAACCTTTAACAGGACAGAACGACATCTGCATTGTCGTCTAAAGTTGCCATGGCTGATGCATCGGGGAACCGACACCATTGGGCAGCATCTGTGTGTCTCAGACATCAGACAGAACTAAAATGTTTGACACCCTGGGATTGAGAACGGGCTGCATATCACTGCAATCAATATGTACAGAAACAGCCAACTCCCCTCAGACCCTCACAGCAAAATGCTTTTTTTCCCCGACTTTACTCAGAGATAAAAGAAAAAGAAGTGGGGCAACTTTTCTCACCGTGGCCACCAGGACGAGAGTTGATTAAATGTAAAACGGTAGCAGCCATGTTTAATGTGCATCATCGTTTATTCCCCGATTCCCTCATTCATCAGTTTGTCTTTGTTGTGTTCTTTTATTCTGGTGTCGGAGTTGAGCAGAAAACGGGAGGGATGAAGCAGCTGGTGGTGATGTGAAAAGTGTGGTTTGAAACAATGATTCTGGGAGGAGAGGGACAGCGTGGTACCACCAGACAGCAACAATCAAACCGGGGGTGCAGCTATTAATCGAAAATGTTTTCAATTATCTTTCAGCGCTCGGATTTGTCCTGCAGAAGAGAGAGAGCCGGAGAAAGCGAGATGGCCAGGGGGCCTTTTTTTCTTTTTCCTGCTTCTGACACATTCTGCATGACAAAACAGAAATAATTGAATTATTTCTAATTAGCAAACTGCCCCTTATCTAATATTAAAGGTTATTTTTGTTGCAGTGAATGCATTTGATAATAATGTTTCCCATTGCTTTGTTGGGGTTGGATTTTTATCACATGCTGAAACCCGACACCTCCGTCACCGTCACATATACCGGAGCTGTATGCAAATTCTTTTCACACAAATGTTATTCACATTCTTGTTTGCACTGCATTTCAATTTTGCAATGTTTTAGAGGAGAGTGTGAAAATGAGCCTGCAAACACTCAGTGGATAAACTCATGCTTGCATCATGGTGAGGCTAACAAACAGTTATTTTCCCAGCTGACTTGTTCATAAAGAACATCATTCTGCAAACACAAGCCCTGCAAAGGCTGGAAGACAATGAGGGCCTAGATGTGCCGGAAACAATCTGGTGTTTCTGGTTTGTTTTGTGTAGCAGATAGTAGCCATTGAAGGGAGAAGCAAGGGACAGTAATCCATCTCCTCCTGTAACGTCTTCCTGTCTGACTTTGTCTGAGGAACAAAGGACACCTTTGTCATGCCACAGTCTGACTCACACAAGCTCTTTTGGTTAAATTGCAGATACAACCATCCCGATTTCACTTCCTGCTAACTCAATCCACTGCTTATTATTCTGTGCACCTCCATAAATATCCTTTCTGCAGATATGAAGTGGGATAATTTGTTTTGCTGGAAGGCTTTTATATAAACCACTTTTACTCAAAGTGGTTTACAATGGCTCTGACACAAAACTAGGATGTATCACAGCACTACAAGCCAGCAGGCCTGGAATAAAGACAACACAAACACTCATTTTTACTTGCATATGTATGTGGAGTCAAAAGTGGACTTCAATAAGCTTCATTTCAAAACAACAAAACTGTTCAAATACTGTTTAGTATCACAGAAACCATCTTTGTGTAACCAAAGCTGAAAGCAGAACTGTGCTTATCTTATTTTACTCGTGCAGATCTCGTCCACTGATGTGCTCCCAGATTACTTAAAAAAAATGCATTTCATGGTGGTTTTATTGGATCTGTTGGGCCTGTAAGTCATGTTCTGCTCAAGTTTGCAGTGACAAGAAAGAAAGAAAGAAAGAAAGAAAGAAAGAAAGAAAGAAAGAAAGAAAGAAAGAAAGAAAGAAAGAAAGAAAGAAAGAAAAAAAGAGAGAAAGAAAGAAAGAAAGAAAGAAAGAAAGAAAGAAAGAAAGAAAGAAAGAAAGAAAGAAAGAAAGAAAGAAATCTTTCTATAAGAGATGTTTGATATCATGGGCAAAGTAAAAATATCAACAACTGAAATATTGCTATATTTTCATCATGCAGATTTCATATTGATACTTAAAAACGCGATATTTCACAAAAACCCGCAATATTTCATAACAGAATGAAAAAATATCGCGAGATTTCGTCAGTAAAATAGATCGATATCGCGTTTTTAAATATCAATATGATATGAGCATATGAAAATATCGCGATATTTCAGTGTATCGAGATTTTTTTCCCAGCCCTAATATATATGCTACAGTATAATTTTTTTAAAGGTAAAATTAATACTTTAATTCTGTACCCTTATAGACTTTCTGTGGATGTATTATTTTCTAAAAAGTTATTCTTTTGATGAAAAGATTACAACTTTCCTCCTTTTTTCTTAACAGAGATCAAAAGTCTGGTTAAGTTTTTGGCAAGTAGTTGAATTTATTTCACATTTTTGGAAATCTGATGCATTTGAGAAAAATAATATCCAGAAAAAAAAGAGATGAGGAAAAAAACTTTCCCTTTCTGTTGTTGTTCAAGTGAGAACTCACTGACTGGTCATTTTATTAAAAGCCCGTCTTCCATTGCTGAGCATTCGTAAAGGTCCATGGAGCTTATTTCCCTAAGTAATGATTTTCTGTCAGACATAAAGGAAAAGAAACTGCAGCTCAGTGAAACTAGAGGATGAGTTACAGCAACCCTGTTATGCAGAACTGTAAAATAAAACAGAAGAAAATAGAAGAATTCCTCCGGAAGAAGGGAAAGCAACGCTGCTCTGATAAACTTTGACAGGAACGAACCACTTTAAAAAATCTGACAAAGATCTGCCATCTATCTCCTCGGATGACAGCGTGACTATTCAGAATGGTGTGGCTGTATGTGTGATTTCCATCTTTTCCTTTGTCTTTTCTTCCTTTGCAGGTTGAAGAAGTGCATAAAATCACAGGTGTGATGACAAGGTTCATGTGATATATATGATGTGAAATGATCTAATTAATGCAAGTTTCATTGCTAACACAGAAAAAACAGATCTGCAAAGTGAATGTCTGTAAAACCTCATCAGCCGAGGAACAGCAGAGTGTCATGGACACACACACATACACACATTCCAAAGTTATTGCTTGTAAATGATCATATTCAAGTCAACTTAACTTGTTTTGCACTTTAAACACAGCAGCTACCAATAAAAGGCGCTGAACAGAGGTAAAAATAGAAATTAGGCCTCACAATGGAAAAAAAACAACAGACAAAGTCAAAGTGGCTCATGAAGGGTGGAACGCCAGAGCAAACAGGTGAGTTTTAAGGTGGATTTATAGTCGCGCATTGTCTGCGTCTGTGGAACCGCCGTAGCCTCCGGGTAGGGTCTGCATAGGTCCCAGAGGCCTGAGGCGCACTGCTCTGGGCCCAACGTGCATCCTGGCTACGTGAACGCAGATTGGCCAGAGTGCGATTACATGTTTCCGGATTTCCGGAGGTTCTCACTGAATTTGGGCCGTTCTGCCATTTTAAAAATCCACAAACAATGGATCAGATAGACTAGAGACTGATTGAAGAGATTAGAAAATACGAACATCTTTATGATGCCTCATCCAGGCACTTTCCAAGAGGAAATGCCCCCGGAAGTTAAGTAAACCATCGAAGAAGAATGGCTTGTGGAGTTTACAAGACGATTCCAGCTGTACTGCCGCCTTCAGAGTGAAAAAGGTACTGCAACACGTCACCGGTACCCTACGCACAAGTGCGAGAGCATATCCCATCCGGGTTAGCTACGCGAGCCCGACGTCCCGCAGAGAACGCGCGACTATAAATCCAGCTTTAAGAAGGGATTTAAAAACTGCCAGAGATGAGGCCTGTCTAATATACAATTGCAGCAAGTTCTACAACTTTGAGCCTGCCACAGAAAATGCTCTACCCCCCCACATCTTCCACCGAGACCTCAGGATATCTAACAGCAGCAACTCAGCTGACCGAGGAGGGCGAGTGGGAGCATGAAGACGGAGAAGCTCAGAGATAGGAGGGGGCTAGGGCATTTAAAGATTTAAAAACTTATAAAATTATCTTTAACTAAACCCTAAAAGTTCCAGGCAACCAGTGAAGAGAGGCCAGGACGGGGGAGATGTGCTCTCTCTTCCTGGTGTTTATCAGCAGCCGTGCTGCAGCATTCTGGACCAACTGGAGGCGAAACAGGTGTTTCTGAGATACGCCAAAGAGGAGCGCGGTACAGTAATCAATTCAGCTGGTGATAAAAGCATGGATGACTGTTTCCAGGTCGCCCGGAGTTAAAAAATGTTTAGCCTTTGCTAAAAGCCTTAGATGAAAAACATGACATTTATCTGCTTGTCGAGGTGAAGCAAATTATTCAGCTGGACACCAAGATATGTGACAACAGTATTTAAATGACCGAACAGAGACCTACCATCAACAGATAAAGGCTCAGGAGCAGTGGGGTTGAAGACTATGACCTCAGTTTTATTTTCTCTGAAGTGTAAAAAGTTGATAGACATCCAGGTTTTGACATCCTCAAGGCAACTAGCAGACCTGCTATGCAGAGGGATTGCTGTGGTTTAGCGGGACATAGACTGAAGTGTCGTCAGCATACAGATGAAATGGACTTTTATGTTTCCTGAAGATTTGCCCCAAAGGGAGCAGATAGAGGGAGAAGAGCAGAGGCCCCAGAATGGACCCTTGGGGGACACCACAAGACAACGGAGCAGGGGGAGATTAGCACTGACCATCACGCACAGAGAAGGTCCTGCCAGAGAGGTATGATCTAAACCATATTCATCATAATAAAGAAGGAATAACTGGATTTTACCCCCCTACGTCACACCTGATTATGTGTAAATGCGAAAAGAAGTGTCCATTACACTTTTGTGGAAAAAATGTTTCATCAAAACGTCTGAAAATCCACTTCATGGGAGCATAAAAACTTTTTTGCGATATGTGAGTTTTTTTTTTTTAATTGTAGGTGCTTTCATTAGCGGTTTTTAATTGCGATATTTAGATTTTGCAAAATTAAAGGTGGAATGGAAACCCAGCTTATGACAGCAAGTATTTAGGCACTTCAGAGGGAAAACGGGGGAAAGCAGAACAGACAGAAAGCTCTTGCTCTCATTCTTTTTCTGGTCAATTTGTTGCCATCATTAAACAAGCGGAAATTTAAAGAGTAAGTGAGCTGAAAATGAAACCCTGAAGACTTCATCAGCAGCTACAAAAATATACTGCCTCTACAAAGATGCCGAATATTTTCTCCACTGGTTCAAAAAATAGAAAAAGAAAACTGTTCAGCTGTTAAACATCCTCCTCATCTGTCTAATTTTCCATTCATGCAACACTCCATGACAGCTACATATCAGGCCGGTCATCAGCGCTGACCCGCTGCGGTGCAGCTCTGATAAGGACGGAAAATACAAGAAAAATGTGACAAAATCTGGCAGCTGTACCAGTTTGATCTGCAACTTGTCTTGAGAATGAAAGAAATCAATGTCAGGTGGCTCTTAAGGAGTTTGAGCTCAACATAAAGCGTGTCTTTTCACATGATCTCCACAGAAACTGGATTTCTTTCTCTTCTTTGATAAAATTGCATGTAATTTAAGTGCTTACAGTGTTAAATTTCACTGCCCAGACAGGCTGAATAATCTGTAGCTCTCTGTACAGTGCAGAAATTTCCCTTTTTAGGACTAAACAGAAAAATTGGGTCTGAAACGGCTGCAGCCTGCAGCATTTCTCACCAGTTTTCATTGTCAGTTTCAGTAACGTGCAGCATGGAAGTGAATTGCTGATGCTGTTTGCTCCATAGTTTGTGAATAAGCCCCCTGATTCTCCCCTAAATAAATCCTTAATATCTCCTCTTTTCTGTCCTGTCAAACAGACTGAAGGGTTCTTTGACAGAAACATTAAATCTGGTGCAGGGAGAGTTTGGATATTGTGATTTTCACTCTGAAAAGAAGCTGGAGATGGAAGCTGGGCTGCTGTCCAACACGGCAAGCTGTGCACGACTGTGTTTGTAAGAGTTGTAATCTCCTATTCAGTCACAGAGCCGGATTTTCATCGGGAGAGGAAACATTTCATTTGTGGGGGAAGTTAATCTCACTTGTTTCTTTGCAATTTAAAAAAAAAAAAAAAGTTAAATTGCTTAAAATGACTTTTAAATGTGCTGCTTCTGCAGCGAAAAGCAAATAATCTTTTTTCATGACTGTTAAGAAATCTTTAAAACAAGTTTTGCTCTTGGAAATCATTACTACATTTGAATATTTTTGCTCCTTTTGAAAAAAACATGATTAAAATCCAAGAGGAAAAAAAGTGCAGATGAATGAGAGAAGTCTCCAGATGTTTCTATTGTATTTGAATTTTGTAGCCAAATGTGAAAAGCAACTGCAAGACTTGTGCTCATATTGTCGATACCGATACTTTTTAATTCGCTGTCAATTATTCAGACAGCTGTGAGGTTGTAGCTCTCATATCTTGAGAAATACAACTTTATTCTACTCCAAGAGAAAAGATCCCAAAATATCCTTAACTCAGCCGGAGGAGTTCATTTTGGGCATCTGGCTGCCAGATATCAGATACTAGCAGGTATTAGCCAACATGTGGCTAATTCTAATGTTTCTGACAACTTGGTAACTTAACCAACAACTTAAAACCAGACATATTATCAGCAGCTTCAAAGCAAGTAAGTCTGTAGCAGCAGCAGCTGCACCGTAGTCACATGACTCTGAAAGGAATGCTGGGAAATGAAGTTCATCCAGGATAACAGCGACTTTTATACATTCTGGACAGCTGCCAATGAAACAATAAGATTTATTAATAAAATCTTGTAAGATCTCAGTGTTTAGTTATGAAATCTCAGGAATATCTCACAAGATATTTGCCAATATCACATTTCAATGCAGATATTCATCAATAATTTTAGTAGGCAAATGATCAAACGTCTTTTTTTCCCAGCACCAGCGTTGGTCCAGCATTATGGACCAATGCTGAAGGAACAAGATGTCGCAAGATTTATTTTTTCAAAATACCGCCCCCCCCCCCCAAAAAAAAACTAACAAAAAAAACAATACTGATATTTTCCAAAATATTACATTTTGATGCCAATATAAGCTGATAATATCGGACATCCCTAATTTTGACAAGAGAAGCTGATTTTTGGCACGTAGATACCTTCATTAAGGTGAACCGAATCCACCAAAGACCAAATATCCTCCTTATTTATGAAGTTTGCGATAGTTTAAAGCCTTACATTTAGATTTTATAATTATATAATTACAGAAACAAAGTCTAGTGAGTAAAAACTTTTAAAAGTTCTGCTTTCCAGAGGAAGAAGTCAAGGTTTCTCTATTTGGTGAGACATGATATTGCTTCTGCCACAAACTACTGCTGAATTCATTTTGAACCATTTCAGACTGAAATAAATCCATAACAAGGTTTTTTTTTTTTCCTCCGGTTTACTTGTTGATCGCTGGAAAGCTCAAGGTCCACAGGTTCTGCACATCTTGGCTCATCACATATTCCATTCACTAAAAATCAAAACCTTTAAGGATTTTCTCTTTTTTTCCCTCCATGTCCAGTCAGAGTCACGGCATGAGAGAGCCACTGAAGTTGTTCTCATACAGTGAAAATCCCAAGGTCATGGCAGGGAGCAACTGTGTTTACCGTGATGTTTATAATGCATGTTTAATGAGCTGGCCTTTCCGTGACTCGCTGACCTGTTTGCTTCTCAACATCAAGAAGGAATTTAACAGTCCACGCACACTCTGCTGCATAAGGGCAAAGCATTGATTCACTTTATCACAGCGTTGACACAGTAATAATTAAATGTCATCCCTTTATATTGTGGTCACAGGAGGTCTACAGTGCAAACTTCCTGTCATACTTAAGTAGACTCAAGAAACCTTTCACATCAAGCCAGTCTGAAACCTCAGAATTCTCCACCACTGGTATTTATATCAGGATTTTACATTAGTTCTGTGCTTTTAAGTGTTTTTGTTACAAAAGAGTCAAATTTGCAGTGAGCTTGATGACATAATTGTTGATATTTATTTGCAGATGGAGAAGACGGTTCAATTTTGATTCTCTAAGATTTAAGTGCTGCCTTTCAGATTGTTGATTACAACGTCCTCCATCGTTTGGAGTCCTGGGTTTCATTCAGTTCAGCTTAATTTGTTTAGAGCCAATTCACAGCAAAGTAATCTCAGGGCACTTCACAGAAGAAAACTTTTCAGCCGATTCATTGTGATTAAATCAGTATTCATACAAGTCCCCCATCCTTAGTATGCAGGCGGCGGCTGGGCGGTTGAAGTTGAAGGTTTTTATGGTCAAATCTCTCAAACAGGACATTTTCTGTCATTTTGAATAAGTTCAACTTGCTGTGAATCAGCTCAGTTGTGGGGTACCGCAGGGTGCAATTCTTGGGTACCTTTGTTTTTTTCTATACTACATCTTGGCCAGCGTATTTAGGACCATAATGTACAGTCGTCCTCAAAATTATTCAATTCCCTCCAATTAAAGAAAAGTCTAAATTCACAACAGTAATTCAAATAAGACACTAAAGAAACTAATGTATACAAATTTACAAATTAGAAATATCTTTTAAAAAAAACCACACAACCCCCCCTCCCAAAAAAAATAAAATAAAATAAAATAAAATAAAATAAAATAAAAAATAAACTGTCCCAGACACATTAAGCACCTTTCCCATGAACATTGGCCCAAAATACCTGTCTGGAGGTGAAGAAGTCTTTTTGAATATTAGAGAAAACACCTGTAGTTGTAGTGATTGCCTCAAAGTGTTGCTCAACAACATTTTAGCTTCAGAGCCCCATTGTTTCTCTTTACTTGTTTTTTTCTTTTTGTGTATTTGTTTTTAATGTTTCATTCGAATCACAATTCAAAATCAATGTCATGGTTTTCATAGACTTTTTATCCATAACTACTTTTGCCAGTTTTAACCTATTTAACTGACAGCTGTTTTTTTCCCCTTTTTTAATTGGAAGGTATGAATAATTTTGATGATGACTGTAAATATCCTTTTTTAAACTCATCTGAACATGCCCATCAAAAAAACTATTTTCTTAAATTAAAAAATTTGAAGATCAAGTTGTTGTCTCCTACATTCTGTCATATAACCCAATTGCCAGAAATACAGAAAAGCTCTAATCCCAGATTTGAACCTCGAAGCTCAGCCCAAACTTGAGGCATTCCAGAGGGTACATGAAATTTTTCAATGTCTTTGTATTTTTTTTAATAAATCAAAAAATATAATTTAAGAATTTATCCTAAAGGGACTTGAGGCAAGATTAAGAAACGAAACTCGTGACTGGCGCTTCAGGTAACTGCAGCCACGAGCCAAGTCGTCACGGGAGCACAAACTGAAGCTATAATGTTGTTTACTACGCTTTTTCTCCGTAGTTCCACTTTTTAGTGTCTTTCAGTTGATCTGGATCGATTGCTGACGGCAGAAGAATCCATAACAATAGCTTACAGTGTTTGAATTTACCGCGATCGTGTTCTTCCTGTATCAAAACTGCAGATGCAGCGTCATTTGACGTCACGTCCGCAGGGCAGCGCGGGAAATTCGGCCACCGAATTGCAGCGCATTTTGGAGCACACAGCCTGTTCAAGGCAACGGAGAGAAACGGGTGGAAACGTTCTTTTTGGTTTTTAGCATTTCATCACTCATTAGTATTAAAAAAAATGGACATGCATGTTTTTTTTTGTTTTTAAATTCCTGCCTCTACTCCCTTTAAAGATTTCAGTAAATGTGCACGTTCATAAATGGAATTCAAAGCGGGCCAAACAGCCACAGTGTGAACCTAATCACTCTAAATCTAGTTAGAAAGAGAGAAAGTTGGAAATGACTGATACAAATGAGGTTATGGGGCATTAAGCCAATGCCTTTGCGAGTTTGTGGTTGTCCTAAAGGAAGATGGATCATTTCATGTTAGCAAACATTGAAATAATCATGAATGTACAGTTCCACAACGGCTGTTGTGTGTGAAATATACAACCAAACATATGAAAAAAGGTGCAAGAATCTGTACAGTTTATGTGCACACTGAAAAGTGGACAGACAGCTGAAATGAAGTGCTCTTCCTCATAAAGACCTTAAATAGCCTGGACCAAAAAAAGGAGGAAACAGATCATGTCGAATTACATCTTTAACACAGCAGTGCAAAAGCAGCCCAGTGGGAGAAGGAGGAGGTATCTGGAGGAGCAGGAAAGCAGGCCAGCGCTGTGTTTAGTAAATTGGTTACAGAGTACAATGAGACCTCATTTAACCAGAGTTGGAAGGATGAAACTTCATCCACATCTGCTGGAGTCTCAGCTGGCCTAGCAGAGGCTCGGCTTTAACTGGATTAACAACAAAAGCCAAGCTCAATAACTAATAGGCCTCTTCTTCCTCCTCTCTCTTTGCTCCGTCTCCCTCTCTGTCTTCCTCCCTTGCCGTCTCCCCTCTCCCTCAGAGCAAAGCATGGAGATAATGCAGAACACTTTTAGGCCTTCTGCTGAATTAAACATGCAGGGAACAGCTTGTGCTGGGCAAAGAGAGCTGAAAGCTGAAGCACAGAGAGAGGGAATATTAAAAAGGAGAATATATACAATTCCACCCCTTCGCAGGAGTCTCCAGAGTGCTGCTCAACATTCTTTACAATTAAAAAGATCTGTCGTAGACAGACTGAGCGGAGGAAAGCCGAACAGGACAGGCCTTTTTTTCACTAATTGGCCGGGTTGAAACGGACTGTCAGTTGTTGTTGGGTGGAAGCAGCCAATCGGCGAGAAGAGGGGTGGAATAGCACTCAGAAACGCTCCTCTGAGGCTTCCTGCCCACCTCCAGCTTTCATCTGGAAATCCCATCTTGCCAGTCTCTCATTCCTTTCACACTCTGTCGTCTTTATGCTGCAGCCAAACGATTGGGCTTCACAAGTAACAAATCTGGCCATCTCTAACTCCAGGCTCCACGGTGAATAACTTAGTTTTTCAAACGGACTCGGTCTCAGGTGGGTTACAAAAAAAGAAAAAAGAGAGGGAGAGAAAAGGAGGGAAAAAAACGCTGATGCCTTCTCATCCTCCCTGCAGGGGCTGTGGTTTCAGTAGCTGTTGTGCCTCTGCTCTTTTCTGACTCCCATTTTCTCTGATCTGAGAGGAGAAAGTCTCCTTTTTTCTCCCGGCCTATTTGGTATTCCCCAGATGGAGCAGCGAACTACCACCCTCATCCTCCATCTCTCCTTCCTCTCTCTGTTCCAGCCTCTTTTCCTCCAACAGAGCCGAGTGACCTGCTACAGCATCCTCTGCGTAGCATGGGTGCCACACTCACGGCTCTGCAGGGGATCAGAGCTGCATGTCATGTGAGACAAGTTACGGATAACAGGGATGCTTATAACCTCATTTCCAGCTAAGTGGACAGAAGGCAGGATGCTCTCTGTCAATGAAACGTTAGCACAAACCTAATGTTGATTTAAAGGGATACAGCACCCACAGCACCATGTTCCTTCATTTTCTACTCACCCTCATGCTGAGCAAGATTAAAAGGCAATATTCCTCCATACTGCTCGTCCAATGTAATCCAAGTGTCTTGAGTGGGTAGCATACTTTACCCGGCATCATTTACAGATGAAGGCATGAAAAAGTTCCACCTTTTTCTGCAAGAAGTAGTGCAGTAATAGTGCACTATTACTGGCTGAATGATTTTGCCCGCGAAAATGTCATCACGCACGATGTCCAACCCTGACGAGAGGAAACACCCTTATTCCGGGCATTCATTTAAGCTCTGCAGTCGTTCCCCCTGGGAATGTGGGTGTTTCTGTTTGTGACGGAATTAGCAGACAAGTCGCTGGCAGGCAGCAGAGAGGGGAACTTTTTTATGCCTGCATATGTAGTATATTTTTGACGACACTATGGAAGCCGAGGAGTTCAGCCACTAATCTACCGATAATGCAAGCGTAGAAGAAGAAATTTGGTGTTTACAATGTGGTAAGAGCGACTGAGCTGCGGAAAAACACAAGAGGGGTTGGCTGTTGGAAGGAAGGAAGGAAGGAAGGAGGACGGACGGACGAACGAACAAATGAACGAACGAACGAACGAACGAAAGAAAGAAAGAACGAAAGAAAGAAACAGACAGAAAGACAGAAAGAGAAATCTTGTCTGCTGCAGCTTCAATTGTGTTGTGAACTTGCACAAACAAGCTTGTAGGAAGTGTGATGTTCTACTGTTTAGGCTCTAAAAATCTACTAAATGATGTAGTTTCCAGTAAATTCTGGGCGCTACCCACTCAGGACACTTGGATTACATTGGACAAGCAGTATGGAGGAATATTGACAAGTTTTTATGGACTTTTATGGACCTTTTTGTTTCAGGCACTGGTGAATCCCATTATATGAATGTCAGTGGATAACAACCCCCCCCCCCACCCCGCCTGGATCTCCGGCTGCATTTGATATATTAAAAAAGTGCTCCAGAGTCTTGCTCAGCATGAGGGTGAGGAGAAAATGAAGGACCATCATTCTGTGGACTATTCCTTTAAGGAGATTGATGTCATAAGAATGTGGTATAGATGCATTTTTAAAGTCTTGTCTTCACTAACGTGTTAAAACAAACCTTTAATTCCATTCATTTGCATTTGCATTCATGAAAATGACATTTGTAGCAGAAGAAAGTGTCTTTACAAAAGCTCTCCAAAGTGAAGATTTTCAAAACTCAGTAGTTCTCTGACTGTGTGCTTGAAAGGTTTTGGATAAATTACTGAGGTCCAGTTTAGATGATGACGCTCCAGGGTGGAAAACATAAAATATTTTTCCAGATGTGCCTGTTGTTTAGACATTGCCGGTGTTTTGGGGAGTCAAAAATGCAAAAACAAACAAAAAAAAACAAAAATGAAACCACCTTCAAAACAGGAAATCTTGAAAATGTTCCACTGAAGCGTCACCGTGCAAATCGTTTTGTATTTTTAAAAAAAAGTGTTTGTCATCACATAATGATGATGCACAAACAGCTGCCAGTGCAGGAAAACTTACACACATCACACACATTCCTGCACACACACATTCCTAGAAAGCTGCTATCCTGCAGTTTTTACCCTTCTCCAACACACCTGAACCAAACGGCTGAATGACCTCATGTGCATGGCATTCATCTCTGCAGAGGCCTGGTAACGAGGCATTCAGGTGAGTTGGAGAAGGGATGCATGTAAAAGTTGCAGGATAGTCGCTGGATGTGCGCACACTTGATCATATTCCAAACTGAAGCCATAGTTTTTGCTGAAGTTTAGTTTTTGCAGACGGTTGGATGATTGTAAAAACTTCATTAAGCATGCAAATGCACGAAGACGTGAGAGCTTCTTTAACAAACTCATATCTCAGCCAGCTGAAAAGATAAAACAGTAAATCATGTGGCTTTAGTAGCTTGTTTAGCTTACAGAAGAGGAAGAAAAAAAAATTAATAATGCTCCTCTGTGGCATTATTTCCCCTAATTGAGGCACCTGCATGATGTTCCACTGTGTCACCATCCCTATCAGCCTCGCTTAATAGTTCATTTACAAATCCAGTCACAGATAGAATCAGAGGAAATTAACTGCAAAAGCCTGAAGAGTTAAGAGTTCACTGTACAGTGGATAAAAATGACCAGTCAGCCTTAACCGTATTGCAAAGAGAGGTACAGTACTTTCCCGTAAGGAAGTGAAACTAGAAATAGGTTCAGTGGCAGATACGTTGAAAAGCTAAATTAGGCAGATTTGAGCAGGTGCACTGTAGCGCACAGTGCAGGCAAATGTGCTGAGGATGAGAAGAGTTGTGGCAGTCTGGTATTTATAGCGCGGCAGCGCAGCTCTGCTTAATTAATTACCAGTTTTTCCACAGAGAGTTGTCTCAGAATGGTTTTTCTTTTATTGAAAATGGGTTGTGCAAAAACAAAAGTTATGACTGATGATGAGTTTTCTCGCTGAGGGTGCATCCACGCTACAAGACTCTGAGACTAATTAGGCGCCAAAGTTGTGATCAGAGTCGGCTGTTTAAAATTACAGCGCCTCCGGAAACCCCTTGAGACAGGATGTGCTGAGGCGTACGACGGCCGAATACAGTGTTGGGGAGGGGGGGGGTGAAACCTCTGAAGAGTCAGAGGTTCATTTCCAGGTTAAAAAACAACATTAAGCTGTCACTTCAGATGAGGAAAGCATTTCTAACACTAAATGAAATCGTTGCATACTTAAAATGTAACCCAGAGTCAGACCTTGGAGCATGCATGCACCCCTCCGGAGTACAAAATGAACTTAAAATACTTTAATCCAAATTCTTCTGCAGTGATACAATAAACAAGCAGTACAACTTGTGATATGTGACAACTGAAGGAACAGTAGCTGCTTCCCAGCCATCCTTGAACTTAATTGGTAACTTGTGCGGACAAACTGTGAGGCTTTACGATGCGTCTCCATTGAAATATTTCGTGAGATAGCAGATACAACTGTTTCATTTACAGAACAACAGATTGCACAGTGCATAATGTTCAACAACAATCAACAACGAGGGACCTGCTCAGCACTTGGGGGAGAAGTAGATCTGAAACAGTTGTCCTTAACACCGTAAGAAAAAGAAATCGATAAGTTTTTGAATTTCAAACAGTCCAACTCACAATTTATCCATAAAACTGTTCATATTTCCAACCTACAGAACAGTAGTCACACTTCATGTTCAGCAATAACACCTTCATCATTATGACAATGTTTTTCCTTTTTTTTTTTTTTACAATATGATGGATTATGAATAAGTGAAATGGGTTTATCACAAAGATTCCCTTTCAGGCTCCTTTTTGGAACCATTTCCTGTGTTGTCACTAAACAGCCCTAAATCTTGTGTAATGTAACCGTCTGTATTTACTAAAACAACTGCAAAACATGCAGCGTAAAGCTAAAGTGAGGTTGTGATGATGGAGCGAGTTTAAAAGCAGAGGATGAGTGATGTTCAGCTGCAGCTCATTTTCTTCTGCTGTCACAGAACGACGTCTGCCTGCAGCATATTTGGAGACTGCATTAACAGAATTACACATGTGAGGAAGTCAGGGCTCAGAAGAACGATGTGTGTGTTTAACAACAGGGGAGTTAGTTGAACCGTTTATATTTCAGGGGGGGGGGGGGGGGGGGAGGGATTAAAGGAATAACTGTTGCTGCTGTGGCCATTTTCTGTCCAAAATCTGCTGCTAAACCAGACGCTCATCAATGAGTGAACAGTCTTAAGAAAATGTAAGTACACTCATTTCTTAAGGTTTTATGTATCAGGACATGATGAAAAATCATTTAGTTTTTACCAACTCTAACATGAAGTAATGTTTTTCTGTGGGGATGTTTGATATTGCCTTTTTTTTTTAACCAATATCAGATACACCGATATCTTTAAATTTCCAAAATGGAAAATCAATCGATACTGATCTGTGCAGACAACTGTGAGGTTTATCTCTCATATTTTGAGAAATACAACTACATTCTGCTCTGAAAGCAAAGATCCCAAAATATCCTTAACTCAGCCAGAGGAGTTTATTTTGGACGTCTCGCTGCCAGATATCAGATACTAGCAGGTATTAGCCAACATGTGGCTAATTCTAATGTTTCTGACAACTTGGTAACTTAACCAACAACTTAAAACCAGACATATTATAAGCAGCTTGCAGAGTCTCCATCCTCCTCGAAGCGTAGCCTCGTGGGACTTTATTTTATATTTTAGGAGAATTACGGCTTATACGCTTAACAAAATTCAATGGAAACACCTGCAAATTGCAGTTTTAGTTCACTGAAATTTTAGAAATATTACTTTTATTTTGCAAAAATCTAAATGTGTCAGACCAGGACACTTATGCTGTTATTGGCCTTTTCCACTGCACATTTTCCACTGCCTTCCACACGGCACGGCACGGCACGGCACGGCACGGCACGGCACGGCACGCTTTGTGTTTCCTCTGGGAAAACCTGTTACAAGCTGTTATGATCTTCCACACCCTTTTGGAGCTAGCTCTAACCGTGCTGAACCGACACAAAACGTGACGTATGGCTCTCCACTGATTGGTCAAAGGAAATTGCAGTCATACGTGTTTTGCCTCTTCTAAAAACATCTGGCTCTGTTTTCTGTGACAACAAGCCACAGAGAAAACAACAACAGCAGTAACACCTCCATATAATCCAATGCCCCCATTGTTTTTTTTTTAACTTTACTGCCCCCGCGTGGCACAGCAGTGATGTCACGGCAGCCTCCTCCACCTACTTCCAGGTAGTAGACTACTACTTGTCCTGTGTTGGAACAAAAAGCGTCCTGGTGGTGTTTAGCGTGGTGCTGTACTGTGCTGTACCGTACCCCGTGCAGCTGCAATGGAAAAGGCCCATTATAGATGTGCTGACACTGATGATCACGTTATCAGCTGTGTTTGATGAGTACAAGCTGCTACCCTCCTGCTTGCTATGGAAGCAGGAAGTAGCAGAGTAGTCGTAGTAGTAATGTCCTGATACATAAAACTTTATCACTGATATAGGATGCACTTTTTTCTCACACGACTGTAAGTTGCTGGTGTTTTAGCTTATCACTGTAACTTGCTTATCAAACAATCATTGCACGTACAAGAAGATCTATCAATGTTTCAAAGATTTACCTGCCTATCTCTTACACAGTACACAGGAATGTACCAAACTACAACAGTTTGGTTGTCTTGAAGGACAATTATGAAGAAAAAAAAAATCTAATTATTAAGGCAAATGTGTTGTAAAAAACATAAGAGTTCAACCCTCAGCTGTTCCCCCACATGAACAGCAGAGATTTTCCAGAGAATGCATGAGCAGGTTGGTCCACATTTCTCTGCAGATGCTGTTAACTCAAGCACTTCACAGTTTTACATTCTGGGCTGGAGATGCGTTCTCACAGCTGGAGATAAAAGAGGGAGGTGCAGGACATGTACACCGGGGAGATTAGTGGCTTTTGTTTTATTGTTACATTCATACACCGTCACGCTCTGCGAACTTCCAGAGATATTAGAGGTGATCTGGCTTAAAAATGTTTCACAAAATATCTGGAGTCAATATTGTGGACTCATGCATTCTTACCTGCAGACCCTCCTGAACATTTCTGGAAAAGTTCAGGACTGCAGCACATGTGTAAAAACAGCTTCAGATAGCAACTCTTGTTATGCATGAAAAACAACACACACAACAAATCCAGTCAAATATTCTTAATTGAATTAAATTGAAAGTAAAAAAAATAAAAAAATAAAAAAATAAAGTGAAGATGACATCATTTAGTCTGCAGTGAATTGACTTGCACCATTTCCGTACACCAGGCCCGTACTGTTGGTGGTATATGCTCATTTCCCCGATCCAGGCCCCCTGACCAGTCTGAGACAGCAGTCAGTGGATGATGTTGAGCCCAGAATATCTCGTAATGCAAAGGGTTTAAAGATCCGATCTGAAAGGTCCTGAGCAGCATGCAAACTTATGAAAATTCCCCTGATAATACCGAACAGAGGAGCGGCAGCCCAGAGGAGCAGGTGCTGAGAGAAGGAAAACCTTCTGGTCCTTAAGGGGTTAAATCTAAATCTAACTTCCAGAACTTTCTAGATGAGTGATTTTCAAACTGGGGCTCGGGACCTCCATGTTAGCCTGGAACACCAGCCTGACCAACGCCATGTATGAGACACCCGGTAAGTCAGTCTGGGTTCCTTCCATTAGAAAGTGATTTCCACTTTGGTAAAAAACTGACCGGACCAATCACAGCGCGGGAGGTGGAACTTTACGATACGTCTTTGTCGGCGACTCAGTTCTGTGATCATAAACAGAATGGTGGCCACAGAGAAGCGACGGTTTAATGATGTCCTTCCTGCTGTCTTAATGAGCTGCACATGTCCTTAAACCTGCAACAACCCGCTGCTCTGAGGACTTGCCTCTTCCAAAAAGTGTGTTTCTCTGATTGGTTCTCTCTGGTTCAGTTTGTTCCCGTTAGTCCCGCCTCTCATCTCACACTGGAAATCAGTCTCCAGCTGAAGGATCTCAGACTGACTTGCTGTGTATCTCATACATGGCGTTGGTCAGGCTGGTGTACCAGGTAACCCCCATGTAGGTCAATGTGGAAAAAATTGTGGGGGAAAAAAAAGCCTACATTTATCTAATAAATTTGGTAATTTCAGAGTAATCAATAATAACACATTATTGCAGTGAGATTAATCTGTGAAATTAACACATTCATTTGTTAATTATTACATAAATAACTAAGTTATCACTGATAACATGTTAAAAATCCAAATTTTCCAATATCTCAGCGTGAGAAGCTGATTTGGGGCATGTAGGTGTCACAGCAGTGAACTAAATCAAACAGAAAACATTGGGCCTCATGCAACATGTTCCTATTTTTTTTAAAAATAATTTTCTCGTACTTTTTCTCCGACCGTGGACTCCTACGAGTGTGCCACGTCAGATTCAACAAACGTTCTCAACTTCCGATAACTGCGTAGATGATCCTCGTAAACATGATGCATTCCACCTGTGCATTAGGGATGGGCGATATGGACTAAAAAATGTATCACGATAATTTCTCTTATTTATCACGGTAACGATAAGTGACGATAAAAACTATCAGCAAAATGTTTTGTATTATAAATCTGTCACTAAATTCTGTCTTGAAAGCCCTACAAAATACTAAAAGCCACTAAGCTATATCAATTAAATTCAAGTAGAGCACCTGTATTGCAAAACTGTAGTGACACCAAACAAGTCTGAAATATGAGAGACCAAATTCCACATTTATTCAAACGATGCAAACAGCAAAACTAACTTGGCTTATTAAAAAAACCAAAGTAGTGCAACTGCAAACACAACCTGATAAGTTGTCATCTCACGATAAAAACGATAAATTCAAATTGTTATTGTGGGGAATTTCTTTGACGATATATTGCACACGATAAAATATCGCCCATCCCTACTGTGCGTACGTGAGCGCACGTTCATGAGAATTGCAAATCTGCATAATTACCGCCCCGCTAATTCCATATAAGGACACGACTTTCCACACTTGTCAGAAGGTGTTCATTCGTAAAAATGGCATTGAAGATGGAGAAGAGAAACTTTACTACCAGTTTGGAGATGGAGGTTCTGCTGACGGAGATCTGAGCAGCACAATTAAAGGAGGTAAAAGCCGAGCAGCGGAGAATAAATCACCAGAGCTGTAAATGCTGTCGCCTGTTGGTTGCACTGTTAAAGAAGTAGCCTAAAAATAAAAATGATTTGATCCGATAATGGTGTCAAAAAGACGTCTAACAAAAGCAAGACAGCCACTGAGAACTAATAGTGGAGACCAAGAGGTTCGATATATGATGTAAATCCTTCATATGAGTTTCCATAAACCTACACAGCGCAACATTCTGCAAAATCTCCGTTTAATACAACGCACACACGCGTACTATGCGCTCCAACTGGATAAAAAAGCCGACGTGTAACTAGACCACATCTGCCATCCTTTTATTGTCCTCTCCATCTCTCTCATACAACGCACATAAAATATGAACGCTGAAACTCTAATTTGACAAATTCAGACCCAAACATCCACATTTTGTGTAATAATGAAGCCGAGGCACCATGAAGTGAACTGACTGCATGTCTGGCTGTTAGAAGAGTTGCAGTGGTCTGTTGCTGAACCTCCTCTCTGAACTTTCTATCCATTTTCTGTTCGAGAGGTTATTTCATTTTTATAGGAGCTTGATCTCACGTAGAGCTCACTGACTGCACATTCTTTTGACGAAATGACAACAAATTAAACCATCGTCCCCTCACCAACATGCTGGCTGCAAGTGAAGAGGCCGATAGTCCTGTCGCTCAGCCTGCGCATAAAAATGTATTCATAATTGCAGAGTGAAACATAATGATGTAGTCTCATTTATATGGGATTTTAAAATACACAGTTGCTTCTAAGTAACGATTAATACAGTCCTTTAGTGAAAAACTAAGTTCGGGTAATAATCGCGCTAGACTCCTACGTCAAGTCTGGAGCAGTCGTGAAGTTTGTTCATGCCTGACAGAAGATTAAAAATATGAGAATATTTGTGAATGTGGCATTTTCTCCTAAATCACTCGTACGAACCATTTAAGAATGAATTTGTTCGTGCGAATGCTTCTTGCATGAGGCCCATTGATCCTCCTTATTTATGAAGCTTCTGATAGTTTTCAAGCTTTACATTTAGATTTTTTTTTATCATTGGGTGTGCAAAAACAAAGTTATTACAGCTGCAATCTAAAAAAATCTGAATTTGGACCATTTTTGGTGAAATCAGCTTAATTTTGGCATTTGGGGACTTTTCCCACAGCTGTTAACACCAAAATCCCCTTTATTCTCCTTATTAATGAAGATTCTGACAATTTCTAAGCTTTAGATTAAGTGGATGACCACAGGATGACCCATTAGATGTATCGCACAATTAACCATAGTATTAACCATAGTTATTTGGGGGTTTGTGGTCCAAGAAGTTTGAAAACCACTGTCCTAGAACTCAGACTCAACCAGAAAAGCACAACCAAGTGCTTAGTTCCCCTCTGAAACCAAAGTATTTGTAATGCTAGTGCAACTTTTAGCTCCAGACTGCATCGGCTTCCCCGTCAGATCACATAATCATAGTTTTCCACCCTGATCGATTGTTATTGCTTAATAATTTAAGGATATCCTGTAGCTGTGATGGCTCGATATTTTGAAATCTTGTAGCATGTGCCCAGAACTGCAACCCATGGAGAGATGTGTCAATTGTTTTAACAAGTTACATCATTCCATCAGTTGTATTTCTGCAGCATACAACAGAGAAAGTCTCATTTCGTTTGGAGGATTTTTGTATCTTTAGAAATCGGTCTTGGTGCATGTCTTAGTGTTCAATCAGAAAACAGTATGTGCTTTAATCTGGCACGTACCGTAGCCTGAAAACATTCTGCAGGACGTGGAAAATGAAAACATGAAATCCGACAGCCTCCAACAAAGCCTGTGAATATTTTGCCTCATTGAATACGAACCAGATAGGAACATAAATACAAGTTATCCCCCCTCTCCCTGCACACAATCATCGTGGCACTTGTCTAAGCCGCCCATAGTATAAAAAAAAGGAGAATGAGGGAGGGAGATGCAATGCAAACATGGAAATATTCAGAATTCATGTGGAAATGAGAACGACTGCATGAAAGGAACATGAGAGGGCAAGAAAAAGAAAATGCAGAAAAAAGTTCAAAAGAAAAAGGAGTTTCTAACAAAGAAAAGCACATCTTTTTAAATTCATTAACTGAGTCATTACCGACCCAACATGGAACTGTGTGAAACCCCCAAGGCTCCCGGTGCGTCTTTTCCTCAGCAAGATCAACACCATTACACAAGAGTAACAGCAACAACAATAACAACATCTACAACGACAACAACAACAACTGTGCTATAGTGAGACGGCGCCCAATATATAGATGATGCACATCATTAACACCACAGCCAGCCACACATTAGCACACACTGTCTCAGTTTGGTGGCCGCTCGCTTCGGCGGCTCCCGTTGGGGAGCCAGGTGGTGTCCCGCGGTGCAGCCAATCACTGCAAACCCACACAGAGTCCTTCCTGGGATGAACGGAGACTCTCCCACTGTTACCGGGGCGACAAGTTTTGGCCTTTTTGAGTTTTGAGCGTCTGCAGGTGGTTTGGACGAGCCGATGGAGGCTTCTGAAGGCGAGTTCTGAGCGGCGGGGTGTCGGTGACAGCGGCGCCCGCTCGCCCCGTTTCAGGTTGCGGTTTCTGGGAAGGTAGCGAGTCCAAACTGCACGATCACGGCGAAGCTGAAGAAACAAGAGCGTAGCAGGAAGCAGCGTTGCGTCGGTTGCTATGGTTTCCTGTTGCCTTTGGCAGCATTTTTTTCCCTTACACTGAATCAAAGCTCTTTCCTCGCTACAAACAGTCACGTTCAGCCACAGTGCACGAGTTTTGCTTCGTCAGCGTCACAACAACTTTTGTTACTCTGTTAATCCTCTTTATATAAACTCAAACCGTCTCTGAAGCAACGAGGAAATTACTGATGGCAACTCTTCAGTTGGGTTGAATGTTATGCAGGAAGGTGTTAAGCTAATGGAGGTGATTTTGATTAATCCATCAAAGGGGGGTCGTCTCAGACTCCCACTTCCTCCACCTCATCTCCATTCCCTACTTCCATCCCTCCTTTCCTTCCCTCCTCTCCATCCTCAGACGTAAATGGCAGTCCTGGAGATGACCGAGCCATCTCGCTGAGATTCCATGTCGTCATCGAGGTAAACATCCATTTCTTCCTCACCGCCGTGACCTCTGTGGGCGTGATAGGCGGGAGGCAGCATGCTCTCACCTCCCCCCACACCTCCGAAACGATCGTACCGCTCCTCCTCGTCCTCCATGCTGTCGTCCAGGTCAAACTTCCGCCTTTCGGCTTCGTCCATCTCGCCGCGGAGGAGGATGTCGTGGGCGGAAGGGGGGTTGCCAGCCGGGCCGTGGTGAAGATGATGATGGTGGAAGTTGTTGGCCTTTTCGGTTAGCGTCCCGGTGGCGTCGCAGCCCTCCCGGTACGTGTAGATGGGGCCGTTGTTGTTGCCACCAGTCCCGTTCTTGCTGTTTCCGGAGCTGCTGAAGAGCAAGCGGGCTTTGTTGCCGTAGTCTCCACCGTTGCTGCCCCCGCTTCCGGTTGCCATGGAGTCCCCCCCGCCGGGGAACCCACGCCTCTGTTGCCGGCGGCTGCGGGTCAGGAGAACAGCAATGAGAGCCACGACCAATAGCAGGGCCAGAAGGGAGCCGATGACCGCACCCGCTACTACGCCGGCGCTGGACGGGTCCTCCAAGGCTTCTGCAGAGGGGATGGAGGGGTTGGAAGGAGGGATGGAAAAGTGAGTGGAGGACAAGAAAAAGGAAGGAATTGATGGCTTTGGAGGAGGTATTCAGAGTTCTTCTTGTATTGTTAGTGTGCTGCAGTAATAGCACATGTGTTACAATCCTCTTACAAGTGTGTAGTAATGTTCTTCTCAGTGTAATCCCTTGGTAGGGGTGCAGTCAGTCATTGCTGGGATCAGGCTGAACGGGACTGACTCACGCTCCCCCCAGCATCTCGTTGTGCTGCATTTTTCAGACATTTCACTCAACATTTATGTCTGTCCAGCTGCTGGCAGATCAGTTTGTCACCCCTCCTCCCCTTTAGCCAGACTTTACATCTGGAACGGTCCTTCATTCTCTACGCCGTGTTGGTGTGAGCCAAGTTTGCCACTCCACTGTTGTTTCAGTTGAAGATTGAAACAAAAATGAAGATGGGTTTACAGCATCAGCAAATATGGATTTGTTTCGGTCCTCGGTCTGTCTTTGCCGCGAGCCGAGCCACACAGACAGACAGACAGAAGCAGACCCAGGACAGAGAGGTGGAGGGGTTAATTGAAGAGGGTGAAAGGAGCACAATCATACCTGCAAAGTGTCACGATATTTACCATCCGAGCCCTTCCAGTTTAACCTGCCTCTTCCCCATTCGTGTGCCCTTTCTTTCCCTGTGTCCTTCCTCTGCCTCTCTTATCGCTCAGCTAGCCAAACATGGCCAAACCAACGCCTGCTGCTAACCTGGAGCCGAGTCCAGATCTCACTGATCAGCAGCAGACAAAGGTAAAGGGTTCACACTGCAGAGTCAGACTCATGCCAGGACATTTTTAAGAGGATTCTCTGCAGGAATATGAAAGAGAAAAAGAGTCTAGCTGGAAGAGCGAAGGATTTAGAAAAGAGGATTCATGCTGGGCTAAAAAGAGGAGTAAAGAAAGTCTCAAACCCAGCACAGAGAGGCATAGAGCCCGGCTTCAGAACTGTACAAGGCCAGTAAATGTTTTCTTTTTTTTGTCTGAATTACATGCTGGTTTTTCTTTGGGGTGCCGTAAGACCATTGTAGCACAGAACAGCAGAAAGTCTGAGCCCCTTCCTGTTTTATGCAAATATCAGCATGGTTCTGCCAGCTCTCCTGGCAAACACAGCGGCGAGTGCCAGTCAAACAAAGCTGAGGTTGACTGGAACGAGCCACGAGCGGCTTCACGTGCCAGGCCTGCACCAGTGTGAGAATCCGATTGTTTTCCTCCTGCCATATCTACGCTGGACATCAATTAATGATATGCACGGTGCTGGAAAGTAAGAGTTCTGCTAACGAAACCAGCAGGGAGATGTCACTATAAGTGAGCCGGAGACTCATACAAAGTGTTCATTCTGCGAGCGCGGGAGAAAAAAGGGAAGAGATGAAAGAGGAGAGGAGCTGAGCAAGAGGAGAGCTGACGAACTAAATAGGTTTTTGGGGGGGAGAGAGTGGAGCGGAGAGGGGAGTTAAAAGGAGAGGTCTCGGTTTGATTTCAGACTCTCTTGCTCTGGTCTCGCATGGGGATGCAGCAGGGTTATGCCAGGGTGACACAGACGGGTTCTGCCATTCAGGCGGGACTCATGGGAGAGGATATGATGTCTAAATTAGGGGACAGTGTCGGGGTAATATCCAATTGAAGTGACAGAAGGCATTAAGGATGATGAATCCAACTTTCCCTGTCCTAGTTTTCTCTCTTTTCAAACTTACAGATTGGCATAGACACACATGTGGGCCAAAGTGTTATTTATATTTATTGTGCCATTTATATTTTAGGCATTAGTGGCATTTATCAAGAGCCTGAGAGAGAGACAGCTGAATAATGGCATTTTCTGGAAGGTCTTTGGTGGCTGTCATCCTGTTAATCAAGTGCTTAAAAGTCTATTATTCCATACAGGCTATAAAGAACAATGCTCCTAAAAAGTCCATTAGAGCTGGCATGTTCATTTTTCAACAAATCAGGTCACATGCAGGAGCAGCGTGATGTTCTGCCCAATTTCCACTCAAATTCCAAAGCAAAGGAATAAAAAGCTGATATTTAACCACAAATGATCTTCTGTGAGGGAACTTTATCGCCGCTTCTCTTTGTGTTGGTGACTGGGCTCATCTCAATGAGCCAGAAGCCAAAGAGGGCTTCTGGTAGGAAATGACAGGCACCAGATTTCACCAACTTCTAAAGCTTAGCACTCTTTCTTTCTCCAAAGAAGTAAAACGTAAACTTTTTCTAATTTAGAAGCTACATCAACATGCACACACTCACAACTGACACTGGTTATTGCAATGACAAAAATCTACACGTCAGCCGCATAGTATGTCATTTCCTTTCAACCATTAAAAAAAACAACATATTAATTAAAGTGGAAAAACTTGATTGCATATCAAATCAAAGTTACTTTATTGATCCCCACATATAGATATTATAGCATTTTTTAACACAAACAGGAGGTGTTAACCTCGCCCAAATGTCAGACCAATCACACAATACCTCTCGGAGCGGCACAAGAATAAAGTTCTGCTTGGCCGAAGGATCAAGAACAACCCACCCTCAATCGGGTCCATGGTCTAAATCAGGTTCTCGTGGCCTCAAGAAGAAGAATAAGAAAGTTCTGGCCTCTCACGGAGTATGTAGCAAGCTTTACAGCTATGTTTCAGCTCAAACTTTAAAGGATAACTTTTTTTTCCCAACCCGGACCTTATTTCTAGGAGTTAATACATGCATTTACTCACCGATAAAATTTCTGTATTACTTTTACTCCTTCGGAAGATATTTTGCTGAGTCGCCCTCTGACGTCCCATATAATGGGAGAGACAGGGCAGCCTCTCTATAAGGCATTATCTGCAGCAAAACTCCTTCATTTCACCAATACTTCACGTAGAATTACTCCGATTTTTACCATCACCGTAGGGACGTCTTGCACTCATGGGGACATTTTCCCGGTCCCCACGAATACAAACCCCATTTTGAGGGTCAAGATTAGGTTTGATCAGTTATGGCCGTTAGGTTTAGGGTAAGGGGCATTATGTCAATGGATGTACCCCACGGGGACATAAAAACAAACGTGTGTGTGTGTGTCAAACAAATGACTTCACAAAACTTCACTATGACAACCTCGCCCACACTGAACACCATAGCTGAAGACACCCTCAGCTGTAATGTGAACAAACTAAACTGGGGTAGGGTGGTGTCGGCCGGGCTAAGTAGGTGCTAATTTTATTTTTGTTAGCTTATAAAGGTTTTGACACTGAAATATAAGCAAAGCATGCAGTGCCGTGTTAATAGTACATAAAAGTTGATATAAATTAAAAAAAATATTTTTGTGGGGTGGCCAGTGGGGTGGCCAGCTTCTTGTTCAGGGTGGCCATAGTCACCCCTTGGGGGTGCCATTGTGCAGTTCTCAAAACTCTGAACTCACAGGACAATAATACTTGTTTGTTTGTTCATTCTACTATAAGTATTGTGAAATGAAGGAGTTTTGCTGCAGATAATGTCTTATAGAGAGGCTGCTCCATCTCTCCCATTACATGGAAGTACGTCTGAGGGCGACTTGACTAAATATCTGCCAAAGGGGTCAAAGTGATGTAGATATTTTATCAGTGAGTAAATGCATGTTTAAACTCCTAGAAATAAGGTCCATGTTGAAAAAAGAAGAAAGCTATCCTTTAAGTCAAACCCCCTAAATGCACCTCAGCCTGTTTATGGTAAAGTCCACGAACTGGTTGCTCATTTCAAGCAGCATTCATTTCCCTTTTCCTTTTTGTTGGCTTTTCCAAAATGCCCTTTGCAAAGGAAACAAAAAGCTCTGAGCTGCAGCCTTCTCACTGAAAACGGATCGTTCTGAGCACATTTGAATCGCCTGGTTCTTTTGGCATGTGGTTGTAAACATTCATAGAAAAGGAAACAGGCAAAACTGCGATGCAACTTAGCTGTGATTGTGTATTTGCTCAGAATGATTGTGAAGCTCTGCGAATGGGAGATTATTCGTCAACAGGTTGGTAAAGTGGGTATTCTACGATAACTATTCCCTCCAAAAATCCATTTTTGATTGGAATTTTCAGATAATGAATGTTTTCATACAATATCAGATTTCATCTCTTGTTGCATCGTCTATCAAAGGCGGCCCGGCGTGCAAAAATGCTAAAACTGCATTCATTTTTTTCCCAACAGATTCAGGATTTACATGGCTTCTGCCTGACATCATTTATTGTAATCTAACACCCTAATGGGTCTTAGATCAGCTCTGACAGAAATATGCCAGATTCATGATCAATGTTCGTGTCAAATCCCTGTCAGACATGTTGCCAGACACTTCAGTAAACACTCTTCTCTACAAATGTTTCACCGTAAAAAGTGAAAAAGGGGAAAAAAGAAGAGAAGACTATCGTTAGCAGGAAAATAGGCCACGCTTGTCATCCTTATTTCTCATCAGGAGGCAGCATGCCTGCATTAAGAAGCACAGTGATAAATGTCATAGAGAGAGGCAGGAGGGCTTAGATCAGTCTCTGTATTAGTGTCATGAACATGGAGGAGATTAGGGGGAGGTGGGGGAGAAAGAGCCATGAAAACTATCCATTTCTGCTCAGTTACACTCGCTGCGGTAGGGATAATCTAAATGAGATGATTTGGGGTGTGGGAAGGAAAGGTGGAAGGAGTTAGAGTGGCTGAGTGAGAAGGACGAATGAAAGGAGAGAGACTGGGAAGTAAAAGTGCAATCTGAACCATCTTTTATGAATCTCCTCTACATTCTCCTTCCTCACTCCTTCCACATTCTAAACAGAGGATTCATTCTAATTCAATGAAACTTGAGGTTGAAAATTTCTAAAATCGTTGACATAAATATGCACCAAACACCAAAACTGTGCATTAAACAACACACAGAGGGAGCAATCCTGCTCAAAAACCGTCTACTTAGGCCTCTGTGTCTTTATCAAAGCAGATTCCCATAAACAGACAAGAGTTTGTTTATATGCTTTCAGGATTGATCCCAAGGTTTCTACACATTGGTTATGAATAAGCTCAAAATGTAAGAGTCTGCAATGTTAACACAAAGCTTAGCAGCATTTTTGGCTTTGTTCCTAATAATTTAAACACTACAAAGTGCAGCATAAGTAAAACAACCTTCAACCTGTTGGCTGTTCCAGCATTATTTAAACCAAATCTGCTCCAGAGGCACAAATAATGTTAATGTATTTAAAACCAAAGGACAGATACGCAGCCGGTGTTGGTGCTTTTAATTGTTGAGGTTACCCTGAAGGCCAGAATAAACAGACAGGAGAAAAAATGAATACAGTACTTCTGCATGTTTGCAAGGATGAGGCCTTGAGCTTCATATGGTCCTTAAGAAATAAAAAAAAAAAAGACAAAAAACTTCTCTCCAACACCCTGCAATCGCTCCTCTCTGTGGCTGTAAACAAGTCACAGACGTACCAAGACTGTTCTATTTCTGAGTGCAAGCTTCTCCACCTTAAATGCAAGTTTTGTCATTATTTTCACACTCAAACCACAGCCAGAGGCACAGAAAGGGAATCTCCACAGATTTTACATGAAATAATGCAGAAGTGCTGCACGTATTTGCACATTTTCTGCTCATCTGCACTAATTTCTAGTTTGTTTTGCCCCCAGAAAAATCAGTAAACATGAGGTTGATATAAGTAAAGTAATATAATAAGAAAATAGGAATTAAGTCTTGATTTACTCGTGTATAAACAGTCTGGAAGGCAAATGCTTATTATCATAACAAATGCAAGAGGAGGTGGAGGAGGTGAGGCTGACGGTTATCATGGTGGGTTAATGGGACCCGGAGGCAACACAGACTGGAAACCACAGATGTACAGTGGGAGGAAGATGGAGGAACTTTCACACTTAGCTGAGGCTTCATTTTGAACTTCGGATGGTGTCTTGGGTTCGACTTTAAAAGCACGTACTTTTCAACATGAGAGGGAAAAAAAAGCCAACAATGATGGACTAAAGACTTCCAGCCCAGTTACGACGGGAGGAATCTGGGGGTTGCTTATTCATGGGGTTTCCAGCAACACACTGAGTCCTTCTAAATCAGACCTACAGATGAAGTGTCTCCCATTACCCATGTGCAAACTTGAATCTGTGTGAATAAAGATAAAAGCCCTCTAATAACCCTGGAATGAAGCTTTTTCTGAGGGTAAATATGGAAACCTCTTGTTGCTTTGCAATTTAGCCTCATCAACCGTAACAACTGGGTACGGAATAATCTACTTCCTCCCAGTAATCACACTTTATTTCCAGCATCCTCACATGTGAGCGTGAATTTACAGAACATTGTGTTGTATAAGCCTCCAAAGATTTTGCAAGTAAGAAGTTCCGCATTAACATGCAGCCCTTGAACAGTTTACGGAACTCTGCAACATTTGATTGAAAACTTTTCTGGTTCCTAAAATCACTGTATGTCAGAGCTACTCATTTCGGTCCTACGAAGGCCACAATCCAGCAGGTTTTCCACGTCTCCGTGCTCCAACACAAGTTAATGAGTCATTGTGCAGAGCTTGATTTGCTATTGGATCTATTTAATTTGAGTCAGGTGTGTTGGAGCAGGGAGACATGGAAAACCTGCTGGATTGTGACCCTCGTAGGACTGAACTGAGCAACCCTGCTGTATGTAAACCAGTGTGAAGTTCATGGTTTTCCTTAAACGCGACATTGTGAAAAGCTGAATGCTATCATAGTGTTCGCCAAATAACACTATACACAAGGGTGCACACATCCAGTCTGCAAGAGCTACTTCTCTGCAACATTAGAGAACCCCTTCTCCAACACACATGAATCATATGGCTGAGTTCCCTCATGCAAATGGCATTCATCTCTGCAGAGGCCTGGTAACGGGCCATTCATTTGATTCAGGTGTGTTGGAGAAGATATGCATGTAAAAGTTGCAGGAAAGGCCTGGATGTGTGCACCCCTGCCTATAATATAATATAATATAATATAATATAATATAATATAATATAAATAATATAATATAATATATATAAAAACAGTTGATGCACATTTAAAATCAAACTGTGGCATTAAAAACAAGCCCAATACAAGTCCGTTTTTCCATCGTTTACTTCCGGTTGTCTCATCCAGAAACTCGCTAAAAAAAAACTATAACATGCTATAAAATGAGCAACTTATAAGGCTGTGAAAAGTACATGCTCATGACGGATGTAGTCACCGAGTATGTGTACCATGCAGTGAGGAAATTTCAAAAACATCCACAGACAAAGATGCAGCTGAAACAGAACATTTTGCTTCTAATGTGTAAAATTAAGCCCACAATGTGTTCTGTCAAATGTCCAGCAGGAGGTGATTATTGGAACATATCGGATAAGAGATTTGTCTTAATTACTGTGTTGATGTTCATTTAATTTAAATTAAGTTTAATTCTTTTAATTGTGTTCCTGTTTAAAGTAAAAGAAATCCATCAGTAAATCAGGTTCAGTGATGCTAACCTGTGATTAACAGATTGCTCCTGTTTCAGGATGTTTGTGCTGTTTTTATGTTTTTCAGTCACGTCTGCCACGACCAGCAGTTTGGAATCAGCAGTGAGCAAAAATGCTGATCAGTGATTCAGAGTGAATCTACAAACCAGAGAGAGGTTCAGAGCTCAAGTTCAGTAGTTCCGGGGGGGGGGGGGGGGGGGGGGGGGGGGGGGGGGGGGGGGGGGGGGGGGGGGGGGGGGGGGGGGGGGGGGGGGGGGGGGGGGGGGGGGGGGGGGGGGGGGGGGGGGGGGGGGGGGGGGGGGGGGGGGGGGGTGACCTGTTTTCCCTGAGGACCCCTTCATGTAACTAGCAAAAAAAAAAACATGAACCCCCTTCGCTGAAACCAGGTTTGGTTTTATGCTTTCATTTGCTCACTTCTGCACCATAAATGATGCATTCTGGCTTTTCTTGCTTTAGAGAAACAACGATGTAAGTCTTGGAGACCCCGTGCGCTCTTTGGGGACCCAGACTGGGAACCACTGCTCTACTTCGTTCAGCATAAAACGGAAATGTAAACTGGTGAAAAAATGGCACAATTTGATCCTTGCCAGAAGTAATTCTAGGATGAGAGGTTTAGGGTTGCTAAGCACCCAGAGAGCTGACCCCCCCCCCCCCCCCCCCCCCGCCGCCATCCCCCCGGTCAAGCAAGATGAATTTTATTCTTTTGTACAACACAATTTTACTACAACACTATTTAGGAAAGTCTGATGCTAAATATCCAGACAGAAGCTGTGATGGAACTGACTTTGAGAAAATTGGTGCCTTGTTCCAACGGTGAACCAAATCCACCAAAACCCACTTTTTCCTCCTCATTTACAAGGTTTCTGATCATTTTCAAACCTTAGATTTACGTTTTCATCATCCAATGTCCAGAAACCGAGTTATAACTGCTGTTATTTTAAAAAGCAGCTTGATCTGGATAAGAGAAGTTTATTTTGGGCATGCAGGAGTGGTGTCCAAGCGGTGAACCAGATCCATCACAACACCATCTATCCCCCTTATTCATGGATATTCCGACAGTTTTCCAAACTTACATTTAGAAAAGTTATCATAAAACCAAAGTTAGGTTATTCCTGCTGCTACCTGGAATATGCCCGGTGGGCGGGATGAAACTATTTTTGAGGGGTGGGGGTGCTGGATTTTTTTTTTTTTTTGTGAAAACATTACATTTCAGCAAAGTACAGGATGTTTTCTAACGCTCTAAGTTTGTACAAAAAAAAAAAAAAAAAAAATATATATATATATATATATATATATATTTACACACAGTTAAATATATATACTGTGTGTATGTGTAAAATCTTAACATTTTACACGTGCTGGGATTCATTTGGAGTGATTCAGCCCAGTGATGTTGAGGAGAGGTACCAAACAGCCACAAAGTCACGCAGAGCCTTTAAATTTGCCTAATTTCTCTTCATTTTTTGACACACACACACACACACACGCCTGTGTAACAAACATCCAGATGAGCACACACACCGAGCACCTATTAGCCTCAGTGTGTACGTGTATCACACCTCTGACCCCACAACAGCGACTATAAATCACACACTGTTTAATTACCCCAATCATGCAGACAAACTTGCACACATGCAGACACACACACACACACACTATTAAATTACCCCATGATTATCTCTAATCTGCACAGACACTTCATTTACCCCACAACCAAAATCCTACACAGCCACCCCCCCCGCCCCGATACACACAAATACACACTCACATCATGTTTCCATGACGATCTCAATCATTTCCTCATGCAACCCCTCACTGCCGCAGCGAGAGGGGAAATTTCCTGCCTAAATCATCTTCAATTCTGTCTCTTCATCAAGGACTGCAGCCCGGGCGTTTCATCTCCGGCTCTCTCTGCTCGCTTTTCATCAGCCGGCAGATAATCAGAGGGTGGTCAAAAGAGAAGGCAAGAAAAAAGTCCAACTGTAAACCACACAAAGGCACACAACAACAGGAAGGAAGAGTGAGGAAGGGAGGAGAAAAGGCAAAATGACTTTTTAAGCATCTTGTTTTTGGCATCTTTCGTGGCCCATTGAGCCTCGCTGTGCTCGCTCCTCTGAGACTTTGGATTTTAAATGGATGCTTTCCGACACACTGCGAGCAGATGGGATGAGAACCGAAAGGCACAAACGGATAGGCAGGAGGAAAAGGATGGAGGGAAAGTGAATTGAAAGAGAAATGAATAAAGGAGTGCAAGTCAAAGTGAAAAGAAAAACACTGTCAGACTCGAACAAAGGTAACAGGAGATCCACAAGTGTGAGCGCGCACAACAGTGAAGCCACACATGCACACACAGTCTATATAATTACATTCTCCACTTTTATTGCCCTCCAGAGGGGCTGTGAACTTCAGGGGGTTCTGCAAGTACCTCTCCACTTCCCTCTTCAAGCCTGATGCTTATTTAGCATCCAGCTGCTGCAGACGCAGGCGCTCATACAAACACCCAATAACTGACTCATTTACACACAAAGGCAGATGTGCATTTCCCACTCCAGTTGCTTTAATAACCTCCTTTAGGCTGGAGTGCACCAAAACTTCAACAGCTAAACACATTTTTATAAACTACTGCACCAACAAATCATAAAGGGCAACTTCAAGCTGAAAGCAGCTAAAGTTTTCAGCTGCATAGATTCTGTATATACCTGCACACAAGCAGAGACTCGTCTTTCTTCCCCCTCTCTCTCTTTTAGTTACACACACAGATGCTGACACAACACCGCAGGAATGTAAAGGCTGCGAGGGGAATAAACTCCAGCCTGCAGTTAGTGAGCTCAGATTAACTGTGCAGTTGTAAAGTGCAGCCATAAAAACAAACTGCAAGGCAACAAAAAAGGAGGCAACAGGACTGGATATTGATTTTGAGTGCGTGTACACCCAGTAAAACCAGTCGGATGATTTGGGTTCATAACTTTAACTGCAGAAACTGAGATCATCAACAGAACTGTTCTTATTACATCCAGGACATGTAACTGTCAGGGAGTGGGGGGGCAAATGCAGGACCAGGCAGGAGGCAGGTAGGTACAGGAACAAAAAGTTTAAAAGAAGGGGTGTGATGATACACTCAACTCACGAGACGAGACACGACAATATTGGGTCCACGAGAACGAGACGAGATGATATTTTCACCTCAACTTTTGAGAAAACTAAAATAACAGAATATTTAAAAAATCTGACATCTTTATATAAAGTCAAAAAAGGTGGAGGTGGATTTAGAAATGTTTTATAAGTTGCATCCATGCATGACTAAAGCATGAGCTCTCACAGTTGAACTCCTTTCCAAAAATAGTATTTCTTCTTCTTCTTTTTTAAAAAAAAGTGTAAACATTGTGTGCAAAACTGCAACCAAAGTACTACTCTGTCAATGTAGAGCATGTCAAAGACGTACTCTGTGAAAGATCAGCATCTTTGAGTGTTCAGTTTTCTGCTGCTGGGAAAGCCTGTGTGTTTCTGAGGGAGGGAGGAGCCTGCGAGAGCAAACGCTTTTAAAGAAGAATAAACAATATGTACTTTCACATCAGTCTCCAAAAGTCTCCAGTACCACCAGAAAAAGTTGCTAGATTTGTTGCCAAATCCCATTTTGGAGAAAAAAAATTCCACCAGAGGGATCTGAAAACTGCTCTTCCTCTGTTTCTGTCAGACTAGATGTTGCAAAGGCGCATTACTGCCCCTAAAGGTGACCCGCGAGACAACTTTTCAACGTTTCTGACAACTTTTCTGTTTTCTGTCTCGTGAGATCTCGTGGCACGAGATCTCGTCATACCTCTAGCTTAAAGAACCAAATTAAACAGGAAAACTTACAAGATACCAGGAACGTGAGGAGACGACACAGGAAGGCTACGACAAACTGGTGACGAACAACTGGAAAAAAAAAATGGGAGTACAAAAGGACTAACGAGAAATGAGGAACAGGTGATGCAGATCACAAACAAAAACCAGGTGCACAAGGGAACAGGAATAGACCGTTAACAGAGAGGGACGAACCTTCCACTCACATGACCCGTTGGTTTCTGAAGAGCTAAAAGTGAAGCTAGTTGGGCGTGTCCCACAGTCGCCATCTTGCCATGTCACGTGTGTCATCACTCCCGGAAAATACTAAAATGGGCAAAGGCAAGACCACGGGGCAAATGATTGACAGCTGACGTACTCTGGGCTAAACGCTAACCAAGCTAACTCGAAACAGGAAATAATGAAGATTAGTCCGCTAACCGACGGGGTAAATGTAAGACACGCTTAGACTTGCTATTATCTGACTAAAAACTGCTGTTGTGCTACTCTGCCACAAACTGAGACCTTATTGAGAGCAAACAAGGAGCTAACTAGGAGCCACCGGTTAGCAGGCTGGGATTTGCTCTGTTTTGCAGCCAGCCCCTAGCGGATGAAGAACTACAAATACTGACTTCTTCCAGGTAGCTTCATAGTTGGTCACCGGAGGTTGCCGCTTGAAGTAAACTCAACCAAATACAGACAAGGAAGAATTCAAAATAAAGCAGGCAACAAGACGGGACCCAGCAGGTCAAAACCAACTGAAATCCCACAGATCGCTGCATTGGCTCCCTGGGGGTTTCAGGATGGATTTTAAGGTTTTTTAAAGGTTTTTAAATGTCTTAATGGTCTTGGGCCTTCTTATCTCTCAGAACTGCTTTTACCCTAAGAGGCCCCGGGGTCCCTGCGCCCCCCGGGGAGGCGGGTTTTTATTAATTCAAAAAGAAAGGAGAAACGGGAGGGGGGGGGGGTTGTTCTAAGGGTCGGCCGCCCGGTGGAGAAGTATGCGGGGGGAATTTAGGGGAAGGATAAAAATTTTAAAAAAAGGTCAAAAAACACCTTTTTTAATAGCTTTTATTTGATATTTTTTATTATTTTAGTATTAATAATATAAAATAATATACAGGGTATTTTTTATTTTATTTTATTTTTTTTTTGGGGTTTTTTATATTTTTTTATTTTATATTTTAATATATTTTATATATTATATTATTATTTATTATATTATAATTTATTTTTTTTTTTTTTGTTTTTTGGGGTTTTGGTGTCTCTGTTGTGTTGGCGGGGGGGGGGGTGTGGGGGGGGGGGGGGGGAGGGAGGATGGATGGTGGCTGGTGGGGGGGGGGGGTGGGTCTCCCATCCCGCCTCCCTTGGGGGGGGGGCGGGGGGGGTGGGGTGCGGTGGCGGTGCGGGGGGAGGGCTCATCTGAGGGGGGTCTCTCTCTTTTTCCATTTGGAATCAGGCATAAGGAGAATGAAGTTTAATTTTTTTTTTTTTTTTTTTTTTTTTTTGGGGGGGGGGGGGGGGGGGGGGGGGGGGGGGGGGGGGGGAGTAGAAAACGGAATGGGTCAGAGACTGGGTGGGAAGAGCGAGAAAAAAAAGAAAAAGAGAGAAGCGATCATGACAGTAACAGCTACATCTGTCCAAAAAAAATTGTGTCAGCTTCACATGTTGCAAAACATAGGCAAGTCTGGGCATGTAATGCACAACCGTAAAATTCATGTCTTACAGTTCTTTAACTATTGTTAGGAAATGCTACATGCTAGCTGGGAACGTGTTCAGGAGCTAGACAACATGCAGCAATGGAAGTGTTCTTATCTGAACACCTTTAATCTACGTTAGGAATATTGTCAGTTGATCAGTTAGCCTGTGTTTCACTGACATGGTCAGAACGGTGCTCAGAAACACACCAAGCCAACTCCAGACTTGGGTGTACCTTCTGCGTATGTGCAAGATATGTCATCACAAAAGCAGGCGGTGCTAATCTGTGCTGTGGTCCCAAAACCACAAACCCCAAAATGTCTCTCTCACCATGAACAGCTGTCCTCCACCAGTAGATTGACAATTAAGCATCAAGAAGAAGAAGTAGTAGTACACAGATGTGGGGTAGATAATTGTTTGGGTCGGAGGAAAAACAAAGCAAACAGCGCGTGTTCAAAGAAGCCAAGGTCTAAACGACAAAAGAAAAATTGGAAAATGTCATGTAGACAAAGATGGAGTAATAATAAGAAGCAGAAAGATTTCCACTTTAATCACAGAGTTTTCTTCTTCTCCTGTCATTGATCAGTGGTTGAATGGGGAGCGTTGCCCTCTAGTGAGTAGATGTTTAAACTACAGTGGTTTAACCAGGCGATTTGCTCTGTTTCGGTTACGTGAGTTTGAACACAAACCAAAGAAATTTTTCAGAAATCCCCCCCCAATTAGACCGAGTTCCGAATTATCCTGGGGGGAAACCCCCTAAAAAACATCCCTGAAAGGGGAATTTTTATTATATAAAAAAGGAAAAAAGTATACCACCACAAAAAAAGGGCTTTTCTTTTTTCCTCCCCCCTAACTAGGAAAACTTGGGATCTTTAAAATATCAAACGGGGGAAACGAGAGGGACCAAAAAAGCCAAAAAAATCAACAAAAATTACCAGAATTCTTCCCCCAAATTTCCGATTGAAATAATGGGATGAGGGTAGGTGGAAAATTTAAAAAAAAATAAAAAAATTTATATTTTTTATAGCCTAAACAGTAGAACATCGCACTTCCCCGATGTGCATTCATGTGAGTTCACGACACTTCGGTCTACGGAAGCCGCGGTAGATGAGATTGCGCATTCTTTCTTTCTTTCTTTCTTTCTTTCTATCTGTTAACAGCCAGCCCCTCTTGTGTTTGTCCACAGCTCTGTTGCTCTTAGCACAATGTAAACAGCGAATTTCTTCTTCTACGCTTGCATTATCGACAGTGTGGTCTCTGAACGCTGTGGCTTCCGTAGTGTCGTGAACTCGCATGGGCACACAACGTGTAAGTAAAATGTGGTACTGTTTAGGCTATAAAAATATACTAAATGATGTTGTTTCGAGTAAATTATGGACGCTACCCACTCAGGACACTTTGATTACATTAGATGAGCAGTATGGAGGAATATTGACAAGTTTTTGTTGACTTTTATGGACCTTTTTGGCTTGGTGCCCGGTGAACTCCATTATATGAAAGTTGGGTGGAAACGAGAAGCCTTCCTGATCGCCGGCTGCATTTGAGATATCAAAAAAGTGCTCCAGAGTCTTGCTCACCATGAGGGGGAGTAGAAAATGAAGACACATGATTCTGTGGGTGTACTATTCCTTTAAGACTGAAAAACTCTTTTGTGGAGCTTTGTCTGAAATTTTATAAATAATTAAAAGGGGGCTGAAGATGAAGTTGTTGGATAGAAAAAGTAGCACCATCATTAACCAACAGACGCATTGTACCTTCCTACCATCCATAATAACCGTAAGATCACATAGAGGCTTTACACAGCAGGAAGCCTATTTTGTACTTTTTTTTTTCATTTTATTTGAGTTGAAACTGAGTGCATTTGCTCATATTTCAAAGTCTTTGAGCCTATGAGGCCTTTATAGAGTTCATACATGAGGGTTTTATCCGGAAATAATGCTTTTATGTTTAATCAAAAGATCTGAAAACCGTCTGCCGCAGATGCACATTTTTCATCAGTGAAAGCTTCACGGACACACTCCGTGGAGCTGACACACAAATCCCAAAATGTAATGGAAATGTCTTCTCAGTCAGCACATCTGAGCACTTTTCCACCGTAGCGTGTACCATTAGGCAGGGTTGCGTGGCGTCCTCAAGCGGAGGATAATTAGCCATGGCTTGGAGACGTGTGTGTGCTCTGACCTGAAAAGGGTGAGAGCCTTCAGATCACTGCATGTCTTTTATCACTGTCATCCTCATTGCCGTCGTCTCTACAATTAGCCTTTAAATCTTATTACAGGTAAAACTGCAGCGAAGTAGCGCCTCTATTCAAGTCCGATGTGATCAAACTCAGATTGCTACTTGTGGAAATGAGCGCTGACTACCAGCCGGGCCAGCGGGGTGGCCGGTGATTACAGAGGCAACACACTTCCGAAAAGATTGAGTTGGATTCAGACATCTGCCTTCCAGACACAGTTTGTTTTCTGTACAAGTCATTTATGCTCTCACTGCCTGATTCCAGGAGGAAAACAGCCACAAGGCCTCAAAGCAGCTAGCTTACTGGACAGTTCTGGGAAGCTGAAAAAATGCCAGGTTAATTCGGTTCCTGTAAAATTTGTGATCCCTGTCATAATTTCTTCTCTCTCTGAGGACGCATAAAGCAACAGCTGAGCATCTGCCCAGGCAGCAGAGTCCCGCGGGTTTAATTTGTTAACACTCTGCCGTCCAGAGGAGAGAAACTGCTTCCTATCAAGTGTGAAGGTGGGAAATTCTGGTTGACGTCCCACAGTTGGAAAATCTTAAACCACACGACATGACTTGGATGAGGAGTGAGTTTTCTGGGGGATGTTTGCTGGGTTTTATAGCCCTGTCTTCACGTACGCAGCCAAAATCTACTTAAAAGCAAAGGGGAGTTTGATTCTGGTAAATGTAAATCACATTTCCTGGTTGATTAAAGCAATTCTGACAATTGATATGTTTATTGTTTGACTTATGCAAAGCCATGACGCCGCTCCAGATTTCTTATCTTCAGTGCTCCTGAAACTTGGAACGGTCATATGTGATAAAACATAGCTCCTGCCAGCTAGCTGTGTGCAAATAATGAAGCATTTAATGCAAATCTGGGGTGATCCATCACCCAACTGTGGTGCTTACTCACTGTTTGCAAGCCATTTTTAAACACACACACACACACACATTTGTACACCAAGCTGTCGACTTCAGGGGAGGTAACGGTTTACTGAACAATATTGATGATATGCTACAGCAGTAATTAGCGTGATGTGTCACACCTTCATGTCCGAGGCTTCATTAATTCATTGCAATATATAAAGTATCTGTCTATATATATGTGTGTGTGTGTGTATATATATATATATATATATATATATATATATATATATATGTGTGTGTGTATATATATATATATATATATATATATATATATATATATACACACAGTTGTCAAAATTATTTCATACCCTCCAATTAAAGAAAAGGCTCAATTCACAATCATAATTCAAATAACAAAAAACTTAAAAAACTGATGATAAATATAAATTTACAATATTAAAATTTAGTGAAAGAAAACATTGCCTTTGAATTGTGGTTTGAATTAATGATTTAAAAAAAACAAAAACAAAACTGTACTCGACACATCAGAACACATTGTTTCATGGACAGTAGACCAAAATATCTGTCAACGGGTGTATACGTTTTTTTGAACATTTGAGAAAACACCTGATTGCAGTGATTGTCTCAAAGTGTTGTTCCGAACAAAATTTCGGAGCCCCATCATGCTTGTTTAATTGTTGTATTTTTTCTGTTTGTTCTTGATATTTCTTTCGAACCACAATTCATATCATTACTTTTGTCAACTTCAACTTATTTCACTGACAGGTGATTTTTTTCCTTCTTTAATTGGAGGGTATGAATAATTTTGAGGACTGTATATATATATATATATATATATATATATATATATATATATATATATATATATATAATATACACACACATACATACATACACACACACACACACACAATCCAATGTAAATACTCCACGCTTCTTTGCTCCATCTGTGCTGCATTATGTGTTGAATTGCATCTGCTGCATGTGCATCATCCAGTTTGGACACTATGTGTGTGTGTGTGTGTGCGATTGTGTGTGTGTGCACTGTCAAATATATTTCCAGTCTTATTCCGCTTGGCTGAATGCAGGGAGCTGATTGGATCCAGACCTTAGCTGTTGATACTGATCAACAAAACCAGCAGAGTGAAAAACAGCCATCAGACTCCCTCGCTCCTCCCTTCTCCGTCCGCCATCCTTCTCTTCCCGCTCCCACTCACTTCATCTCCATCTCCTAAGTCCACCCGCCTCTCCTCCAGTGCTCCCCCTGCCTCCTAAATTGGGCCATTTGTGGTCGGGTGAGTCATTTCTAAGCAAATCTGGACTGGGAATAAGATGGGAGTAAGAGACAAGGGTGCGATTGAGTGAGGATTGGGGGGGGGGGTATAAGCACCCAGAGAGAGTAGAAAGAGAGGGGGAAAAGAGGAGGGAAACCAATGTCTGCTTGCCTGCTTTTTTTCTTATTGTAGATGGACGACATCCAGCTTTTTAAATGGGGGAAAGGAGAGAAGAAGAGGGGTGAGGGGGGAGTAAGCGAGGGAGGAAACGGCCAGCTCCATGTGGAAGAAATGAAGGCCCAATCTAAAACTCCCGCTTTGTCTAACCCTTGATATGTATTTCTTTATTTTAGTCTTTATCTTGCACTTCAGTCAGGGGTTGAGGGATTATAAGATGACCAACACTCCTCAGTTCCCCTAAAAATGAAAACCCTTCAGAGATGATCTGCGACTCGGTCCAAGACTGTTCTTTGATGTCATTGTTCTTCCGGTTCCACCCATCCACATCCTTTATTGACGAGAAGTGAAAATAACGACAGCTGATCTGACTTCTGATGATATGTCTGAAGGGCGGGGGGGTTCATCCATCCCTACAGAGTTCATCCTGTCCTCCAGGCTGGAGCGCATCCCCGCCACGACGACTGGGGCAGATTTTGGCGACATAAAAAATATAAAACGATCAATCAGAGAGCAAGTTGGCAGGGACAGCGTGATTTTCTTATCATTTCCTTGACAGTGCACATTAGCAAACAGCTCATTCATGAGCGCCGCTGCTTTCTGCCACTGATGGAAACTCACTGTTGTGGGTTTTAATGGTCTGCAGGGTTTGCTGCTGAGTTTTAGGGCCTTTTCATATGGTGTGCTCAGGCCAGGCAACCGAGGAAGCAACCGACCCTTACGTCATAAGCCAAGCAACAGGTTAGTAAATCAACAAGGAAGGAAGCTCGTTTAGTTACTTGGAGAGATTTCTTGTCCACTACAGATGCAACCCAGGCACTCGTATTTTACATTTTAGCATTTTTAAACCACTGACGACGATTACGAGGAGAGGAAGACGAACAATCACAAAGATAAACGTGGCAGTTGGGTCGAGTTTTGATTTGGACACTTCCGCTTGTTGGGTGAGGAGCCCACATGTTACATCCAGTACAGCCTGGATGCGTTCACAACGCATTTTTCCTTCCCCGGCGCAGGTGGCCCGGGTCCTGGACTACCTCTCGATCTGGGCTGCCCGGGCCTGGCCTGTTTGCTTCGCATGGACAAAATTTGTGGTCAAACGTGCTTGGGCGTTTGACCACGTAAAAAGGGCCTCAGTTGTTAGCTTTTGTCTTACTGGTTTTCAATTGCATTTATAAGCAGGTTTTTGGCTATTTGGTTGTAATGGTATACCAATATACCAATATAGGTATTGATATCTAACGATACTATGTACAATTATACCAATATTTCAGTATAAGGCTTGAGAACTATCAAAATCTTTATAAATATGGAGGATTAAGGGTTTCTTGATGGATGAAATTCACTGCTGAGACAACCCCACCATTTTCCACAAATCAGCTTCTCCTACTGAGATAAAGCCAAACTTAGACTTTTAATGTCACCAGTGATGACTTTGTTTCCGGACACCTGATTGTAATATTCTAAATGATTTCACATTTAAACTATCTCAAACTTCATAATTAAGGAGGACATGTGGTTTTTAGTGGATTTGGTTCACCTTGGCTGCAAGGTATCAACATGCCAAAAATCATCTGCTCTCGTTGAGATAATGCCAAATTCAGATTTTCATGGTATGGATAATAATTTGGGTGTTTAAGCTTTAATGAGTTACAAGATAGTGTATAGATTTCACAGAATAATCTCAGCAAAATTTGTTCATTTGAAAGTCCAAATAAAAAAGCATCGATATCGACATTGGTAGCGACAATACTAGCTCTTCATTTATTTATTTATATGTATCAGATTGATACCAAATCTTCCAGTTTCGCACATCCCTAGTATTTGGTTTTTGTAAGAGTTCATGAATGTTTCTGAACAAAAACAGTCATGAAAAGCTGAATGAGTCAATGAAACCAAACTGGTTCCAGTAACTTTGGTGCTACAACAGAGAAATGAGCTGGAAACATCCTGTTTGTTTCAACTGTGTGGTTCTTCAAAGTCTCTCAGTCTTATCACAGATGTTTTTAATCCTGGCTTCTATCGATCCCCTTGGGGATAAATAAAGTATCTTCGATTTGATTTGATAAATTCTGGTTTGATTACAACTTAATCTCCAACCAGGCAAACCTGCTTTCAGTCACTCCTGACCAAGATAAACAACACTTAAACAAACAAATCCACTCTTCCATCATCTCCTCCACTCTCTCTTTTTTCCTCGTCTGCTGAGATGTCGTCATTCCACGGTCCCTTTCTCAACCATCTAACCTTCCACCCCTCCATTCTTCCTCCTCCGAACTTCCAGCCCGCCGTCCTTCTGCCCGCATTGATCAGTCTGGAGTGGATTAGCTGCAGACTGTGATAGCAGTCTGACCCTGGCCATAACTGCTGGCTAATTAAAAGACAGCGTGCTGGTCTGCAGGATTAGAAGCAGCCCAGTCTGACCCATCATTACACACATGCTAATAAACACACTTCCAGACAGAATGACATGGGTGGCCTGTTGGATGCGTCACACCAGCAGGGAACAGCTCGCAGTTGTAACACTGAGGGAAATGAGAAATGTGACTAAACCCTCAACACGGAATGGGTTTTTGGAGAGTGTTTTCCAAGTGTGCATGCCAGACTGTCCATGCCTGAGCATGTTTGCTTGTTAGTATTTGTGTAAGAATCCGTGTGTATTTGCTGTGTATCTGTACCTGAGTGTGGGAGTAAATTGCAGTGTAAAAAAACCCCAAAACAAAACAAAACAAAACAGAAGAGAGCGGCAGAGTTGTGGCCCAAGGTCTTTAACATTGAAATGGAAAGCAGTAGCAGGAGCACAGAGGTAATCACGAAGCGCTCCCTTGCCAAGCTTCAGCTACAGGTAACACAAGGAACATCTGACCTCGTAATTCAAGTGAAGAATGAGTCGATGCACGAGTCCACTGCTGACAAAATGGGTCTCCATGCAAAACCTAACACAATACATAAGCACCACACGTGTTTGTGCATGTAAATTGCAGGTTGGTGATGTGTGCACCACATAAAACCACTGATGTATGAATATATGGGCTATATAGGATGTTTGTGGTCTTCTTATATGCATGTAGTGAAGTATTACATGTAATTGTGCCTGGAGCCAGGCAGCTGAGGAAGTTCAGCTTTGGAAGGCAGATCCAGAAAACCACAAAAAGAGCAGAGTGTAGAAATGGAAAGACGCCCAGGGGAGATGGGCACAGTCATGAGCGTATGGGTAAGCATGTGCTCATTTGTGCATTCAGGGGTCACCCACATGCTGCCTCACCCTGATTGGAACCAGCAGAGCCACGGCTTGGCTCAGCTCTATCAATGAGCTCACACTTCGTTTGTACTGGCAGAGCGAACGAGCCGTCAGATCTGTATCAAAAACAGGCTCTGGATGTAAAATATTTAGGTAGAAAGCGAGGAGATGCAGGTACCTGCTGTTAAAATATTTACATCATATACAACACGCTCAGCCCACTCGCTCCCTGAGCGCCGACTGGACTGGCTGCTCATCAGAAAGCGCGCAGGTTTTCTGAAGACCTAGTTTGGTTAATGGAAAGTTGGTTCCACCACAGATTCTTATGGGGAGTTTTCCAGCTCTGATGGTGGGTGATCACTGCCTCACAGCTCAGAATAAAGCCGTGCCAAGGAAGCCCTTATTAATATCTCATCACCAGCTTCAAAACTGTCCAGTAGCATCATGCAGTAACAATTTGATCCAAGAAGACAAGAACTCCAGCTGCTCTACAAAGACTTTTGAAATGTCTCGTGCAATAAGTAAAATAAATCACATCTCAGAAACAGCAGAATACACAGTGCTGCTCATCTTTTCAATGTTTTGCTTCCAAGCAGCATTTTAAACTTGTTTATATTCAACAGTTCCCCAGACTTTCTCTACTTGTTCACTCATTTCCAGCACAGTCTTTGCACCTTCAACTTCATTCATTTAGCAGCTTTCAGACACAAATGTATCACAAAGTGCTTTTTAAAAAAGCAAAGGCACATGAAACCAATTTACAAGTAAAATATAAATCATAGCACTGCAATCAGAGAGAAAAATATGAATGTATAAATGAAAACATATTGAAAATAAATGTGATGCATATAAAACAGGGTAAAATAAACAGTAAATTAAATGAAGGTTTTTGTTAAGATTTGTCTTAAAGATAAAGGTTGTCAGCGTTTTGGGCACAAGTTGGCAGCTGGTTCCAGAAGAGAAGCCTGAAAACTAAAAGCCCTGCACTTACAGATCCCTGGAACCTCTAATAGACCAGCTCTGCGGGGGTAAAAAGCTCTACTGGGGTGATCTGGAAGAAAAAGTTCCTTTTAAGACTGTCAGGTCATTGACTGCTTTATACTATGAAACCAGTGTTTTCTCTCTTTGCACCTGCAGCACTCTAGCAGCCGTGTTTTGGATCAATACTCAGATTTTTAAAAGAAAAAGATATACTTTATTAATCCCAATCAGTGAGCCAATTAGGAAATTCATTCTCTGCATTTAACCCATCTCAGGTTGAACCTGAGAGCAATGGGCTGCTAATTGAAGTGCCCAGGGAGCAGTTGATGGCGGTTAGGGACCCTGCTAAGGGGTCCGCGGGGGTTCACCTGAGTGTCATGTCGGGGACTCGACAGGTATGCACAACACACCTGTGATCACCTGTGAGGCAGCATCATCAACCAAAGCTGCGAGGTGGTTAGAAACGATTGAATGATTATGAATACACTTTCAACAGCCTATAATCCATCAGAAAGAAAACAGATTGCATTGTAGGCTATAAAAAGTAAGAAGGTTGATTGTTTTATGAATTACACTCGATAGAACCTGTAACCTTCATTCCAATTCCCGATACTTACGGACCTAAATTCAAACTTTTTTTCTTTTTCTGTCCTTTTGTAAAATATAGCTTGACTATACCTTTTTTCATTTTGTCGACTAAAACTAGACTAAAACTATCAGATTCAGAAATTACTAAAATGTGACCAAAACTAAAAAGCATTTTTGTCAGAAAGACTAAGACTAAAACTCAGATAGCTGCCAAAAACAACACTGATGAACACTCGCTCATGTTGTAATTTCCACTAGAAAAAAATTAATGATACCCAAACAGTCAAGACTGGGTAAACTTTGACCTTTCAACATGGCAGAGAGCAACGAAAACATTCTGGATGGGAAGCAATGCATCTTTTTAAAATCCTCTGCTACTGTTAGCTGGTTAGTTTGTAGTCTGAATAATGCTGCGGCAGACAGAACTTTAATAACATCGCCATAAAATTGATTTCATTTGTAAAAATATAGTCATGGTTTGGTTCTACCTCCCAGGAGCACATGCTCGACTACTAGCTAGCAGATGTTAGCAAATGCCAGCTAACAGCGAGCTGAATACAGCCTCCAGTGTTTCACTTCATTAGGACAACAATCAATCATTTGAACACAACGCACTGGTAATTTCCACTGAACAAGCAGAAAGGATCATCTTTCCCATACCACTCATATTTGGCTGGTCCTGCAATTTAACATTTTTAAATGTTAATTCATACTGACTGGCATGAACCAAGGTGTAAACCTTAGCTATATTCTGCTTTGAGAGCAAAGATCGCCAAATAGACTTATCTCAGCGAGAGTAGTTCATTTCCAACATCTGTCTGTACAGTGGAACATATCCTCAAAAAACATGTTTATCCTTCTTATTTATGATGCTGTTGATCATTTGCAGGCACTAACAACAAAATTCTGACATTATGTAAGTTCTTTATGCATTAATGATGCCTGGCCACAAGTTTTTGGTATGTCATTAAAAAAGTAAAAATAAAAAACACAATATCAATAATTTCCAAAATTACATTTTAATGCCAGTATCGGTCAATAATTTCAGACATCTCATATTTTTAGCATTGCTTTGGGAAAGGATTATTCTGATCTTAAAAATGCTCTGGAGATGAAAAATATACTGAGTTAGACACCTGTTCGGTATGCGACTGAAATGATTTGTCCTAGCTAATAATTACTCCGAACTTTCTCCCACCAGTACTGAAAAACACCTTCAGTGCTACTGTATAAAATTTCTGAGGTCTTTCTGGCTGAAAATTATAAACTCAGGTTTTTTTTTTCTGATTTCAGAAGCAGAAAGTTACAGGACATCAATGCTTTGGTGTTTCTATAAAGACTGAAACTTTCATTGGCTTCCCTGAGTGTAATAGATAAATACAGGTGGGTGTCATCAGCATAACAACAGGATTTAATGTTTTGATTGCGAATGAAAGCATGAAAAAGAGAACAAGATAGGACCAGGACCAGAAACTTTAGGAACACCATAAGAAATTCCAACATGTTTTTACAGAGCGCATCGTGCATATCCAGATAATCAAACCTATTAGACAGATAATTTAATCCAGTCTATCCAGTATCCTTGGTAATCACCGTATCTTTAAGCCTTTGTGATGGCATGTTCGGTTCAGAGGTGACACTGGGGATCTAAGGGACGTCACAAATAAGACCATTATCAAAGCTGACAAGAAAGCTATTTGTAAGTTTAAGTAATGGAGTTTCAGTGTGGTGTCATCTAAATCCTGAAACACCTCATATAGACAGATACTCTGCACATGAGTCGTTAGTTTGTTTAAAGCCACTTTTTTCCAGCTTCTCAGAGATAAAAGGAAAGTTGGCAATAGGTTGTAATTGGCTAGATAACTGGGATCAAGACTGGGCTTTTTTAGGTTTAATGACGGCAAGCTGAAAGGATTTTGGTACATCGCCAGTCGCTAAAGGCAGATTGATCTGGTCAACAGAGCTGCTGGTCAGAGGTACAGCTTCTAGTTAGGTTAAACAGGCAAGATGATGACATGGACTGACTATTGAGTTTAAATCAGCAAGTTTAATGAGTAGAGACAGTCTTGTATTGCTTTTTGTTACTTTTGAATATCATTGCATCAATTATCACAGCTTTGCCAGATGTTGGACAACAAAAATGGATTTCAGCTCTAATGGACCAGACTCTGCCCATGAAAAGTTCTAGTAAATCATCAGTAAATCATGCTGAGAGAATTCTGCATCCAAGAGTGCCATGTGCTAACGTGGAGCTGAATAAAACCTTCCCTGAACTGGATGCAGTTCTAGACTCTCACAAGCGGATTTACATGTTAGAGAGCAATCCTTCCAGGCTAAGAAGCATTCACCACTTTCAGTTGACCCCATTTTCTTTCAAGTTTTCTCAATTTCAAGGTTCACAGCAGTGTTGTACCAAGAACAATGTCTACTCTGTGTCACCACTTTTCTTTTTACTGGGACAGCAGTATCAGGAGCTAATCGTAAAGCAGCTGCAGCATTTTCAAACTAAGCAGTCCAGCAGAGGGAGAAAGGTTGGGGAAATGCCCCCCACAGGATTGATACGTACTGTAGGGACGCAGGAAACAATGTTTTTCTATGAACCACATCCAGTTTAGCTTATGATCTTAGCATTATAAGGACGAGATCAGATAACAGAGGATTCTGACGAAATACAAGGTGTTCGGTTTCAGTGTTAATGCCACAAGTTAAAAGCAGATGTGTGACTTTGGAAGGAAACCTTCTGATTCTACAAACTGAGACTGTGATTTTAACATTCATGATGATGTTGTCAAACTAAAACGATAAAATCTCATTCTGATATGTCAGATAAAAACATGGAGAACTTGGTGGACAATATAGAACGAGTAAGTGTAAGATGTTCCAGAGACTATTGGCTTCTTATTTTCATATTTAAAGAAATCCTGACCTATTTGAATGGTCTGTGGTTGAAAACCAAACAAAAGATCGCTAGAAAAAAACCTAGCCGGCCTAAATTCATGCAGGTAGGACGTCTCAACACTATAAATAACCCTGTTAGTGTACACGACCCTGTATATTTATGCAGGTAGGATTATTCCACAGCATTAATTACCTCAACAAACTACCATCTTGAGATGCAAAGCCTTGGAACTCTATCATCAAAACATCCACTACAGATACTATATTGATGATAACTCATTTCAAAGAATCATAGGTGAAGCACTGCGGATAGTAGCAAAGGCAGCACACATGCACAGCATCCCCAACTTCCGTAAACAGCTACCGGATGCTGCGCATGTGTGCTGCCTTTGCTGCTTCCCACAGTGCTTCGCCTATGATCCACCTATATTTCTGCGGCATATAGTTCCCTTACTGAATGCCGTCTAGTCAGTCCTTTGATGTGAAATCGGCTTCTCGTTTGTACTCGATCAGAATGTGCAGGTCACGAAACTTAATTGAAAAAACTTTTGAGATAATAACTTCACTTTCGCCAAGTAGGGCTAGTTGGACCTGCCAGATTACAGCAACTATGCTAAGCTAAGCTAAGCTGTAGTCAGTGCTCCCAGATTCAGAAAATGACTGGGTCGGTTTGAAAACGCTTCTGCCCACTTGTCCAACTTAGGGGACCGTGACGCTAAATTTCACGGAGAGGTGTCATATGCCTTTAAAAAGTGAATATTTGCATGAATTTTCTCATTTTCCCTCCTTCCACATGCTGAAAAAAACAATAGGTTCAGCTGTTCAAACAAAGGAGTTAAGGGGTAGCATGGAAATACGGGTGTGTCCTCATGTCACATACCTATAAGTTTTCTGTGTTATGCACATGTGTAGAGGCCATAGCAGCACATCTGGACAGGTAGGATGACATGTCAGATCCTCGGTCATTCTGAGAAAACCTGGTTTCTGTCAGACGTCATGGGTCTACATCCGGATCAGTAATAGTGGAACAGTCATGATTAAGTGGAAAAGAAATCTCATGTTTCAGAGTCCTCATTTATTTGTCTGTGGAGTTGCATGTAAGGATGAATATTTACACTTACAGCTGCATATTGTAAAGATGTAATAAACTCTTCGCTCGGATGCTTTAAGGGAAGTTTAGCACTTTAATGTTTTGTCTCCTGTGCCATAATTTTCTTGAAGGACAAAAAGGGGACCACCGCTGACTGAAAATATAGCCATGACTTTTGGCTTTCTTCCCAGAAAATATCCAGCAATGAGACTTTGCAGAAATAACCACCATTTATTCTGTGGAGCCAGCAGTCACATTACTCCTTCTCACCTTTTGAACCTCCATTTCGCTCTGTTACAGCGAAGCAAAGGCCTAATCCCCCCCGTTAATTCTGCTAATTTGTTCCTGTGCCGCACATCCACTACACCAAATGAACGGCTGTCATGCTCTTCAGACGTATGCTGTGTTTTAAGTTAATTAAAGGGATAATCCTAATTAGGTGTCATTTTTGTACCTGCCACAAAGAACAAGGAATCCACCCAAAAGCCTCTTTCAGTCCATTTCAGTTTTATTTGTCTAACAGTTTGACTTAAAGCAAAACTTTCTCTGGATTAGGGGCCTCCTTCATCAAGTGACAAACTCAGGCGGAGAAAAGTAAAGCTTGCAGTTCCCCCCTCCTCCACTAGGGGCTGGCTCCAAAAGGGAGTCAATCCTCATAGACTCCCATGTTAAAAAGGCCATCTTTACAGCAGAAATAAACATGTTTACAGCCTGGTTCAAAGAATCATTTTAGGTTTAATAGGTCACGTTTACCTTCATGCCAACTGTGAGGGGGGGTGATTTTTTTTTGTAACGCATCAGTTTAGATGTTATTTTATCTTAGAATTATGCATTATTAGTGGCATGTCCTTGTACTAGTGCTACTAGAAACCAGCGCTAGTGCTAGTAGCTTGTACCCTACTTGCTAGCTCCAGGGAGTGCTAGTGAGTGTGCCTTGCTTTGAAGCTGTTTTTAAAATGTCTGGTTTCAAGTTGTTGGTTAAGTTAACAAGTTGTCAGAAACACTAGTATTAGCCACATGTTGGCTAATACCTGCTAGTATCTGATATATGGAAGCATTGCTGATGTTTAATGTGCTTTTGAAACCTAATTGCTTTGATGAAGTGAAGTGCAACTCCACGTTAATTAAAGGGATATTGTGTAAGTTCTCCTGTGTTTTATTCACAAAAACTGATTATTTGGTTCAAAAGTGTTTTTTCATTAATCAGTAATCACTCCCATCAACAAACTGAAGTGCTCCTCTAAGTTCTAAATTTGCCGTTCGTATCATTCATTTACACATCGAGCGGGTCGGCTTGGTGGAGGCTGCCATGTCGTATCGCCATGTTTTTGCGTTTAGGAGAAGCGTGACAGTAGGAAAACACAGAAACTCACCGGACACACCGGAGTTTTCAGCTCAGTTCGAGGTAATGCCTTTGAAAAGTCACCGCGCTGCAGAGGGGAGAAACCAGCGTCTCACTGATGCTGGGTTCACGTGCAGTCGGGCAGACGGCCGTTGGTAACAAACCAGATGTCATTTTAATCAATGAAGCCGAGCAAAAGACGGTAAAACATGGGTCAGGGAAAACAATACGACATCGCCATGACAACAAATCAGATGTGGACTGATGTCACTGTAACTGACGGACCACGTCTTCACATAGAGGCTGGTGATAACTTTACATGCAGCGGCTGTCGTCAGTCTGCCCGGTTTCACGCGAACGCAGCATGAAAAGTACGAGGGAGCTGCTCCCGATTACACAATGTCCCTTAAAAGGTACAGTGTGTAAGAATTACTGACAGGGATTCGAAAAAAAAGAAAAAAAAAGAGATGTTTTCTTTCAAATGACTTCATATTCCAAGCACTGCTGTGAAAGTACGGCGGCCATTAGTGGCAGAAATTCTCCCAGACACAAAGACGTTTTTCTGTGTCAGTGGATCCAGTGGTCTCAGGTGTTGCTATGACTGTACTATGACTAATTACTTTTAATGTCTTTTAAGGCATTACTGATCCCAAACAGTCTCTAACTCCAATTAAACAAAGCTGGTACAGCAGTTTGAAAGTTCAGAGGGTTCTCACTTCACACACATTGTTTTGTCCACTCGGGGCCACCGTAGTACAAATGGTAGAACAGAATATGGCAGCCTCCATGATGTGCACCTGCAGCAAGTAGATACAAATGGCTCGTTCTAAGAAAATGAACGGATAACAGCTATTCTAGTGCAGTCATTACACATCAAATGAAACAGTTTTAAATTATCACATTTTTCTGCCACTGACCTTTGATCTTTTACATACTGTACTGTGTTGTGAAAATAGTTCCTTGATGTCACACTCCATCTCTTTTAACGCAAACACTGTGTAAGTCATGTGTAACCGTGAACTATCCTCTTTAAAGAGAGACTGCAGACTTTTCCCTCCCTGAACCTCTGCACACTGGTGGTGCTAAACATTTCCACTGCTCGCTCATCCTGCTGCGAGACCGACAGAGAAACAGACTGAAGTTGCTGCTGCTGTGATACAGGGGTGAGATATAAACCTCCCAAACCTCAAACCTTCCCATGTGGAAGACTTAATGGCTCCGTCTTATGTGCATGTGCGCTTGTGTATTCCCTCCATGTCTGCGTGAGCGATAAGCCGAAGCCTGGAGGCCCTCTGCTCGGCTCTTATCTCCCTGACAGACGTTCCCCCTGCGTGGCCACGGCCCCGGCGGTCACACCGAGGGGGCCGACAGCGGAGCTCTCACTGCCATTTCTGGAACTTTCTATCAGATTTCCTCGGCTTTGTTTCCGATTGTCAGACAGAAATATATTTCTATACATAGACAGAGCCCATGACCTCCCTGTTCAGGCTTCTTATTTTTTGAGAGATTGAGTTCACAGAAGAATCTGTTCAGAGCCCAAATCAGCTGATATCACTCTCAGGGTTCGCACAAAGACGTTGATTCACCCGAGTTGCCACAATAATGTGACAGGAGATCAGCAGCTTAACCTGTGTGGTTAGAAAGTGTAAAAATAGTTTTTCTCACACTTTATAAATGACATTTATCATCAAAGCTGTCACATTAATGAAATAAACATCTTTTTTTTTAACTTCTAAAGTCCTTTAGTGAGTGGAGAAGACTTTAGGATGTTTAGGTCAACTTATTCTTTTATCATGTAAAATCAGAAATGTGACACTGATATAAAAAGCAACAAATCTGGCTTCTGGTTATGCGTTTCTGTAGAATGACCCAAAAGCAGATGAGCCACCTTTAACTTCTTCAGCCGCATTTACAAGGACAAATAATTTATCTATCCTATTGCAATCTTTCTGAAGAGAGATTCCAGCTGATGTGTTTACATGGAAAAAAGGATCTGATCAGTTAGGCCTAATTCCAATTACTCCTAGCCCTTCCCCTTGGCCCTAGCACTTGAAACAAAGTGTTAGGGATTGAATTATTCCCCTAAGAAATGAGACAACCCTCCGAAATCCTCATGCATCCCCAACAGTCTTCCTTGGCATAGTAAGCTGACATCACGGCTGTTTCCGGAAGAGTTCGCGATGCCATTTACAGCATTGAATTATCAATAAAGATTTGTTGTAAAAAATGTTGCAGTAGCAATAATCTCCCTTTCCTGGGCGATTGGGTTATTTTTTCAGCATTGGGCCAAAAACATAAAATGAAAGGAAAAGACGCCGCATCTGATTCAAGCTTAAAGCTACAGTGTGTAAGAATTACTGACATCTAGTGGTAAAGATGGATATCTGAAAGAAAAGATGTTTTCTTGCAAATAACTTCATATCACTGGTGTGAATGTACGGTGGCCTTTAGTGGCCAAAAAAAGATATTTTCATCTGTGAGTAACTATTTTTCATGAATTTTAAGGCATTACTGATCCCAAACAGTCTCTAACTCCCATTAAACAAAGCTGGTACAGGAATTTTAAAGTTTAGAGGGTTCTCACTTCACACACATTGTTTTGTCCATTTAGGGACACTGTAGTAAAAATGGCAGCATAAATATGGCAGCCTCCATGTATGTGCACCCCCAGCAAGTGAGTTCCATTGGGAACTGAGATACCTGTATTAATTACATGAGTTGTAAGGCTCACTGAAGGATGGCTACATGATTATTTCTATTCTTAATTTCATTGAAATATAGATGCTTTGGTATTGTATACTCATTAGTTTTTGCTTTTTTTCTTTAAAAATGTTTGCCTTCTATTATATTTTAATTTTGTTAACCTGTGTTTTTGTTGATCTTATGTTCACAACTGATGTTGATCTGAGCCCCAGGAAGAATAGTCCTCAATGGTGGAAACTAATGGGGATCCATAATAAAGTAAACTAAACTAAGTAGAAGTGACTGATTCTTAGAAAATAAATACATAACAGCTATTCTGTTGAAGCGATTACACATAAACAGAAATACAGTTTTGGATTATATATGAAATTTTTTCTGTCATTGACCTTTAGTTTTTTTGACAAACTGCACCTTTAATGTTTAGTTAAATACATGAGTAGATGCATAATAAAACCAGCAATTTTTTTTACATTTGTAATAAATACACACATCAAAGTGACCTTAAAATAGAGATTTTTATAACTCATAAATAAATAAATACTGACATTTACTGTCAGTTTCTGCCAATTTCCTCACAGTTTTTCCTGTATTTTGCATGAAACTCTGGGTAATATCATACCACTCGCTTTTCAGTGTGCCCCTGGAAAATATCTGTTTGAAGAGCCAGATAGGGGGAGGGAAATGGAATCCACCCTTTAAAGGCGTTACAAGATGTGTCTTTCAACAGTTTTTGCAATATTCGATGAAACTGAGTTCACTTTAAATCTATGAATATTATTATACATCAGCTGTAAAAAACATCCACCAATCATCTCTGCACTCTTTAACTTTTTCATTCATCTATTGGCCACTTTTACTACAGTAGTAAGAGTAATTGACGGTCAGTTCAATGGGTAATAGGTGATAATGATCAATGGGAGTGATTGATTGGTGAGAGTAATTCTGCATGCTGGAAGCGGCGCAGTCTCATCTGATGTTTACAGCAGGTGGCTAACAATCATTCTGCTAGCAGTTAGCAACGTTCAGATCTGTTTTACTTGCGTTTGTGACATGTACATTATTCAAAAACTCGCTGTCTCTGCTTTCTGAAATGCCAAAAACATCTTCCATAGCACATTTAAGTGTGTTTTTTCCAGGATCCGATACCTCACCTTTAATCTCATGTAAAACATTTTGTAACTTGTTCTAAAAAGAACTGCAAAGCTGATTTAACACAATGTACACTGATGTTTCACCCTGTAATCACAACTCTGGGGAAAAAAAAAAAAACCCTGACAAATGAGTAAAACAGCTCTTCCGGGTGACTTTGCTCATTCATAACCGGGAGCGATCACACATCACATCACGCCGTGCAGCAGTAGCAGTCTGGCAGCAGTTCGTCTCTAACCTCCTCTCAACCCCCAACAGCTGGGATTTATCAGACTGACGAGCCCAACGCAGGCGCTAATAATAATGAAATGACAACAAAGAAAACACAACGGCTTCTAAATTTTATTAAAGTCTTTGAATAAACAAACACAGGACTAATATATCCGACGGGGAGATCCCACCGGAGACAATGCAGAGCAAACAAAGCATTTTCTTGCTAATTTATCTTACTAGTTTGTTATGTAAGGCTGCCACGCTTGCACTATAAATATCCCAAAGCATAAACTACAATTTAACTTTATGTCCACACCTGCTACTGTGCATCGACGGGGGACGCATCCTTCCACCAGATGCTACAGTTTTATGGCCGGGGACTCGGGGCAGGGGGACCCAAATCAGCTTAATGGCGACGTGAAGATTAGATGAGCAGTCTAAACAGGCAGCAATTTACTGTCTGTTACTATAGCAACAGTTATACAGGAAGCCACAAGGAGCTGCAAAGATACAGTAATTAACTTTGGCTTCTGCCTTTCTCTGTGTGGGAGAATTTGAATTTAAGACTAAATGGCTGCTTGTTGGCTGGTTTTCAGGGGAAACTGCAGTTTCTGGAAGGTTTTCTGAACAGTGGAGTCCAAATGAGTTACTTCGCCTTCAATAAACCAACTATTTTAATACCTGAGATGTCAGTGGGACTCTATTTATTGCTTTTGGGAATTCAGATGTTTCCTGCTTGTGTTCCAGAGCTGTGTGTGCATCTGCATGCTGAGTGCGTTTCATTAATCCTGTACGGAGGTTAGCTGGGCTTCTACGTCACAGAGAGCCAGAGCCAGAATCCCCCCCCCCCGTGGCTACATCATCTGATTATTTTATGCGCAGCGCTGCATGGTTCGGTTTGTCTGTGTGTGCATGTGCCAAACTGTGTGTGTCTGTGTGTGTCTTCAAAGTGCGGATGTGCCTTTCCAGTGGACAGCTATCTCGCTTGCTGCAGGCCATCCAGGAAATGCTTCTCCACTGGTCCATCTAGATCTGACAGTGTGTTTGAGTGTGTACACGCATGTGTGTGCGCGTGTTTCTGAGTGACCACACAGCCTCCAGCTCCGAGCCAGCTGGACTCCCCATGAAAGGACTTTTCTTGTGCAGGGGGGGTTGGAGTGATGGGCAGAGAGGACGGAGGGGGTCACAGCCTCCTGTAAGCTCCCTCTTACAAACTGGAGCAGAAGTCATCGGCGTTTTTAGAGGACTTTCCATCCTCTCTCTCCTCCTGCTGTTACCACCGTTTGCACCTCCCCGTCCCTTCCCACCCGCTCCCCACTCCTAGCGCTCGCCTTTATCTTGGTTTTCAGTCCTCCTGCAATCTCCGTCTTTATCCCGCTACCCACCCTGCCTCACAACCCCTCCCATCCTCCACTCCAATCATTTTCTTTTTGACTTTTTTTCTGCCAACATCCTCTCCCTCTCTATGTGCACAGTGCCCCGGGCAGATCCAGCTGGCGCCGTGGCAACCAAGCAAGCCATGCATAGCTGGCATCGCGAGCATGTTGACGGATGGGGTTCAGGGCGGGGTTGTGGGATGTGTGTGCAGAGGGAGGGAGGGATGCCTCGTGCATTTAACTCGTCAGCAAAACAAAAAGAATCTCTGGATGAATTACAGAAGCGTTTCCTCCTGAGAGTCTGGATGAGTGTGTTTATGAAGCTTTCAGCTTGACTTCAAGTGCCATCAAAGCGCTTCCTTCAGCTCCCCTCCTCTTCCTCACCTCTCTTTTCCTCCCCACTGCCTTTTTCTCATGCATCCCTACACCTCGTCAGCATCACCCTCCTTTTTCTGCGAGTTCTGGGCGCTGCAGAGGCAAAGAGGAGTCAGGACTTGTGGCTGCTGCTTGATGGCAAATGCCAGCCTGCACGATGTTTTTATCTGCCATGTAGCAGAGGAGGGGAGTCGTAAGCAGACCCCAGCAGGATGTGGGGACATCACATCAGCTGGAGCCCTCGCTGCATGACAGTTAAGATCTCATGATGAGATACTGGAACTTATTACAACACTTAATGGAAGGTACTGGACTCATAATGGTAAAAAAAATGGGTTAAAGCAGCAAAAACTGGACTTTTTTCCCTCTTTTTTGTGTGTTTTAAGATAAGACACAGTTCTGAGATACATCTGCTTTAAAAATCCTCCCAGATTCATCTGCACTCCAAAAATAAAAAGTCCCAAGTTAAATTCACAGTAAACTAACTCCAGGTTGTCTGTGTATCTGCAGCAAACCCCGATCAGGCAGGTTTGGCTGCAGCCTCTGCAGCAGCAGATAACAGCACTGACGGACAACTTTCTTTGTAGACGAGGCAACTGTAGTGATTTCCTTCCTCAACCAAAGCTGTGTCTTGTGCAGAAGTAATTGGCTTAAAAGATGCTCGGTACAGGGTGATGGGGGGAGAAAACAAAGACGTACATGTCTGTAAGCTGTGAACAGCACCAGGAGGAGACGTTGCCATGCACTTACTGACTCATTTTGAAACCTTAGACGAAACCTTAACAGAAATCTTTTTAGTAAATGCATGGTAGTAAAAAAAACATAAATAAAAAATAATCTTAAAGTTTGAATATGGAACAGTTTTATCAAAAGCTATGTTTAAGTAATACCTCCACAATGTGTTAAGAGGAGTGCAGAATGAAAGTACAGCATTTCCTTAAAAAATTATATGTAGTCTGAAAATTAATATTAAATCAATTTTATCAGGTTCAGCACTGACGCCATGTTTACTTCTACAAGATGATACATGCCGCCATGGCGGGTTGCCAGATACGGTCTCTACGTAGCAATCGTATGTTGAGCACAGCTCGTTTGGCACTGGAAACATGGTGGAGTCTGCAAGTCAAGCAGCTGCTTCAGAGTCCCGGAGGTATTAGCTGCGTTTACATGCCGCAAGTTTGACCCGATCGAACGCCAATCAGAATAAAAACGCGTCATGTAAACATGTCAGCTGATCCGATTGGCCTCGATCGGAAACAATTTTTAATCTGATCGAGGGGGGGGGGGGTGGGGGAGCAAAACAGAACAGGACTGTGGAGGATGCAACCCCAGATAGCAAATGGACGGCGCTGCAGATCTGCAGCAGCTGTGCTCTTCGCCACGGATCAGCCTTGCAGAGTCATATAACAGTTCTCATGCACAGCAGAACGGATCCACCACTGATCCACAATCTGACGGGATATTCCGATGTTAGGCGAACCTAAAACTGTAGCTGCACTTCTGCCCTGGATTCATAGCAGATCCGATCATTATCATGCTTCAGCCGCGGGTCCAGTACGGACCCGTGATACGGCTGTTTTAATCTGCACTGAATGAGTTAATGATTTTTGAGCATTTTGATAGTCAAAAGATATAAATTTTAAAAAGAAAACCCTTCTTTTTATGAACTAGGAGCCATTGCGCATGTCAGAAGAATCATGAACATATCTGTCAATCAAGTAAATGCAACATATCAGATCACTTTAACCCCGTCCATGTAAACACGTCAGCTGGAAGATCTGATCGGAAAGATTTCAGTCAGATAGATGAAATATTTGTCCATGTAAACGTAACTGTTGTCTGTCTCTGAAGAGGATTGACCTGAGAAGAGCAAAAACTACAGTAAATTTAAGTAAAGCTACACTAGATGAACCCACAAACATTTTTCAAAACATCAAAACACACGCGAAAATGGGGACTTTCCCTCCTGGATCGGTAAGCTAGCTTGCTTGCTAACGTGGCTAACGTTAGCTGTCAGCAAACTCCTCTGCATTACTTGTTGGACATGCTGCAGGCTGTTGTTTTGTTTTGTTTCTGCCGTTGCAACTACAATTAGACACACGTGATGTCACTGTTATCCGACCTTTAAAGTCTTTTATCAATAACACAATGTAAGCTTTGAATAAAAATGTGTCATTCAACTCATAGATACAAGGGATTTTTAACAGAAAAATCGAAAGTACTTGAAGATCTAAGAGGAATGTAAATTACAGAACAAACTGAAGTTTTGAAAGTTTTTTTGGCTTCAAAAATCAAAATATTTAAATCTGGAAACGCGTCGGAAACTTGCTGATTTAAGTTGTAACGTCAAAACTAAAGTATAAAAACATGGATTCGGCTTATTGTATGATAGAGGTTTATATATTATGACGTTTCAGTTGACATTAACCTTTTAAAAATCTTTTGGTCTTTCAAATGAGGGTACGATGAAAACAGATGGTGCCACAATCTGACCGTGCCTGAACTATCTCTGCTAAAACTTCTCTAATCATTTCCCTTATCAACCCTTTATCAGAGTTATTTATCACCTGTAACACATATACGGTTATTTACACCTCTGAATGAATCTCAAACCTTTACTTTGACTACAAAGTATTTAAACAGACCTCATGGTTGCAGATGTTTCCTTCTGAGTTAAAATTCTTAATGCAAAGGCCTAAAAACCGTCCACGGTTTATTTTATTTACAGTCAAGTTAAAAGTCAGAGTAGTTCTGGTGCCTCTTCATTGGTTTATAGAAATGGATCCTTGTGTTTTAAAACATTTAGATTGATAAAAGAGGCATAAAATGCACACACAGATATTCTTATTTTATAAAACACTTAATTTTTAAGGCAATACAGATTCAAGATCAGTTGTTTATTGTACAAACATCAGTGCAGAGAATGAAATGAAGTAATTCATTTGATAAATTTCCTCTTGAGCGAGAACAAATCATGTAGAAATAAACAAGTAAACTAACAGCCTACTGGTGCTCATTTAGTTTTTATATGTATTCACTGTCAGTTGAATGGAGATAAAATAAGAGAAAATTAAAAGACATTTTGAAATATCTTTGTTTTGATCACACATCTCCTTTTGTGCCAAAATCCTTTTACCTCCTTAATTTGATTAAATTAAGTCGAATTTTGAGATTAAACATCTCTTCCTGCTGCTGCTCAGATACTGGTGTACATCCTCAGAGCAGCAGTGATGCTGTATGGCTTTGAGGCTTCATATTCTTTACTGGGAAGACTGGGCGAGGATAACGACCATAAACTGGCTGGAAATAAAGAAGAAAGAAAAAAATCTGCATGAATCTGAATGAGGAATCTGAACAAACCAAAGTTGTTTTGCGTCATGTCATAATTTCCCGCGTGGGAGTCGGACGGCCTCTTGGCCACATTCACGTTCATTACATGATTAATTTGTTCAACGGGTTCATTGACTTAACTGCTGGTCTGCGCTTTAATCACTGACTCAGATGATGGTGAATGAGTCTTTTGGCTTTACGCTGTAATAATCTTCACAAAGGTGAATGAAATTATGCGTTTCTGTCGCTAACCGCGGTAGACCGGCCATCTGGAGCAGTCAGAGTTTCAATCAGGCTGAAGCAAAAGGAAGAAGAAAAGAGAGGATTTGGCTGCAGATCTGATGGTTTTTCGGAGGAGTTTGAGGCCCAATTTCATCTTTTTACAGCTCATGATTCACCTGCTTCATACAGGAGTTCATTCATTGTCTGTTATCTTAATATGTATTTTTTGTCTTGACATCTCAGCAGAACAGCAACTTTAACTGTAATAACGGCGGCTTTTTAAACATTTATATTTTCTATGGGAGCAGGAATGAGCATGTAAAATTCATCTGCTAGACTAATTTCACTAACTAAGTTGAAGTTAGTCCACGGAGAGCCTGAACATCCAACACTATGATGTAGCAGCAAGTACTGCATTAAATAAATATTGAAAATTTCCATCTATTAGACAGCAATGACTGCATGTTTGTTTTGCCACTTCTACAGAGTATAATCTCAGTGAGTGTCTTTAATGAGATGCTCTAATTCTTTCCATTTCTTATATCTTCACAGAAGCCTAAAAAAAAAAGAAAGTTGAACATTGAATTAGAAGTTTAATAATTCATCAGCCAAATCTAGATGTTGTTGAGTTCATCCATTTTAAAATCACAAAACAATGACTGCTACACAATGTATTTGGATAAAACTATACTTATAACACTGATGTTGCACATTAAATATCTTAAACTTTAAAAACTTGAGATTCCTGCTGGGAAGATGAGAACAGATGGTGCCAAACTGGGCCGCTTTGCTTCAGAGAGAGCTTCGCCTGAACTCTCTTTACTCAAACTTTTTTCATTCTGCAGTCTGGTTTTGCAGAAGAAATGTTTAGGGATGTTTGATATTGGCTTTTTTACCGACATCCATTATGCCGATATTGTCCAACTCTCAATTCTGATATCTGATGTCAACCAATACCGATCTATGCAGACAACCATGAGATATCCTGCTCAGAGAGCAAAGATCCCAAAATCTCCTTAACTCAGCCAGAGGAGTTCATTTTGGACATCTGGCTGCCAGATATCAGATACTAGCAGATATTATCAACATGTGGCTAATTCCAATGTTTCTGAACACTTGGTAACTTCACCAACAACTTAAAACCAGACATAAAATAAGCAGCTTCAAAGCAAGTCAGTCTGTAGCAGCAGCAGCTGCACCGTGGTCACATGACTCTGAAAGGAATGCTGGGAAATGAAGTTCTTCCACAATAACAGGGACTTTTCTTCACGTTGGATCAATGCTAATGGGACAAGATCTTGTAAGGTTTTGTTATGACGATAAAATTGGTAAAACAAAACAGATTCCGATATTCCCCGATATCACGCTGTAAATAATATCAGCACAGAGGGAGGTGACCACAACCTTGCCATTACCTGTCTCTGTCATCACTCTCTGAAGTGTCCATGATGCTAACAGATAGCCTTTAGCAAAGGTAGACCAACCTAGTTTCTCTAAATAAGATTATTGCCAAATAAGGTGTGGCCAATCAAAATGAAGTCGACTTGGTCTCCGGGTAAAGCTGCATATTATTACCGCACCCAAACCTTTAACTTAGGAGGGACGTCTAGGGTGCCAAAACAACCCCCCGCTGTAAAAAGTGATGTTTTTTTCTCTGGAGAATTAACATCTGCAGCAATGTCAGCTACATAAAAAAGTTTACACTGATATGATGTCACTCATTTAATGCAACTGATGTTAAGTTTTACGTGTCGACTGCACAGGTCAGACAACCACAGCCCTCGTCAGCCTGAGACAGATTGGTGCAATAGTTTGGATGTCATTTAATCTGAACTAATTATTTGGAAATTTTATTTTTACGTTATGTTTATTGGTTTGTGTTATATGGTCTTATGTCGGAAATAAAGTTCATATTATACAGTACTTAAAAATGTTGGGAATAAAAAAAAAAAAAAAAAATGTTGGGAATAGTTGGGACGTTAATGTCAGTGTGGAGTAGCACAACTATCGAGGTCATACTTCTCTGTCAGGTTGTATAAAAGCATCCTGGAGAACTGCAGTAATTCTCCTTTTGGAAAGAGGTGAGAGCTAAAATACGCGGCATCGCTTTCAATAAAGTGCTCTGCCAGCTCGTAACACATCGGCCTCAGTCGGAGTTCTGGCATCACCGTCTTTAACCAGGACTCACTTTGCTGCTCCAGACCCGTCTGCTTGCTTTAGTGCTGCAGAACACAGGCGAACCATGAAACACCAAGGACACATGCAACACTGAGGAGGATGAATCGCAAAGTCTGGCCTTGATCTCAGGTACTTAGAAAGATAAAAAAAAAAAAAGTGTGCATGTGAGTCCTCAAAGCGTTGAAAGGATGTGTGTGGAGGTTTTACATGACTCTGTAAGGGATTTAGATGAGTTAAGCGCTGCGTTGTGTGTGTGAATGTGCATGTGTGTGTGTGTTAGAGATGGAAAGCATACCCTCCTTGATACTTTGAGTCAGTCACAATGCTACGCTCGCAGCAAGAACAGTAGCAGCTTAGCCACTTCTGAACCTCCCACACTCCCAGCACACCGCTTGGATACAAAGCATCTTTGTTTTCAGAGGACACAATTCAAATCTCCAGCTCCGATTTCCCACGGATTTTCTAAATGTAGCTCTCCCTTTCTTTTGGCTAAAGAAAATATGTTTTTTTTTTCTTTAAATCATGTTTTCTTGCAAAGCTCAACATGGCGATTATTCCAACTAATTCCTTGAAAAAAAAAAAAAAAAAAAAACTGCACAGAGATTCTCACCAACTGAATGAGAGGTGTTCAGTACAACACTGGTAACAGGGTGATGCAAAAAAAGGAGGGGGGTTGAGGGCCGGCATCCCAGCGTGCACGGAGATATTTCAGCGTATGGACATGTTACTGGATTCCTTTGTGCTTTTTGTGTGCAGATGTGTGTGTCAGATCAACGTGTGAGAGAATCAGAGGGCAGAAAAAAAAAGATAAAAATTATAAAAAAAAGAAGTGTTGAACAAACACCAGAGAGATAAAAGTCAAAAGTCCAACCCCAGCAGAAAGATTAAGACTGAGTTCACAAGCACAATCACCATAATCTCACCCAAAAGAAGGGGGGGAATTTAAAGGTAAAAGAGGGGAAAAAACATGAAAGAAATCAGGAAATGTTAGTAAAAATATTTGTGACTGCAAAAGAAAAGGAAAAAAGGGGAAGACAAAGAAAAGCAAACGTCTGCAAACTGGCTCACACCAACTTGAACCCTTTGGAAGAATCCCTGCGCCTGTGCGCCCACCGCAGGGCCAAACACGAACGAGGGCCTACTTTGTGACTCGTGCGCCACCATTCACATTAAATCACATCCAGCAGAGGCGCTGCCTCCTGGCTGCGGCGCAGCCGTGTTCACCTCAACGTTAGGAGACGGATCTGTATCTGAAGTTCTAAACATCGGCCCGCGTCCTGCGATTTGGCCCTGCTGTGGGGAAAGGGTCAATGAAAAGCCTCCACCGTGGGCCCCTGCGGAAAAATCGGCCAGCGAGTAAGAGACCATGAAAAAAAGTCTGATCAGCGCTGATCCCAGCATGTGTGCGTGTCAGAAGAGAGATTCAAGTTCCCGTGCATGCATGAGTGCAGATGTATCTGCCTGCTGGAGGACCATGTGCAGTGTGTGCGTCTGTGTGCACATTTGCACATGTGCATTTTCACCTGCACGGAGTAACAGCATGTCACGCAGCGTGTGTGTGTGCAGGCGGTGATCTTATGCATATTTGATGGGATGCTGTGTGTGTTTGTGGTATCCTGATGTAAATATGCATGGACCTCTGCTGTGGTCATCTGTGTGGGTTTTTACAGACTCACCGATCACAAAGGTGGTGAGCTGGTGCCTGCTGGCTCCGTGCTTGTTCTTGGCCTCGCAGATGAAGGTGGTGTTGACGGAGTAATCCACCTTCCTCACCGTCAGCTTGTTGTTCTCCACCACAACTGTTTCTGGCAACGGACCCGACGCCCTGGAGAGGAGGATGCAAAGGAAGGGAGGACAAAACACGACGGGGAAAGAGAAACAAAACAAATGTTGGTGAGTTTAAAAAAGAAAAAAAGGAGGGAGGGACAGAAGATGAGAAGGAATGGAGTTGAAGAAGAGAAGTTGGAAGACAGTATAAAGAGATATTGAATGGAAAAGGATGAAGTGTAAGGATCAACCGATACAGATTTTTTGGGGCCAATACTGATTTTGATATTTCTCATTAGGCTCAACCTTTGGCCGATACAACCTGCCAATATTTGGGCCCGATACTGCATTTGACTCCCAAATTCACTTAATGAAGGATATAATGAATATAAAAAAAGAACACGGTTGTCCTCAAAATTATTCATTCAAAATTATCCAATCAAAGAAAAGGCTAAATTCACAACAGTAATTCAAATAACAGCAAATTAAAAAAACTAATGAGAAATAAAAATTAACAAAATTATAATTTAGTGAAATAAAATATTGCTTTTGAACAATAGTTGAAAATAATCATTTGAAAAAACAAAAAAACAAACAAAACTAGACACAAAGAACACCTTTCTCATGAACAGTGGACCAACATACCTGCCAAGTATGTTGGTCATACAACTAAGGCCGCTATGAGGGCAAAGATCCCCCAAAAACCGTATCTCAGCGAGAGGAGTTCATTTTTGGACATTATACTGTCTGGCAGTGAAACTAATCCTTCAAAAACATGTTTATCCTTTTTTTTACTATGATGTTTATGATCATTTTCAGTAATAGGAGGGTATGAATAATTTTGAGGACGACTGTATATAAATATATATATATATATATATATACACACACACACAGCATATATATATATATATATATATATATATATATATATATATATATATGCACACATATATGTGTATACACACATATATATACAGTACACCAGCATAAAATCCAAAATTGTCCAGTTGAAGTATCGGTCTATCCTTAACGAAGTGTATAAAAATCAAGTTGTTGGAAAAAATATAACCATAAAAACTTGAAAAGTCAGTTTCTTTGATGTGAAATTTATATTCAGTATGAACATGAGAACATTTTCAAACATGTGAACAGCCGTTTGGTCTCCCTGCTCAATATTCATCAAGACATCCACACACACCACTGAAAGCCATCTGTCCACAAGGACGGGACGCGAGGACATTTCTGCCTGGAGACTGTTAACTGAGGAAATATCATTTAAAATTAAATGAATTTTCTTTTGTAACTTTACAGTTGTTGGGGGGTTTCTGTGGAGGAAGGAGATGGATGGCTGCACATATGCGGTGTGGTTCTTACAAGGTCCAGGTGATGGTGCTGGGCACGGGGTTGCCGATGGCCTGGCAGAGCAGCACGGCGTCCGAGCGGCCGACGTACCAGTTGCTGTCGTAGCCCTCGATGGACACAGATGGGGGGTCTGGAAGAGAAAATGTGGATGCAGCTCATTCATTTATCTGCCATCAGTAAAGCTGATTAAATTCCGACTGAGATGTTTTTTATCTTTCAGTCTCGTCAATAAAAAGGTGTTTTTATAGAAGCATGTGACCAAAGCGCTCAGAGAACTGCCTCATTGTTTTGGTTGTTGGGTTTGTGTCTCTGTGACTTATGAGAGTTGTTTGCTGGAGGCGGTGAAGAGCAGTTGTTTGGCCATGATGAGAATGGCTTCTGGATCTCTTGTCAGAGATTTTCAGGACAAACGTATCTGGAGGGAGACCCAGAATTCACTTCAAAGACAACAGCAAAGTCTCGAGTATCAGGCTGTGGATGTCCTCGGCTACACGGTCTGAAGAAATATCAGGGCTGGAATTAAATAAGTACAAGACAACTTGATGATGGTTCTTCAGTATTTCCTGTTCTAAAGATCTTTTCTAATGTTCATGAGAATAAAAAGAAAATGGATAAAGGTCAATTGGTTTTTAAATGGTTGTGTGTGATGAATAGCTCTTAATTCTCCAATAAAAGAGTCAGTAGTGCAAATGAGCTGGTAAGTACTGATCAGATTTTCATTCTAATGAATATAATTGTAACATAGTGATCATGTATAAGCTGAACAGTCGATCTTTTTGCACTCAATTGTTAACCTTTCATATCTGCAATCTAAAAATACCGTATTTTCTGGACTATAGTTTGCACTTTTTTCTTCATAGTCTGCTCCTGTGACTTATGAATATCAAAATATATACAATTTAAATATTTTAAATTCATATTTAAATTAATAATTCATATTGTTGACATGAACCAAGGAGTAAACATAACTGTCTAACACCACCAGAGGGCGCGCTAAGCTTTTAGCGCGCCCTCTATGGGCCACAACTAAGGCCATTATGAGGGCAAAGATCCCCAAAAACCTTATCTCAGCGAGAGAAGTTCATTTTTGGACATTATACTGTCTGACAGTGAAACAAATCCTTCAAAAAACATGTTTATCCTTTTTTTATTATGATGTTTATGATCATTTACAGACATTACGGTTTACAGACGACTAAAGGGGATTATCACGCTTCCGTGTTCCGAACTTCCGGTTTGAAACAGTTAGACGGCCCACTTCCGGCCCAGTTCAATGTCCCTGCTTTACTTCGTAGATAACGTTAATAAACGCCAACCCTACTGAAATTTTCACGGATTCCAGACTGAAGTGATACTAAGGAAGAAGTGGATCAAAGCGATTCTCCAGAGTGAAGGGCTGAACTTTATAATAAAACAACGTAGCATGTTTGTTTGTAGCCGGTGGGGCACAACACCGGCATGCTAGCATTAGCCAGCTAGCGTTTACTGACGTGCTTAACTTTGTGCGTCTTAAAACACACAAACATCTGAAAATCGGGTCTGTACCCCCCCCGTTTCCAGTGGAACAACTGGGGACTGCCAAGAAAGGAGACGCTTTCAGATGCTTGTGTGTTTTCAGCCGCACAAAGTTAGGCACGTCATCAAGCTGGCTAATGCTAACCTGCTAACAGTAGTCCGCCAGCTACTACTCTGTTAAACTTTGTAAATCGGATAAACGCCAATGCCAAGTTTTCATTCCAGACTGAAGGGATGCTGAGGAAGAAGTGGATCAAAACGACCGATTCGCCGCGGTGAAGGACCGAACTTTATAATAAAACGACACACGTTTGTTTGTGGCCGGCAGACTGCGCAGTCGTGTTAGCAGGCTAGCATTAGCCAGCTCGATGACGTGCCTAACTTTGCGCGGCTGAAAACACACAAGCATCTGAAAGCGTCTCCTTTCTTGGCAGTCCCCAGTTGTTCCACTGGAAACGGGGAGGTACAGACCCAATTTTCAGATGTTTGTGTGTTTTAAGACGCACAATGTTAAGCACATCAGTAAACGCTAGCTGGCTAATGCTAGCATGCTGTGAAGTGCCAGTGTTGTGCCCCACCGGCGACAAACAAACGTGTGTTTTATTATAAAGTTCGGCCCTTCACCGCGGCGAATCGATCGCTTTGATCCACTTCTTCCTTAGTATCACTTCAGTGTAGAATGAAAACTTAAGTATGTTTGAAGTTTATGCGATTTAAACAGTATAACAGAGCAGGAACGGCTGTCGTTAAAATGGCCCGGAAGAGGAAGTGCCCAAATACCGGGAAGTTCCGGTAAGCGTGATAATCCCCTATTGGTGACATATCAGGATTTCAAAGGGTTGTCCCATTTCTTAGGGGAATAATTCAATGAGTTTCAAATGCTAGGGCCTAGGGGACGGGCTAACAGTGTGTTCAGACCAAGCGCGATTTGGGCGTCAAAAACGCGCCCGACGCCCAAAGTTGGACGCCGTGTCATTAAAAGTCCGACGCTGTTTCCCGGCGTCTTGACGCTCTGACGCGCGGCGAGAGATGTCCAGTCAAGCAGCGCTCGCCGCGCCGTGGGAGGAGCCTCTCCTTTCTCTTTTTCCTTTTACCGTCTCTCTGCACCATGGCAGGTGCAGGAGAGAGAGCGGCTCGGCTTAATGTGATAAATAAAGCAGGGAACGTCGTCATCGGACATCTCTGCTCTGTGTCTGGTTCACCAAATGATTCCAGGTGTTCTGACTGTGATGAGTTTCATCATTTACTTCAGGAGCTGCTGGCGAGCGGCACTTTCAGTCGTCTGATCCGGCCCAGTTTAACGTCCCGCTGTCCCGATGCGGGGCAGCATTATCAGCCCAGTACATCCCATCAGGACAGCAGGTCATCAAACCACCGTTCAGAAACCGGGACCGGACATAGATCACAGTTTATCCTCCTCTGTGTTCAGATAGAGAGGAGATTCCCCTGGTTTTTCTGTGTGTTTCCTCTCCTGTCAGAAAAAGTGTGTCTGTGTCATGACTCGCTCTGATTGGTCGACGCCCCCGCGTCAAGACGCCAAAGTTCAGATTTTCCAACTCCGGCGTCTGACGGAGTCAGCAAACGCTGAACATCTCAAAACTGGACGCGCTAACGCCCTAGACGCGCCGCGCCAGACGCGCCGCGCCCGACGCGCGAAACGCGCCGCAAGAAAGGCCGACGCTCCTTGACGCGCGTCGGCCATTGACTTTGCATGTAAACCTGACGCCCTTGACGCCCAAATCACGCTTGGTCTGAACACACTGTTAGGGTACCGATGAAATTTGGAATTAGAAATTGGGCCTTGGTCATGTCTCGGTAATGTCTTTGTATCAGAGCCCGGTCTCAGGAATGTCTTGGTGGTCTGGTCGTGACTACAACACCACCAGTGCGACTTATATACGGTCTGTTTTTTCCTCTTTATGACGCATTTTATGACTGAAGCAAATGCATTTCAGTGCGGCTTATAGTCCGGAAAGTACGTTAGAATAGAAGGCAGTGTCGTTAGTTATCAGTCCCGGTCCCGGTGTGGGTTTGGGAACCAGACTCCCTTTCTGCCTTCAGGATCTTGATAGTCGGGACTGACTTGCACAACCCTCAGCGATCCCTCTGTGATCAGTTTTGCTGCTGGCAGATGTCACGTGATGGATCGAGTGTGTCCATCCATTTCTCTCTCTGACACTGTTGTTGTCATTAACTTGTCCCTCTCTTCTTTCTCAGCAGGCATCCCTGGCTTGGACTTATGGAGCTCATTGACCCTCTTGCTTGTTCTCTCCACCCCCACCTGGCCGAGGCAGACGGTTGCCCTTCCTGAGACCGGTTCTGGAGATTTTTCCTTCCTTTGAACCGGAGTTTTTTCTTTTCCACTGCTGCCTCATGCAGCTTCTGTCCTGCATTGTCCTTTCCTGGTCTCCATTGTCTCTGTTTGTTGTAATTATTGTTTTTCTGCACATTGGTTTGCTTTACTTCCTGTTTATGATTGCAGAAATCTACCTGGTTTATTTCCTGCTTTGGCTTCAGACCGGCTGTCAGTAACTGACGACTCTGCTGACATACTCCCCAGTTTTCTCCATCAGGTTCTCATGATGCAAACCGTAACTGTTCATGTTCTGTCGGTGCTTTGAAAGTCCTTATGTATGGATTTAGTAACCTGGAATTCCTGCACTGCTGCACTTCTTGTTCAATCGTTGCGTTCATTCTTCGGTACTTCTCATTCGGGTCATCTGCAATCTCTCATCACGACAAGCAGCACAGGCTATGAATCATTCTAGGAAACCTAAAGCTCAACACCTGTGAAATGTGGCAGGTCATTTCTGTGGTTCGTCAGAAGTATTTCCCGCTGCATGATGATGATGCGTTTGAGCTGAGCTGTCAGGAGACAGACTGATTGGGAAAATGACATCAGTCAGCCTGACTGATTGATAAGTGTAATCATCCTGCAAAACAAATCTCAATATCAGAGTCACGCCGGGCCTGTGATGGTGGTACTTTATTTATAAGATCTGATAAAAAAAGGTTCAATTACAAAGAAGAAAACTGTGTTACCTTCAAAGGTTTTCCTCTCAATCAAAGTATTTCATTCTCAACAGGATGAGAAAATCAGCCGATGTCACTGATGTAAGAGTCTTAAGTTAAAATGAATTCAAACCGAGGCTGTGTGTGTAGGAAGTTAAAAGAAGCAGAAAGGGTTCACGGCTCTTTTCTCTTCATGTTTTCCAGTTTAAAAAAAAACAGATACTGTAGGGGGGAAAGTGACAAGAAGCGATGGGTTTAAGGAGAGAGGAGTTTGTCAAAGCAGAAGAAGAGGAAGGAGGACAGGAGGGTAAGTGTGTGGTGTGACGTGTGTGCGTTCCTCCATGAGAGCGCTGACCTATAAAAAAGCTGATCTGAGTTACACTGCAGAGAGGAGAAATGATCCCTCACACCTTCACCAAGCTGACACACACACTCAGCAAGGAATCCGTGTGTGTGTGTGTGCTGTCATTCCTCCATTTCTGTTAAGCTTCAGGACATTTTTGCTTCTTCTCTCTTGAATAAGTGTCCTCACAAAAAGAACTATACACAATCACAAATAAGGCCCATCTATGCCCCATCGTCCTCCAACAGCCCTGAAAGATAATCTGCAGCTGGATGGGCGGCCATTTTTTCCTCTTGACTGTGTGTAAAGGCAGAAGTCTTGCATCAGAAGTCTTATATGTATCCCCCGTTATCTCTGCCAACAGCTTAACAGGCAGTTTGACTGTGAGTCTGTCGTCTGTGTATCTGTCTGTTTGCATCTTTAAACTGGAGATTATAAAAAGGGACTTGAAGAGAATCTTTTCCATCTTTGAAAGCGACGACCGAACGGCAGGCAGGCAGGTCACGCTGGAGGAACCTTTTCAAAGCCAAGCTGAACGTGTAATATTTTAATCCGAAACAAATTAGAGTGGAATTAGAAGGATTAAATCAAAGCAATGAATGTGTGCACAGTTTTGTGTACACGTATGTTTGAGACACAAGTTTTAAAAGAACAAAAAGATTTAAATTATCAAGTTTTTGGAGAATTTCTTCTTATTAGCCAGGGATGTTTGGTATTGGCTTAATTTTTTTTTTTTACCGATATCCAATATACCGACTTTGTCAAACTCTGAATTTCCGATATCAACTCATAACGATCTGTACAGACTAATATGAGGTTGTATTTCTCATTTTCAAATATACAACTATATTCTGTTCCGAGAGAAAAGATCCTAAAATATCCTTAACTCAGCCAGAGGAGTTCATTTTGGACATCTGGCTGCCAGATATCAGATACTAGCAGGTATTAGCCAACATGTGGCTAATTATAATGTTTCTGACAACTTGGTAACTTCATCAACAACTTAAAACCAGACGTATTATAAGCAGTTTCAAAGCAAGTCAGTCTGTAGCAGCAGCAGCTGCACCGCAGTCACATGACTGAAGGGAATGCTGGGATATGAAGTTCTTACACATAACGGGGACTTTTCTACATGCTAATGGAACAAGATTGCTCGAGAACAACCAGAACAAAATATTGGTCTGAAAAAAAACACCCACTCAGACTTTACTTTCTAGTTTGAACTCTCGTCTATGTGTCTTGTTTGAGCTGAATTTGTCCTGTTCAGCATCGGAGCAGAAAAATAATCTGGCTGCTTTATTGTGTTGAACAGATTTGCTTTGCCAAGAGGAACTTTATGAATATAAGGCTCCGCTAAATATTCTGAGTTTATTCACTTTATTTGTTCAATTACATATTTGTTTATAACTGCATTTTACATCCTACTGCTGGGCTTGACAAGAGGAAAATGAAAGTTAAGAGAAGAAATGATAAGAAGTGGAACAGAGAGAAAAGGATACACTTACACCGTCAACTGATGCTTCTGCACAGAAACCCCTAAACAACATTTCATGGTGTTTACTGGAAAACAAAAGTAGCAATCCCCCACAGGAGGACCTGCAGGCGGCAACCTAGCTGCAGACAACTTAAATAAAAACAGCTACTTAGTTTCATAAGATCATACATACACACACAGAACTACGTAGAAAACAATATTGTGACGTTGACTAATCAATTAATCAACTAGTGGAAATGGCGCAAAAGTCAAAGTTTGTTTTTACAAGTCGTTTGTAATGAATTCTGTTGCAGTGAGCAGACACATGCTGCTGTACAGCGCTAGTCTAACAACAGCGCGGCCCCTTTAAGGAGTGATGACGTGCAGCACTGTGTCCAATCAGCTGGCGTGCTGGAGGGGGGCGGCAGCAGCGGGAGGGAAGAGACGTCACAGCAGAGGGAGAAGCTGTGGGAAACTGTTTAGCGTGAATGTTTTTATTATCAGCTTCACCAGTGAACTCCACACGGCTCCTCGAGCTGCAGCAGAGTCCGTGTCTGCTTCACTGCAGCGGGTAAAGTGGAGAGAGTTCCACGGGAGCGTCACCTCGCCTCTGACGCAGGGGTTTAACAGCTGTTCATGTCGGAGCTTCACCGTGGAGACCAGACAGAGCAGCACAGTTATGAAGCCATCACAGAGATGTTGCTTTGGAGCAAAAAGACCAGACTGGAAGATGAGGACAAGAACTGGTTTTGCTGCTACTTAATGCTCCTGTGGGCGCAATGTTTATTCCTCGTAGCATTATGCCAAGTTAACACCAGCACTACTAGCAGCCTCCACATGAGCGCAGACAGTCCAGTTCAGTCCCAGTTCAGTCCCAGTTCAGTCCCATCCTCCCTGATCCACTTTCTCTGCTGTACAGTGAAGCACACGAGAACCACACAATGATAAAATAAAACAAACACACCCAGTATAGAAATAAGATCTCACACACGTTTTACAATTTCCCTTTGGGATAAAATTATTTTTTGTTTTATTATTGATGACGTCATGATGACATCACAACTAATAGATTAATCGATTTTGATTGGCCTGACTAGTTGACTTTGAAAAAGGACCTAAAATGTCCACCCCTAATTGATATCTGATGATATCGGACATCTCTGACTTCTTTTAGCTTGGGGTTTGTAATCTATAACCTGGTCTCATGATCATTTACGTGGTGCTCTGTATGTTCAAAAATAAAAATCAGTGTGGTGCAGCAGTTGGCAGCTGGAGCTTTTCTGTGTGCTCCAGTTTCCTCCCACTGTTCAAGGCCACGTGTGCGATTACAAATTTCCAGAGTGAATCTCCGTTTCTGTGTCGCCTCTTTGTGAAAACCTGCAACCTTGAAGGGAATAATGTAGGTGGTGAAAATGGATGCAAACATAAGTCACCTGCGTGTGCGTGTGTTTGCATGTTTGGCTTACACTCCACAGAAAGCTTGAGCGTCTGAACCCACGGCCGCTCCTGCGTCTTCTGCTCCACCATGCAGGTCACCTCCCTGCCGTTATCCGCCGCCGTGGGGACCAGCCGGTAGTCGCTGCGGACCGTCACCGTGCCGTCCGGCCCGTTGGTGCTGCTCGTCGAGTGATTGCCTCCGACCGACGCCAGCCACTTGATGCTGGCCGCCGGTTTCCCGTCCGCCGCCTCGCACTGGGCCACCACCACCGACTTGCTGCCCGCCTGGACGGTCACAATGTTGGCCGAGTTTTTGGGCTTGGCTGGAGGGGAGGAAAGGAGAGGATGAGAGGAGCAACAGGGAGGAGGTGAAGGCAGAGGGTGTGAAGGTGATAAGAATCCAGATGGTGAAGAAGAAACAGAGGGGAAGGGGGGAAAGGCAGCGGAGGGAAGCAGAGGGAAAATAAAGGATGGTGAAAGAAAACACACATCAAAGGTGAGGCAGGGGGAGAGAGGAGGTGGAGAGGGAGGAGAGAAGAGGAGGTTCAATCAGTTTGTTGTGCATATACACTGTGGCATCCTACTGTGGGATGTAATGAAATTTTGAGTAGAGAGCGTACGAGCCAAGGTCACCAACATCAGAGAGGAGGGGAGAGAGTGCAGACACGTACTTGACTGTAAAGCTCCTGTAAGGAGCTGCAAAGCATCATCATCATCATCTTCCTCATCATTTAACAGCAGCCTGGATGATGCAAAGCTCATTATTTCACCTCAGAAAAACCCTCTTTAGTTTCTACTATACTGCAATACTTCCTCATCGACTATCGTCCGACTAAATACTGCTAAACTATTTATTACATTACAGTACAATATAAAAACAATGTTCAATACTTCCTACCTCCTTCAACCATTTGTAGCAGCCATTATAGTTGGTATTTGTATTTATATTGATATCTATATTTATATTTCTTTTACATCTTTAACCTCTTAAACCCCATGTCCCCCCAATTGGGGGACTTTGAGACTCACTGCAGCAAAAGACGCACAATGTTGAACTAATTTGTAGCCATACCATACATCAAATTAAACAGGAGAAACTCTGCTACAAGCACATATAAGTCATTTTAACATACACCAGGCATATTAATGTTTAATTATCAAAATCTAAATAAGGTCAGAGCGTCCACCCACTCTGCACATTTCCATCGCTACCTCTCTGATACTTCATGGTAGACAAACAAACAGCATATCACATGAAAGCTGAGATCCTGACGATTTCAACAGTACCACTATTATTTCTCTACGACAAAAACTCAGTGAACCAGCAGCCAAAGAATACAAACAAACAACAGCATACTTAGAATGACAAACAGAAATTCTGTCATACACACTTGAACAAAAGTCCCAAGTGTCCCTTTATTATGACACCAAAATGACTCAAATAGACCTTGTAGATGCAGAAATATACTATATTCATTTTGGGTATGTCATTTTCAAGCGAAACCTTAAAAAGAGGTAGAGCTTGAGAGGTTAAATATTTTTCATTTACTTTCCCCTTTTTAATCGCTACCTGGATCATTTTTATGATCCATGCTGACAATGAATGTGAACACTCTAATTTCGCTGTACAACTTGTTGAACAATGACTACAAAGTCTTCTGATCTGATCTACTAGTGATACATAATATCATTAGCCCATTTTCAGTAGATATTGGCTTTAAAATTGAATATCGATATTGGCCAATATATATATATATTTTTTATTTTTATCGTTTATTGATGGGGACAGAGCATATAAAAGCAAAGAAAAAACACTAAATATGTCAGATTTAGCCATAAGGCAAGTGTTGTCTGTAGCCGGATCTTAAAAGGCTCCTTGAAAAGAGTAAATACAAAAATATCAAATTGTTGAAAAAACAAAGTTATCAATATAATTAACCAATATATAACAGGCGTTGTTTTGTGGTGAACCTGAGGAGTGCTGTTTTTTTTTTTCGTTTTCCTTTTATTTAATCCGTGGGGCGTGGGAACAACATTATGCCACGCCCACTGTGCAACATCACGGCATTTCCAGCACCTTTTGGAGCTGCAGCAGAAGTATTTTTCTCATTTTGCACAAGGAATGAAGCTCTAATATCTGTATCAGTATCAGCCATGAGAGGCAGAAAATTATCGGTTATCCGTATCGGTTGAAATTCTTCATACTTTGCATCACTTTTCACTGCACAACTTTTCAAGAAAAATCTCAACTTGTTGACACTAATTCCAGAGTAAAAAAACAAAACATCAAGGATTATTTTTGCAGGTTCTACTGTGACATGCAGAACATTGATTTCCTCTTCAGCTACATCACATCTGATGAATTAAACAAAGCTGTGTGCCGATGTTTCCAAAAAAAAAACCTTCCCCCCTTTCTTCTAGGTAAACCCTCACCTCTCCGTCCATTCAATCATCCAACCTGTAAATGTCACCAGATTCTATTATGTTCTGATGCCAAGTGTCGCAATTACTGCAATAAAACTTGTTTTTGTAACAGCTTCTCTTTACAGCATGAATGTCTTATTCTGCTGGGTGTAATTTGGAAAATGTCCAAAATATGCATTTCAATCATGTTTTATGTGGCTGAAGATTTTGCACAGAGAGTGGAATTATTTTTCACAGGAACAGCAGCAGCATGTTTGTTTCCGGATTTACTGAAGCGAATGTCGGCCAAGCAGCTTCTTTTAACTTTGGTTGCTTAGATCAGTACTGATCAGCAATTCCTTTTTTTGTCCTTTTTTTCATCACCATTTTTTTATTTTTTACTTTTATTCAATATATTTATTGAAATCCTAGCTATCTTTTTTTATTCGTAATGTTTCTATTTTGTTAAAGGTGGAGGTTTGCTGTAAACCTGTTTGGACTTTTTTGCATCTTCCTGCACCTTATCATTCGTCTTAGTTTTTATGCAATTTATGTTTAATGTGCAAACTATAAGGAAGAGGAATGGAAACACTCAAGAAAAAAAATTCTGATAAAAAAAAAGTCAGAATTCTGATTTTAAAAGAAAAGATACAGGATTCTGACTTTTTCCCCAGAACATGAAAAAAATAAAGTTTTTTTTTTTTATTTTTGAAAAAGTCATAATTCTGACTTCAATCTCAGAATTCTGAGAAAAAAAATCTGAATTCTGACTTTTTTCCAGAACATAAAACAAACAAACAAAAAACAAACAAAAAAATTAGGATTTTCTTTCAGTTTCTGAAAAAGTCAGAATTCTGATTTCTATCTCAGAATTTTTTTTTTCTTCAGTGGCCCAAATTCTCTTCCACAAAACCAAACTAAACTTGCTTTTTTTCCCCCCAAATGAATATATTTCATTAAAATGTTTATAAACTAACAAACCATGATGTTTACTAAATGCATGCATTTTAAGTTTATAATCTGCCCTTGATTAAGAGTGAGGAGTAAAATGTCTTCAACAGGGAAAACCTGTATTTGGAATAGTCAAGTTTAAATCAAATTGGCAGACAAAGACAAAATACATCTCAATGTTTGAGAAAAAGTCCGTGTTCAGGACAGAGATGACCTTCAGGAAAACACAAACTGAGCTTTTCAGGCTTCAACTTCTTTATTCTTTTATTAACAAAGGCTCTGAAAAACACGTCAACTCTGAAACCCAAGTGGAGAAAGTTTACAGCTGTCGATATTCTCCAGATCTGTTTTCATAAACTCCTCAACTGTATTTATTCTGAAGGAAGTCTCTGACCTGCAGACGACTTCAGCCGTCACGCGCCTCAACATTTATCCGGTCTGCAGAGAGTGAAGTTCCTGATCAGAGTTCAGCAGGCCGGCTCTCTTCACCCAGCAGGCTCTTTGTTTTGGATTATAGTTCTGCTGACTGATGTTTGCCAGATTATGAGCACAAAGAAAACTCCCTTTCACCCCGGCATTCACCCCGGAGCATTTCACGGGCAACAATAAATAAAACTGACTCTTCTGCATTGGCAGTCATGGAAGGGTCGAGCCGGAGCAGAAACACCACCATGTTTGACAAATGAGACAAGATAGTTAAGCGTTTCTTTTTGTTTGATTGTTTTTTAACCACAGCTCATTCTGGGTTTTATTAGTTCCCAGAATTACGTCCGGATGTCTGACTATGAGAAACTGGACCTTCTGATTCTCACTGGTGGCTTCATGACCTTGTTACAGCCCCTCTGAAGTGATGATCATGTTGATGTTCTTGATTTAAAAAGAAAAAAGAAAAGAGCCATCAACAACTGGAAAGCAGTGGAATCAGTTGCCTTTTTCTAATATTAATGTGCACAATTACGTCCTTAAAATTACCCAAGTGTATTTTGGGGGCGAAAAAAGAGAAACAACAACAAAGAAAAAAAAACTTAAAGGTGATAGCCACAACTTTTTCATCATAACTATTCATTTGTCAAAAATTATACCCATTGAATGTCCACAGGGGTGCAGAACAAAAGTATCATCTTTGACTAAAACTTTATAAATAGGCTACCATATAAATGTTTTAGCATTTTTGACAGGTCCGAAATATATAAATTAGGGATGCACAATATAATCGGCCCCCCACTGGTATCGGCCTATATCAGCCTTAAAACTGAGTATCGGACATCGGCCACCCCACCGATATTAAAACAAAAGGAACTTTAGCAGTTTTCTCAGGCCCCCGGGGGAAAAAAAGAGAACCAATTGTAAAACCCCCGCCCGGGTTCCCCCCCCAAAAAAAAGAAAGTTTTATTTGGCCTTTTTTTCTCTCCCTTCCTCTTCCTTTTCCTCTCTTCCTCCTGTAATGTTTCTCCCCGAACCCGGAAAGAAAGGGGTTAAAAAACCCGGGGGGGATCCCGGGTTTCCATCCGGTGCAGGGGGGGACGGGGGCGGAGCAATAGCGCGCCCGGGCCGGCGGGGAGGGGACGGAAGGAAAAGAGGGAAAAGGAAGGTGGGGGCAAAAAGAGGGAGAAGAGAAGAGTAGTTTTGTGGGGTAGAAAAGTTGTGTTGTTTAACCGATTAGGCCGCTGTTTCTAAAGTCTAAAAAACCCCCAAAACAGCTTCTTCAGAAACTTCTTTTTTACAGACTTTAAAACTTCTAAAGACAGTTTCTGTGTGAACCGAGTTTATACACGGTCATTTGTGTAAATAACCAAATATTAGGGCTCGGACAAAATAACTATACACTGAAATATCGTAATATTTTCATAGGCAGATTTTTATATTTATATTTGAAAACACAATATTGATCTATTTTACCTACGAAATCTCGTGATATTTCATAGTTCTCTTGCGTAAAAAATTTCGCTAGTAAAATAGAGCAATACTGCATTTTTAAATATGGATAGGGCATCAGCATATGAAAATATTGCAATATTTCAGTGTATCAATATTTTTCCCACCCCTACAAAATATCCCCTGTTTTGGGGTATTGTTTTTTTTTTTCTCAGGGAGAAGAAAATCCAGGTGGTTTTAGAATATCACGCACATATCCTGTTAGTTTTGGTTGAACAACTCATTAAGTTTGACTTGTTCTACATAACACAAGTTGAGCTAATTTTTGTAATTTTGCACAAGGAATGAATATTTCATCATTTATTTTTCAGCTTTAATATCAGTATTGATATCGGTTATCGGCCAAATGAGTTTTCAAATATCGGTATATCGGATATTGGCCAAAATTCCAATATCATGCATCCCTAATTTAAATATTTGCATCTGATTACCGTGCCAACATCTACACTATTCCTTGCCATTCGCATTAGCTCAGGAGCTGCTAGCCCGTTTGTTGTGTAGAAGTAGCATTTTCCTTGTGTGACACATTCTATGCTAGAATCGGAACACCACTACCCGTCATACGAACTGTACTGATACAGCCACGAACTAGATGGTGCTGTTTGCAAATGTTGCTGTGTTACAGGCTCACAGGAGTGTGTGTGTGCCATCAATACGGCGTACCAGGAGCAAGTCGGTGAGAAAAAGTGGCGACCGTGAGTCTCCTGATGAAAAACATTCGTCCTCCAGAAGAACTGAAGCTGTCAGAAAATGTCCACGAGAACTGGAAGATTTGAGCTTCATTTGCTGGCGATCGGGCTGAATTGCAGAGATGACCGCAGGACAATAACACGGCTGCTAACATGCTGGTCGAGCAGCGCTAGACGTATACAATACGTTCGTCTTTTCTGACGAGGAAGCAAGTTCCCTGCCATATTAAGCAAGTTTGAGTGCTACTGCACACCGAGGAAAAATGAAACATATGAAAGGTTTGTTTTCAGGAAAAGAGTGCAAAAAGACGGCGAGTCAATAGAGCAGTATGTAAAAGATCTGCGTCTTAGAAGTCAGTCCCGCACCTACGGCACACTGCGTGATTCCATGATTAGAGACCAGATAGTCACAGGAGTACGTAATAAAGGCTACTACTTTACTCTTGCTAAAAGAAGCTGACCTTACTGTGGAAAAGGCCATCAGCATCCACCAGGCATCGAGGCACAAAATTACAGCTGAAGTCTTTTGAAAATGAAGGTGATGTAGCGGTTGTAGATGCAGTACAAAAGCATACAAAAAAGAGCGACAGGAGGCAGCTGCAGACCTCCAAAGGGAAGCAAAAGAATAAAGATGTGGTAGCAAACATGCTCCAAAAGAATGCCCTGTTTATGGAAACGACTGCAGGAGACGTGGAGGAAAGCATCACTTTGTCACACAACAGAGGAAAGTGACAGTGAGGACAGTGAAGCACTTTATGTGGAGGCAGTAACCCTGACCGACATGGATGCAAATGCGGAAGAATGGATGGCACACATAAGCATGGGTGATGTGACTGTCCCAATGAAGCCTGACATAGGAGCACAGGTAAATATCACGCCAATGAAATATTTCAAGAAACTACATCCAAAGCCCAAAGTGAGGTCTAAATTGAACCTGGGAGCATTTAACGATCAGCCAATACCAACAAAAGGTGTCTTTAGAGCTGGTCTAACAGGGGAAGGACACTCCTTTCACGCATTTTTTTGTCCTAGTGGAGGAGGACAAACAGCACCATCTAGTTAGTGGCTGTATCGATGCATGAATGTGCAAAACGAAGGGTTAGGGCCAAGGGGGAACTGGAATTCACCCTTAAACTGTAACAATATGCTGACGAAGGTTCACGTATCCCCATAGACCCGGGTATGATGATCACACGATCACCCGGATATGACGCAGGTTTGCTCATATCTGACTTTTAGACATGGAATGATTATTTTTAGTTCCAAAAGTCTTTTTCTTTAATGCTAGAGGTTACTGCGCCCTTTGGCACAGTCAAAGCCGAAGGAATTTAATCATATTCTCCTCCAGATCAGTGTGTTGATGCCCTGCTGTCTTGAGGTCTATAGACAATTCTCTTGACCTTGCGATTACCTCAGGATTCTCACTTTATTATTCTCTGTGTAGCACACATCAGTGTGGGACCGCTGATAGACAGATGAGTGCCTTCTAATAGATGCACTTGGAACAAATGGACTCCAATCAAGTTGAAGCAGCATTTAATCAATATGAGCTGGAAGTGTTACAAACGATGGGAAACTTGAAAAGGCAGGAAAACTTTCCAGATACTCCTTTTTTGGAAAAAAAAAAAGATGAGTGAATCTGACTCTCTGATGTGAGCATGTCAATCACGGCTGCCTCTCTGACTCTGGTCAGGGGTTCAGATCAGTACCTTGCCTCAGGCTTTTTGGTGAGTGTCACACATCACTTCTTTGATAACCACATCAATGGCTCATCAAAGCGGCCTCCCGCTGTGCACGTACTTCATCGTGGGACGCTCGATTTTTCAAATTTGTGAAACTCTTATGCAGCAGTTCCCTGAGTCAAGATCTCTGACTTCACCCCGGCGATCTGTCTGCCACTGCCAGTTTTCTCTGTTAAAAGAAAAATCTTTTCATTAAACGCAGCTGCTGGACTGAAAATAAGCCGGCGGTCAGGGTTCACGCCTGCAGCCGAGCCGAGTGTTAAAACCAAGGAGAAGAATGGTGATTATCAGAGGTAATCAAATCCTCTCACCCTGTAAAATCTATCAGGGTGGAATCAGAAGATGAAAATGGACTGCAATGAGCGGATATTTCTGTTGGATGTCAGCGAATATAAAAGAGGATAGAGGGGCACCTTCCGCCGCATTAATGAAATGATGAATTTCATTGTTTTTTAATCAAGAAACCCATTACTTTTTTTACTTTTTACAGCACCAGTCATCAAACCTTTGTCAACGATGACTGCCTCCACTTTGTCAATTTAACTGACTTCAAAGTTTTACAGTCAAAATTTATGCAGCATTAAAAAGATTTTTAAAATCTCACATATTTTCCATCTGTAAGCAGAAGATAAGCTTGCACGAGGAGGGAAGTGAGCTGCAATGAAAGAGCTGTGAGACAGTGGGATGAAACATGAAGGTGATAAGCAAAAAACACTAGAGGAGACACGAAATAAGAAACTGAGGAATTGAAGTGGACGTACAAAGCGGCGGAGAGTGGCCATGCAGAAAGAGAACAGAGGAAAGCAGACGGGTGGGAAGAGGTTTCCATTGATCCCGGAGCTTTAACAAGTCAGGAGTCGCCGTTCCTGATGTGGTTTGTGATGCCGCCTGCAATTGAGCCGCTGTTGCTCTTTCCATTCGCCCGAGGCGTGCAACGACCAGAGTAATTAGGAGGCGATCGGGAAGCATGGAAACAAAGCTGAATGAGCTGGTAGTGTTCCTCACAGCTCCATTCAGATACACCCTCATCTGGACGGTTCGCTGAGCTCCGTTTTCTTACAGCAGCACATTATGATGTCATTAAAGACAAGCAGAGAATTGAGGAAGGTGAAAAAATGTGACCTTTTTTTAAAAAAAGTTTTTGGCAGAAGTGTTGCAATAAAGGACATTCTGGCTCTAACATCATCACTCAGCCTCTCCATCATCTACCCACTTCAGAGGGCCCACTCTCATCCGGACCAATCAGGCAGCACTGCAAGGATCGTGTTCTTTGATTTCTCAAGTGCTTTTGACACAATCCAGCTGCACCGTTGGGTGAGAAAGTCTGGAAATTCTGGGTGGATGTCTCCACAAGCACCTGGATTTATGACTACCTAACAGACCACAGTCTGTCAGACTGGTGGTGATACACCACATTAAACATGACAACACAGAGGTTCGTATTCTTTTCAATTCTGCAAAAATGAAAGCATATTATACTGATTTTTCTTTGCCATACTTTAAAACCACACACTTGAATTTAGTGATGCAATCTGCAGGATTCCCCAGAAAAGTAGATTAAATGCTGAATAAACCCCTGTTTGTACAAGTTGTTTTGATGGAGATGATGCAACTGCTACACCTAATGGCACGATACAAAGATCCCACTTTACATCATAACACCATTACCTCCAATTTCACGAGATACCTTAAAACTTCTATCATTTAGATTTGAAGTTACACGTCTGGTAAATGTACAAAGGTACAGCTTCAGCCACAAAGTACATCTATACTTTTGTTTTTAGGGCTTATCCTTCTGTTTTATTTCTCGTGCAGGCTGCTGATTCATACACAAAGCCAGCAGATTTAGTTGGTGCAGATACTGGAACTCAGTGCACGACTGAAAGACACTTCAGACTGACTTTCCTTTCACCTTGGCAGAAGAAACAGATCCTTTGAAATGAAGACTGTCAGTTTGAATCACACAGAAGGCTGGAAATCTAGCAGGCTAAAAGATTCCTGACTGAATGCGGAGGGAAGTGATGCAGGCTGAATGTGACTGACAGAAAACAGCTCACATCAGTAACACTTACAGAGTTTCTGTTGAAACTGATTAAGAGAAAACAAAGAAGTAAAGACCAGTGATGGCAAACTTAACTGGTAACGGATGCTATTTGTAAACATTGATGGATAATCGGACTCCGATCGACGGGATAAAACGGAGCAGCCTGTTATGGAGCTGTATGCACTCAAGCCAGAGTCTGACACGCAGTACCACAGAAGTACCACAGAGACCCCTGACAGGTAAGTAAATTAGCGAACAAATCATAGGCTAACAGTTGGCATTGAGCTGAGAGATGTGTTTCACTCACTGGTGCTGTTGTCTGTCCATGCGCGTTTTTATTGTAGGAACTGCGTCAGGTTTCAGAAGTAATCCCCGAGAAAAACACTTTACTGCCTGAGATTCATGAAGTTGTCAGGAGTGAAGTTCACACACGAAGTTGAGGTTTTTTTTTCTGCTCCTGAAGTTTTAATCTAAGCACTTCTGGCAAGTCTCTCTCCGTTGCCTTGAACAGGCTGTGTGCTGCATAAAGCGCTGCAATTCGGTGGCCAAATTTCCCACGCTGCCCTGCAGATGTGACGTCAAATGATGCTGCATCCGCATCCCCGATAGTTTTGATACAGGAAGAAGACGGTTGCGGTAAATTCAAACACTGAAAGTGATAGTTATGGATTCTTCCGCCGTCAGCAAACGATCCAGATCAACTGAAAGACACTAAAAAGTGTTACTACGAAGAAAAAGCGTAGTAAACAACATTATCGCTTCAGTTTGTGCTCCCGTGACAGCTTGGCTCGTGGCTGCAGTTACCTGAAGCGCCAGTCGCAAGTTTTATTTCTTAATCTTGCCTCTAGTCCCTTTAAACCAACAGTCTGTTATGATTCATGATGATAGAACGGTCTTAAAGGAATAGTACACCCACAGAATGATGGTCCTTCGTTTTCTACTCACCCTCATGCTGAGCAAGATTCTGGAGCACTTTTTAATATCTCAAATGCAGCCGGAGATCGGACAGGTTTTCTTTTTCCCCCAACTTTCATATAATGGAGTTCACCGGCGAACTGAAAAAAAGGTCCATAAAAGTCCACAAAAACTTGGCAACATTCCTTCATACTGCTCGTCCAATGTAATCCAAGAGTCCTGAGTGGGTAGCGTCCAGAATTTCCTTGAAACGACATCATTTAGTATATTTTTATACCTTAAACAGTAGTACATCTAACTGCTACAAAGTGTGCCCCTGCGAGTTCACGACACTACGGAAGCTGCAGCAGACGAGATTGTGCGTTTTGTTTTTCTTTCTTGGTTTAAATCAATAGCCAACCTCTCTTGTGTTTGTTCTGGTTTGTCTGCAGCTCGTTTGCTCTTGGCACAATGTAAACGGCAAATTTCTTCTTCTACGCTTGCATTATCGGCAGAGTAGGCGCTTAACGCCATGGCTTCCGTAGTGTCATGAAACACGCATGAATGCACAAATAGAAAGTGCAATGTTGTACTGTTTAGGCTATAAAAATATGTTAAATTATGCTGTTTCGAGTAAATTATGGACACTAGCCACTGAGGACACTTGGATTACATTGTACGAGCAGTATGGAGAAATATTGCCAAGTTTTTGTGGACTTTTGGTTCAGTCGCTGGTGAACTCCATTATATGAAAGTTGAGGGAAAATGAAAACCTGTCCGATCTCCGGCTGCATTTGAGATTTTAAAAAGAGCTCCTCAGTCTTGCTCAGCATGAGGGTGAGAAGAAAATGAAGGCACATCATTCTGTGGGTGTACTATTCCTTTAAGGTATCATAACCTGGTATTTTACAGACACAATCCTCTGAATTATCTTTAAATTAATTTTTAATCATTGTTGGGTGGGAGGGAAATTTAACAGCCTCATATTAACCTCTTTTCAGCCCCACTTTTTTTTCTTGCAAGGGTAAGCATGAGAATTAGACTGGTCTGTAAGCGTGTTCACGACCCAAGCATCACAAACCAAAACTAACTTCACTCAGAACCGAGTTCTGGACCGAGTGAAAGAAAAAAATGATGTCCCAACAGAGAAAAACCTGATTAAAACATAATGGTACGGTTGACATGGAGAATACACAGAGTAAAAGGGCTGGACTCTGATGAAACAACAGACGTCCAATCCAGCAACAACAGTGGAGCTTGTTTAGCTACGTTAGCAGCTTGTCACCATTCGTCTACAATTGTTTCCTGGTCTCTTACACAACAGATAATAAGTTAACCAAGCAGCAACACTTACCGACTACACATCATTATTGAGTAAATATAATCTGCTGGTCCCTGCAAGTTTAGTCCATGATTGCAGCACTGCCTCTCGAACAAGCGGCAACCCCCGGTGGCCAACTATGAGGCTACTCGGAAGAAGTCATTATTTGTAGTTTTCCCTTGATCCGCTAGGGGCTGCAAAACAGAGCGAATCCCCGCAGACTCTCATGTTAAAAAGACCAAATTCACAGCAGAAATAAACATGTTTACAGCCTGGTTCAAAAAATCATTTTAGGTTTAATAGGTCAAGTTTACCTTCATGTCAACTGTGAGGTGTTGATTTTTTTTTTAATAACTCATCCGTTTAGATGTTATTTAATCTTTAAATGACACAAAATTGAGGGTGTGTCCATTTTATTGACATGCGGCAGACCAGAAGCCCAGCCTGCCGACCGGTGGCTAACTAGTTAGCTCCTTGTTTGCTCTCATTAAGGTCTCAGTTTGTAGCAGAGTCACACAACTGCGGTTTTTAGTCAGATAATACCAAGTCTAAGCGTGTCTTTCCTTAACCGCGTAGAGATTAGCCCTCTAAGCTGCTTAGGGGTCTAATCTTTGTTAGCTCCTGTTAGTTTCGAGTTAGCTCGGTTAGCATTTAGCCCAGACTTGTCAATCATTTGCCCCGCTGCTCGTAGCGGCCTTGTCTTTGCCCATTTTAGTATTTTCCAGGAGTGACGACACACATGACACGGCAATGACTTAGAGGAAGGTTCCTCCCTCTCTTTTAACGGTCTATGCTCTCAAAGCAGGGCAGCTGAGCACTCTTTTTTGGGGGGGGTGGGGTGTTGTCCTCCTCTTTGACAAACCTAGTCATTAATCGGTGCTGTGCGGCAGCTAATCAGCTAATTTCAGGTGGGGGTAAAGAGAGCTTATGCTAGCCGCTAACAGCTTCCACGGAGCACACCACTTTGTCCACAACTGCTGGCGTCTTTATGAAGTTTCCTCCCTGTTCCAGTGACAATACTCGTGGTGCAACAGTTAGCAACAGTTTGGGAAACTGTTGTTCATGGAAATGCACAGGAAATATTCCAGTATTTCAGAGTTCAAAGTCCTGCGTAGTCCGAGCGGAGACCTCCAGTATCAAGGATTTCGGCCGCCCTGTGATCCTGACGTGCTGCAGCAACTATGTACACAAACATTCCGAACACAGATATGCACGCTTACGTCCACATCAAGCATAATCCAGCCCTTAATACTCAGACCAACGACCATGCCACGTTCAAAGTCAAGTAAAACCTCTGTCGATTTGATTTGAGTTAACAAGCAGTTGCACCGTTGGACCTAATGAAGCAACAGATGTGTGTAATTTAGATGAGTCATAAAAAAGGACGGATATCAGTCTTCACAACTATTAAAAGTATTTTCCAGAGGTCCAGACGATATTTAAACATGGGTGTTTTTTTTAGCTCACTTCATCAATAAGTCAAACAGAGGAATCATTGTTCCAAGTAAAGACAACATGACCTTTTCCACCTCCATAATTCAGGATGTTTTTCTGACTCACTGCTCAGGGGTTTTGTTGCTGCGGGGTTTTTAAAACTGAAACTGAAGTGTGTTTACAAATCACATTTAACTCACACCAGCATAACAGTTTTCAACAAACTGAGAGCATATACATGCGCTTGTCGGAAAAGGACCTTGAAGCTTTGGAGCTGCAGCTTTAAGCAAACAAGAGTAATCAACATGGCCGCTGGAAGCAGCTGGGTTCTAATGAGAACCACAAGGAAACTTCAGAGCAGATCAACAGCATTAGCTGGTGACACATATCGATGTTTCCTCTTTTTCTCCCCCTCTCAGCTCGGTGTTTTCAGAGCTGGGCTCTGATGAAGGGCCGAGTGATGTATTTTTGTATTTTCTACTTTGCTGAATACATTAGCCGAAAATCAATACATGCTTCTGGATCTTGTTAAAGTTCAAAATTCATGTTTCACCAGCTGTCCAGGTTTGTAAACATCCTCTCTCAGCTTGACAAAGTCCTGCTGAATATTTCCAGACATGGTCATGAAAAACATCTGCTTGGCTCCGCGCACCCCGTCATCTGAATTCAACACGGTTATTCTGTGTGATGTTTGACAGCCCACCACTGGCTGCTGGAAATGCTTACGGACATTTGTTTAAGCTTGAGACTGATTTAAGTAACTGGAGATCATGACATGCTTAACAGGGAATTAATAAATGTAAATAAATAAATAAAAAACACATTTTTCAGGGTTTTATTGTTAGGCAGAAAATGGAGTCAGAGACAATAAATCAATGTCAGGTTTCTCAACTTAGCTAGAAGTTGCACTAAAAGTGCCAAAAAGCCTCATATTTGTAGGTGCTTTTTCCACATATTTTTATTTATATATTTTTATATTATATATACTTACGCACACACACACACATATTATATATATATATATATATATATATATATATATATATATACACACAAACATACAAAACTATTCATACCCTAAAATTACCTGTAAAGAAAGGGCTAAATTCACAAAAGAAATCCATATAAAAAATGTAAAAAGTAATAAATAAAAATGTACTAAATTATAATTTAGTACAATAAAATATTGCTTTGGATTTGTACAAGTATAATTAAAAACAAACAAAACCAGACAAATTCGAGCACATGGCTCATGAACGGTTGACCAAAATACCTGTCAACAGGTGTAGACATCTGATTGGACGTTACAGAAAACAGTTGATTGCACTGATTGTCTCAACAAAATTTTAGTTCAGAAGTCCCATCATGCTTGTTTACTTGTTTCATTTTTTTGTTTGTTGTAAATATTTCCATTAAAACACAATGTCATCTCCATAAAATTTTTTATGTATTTTCACTTTCGGCAACTTCAACTTATTTCACTGACAGCTGATTTTTTCCGTCTTTAACAAGACAGTATGAATAAATTTGAGGGCGACTGTACATACTTGCATATATATATATATATTAGGACTGTCAAAAAATTAATCCTAAAATAATCCCATTGTCAAACAAGAGATGTCCTTTTTAATTACTACTGCTATATGCAGAAAATACATTAACTTTTGTTTTACAACTTAAAAGCTAAAACCAAGCTACACATCCGGAAGTCGTCCAGGACTCAGACCTGAATTTCAGCTTCACATTAGGACAGTTGTGAAGTCAGCGTGTGAGGACGTATCAGCAACATTCTGGACTAAACTGCAGCTGTCTGAAGGACTTTAGGGAGACATGTAAGGACAGAGTTTCAGCAGTTTAGTCTACTAAAGATAAATGCAGAATTCCTGCTGAGACACCTTTAACCCTAAATGTGTTCTAAAAGTGAAAAAAGCAATGTAATTAATCAGGATTAATTTTTTGACAGCCCTAATATATATATACAGTATATATATATAGAAATATTGATTTGACTCAATTTTGGTGCAAAAACCTTTTAAAAATAGTTTGTACAGGGAAGGATTAAATAAAATAAGTTAAAGTAAAAATACAATTTTATTCCGAATGAAGTCAATATTTTGGTTGCAAAAAAACTTTGGGGAAAGTAAAGTAATTAAGACGTAGTTTGAAAGTACTAAATTAAAATCGAATGTTTTTTTGCTCAATAAGTACTCTTTAGACACAACAGACCAGATGTATGAAGTTTTCCTTAAATAGAAATGGGGGTCAGAGAGAGTCGGGGCGACATGCAGCAAAGGGTCCGATGCTGGGAATCGAGCCTCGAGCTAAAAGTCCTCCCCAGAATCAATCAATCAATCAAATAATCAATCAATCAATGAATCGATCTATCTTGCATAAACTGTGTTTTTTTTGTTGTTTTTTTTACCTTTCCATGTCAGCTCATGTCTCAAAGAAAAAGATGGCTGTTGTATTCATTTTGTGATGTTTGTCTCTGGCAAGTTTTCACCAAACAGAAAGTAACATTTTCTCTGCAAGGACACAATATATCAAGATATTTTCACTTCATGATGCAATCTTCAGATTTTTTTTAAAAGTTTTGGCCTTGAACAGAGTTCTACTCAGAAATTCCAGTCTAAGCTTTATTTATGCTTTTTCTAAAACTCCTGAAAATATCGCCTGAGCAGAAGGTGCTGATAAACAGTCCAATCCAACTTTATTTCTACAGCTATTTCATCACAGTAAATATTGCACACAAAGTGCTGTAAAACAGAATACACATGATTCAAAGAATGCATGAAACCACACCCAGTAAGATACAGGAGAAAAACAAAACAATTAAACAATAAAATAAGAGAGCTGGAACTGAAGTATTTCAGGCTCCTAGATGCTCTTATTTCTCTGTGTCTGGATTATTGTGATGAAGGAGCTGAAGCGCCGTTGAGTTATGCAGAATTCCAGTGCAAATCTTTAAACTGGGACACACCACCAGTCCCATATTACCCCTGCTCCAGCCTCCCTCCACTGGTTACCAGTGACTTCTACAATACACTTCAATATCCTGACAGAACCCTGCACAAACAAGCTCCTCCTTATTAAGCAGACCTGCTGCAGATCCACTCCTCCAGCTGCAGTTTGAGGTCAGAAGGCCAAAAAGTCGATTCAGGACTCGAGGTGATCGCGCTTTGGAGGCAGGTTGGGGAACGTTCTTCCTCTTTCACATCACTGCATAGACTCCACCGATGTATTGAAAAAGTACCTAAAAACCACGGACGTACCGATCCACCTTCTCTGGGCACTGATCCAATGCCAATATTTGATGTTTCAGTATCTGCAGATACCGATCTGTTACCGATACAGAAAAAGGAAGGAAAAAAACAGCATGTATTGTTTGATGGCACACCTCATTGGGTGGAAACAGACCGGGATCTTTTTTTTGTGCAAAGGCAACATCAGACTTGGTTTTAAAGATTTTTATCTAGTTTTTCAAACATTGAATTACTTGTTTAACAACTGTGTGCACACACACAGGAATCTTAAACAAACTTTAACAATCTTAAAGCAGCTTCACAAGCTTGCTCACATGTAAAAATATAACAAAACGTCCTGGTTCAGTCAGTGCAGTTAACAAATGTAAAATAGTAAAATGCTGAAACAGTCTGACCTCCTCAGTCAAATATGTTAAAATAAACAAGAACAAAACTTCTTTAAAATGGTTCAGTCAGTGCAACTAGAAATTTAAAATCAAATTAAAAATAAATCGCCTCATAAAGGAGCTGAAATTAAGGAAAAATATCTCCACTAGCTTTGTTGGTAGATATACTTTATTCAAAAAAGCAAATCATCTGTTTAAAATGGTTTAGAACAATTATGAAAATAGAAATGAAAGACAAAAGCAGCTGAATAAACAAACGCTTCATCCTCCCCAAAAAAAGAAAAAAGAAAAAGAAAAACTACACTTTTCTCTCACACGCTGCACTGGACGTCGGTGGATACCCTCAGTATAAAACTTGTCATGTCCAAAAAGATTCAACAGCTTTTTCATCTTTCTCTGTGACCGGTTGGCACCCGTGTGATTTTTCCTGCAAAACGTGGAAACCAAACGGCCGTAGGACTCGTGTCTGAGCAGCGACCGGAAGAGACACAGCGGCCGGCTACGGTAGCAATGCAGCAGGGCGACTCTGGCCCTCGTAAACAAACATAACTTCCTGCACGTGCTGCGTCTGTAACGTGTGACTTCACTCAAAGCGCAGCATAGAAATACTCTGCATAGATCTGCACCTACCGAACGGGCCATGAATCTGCATTTTTGCCGATTCACAATCTAGGATTTTGTTCTCAACATCGGAGCCGATCCCGATCTGAGGATCGGATTGGTGCATCCCGACTAAAAACATGGCTTTAAACACTTTTATTTCCTTTTTGCTGTTCACATTTGTGTATAATGTTACTTTTTTATCTTATCCTGTATTTTGTGTAGTTTTATTTGTGCTGCTTTGTGAATCATTCTATGATTCCATGTCTGTGAAAAGTAGGGCTGGGCATCGAGAACCTCTGCTCCATAAACCAAACTGAAAAACTCAAAGCTGCCACTGATTATCAGATATTAATGTCTCCAAGTGAAGAATGTGGACAGAAACATTTCACTTTAAAGTTGTACTTCCATGGTCATTTCATTAATATTTCTGTGTTCTCCATTATTATTGAATGATTCTGATCGTCTGTTTAAAAAACCTTCTGGTATCTTTGTTAGCTGTATTTGTATACTAGAAGAGAGGCTTGTGGTCCAACGGCAGGCTTTTCCGGGTCCTTCTCATGAATTTCCGTCTGATTGGCTGCCTGCCATCAGTGTATGAAGGAAGCTCCGCCCTCCGCTCTTATTTCGTTACAGACAGGAAATAGAGCCGACAAACAAGTTTGTTCCGCATGCTAACAAACAGTTAGTAATTACTTTCAACTCCGGCTACAGTCGTGCCGTCTTTACTTCTAGTGTGTAGTGGAGGGTTACCTGCCTTCCAATGGACAGATAGAAACCCCACGTGGGATACGCTATTTGCAATGTTACGTAGAAGGGCAAGGCTGTTCCCGATTCGCTCTTTTCTTCGTATTGTTTCTGTGATGAGAAAGACAGCCGACTGGGGGGAACGCAACGTAGCAAGTCAGCATGTGTAAGTAAACAAGGGGAAACCCTCCGTATTTCAGAAGGAGCAAGTTAAACGGGTTTTCAGTGCAAGGAGGCCTTTAAGTACTGTAACATGTAGTAGACTCTCAATTAGAAAACAGACAGTTTAACAGTTAAAATTCTTAAAAAGGTGAACTGGTGAAATGATGGTCAATTCAAGTTTGGCCAGGGATCATTTTTATTTCTTTTTGTACTTTTTTTTTTTACTTAGCTGAAATGTAATTAAATGCTTTTGGTAAGAACATAAATAGAGCTTATTATAGTTTATTATATCGATGTCCTGGTCTATTATTTGATTTAATTGTCAACAAAAAAGAAAATGTAAACTCTTTTTGACCCTAACCCTTAAAAGAACCGGAATCGAGAATCGATAGGAACCGGAATCGAAAGAAGGGAATCTAATCGGAACCGGAATCGTTAAAATTCAAATGATGCCCAACCCTCCTGAAAAGTGCTGTACAATTAAATCTATTATCATCATATTGTATCTTTTCAGTGCCGTACCTGATTTGTGGAGATAAAACGTCCCTGATGCCTCATACTGTTCATGCTGTAGATCAGGGATCAGCAGTCCTGGTCCTGCAGGTTTTACAAGTCTCCCAGCTGCAGCACACCCGAGTCAGACTCAGACCAGCTCTGCTTATACGTCACTGATTTCAATCAAGTATGTTGCAGCAGGGAGACGTGGAGGATACCGGCCATGCAGACCAGGATTGGTGATTCCTGCTGTACATCAACAGAATTTCCAGCTCCAGTTGGAGGTCCGAACCAGTTTCATCATCTTTCTACATGCAAGACGCAGATTCACACATTACCTTTTCAAATTTTCATAATTTTCCCCCAGACACGACCGAGTTGCATCTTTGTCCAATAGTGGGATGAGTTTGTGAACATGCACAGGAAAGTGGAGCGACGCTAATGGCTCGGCGAGGCCATTTAACTGAACTGCTGTACTTTTCCCAAAATGGAAGCGCTGGAGGCGCTGGAGCTCTGGAGGGGATCAATGTATTGATGGAATAATGTCTGACTGCACAACAATAAATGTCCTTTTCAGTTTGTTTGTACTGGGCATCTTCTGGTTGACCCACAATGCTGCAAACATAACTGACAATTCTGCTGTCGGCAACATTGGTTTCACATGGAGCAGGACAGAAGACATCGACTTGGACGGTTTTACGGCTTTTAAAAACAAAACAGAAAAATCCCCACAAAAAGCATGATATTCCACTGTCCTTTGAGGCTGTTTTGCTAGTGTTTTATTAATTCTGGGGCGGGGAGTTAAAGGGCAAGTCCAGTTTGGGTTGGACTGAATGTAAACATGCAGAGAAATTTAACCTCCAGCTGGTTATTTGGTTGTTTAACACCCTGAAAAAAACTGATCCAGTATGATGGTTGTACAGTTGGACTGAGATATTTACAAGTCTAACACAATAATTTGATTATTTTCTCATTAAGTCATGTTGATGAACTATATTCTTTCAGGAGTTAAAAATGAAGGGAAAGAGAAAATAACCTTCTTAAGTTTTAATTCTGAACTCTTGTCTATTTCTTATTTGAATGTGTGTGTTGTTTTCTATTGGTTTCATTTTTTAAAAAATGCATTTAATCTTGTTTTTATTTGACCTGTACAGCTGATTTGAGACCTTTTAAAAGCGCTATATGAATAAAATATATTATTATTATTATTATAATTATTGTCAATGCCAGCTTTATTTGTAAAGCACATTTTTGGCCAATGGCCAACCAAAGTGCATGAAAGTCAACATGAACGAAAAAATGCAACACAATAAAAAACAGTAAAAATAAACAGATGAAAGTAAATTCTTCTTATTATAATTATTAAATTGCATCAGTATTTTTTTATAGATTTAAAATGTTAAGCGTACATTGTGATCATTACTACCATCAGAACAAAATCTGCTGCATGAAAAGAGTGAAGCAGAAGAAATGAGCACATTTACACGTGGAAACAGAAGCAGTCGTGTCGAAACCCACAGAGATCATGAGACATGTTTTCCAACATGCCTGGAAAAAATGTTGTAGACAAGCACCTTCAGTGCTGGTCTAAGTCATGTATTGGTTTACCGTGTAAAAGTTCTCCAAAAGTTAATTCATCATCTCTGGTAAAAGAAAAAAAACATGAAAATCTTGCCATAATTTTTTTTCAAACCCAGCTCACAATCACAAACAAAATGAACTGAACATTTTACATCTGAACACAGTAACGGAAGCAGAGTCCGCTCCACCACCGATCACTGAGCAGCCTGCAGGCTTACTGACCGTCTGTGACCTCTGAAATAAAACTGTATCACGTAAGATAACGTTTAACGTTTCTCAAGTAAATGGAAATTTAAGGTCCTAGCTGTATTTTATTGATTGTATTTATTTCATTAACTTTATTGATTTTTAGTGATTTCATTGTTGTACTGGTTTTAATATCTAACTTATTGGAGCAGTGGCAACTGTTGAATTTCCCTTGTGGATTAATAAAGTATGCTGATTCTGATTCTGATTCAGATTAACAATCATCTGACTTCCCTCCTCTGATCAGACCTGATTAACAGCTGCAGACCGACCGAGCTGCAGGTTCACGGCTGGCAGCATCATGAGAGACGGTAAATCGCCCGCTCAGCCGCTATTCATTTCTTTCGTAAGCGGCCATGGTATAAGTGAGATACTAGCCTGTAAGAAATAAAAGAAACAGCCTCTGATGCAGCAGCGGTTTGCTGTATTTCAGTGTTGTCATAATTTTGCATATTTAAACTCATACCAGCGTAACGAACATAAACTTGGAAAGCGTAGGAAACAGAATTAGGAGGAAACTTAGGAAAACGAAGTGAGTCCTGAGTGAAACGTCCATAACTGTGTGTATGTGGGGGAACTGCAGCTTCAGTGGGAGGGAGAGAGGAAAATAACATCTGCCCCGACCGCCGCCAACATTTTGAAAAGTATCCCAGGGACATGATACGGGTCAGAAATATTTTCTGTCCTTGTTTAATGGAAAGCGTCTTCTAATTTAAAAATAAACTCAAAGTGGCCGCTCATACTGAGGAGTATTTTTCTGCCAGCATGGCGGCATAAACACAGCGAGTCACATGACGTCCGGTATCGGGTGCTGTCAGGGGCGAGTATTTCACGAGTACAGCAAAGTATCAGAGTGAGTACCGATACTGGCATCGGTATCGGGACATCCCTAATTATTATTATTATTATTTTGATTTTAATATATTGCTTTGTGTTGCATTTAGGGTTGTCAAAAATATCAAAACTCCGAAAAGTATCGATACTCAAACGCCGTGTCTGGATACGATACTAATTTGCCATGGTATTGATACTGCAGTGCGCGCGCTCCCCAGGCAGCAGCCGGCAGGTAAACGGCAGCTGACCGACAGGTAGGCAGAGATCCTGACAGCTCGTTTCTGCTGCTGGAAGTCCAGACCAGCTCGACTTCTAAGAAAATGAAAAAGGAACAAGCCTTGTTTGGAAGTATTTCCCATGCAGCAGACGAAGAAGGAAAAGCGAAAGACGTAGACAGGTCTGTGTGCAAACAGTGCATCAAAGCGGTCGCAGCGAAGTCCAGCAGCACAGCAAACATGGCGAAACATCTTCAGGACCGACATCCTGGCCTTCATGATGAATTCAGACTGATTAGTTACTTAAAGCTCCAGTTTATTATGGAAGTTAAAAACGCATCATTAGTGACGGTTAGCGCCACTGCTAGTCCGCATTTCCCAACCTGGACCTTATTTCTAGGAATGCGTGTATTAACTCCCCGGTAACATTTATGGGTCATTCTAATTTCTTCGGATGATGTTCACATTTCTCACCGTCTGTGTCTGATCGCTGTGTAATGAAGGAGGCAGTGGGAGTGGGTCTCTATGTAAAATTATCTGCAGCAGAACTTCATTTCACCAACACTTTTAAGACGAATGAACGAACGAGTACTGTTGTCCTGTTCAGAACTGGTTGCTGTCTACTTCTATAGTTTAATACCTCAAAATATTATTCGAATTATTTTTTGTGTGTTTACCCCAAACCAAAAATGGCGTCATTAATGCTATTATTATTATCATAACTATTATTATTTTTCTAGTTTGCACTGGTTTGTTTTTTTTTTTCTTTTTCTTTTTTTTCATTACCTCAGAAAACTCTTGTTTGTATATTTTGATATTGTTACTTTTAGATTTTTTGGGATGTTTTACATATTAAAAAATAATACCTCAGACAACCTTAAAATATTGTCAAATTGCATTATATTTGTGTATATTTTTTGCATTTATTTGCACATTTATTCAACTAGGATAAGATAGATTTTCAAGTTCATACAAATTTTTTTCATGCTTTTAAGTATTTGTCTCTTTTTTTATCCCCTGTAGTATCAAAAATGATATCTGGTATCAAATGTTTTTTTAGATATCGATATTGAGTTTGAAATTTTAGTATCGTGACAACCCTAATTGCATGTATGGTGCAGCTCTTTGGTCAGCTGCTATGTTGTTTTTAAAGTGCTTTAGAAATTAAATTGCATGATGAGGTATGGTAGTTATATGACTGGTTGGTGGTGCTTCTATTCCCAGTAAAATACCACATGACTGGCTGAATTTACAAGAGTCATCTGTGTTTGGCTCATCTGGATTTTTGTATCCGAGCAGATGAAACGTGACTGCTCTTAAGTGCCTGTGAAGTGCTTAGTTTGACCAGACTCGATCGCAGAGCCCCATACGGCCCCGTCTCCAGCAGGTTTCTCCCAGTCTGCACGCTCGTTTCCTTCCGCAGGCCAGCACGCTCGCGTGTTCGTGATTTCTCTGCAAGGTAATCAAGTTGCCTGCAGGTTACTTAAAAACGACTGAGAAAAACTTCACACTTTAATAGCTGCAACATCTCAGCTACTGTCATTAACTGTCATTAATTAATTTTAGTTTTCTTACATTTAAACGCCTCCACAGGGATAAATAAATAAAATGAATTTAATGAAACTGCATCTAAGTTGTGCAAAAAGAAAAAAAGAAAAGGGTGAAACATTAACTACATCTCACCTCAGTAACAAGTGATGAATAAAGGTGGCAGAGATTAACTGCTCCAACATTAAAAGCTCCTTTTTAATTCAGATCCTTCTCTGCGATTGACTCTAGTCCTTGATATACAAGCCTTTTATTGCACCAGCACTGATCTCACAGGCCACGCTCATTGTGTGAGCGCTGCAGTTCCACCACCAGGAACAATCAAGCGAACCGTTGATATTCACATTCAAGCATGAAGCTTTCACGGTTCTCTTCACTACAGCAGAAAAAGCAGGTAGCTGCTTCCTTCGTAAGGGGAGGTGCAAACAGGAGGACCTGTCTGAGGATGAGTAGCACCAGCTGTTTCAGATGACAAAAAAAGGATGCGTCCTCTGTTAACAGCTTCTGAGCATCCATTCAGTTTCTAAACACCACGACTATTTCACTTCCAGCAAATTACAGTTTCCTCACGCTCGGCTCGGATTGTTTGCAACCTGCTGATAAAACTTCCCACTGAGTAAAAGCTGACATGGATGCAGCTTTTAAGCAGATTTGGGTCTTCAGGATACTTTTAAATGCTGTTACTTACATATCACGGAGACTCGTCAGACTGCTGATTATGTCCAAAAGCTTTTAAAATCAGCAGGCTAACCTGCTACAGCTTAACTTCCCTTTTCTATTCAGACACCGCGACACACACAGCATGTTCCTTTTTATCCCACTTGATATTTCCTGCTGCCCTTGAGGAGACATACTTCACAGCTATATTCATTCATACATTTATTTATTTCATAAAACTGTTTGAGCCTGTCTTGTAGAGATTTAAATTTGGTTTAATTTTCTTGCTCTTTCTCTACCATTACACGAAGGACATCAAGGAAGACTCAACTTTGCAGCTTATCTGACAAATCCTCACAGAAAATAAAGAATAGAAAGAAGGACGATGTGATATTTTGGTTAATTATTAACTAGGGATGTTGGATATTGCCTTTTTACCGATATCCGATATACCAATATTGTTCAACTCTTAATTTTCTATTACCAAAATCAACCGACACCAACCTATACAGACAACTGTGAGGTTGTACTATGTTCTACTCTGAGAGCAAAGATCCCAAAATCTCCTTAACTCAGCCAGAGGAGTTCATTTTGGACATCTGGCCACCAGATATCAGATACTAGCAGGTATTAGCCAACATGTGGCTAATAATAATGTTTCTGACAACTTGGCAACTTAACTTGAAACCACAACAACTTGCTCCTCTGAGGGCTTTCCTCTAGCCCTAACCTTTCCCTTTAGCCCGCCTCTCTCATCTTTGGATTAGCTCAGTTAGCATTTAGCTCAGAGTATGTTGGCTGTCAATCATGTGCCCCGAGGCCTCTCTTTGCCCATTTTTGTATTTTTCTCGGAGTGACGACAGACAGGACGCAGCGAAGATGGCGACGGTGGGAACGCCACTTAGCTGTCACATGAGCAGACGGTTCGTCTCTCTCATTAACGTCTATGAATTGCACCCTAAGGATCCTTGAAATCAACCAGTCCTTCCAGGACTTTGAGAAACACTACTTTACTATGTTATGGTCACTTTACAATAATACATAGTGTACAGAGTTACAACTGCGAAATTGAGCTTCAAAAATGGATTTATGTGTGTGAATGTTTGCTTTCTTTCTCTAAAAGGATCTTGGTGAAGGATTAAGAAATGAGACTCGCGATTGACGTGACTGGTGTTGCGGGTAACTGCAGCCACCAGCCAAGCCGGCACGGGAGCGGCACAAACTGATGCTATAATGTTGTTTACTACGCTTTTTCTTCGTAGTTCCACTTTTTAGTGTCTTTCAGTTGATCTGGATCGTTTGCTGATGGCAGAAGAATCCATAACTATCGCTAACAGTGTTTGAATCCACCACAACCGTCTCCTTCTTCTATCAACAATGTAGGGATGGGCATATCGATACCTTGGAGTCGATACATTGATACCAGCCAGACAAAATATCGGAATCAATACTTTTTTGAGGATCACCATACCACTGTACAGATAAAAAACATGCAATTTGTTTCTACTTCTGAGAGTTTTAGGCAATGAAATGATGAAAGCAGCCAGATTCTGGCCTCTGTATCACATGATTTTGGTAGCCTATCAGATTTCATGATGATGTTGCAACTGTTCGTTATGATGATGATGTTTTGTCGTCTTTCAGTGGTTAAATGCAGGTTATTGAACATTATGTTTTGGTAAATTTGTAATATTACTATTACATTTTCTATTTGAACATTTTCCACTTAATGAATTTGATTATTTTAGTTTGTATATATTATGTTATTTGATAACTGAAAGACATTTTTAATCTATTTTTGATTAATTTTATCATCACTATAATTTATTATTGTTTTAAAAGTGTTTCTTTCCAGTACTTCTGTGCTCAGGTTTTACTTATATCTAATATTGCTCTTGCATTCAAGGTATTAAACCAAAATGTACAATGATGTGACTTTCTTTTAAAGGACAAAAAAGTATCGGTATTGATATTGGTATCACTGAAAAAGTGACATAAACTACTGGTATCGTATTGACATGAATCATTTCGGGATCGCCTCATCCCTACAACACTGTCGGGGACCCGTATGTGGCGTTAATTGACGTCACATACGCACGACAGCGCAGGAAATTCGGCCACCGAATCGCAGCACATTATGCATCACGCAGCCTGTTCAAGGCAACGGAGAGACGTGGGCGGGTTCGTTCTTTTTGGTTTTTAATGCTTTATCACTCATTAGCATTAAAAAAACTGGACATGCATGCATATTCTTTCACAATTCCTGCTTCTAGTCCCTTCAAGTGTGTTTCTTTCAAAAGTTTATGGACAGCAGGATGCTGTTATGGACTAGCTTTCCTAAAAAGAATGATCTGAACTATCGGCGTGAAAGGCCATCAATCTGCTGAGGTTGCAATAATTAGAAACAACGTCTGACATCTCCATTAATCTAAGCTGGGTGCTGTCGTTCAACTAAGAAGAAAGTTAGTAAATGGAAAATAATTGAAGTCACAAAGAAAGATTGTTCATCATCGCTTTCAGTCAAATTTCCATACGGATGCATGGTCTGATTCCTGGAGCAGAAAGCTATGGCCACATTATGTTAATTCCCAGCTTTTGTTTATGACAGTTTAAGGCCTCAACAAGTAATTAAGTCAGTCACTTTGCCAAAACAGACCTGACAGCAATTAAACAGAAATGATTAAGTATTCAGAAATGTCATGGAGGTTGGAGCAGAGGTTGGTCCTGGTGGTGTGCTCATGCACAGAAATAGCAACGTGTCGGGAAAATGAGAGAACTGCAAAATGTCATCATGAAAACAGAGTACAGTACAATATCGCATCATATCGTCATTTACTGCTGAATCATTGTTATGCTCTTCCCACAATAATCAGAAATATTCAGAGAGATGATGGAAGGAAAATCTAAACTAAGGCACTTTAACTGAAAAACGGCTTTATTTGAACTGACATATCCTAAACGGACTGTTTAATGCTCTGGGTGTAATGCCCTAAAGAAGGCACTTGCCACTATGCATGGAATTTTTGGACAGTCCATTTAGGACATGTCAACTTATATAAAGACTTTCTTACACTGTGCCTCGCTTTGGAGAATTTTATTTCCATCTTCTTTCTGAATCTTTTCACTTTGCTCCAAGCACTCCAACCATGTGTGATGGAAGTAAAGGAAATAAATATTCTTTAAACTACAGGATAATTCTGTAGTTAAATTTCATTTGAAACAGCTGTGACAACATTAAGAAAGTTGTGTGAAGATAAAATAGGTAAGGCATGTCTGAATTATTAAGGTTCAATGTTAAAAGGTCAGACACATGATTGGGTTTAAAGAACTTCTTCACGAGTCTTTCAGAAGCGGAGATGTGAAGAGGTTCACCGCTCTGACGAGGCAGAAAATGAATGTCAAATGTCAGTGATCTTCAGCCTCTCGGATGGATGCCATTTTCTCATTTCTGTGGGACTCGCTGCATGAGATCATGAGAGGTTGCTTCTGAAACCATCTGCAGGATATAAATTATTGCGTGACTACGGTAACAACGTTTGGACGTTGTGTCTGATACAGATGTGTTTTATTGATCCTGTGAGAGAGATTTCTTCATCTAAGTTGCAGCATTGCAAATATGAAAATGAGCGTTAAATATCAATTAATCAATCAATCAAACACTTTATTTATCCCCAAAGGGCCAATTAAAAGGCTCAGAGAGTAGCAATAAGCAAAACAGAATAAAATAAATAAATAGAAGAACAACTCAACACACACAATAAAAATCCAAACAATCAGTGGCTGAATTGAGTGCACATTAATGCTTGGAGGTACACGAAGCCCTACGGACTGAGGCGAGGGACAGAGTTCAGGAGCTGGATGGACCTGGGAACAAAGGTGGCTTTCCTTCTCTGTGTTTTACAACAGACACAGCGCAGTCTCCGCCCCGATGGCAGCCACCCAAACGCAGAATGAAGGACATGGGACGGGTCTCATAGGATCCTGAGGGCTAGTCTGGTGGACATTTGGTCACAGAGGACAGGCAGCGGTCAAACCGGCTGTCCTATGATCTTAGAGCACACACGAGTTACTCGTAGGAGTTGTGATTGGCCCTGAACACAGAGAGTGGAACCATCACACACAGGAAAATATCTTTGGCTACAGAGAAGAAGGCGACCGCTTAGTTATCAGCCGGGGGTGGGAGGAAAAGAATTCTAAAAATCAAAGTAGAAAGATTTTTTCTTTTAAAAGTTCTAAATAAATTGTTTTCTTCCAGATTTAACCGCTCGATTGTAGTTTAGTTTATAAGCTGGATGAATCTTTTCGACTATCTAGTCACGCAACATCATATCCGCTTTCGGAAAATGCTTAAAAGGAAGGCAAAGAATGGCGGACGGCTTGGTGTGGTACTGTATTTCAAAATCACGAAAATTAATTGCAATTTAAAGGTGCATTGCACAAGTTTAAATGCTAAATACTATTCTTTTCTTTCCTCCACATGTTCTGTACAACTACTTGATGTGTAGAATCTTTCTTCACTGCGGTTGTCTCTTATACCGTTTCTGCTGTTTCAGGTACAAATCTTCAAGGGAGCGCAGGTGGGCAAGACGTGCTGCGTATTCTCATTCATCTGGCTGCGCTGTGGCTGGTGTTGGGTACCCCACCTCCATTAGCGCATGTCGAGACAACACTGATGAATTCAGCTAAACAACGGAAAACAAGTGCTTCTGAAACCCCAACTCAGAGTCCAGTAAGACAAAGAAGAAAAGTTTCGTCTTATGAGACGAAGAGAGACAAACTGGAGTCTGACTGGTGCCAGACGGAGTAAATAACCAAGCAGCTTTAAAAAAAAAAAAAAAAAAAAAAAAAAAAAAATGGGGAGAGCTCTAATCTGCTCTGGAAATAAAACAGGACCCACAGTTGGCATTTTTCTTGATAACAAGGTAAATTTGATGTTTGATGGAAATAAGGATGCAGAATATTGCTATGCTAAGTTTTTAGCATGTAAATGTAGCAGCATGACAGCCATGTGATGGTTCCAACGGAAGAGATACACTCTGGCCACTTGTTATATTTAGTTGATGCAGTAATTTCTTGAATTTGGACATTTCATCTACAAGCCAGCATTAGCCTGTTGCTACTGTTAGCATACAGTCTATAGTTTACTCAACGATCAAACCATAAACAACTTGCAGATTTATAACTTCATTACTTCAGCAGACATTGTGACTCTAACTCTGGGCTCAGACTGAGTGCAGCGCGAGTTTAACTAAAGACCAACGCAGTTGAAGCAGCTCATGCCTGTGCATGACATCAGTGTCACTTCCACTTGTCGCCAGAAGGGGCGCACTTCTGGAAAAAAATCGGCAACTTGCACTTTACTCCTTTAAATAAGAATGAGAACATTTTTAAAAGAAAATAAAAATACTTTGGTTCCACATGATGCGTTTGGTTTCCATTCATTACAGAATGGAAATAATTTGCAAAGCCTTGCACTCTCGGTTTTAGAAATTCATAGAGAAAATTTAAAAGAACTACTTAATCCGTTAAAAACAAAATTACCAATAAAGAAATAAATAAAACAAATAGAAAACAAAAAAATAAATAAATAAATAAAATGAGGTTGTAATAAAATCGACTCACACAGCTGGTACAGAGCTAAAAGCCATGTAGAGGCTGAACTTGTAGAATACACACCTCCAGGTTATCTCATCCTGCAGACTGCTCTCTGATTAAAACACATTAAGGCTTTTATCTTAATTAGTCCTGTCTTTACAGAAAGGCCAATGCATGTAGCGCCACATCCAAGTCCAGGATCTTTCCAGGAGACCCTCCTTGTTTTTCATGCCACATCTTACAAGGAGATACCCTGAGGATACTTGCCAATGCTTTAAATGACTTCTTCACAGACTTCAGGGCTGTTGGGAACTTCTTTTATAGAAAGCAGTGATAAGCAGATGGCTGGGAAGGCGCTGTGAAGGCTGAACAGTTTAGCAGAGCTGTGTCTAAAATCCTGCTTCAAGCGCTCAGCCCCTCACGTGTGGCCCTGACCATCATCCAGTCGCATCTACAATAATCAAGTGGTAGTTCCCCTATATTAGGTGGACATATGTTAACTCACCGAGCATGATGAGAGTGGTTGTCCCTTGCTCGTTTCCAGATGGGTATGTGGCATACTCGCAGGTGTAGCGGCCGGCGTCGGACATTCTCAGGTTGGTAATCCTTATGGACGGGTTCTCCAGGCTGTTTTGAAGAAATATAACTCGATCCTTGAATGACAAGTTGGGGAAACTTTGTCCGTAAGTTGGATGGAACACAGCGATGTTGTCCCTTTGGCCATCAACAGGCTCCCATATCCAGGACACCTGAAAAGAATGAAGTTTTCAGTACACGATGGTTCATTCTTTAGTTGCAGAGAGCCACTTTTTGTCAAGTGGAAGAAAATAAAGGATTTAAAACAGGGGTGCCCATGCAAGTCCTTGAGAGCGACTATCCTGCATTTTTTGCTTTAGATGCATCCCTTCTCCAACACACCTGAATCAAAAGGCTGAATTCGCTCATCCGCATGTCATTCTGCTCTGCAGAAGCCTGGCAACGAGCCATTCATTTGATTCAGGTGTGTTAGAGACGTGACTAAAAGTTGCAGGATAGTAGCTCTCACTGACTGGACTTGGGCACCCTGATTTAGAAGGCATCAGTCTAACTTTAGTTTCAAACAAACAAGGTTCTTGAACTGCTAACGGCTCTTTCATGAAATTTTCTAATAGTTTTTAAGTGGACATTCAGCTACGCTCATCAGGAAATAAGCAAAGCAAATGGGTCTTTTAAAAACAGACTTTGAGTGAATCATGGAGTTTAAACAAAAAGTACTAAAAGTAACCCGACACCACTTTCTGACCTCAAGTCTGTGCTTCTGCCTCATTTTGATGACACACTGACATTCGAGTTGGGGCTACGCCTGCAGGTTTTTACCTTATCCAACACGCCTGACCCAAGTTAATGAGTCATTGTGCAGAGCTTGATTGGCTTTTGGATCGCCTTAATTTGAGTCAGGCGTGTTGGAGCAGGGAACCATTGACACCTTGCAGGATTGCGGCCCTGATAGGACCAAACTGAGTAGCCCTGCATGAGGTACATACACAAAAACATGGTTTCAACCTTTATTTAACCAGGAAGGTCAATTGGGAACCAGTTTTTGTTTACATTGACAACCTGAGCCAGACTTCTGGAACAATGTCGTCTGCACAGACCAGAACAAGCAGAAATGTTTGGTCACAATGCACAAAGACAGAAAGTTTGGTGAAAACCGAACTCAAACTGTCCAGCGTGGTGGTGGGAGGCTGTTGATTCGGGCTTGTTTTGCAGCCTGAGGTCATTGAGTGGACTGAGAACTCCGTTCTAAACCAAAGATATGAAGACATCTGCCGAAAAGCCACAGCTTAGCTGAAACTGGGTTATTCAACAGGACAATCATCCCCAGAAGCAAACCTTCAGCAGGACGGCTGAAATAAGAAGAATCCAACTGGTTAGCAGAGCTGGGAATAAACAAATGCTGCAAACCTCAGCAACTTGTGCCAAGAAGAGTGGTCAACATTCCTCCACAGCCATGCTAGAGACTGAGAACATCATCCAGAAAAGCCATCACTTCAGCTTTCTGCTGAATCATGGTCATGACTTCATCTTCGCACACTGATTCTGTAGTTTTTGTTCACATTTTCTGAATTAAATGTGACAAAATGTATTATTATGTGATATTTTCATCTGAGGTTGTATTCACCTTTTTTAAATCCTTGGTAAGAATCTGACTATTTATCTATTCATTCATTAATTCATTTTATTTTGTCCTTGAAGAGGATGCACATTCATTTTTTGCATTACTGCAATTTGAAAAAAAAATGATGTTGTGATCACTCCTGTAAAACCAGTTTTATACTGTACACTGTAGCTGGTGGGCTAATGCTTCTACATATTTTATTCCACTAATTCCTGACCTGCAACTAGAATACTCTCGTATTTACAAAATACACATGCTCAATTCTCATATTAACCTGAATATTCATAGAAATGTAATATTTTTACCCTAAATTAATGAATGCCGATGAATGAATAAACCAACCAACACTGGCCAAAAGTCAGTTGAGGCCTGGAATCTTTTACAAGACTGAATATAAAATGTGCTTTACTTGCAGACTCTCAAAGTCTTTTTGAAGCTTTCCTCTGTTAGATTTCTGAGTTGAGGAAAATATCAATATTTGCTGCAGCTGTATGAGACTCTGCCCCACGGGAGAGCGCCGTGATGTTATACTGGATTGATTTTAGTTTTCTCTGCTGTTTTCTAATTGACAACCAATACTGGGGAAAGTGGCAGACCAGGAAGGAAAGGCAATATAGCTCATCAATACACATTTAGCAAACATCTATTTAATGCATGACACCTTGAGGAAAAGGAGGAGCAGAAGCAGAGAGGATTGGGAAGGATGGGAGGAATCCACGTTTCATCATATATTCGTGGATGAGATTCTCCTCAGGTGTTGATTGGGGGAAAATATTATTCATGGCATTTAAGAGATCACCAGGAATCAAACGTGAACTTGCAAACACCACATTTTGCTTTCTTCTTCTTAGTCTTTGAAAAGCCGTCAGAACGCTTCACGTGTGGTCAAATGTTGCCATTTGAATTCTGGCTTGCAGAACATCATAAGACCTCATTTAATACGAACCCCCGACCATGTAGATATGTTGAGATAAATGGAAAGTCAATCAACCTTGATAATGATACAGAAATCTCTCTTTTTCCCTAAACAAAGTGATAAAAGGATTTCCATTCCTGATAAGTGCCTTTAAGAAACATCACAGTGATTGCTGCAGATAAACTGAGGGAACCTGAAAGAGGCAGGTGGAAATGAAATGAAGTGTTGTTCCGGAACCACACGAAGTTAATGCTGATTTTGAAGTGTTACAGAGATTGAGTAACAGATGTTTGGGCTTCCTGAAGAGGAAGAAAAAAGCAGCCTGGTTCTTGATGCTTTCAGGTGCCTGTAAACGACAGCAGTCTTCGCTGGAACCAGAACATGCGCCGATGTCTTCATAGGACCAAATCTGAATCTGTCCAGATATGTCCAAAAACTTTTTCTATACTCTAAATAAATGGGGTTCTCTTTGTGACATATGTTTCCCCCTGATTTGTTATCATGACAGGTGCATGTAAACTTTACTCCTCAAGTATTGATGCAGTTCAGCTCATGTGACGAGTCAAAAAGAGATGAATGAAAAAAATATTTCATAAAGCAGCTTTTCTACTGCAGGTTAAATGATCAAAGTTGTCATGTTGATATTTTTAAAGTAGATTTCTTTTTCAGTACATCAACTTATTCAGTAGGTTGGATAGCATCCAAAAACCTTTTAGATGCTTTAAACACTGTTTTACACAATATCCTAATAGTTAATAAATATAAATGGAAAGGAAACCTCCATTTCCAATCATGTCTTAGTGAATCAATCAGTAACAACTTGTTAATGTGTTCTGTTTATTTCATATTTCAGACCACGTGTTGCGTTAAATGTACATGTAATAATTACTCACATCTAGTGGCAAAACTGGAATAAAAACAACTTCAAAACACTAAGCAAAGTTGTGAATGGACGGTGGAGGCCAAAGTTCTTTCAGACATACATGTTCAGTAGAGTGGAATGAAAAAGTTTGGGCACCCCTGAACATTTCTATTATTTTTAATTAGAAATAAGTCACGGACACAGTAATGTTAACTAACAGAAGATGTGCAATATGCATAAAAAAATAATCTAAAAAAAAGGTGCAAAACTTGAGCATCCGTGTCATTTTGTTGATTTGAATTCCTGGAACAACTTTGTACTGGTTTATTCATTTTATTCTATACTTTTTATTTACAGTATATCAAATAAATTTATACATCTAGGTGGATGACTGAAGTGCTGTAATAGCAGGACATCAAACACAAGGGTAAAAACATTAGACTAATTAAAAAATAATGACAGTAATAAAAAAAAAGTAAAAGTAATAATTTAAAAAAGTTAAGTAGGAAAAGCCTTCACCAAAAGATGGGATCTGAGCATGTTTTTAAAAGACATAAAAGACTGTTTACTGGAACACAAAATTGTCTTGGAGATTTTATCAAGCCTTGACTTTCATAGACGGGTGCATCTGATCATGTAAATAAAAATAATGGAAATTTCCTGGGGTGCCCAAACTTTTTCATACCACTTTAAACATGTTTTCATCTGTGAAGGGATGAATGCATTATGAGCAACTATTTAAAAATGTATGAGTTGTTTTAAGCAAAGCTGCTGATGCAGTTTTTCATTGGGTCAACTCAACTAAATAAAGGGCAGTTTTTCCATCCAATAAATATATGTGAGGTGAACTAAAATTTGATCCTTTAATGCAGCGTAATACAATTAAGTTAGTCCAACATATTTTTATTCTTATATAAATGGAAATAATCATGTTTAATAATGTAAATAATTTATGTTACTTGAACATAAAATTATGTAGTTCAGTGGAGTTTAATTACATACACTACCTCACGAGAAGTGTTTTATGTTTATTTGACTCAACTCATATATGGAACTAAGAGAGATTCATGAGATTACAAAGACATTTAACTTGCGGTGAAGAAAGGACAGACAGGACTGCAATGCATGTTGGGAAACATGTAAATGAGCCTATCAAACTCATAAAATATAAGTTGAATGTTTTCTTTTAAATTATTTTACTTTACATCCATGAAAAAGAAATAGTTAAATTTAATTGTTAAATTTGAGTAGAATAAATTAAATGTCAATGTGTCAACTTTAAGAAAAGGAAGTACTCTGCAGTAAGAGCTTTAGATAGTGCATGTTGGAAAACCGGGGTTGATTTTGGTTTGGCTTTTACCTGCTTCAAAGCTCTGAAGGAGAGGATTGAAGCTGAATAGGCTGAAGAACGAGGCGGCCATTAGCCCGAGGGGAGGGGCGCTCAGTTTGAATAGTGTTGTTCACAAACAGAAATGGTGGGGGGACTCTGGACTCCACCTTTAAGTCAGTGATTCCTACATGACTGATAAACTATTTTAAATTTCAAACACCACATGAGCAGCATTTCTTTCACAACAAAATTACTCTGTAATGAATTAAACAATGAAATCTTTAGAAGTATCAGCAAGGACACCCTCAGAAATGGCTATCTGATCAATTTAGATAAAGCAGAAAGGGCTGCGAGATGACACTTAGTATTTAGCCCTTTAACAATTTCCACATTTGTGTGCTCAGCATTGAAGTTATGTTGATCCATAGCCTAAGGTATGCCATATAACTGTAGGGGTAATAAGAGATAATTAACATATTAAACTTGCTGCCATAGACAAATTGCTTACTTTGGAAAGAGGCAGCATGATTAGTGCAAAAGGAGTGCACGAGGAGTGCATGTGCCATTACAATAGGTCACCTCTTGTAGTACTACACCCCCTTCTGCGTATCATGTCATTTCTGGGAGGCTGCAATAATCAGTCTGCCTCAAAATAAGCTGAGTAATTATTAGTGTGATCAACGACAAAACTTCCCAAAACTGACAACTCGGTTTTCTGACTCACTCAGAAAAGAAGTGAGAGTAGATGAGACTTGAACTTCTCCCTGACACTCTCAGTTTTCACTCTGTGCAGCTACGAGCAGCAGAGAGAGCGTCTTCAAAGCCAGACCGTCTGGAAACGCGTTCCACAATCTCCCTCAAAGCTTCAGACATCCCTGTTTGCATGCTTCTGCAACACCGAGCCAAACATTTCACCTTTGTGTGCGCTCAGCCAGCCCACACTGCTGGTGAGTAAACGCCTACAACGTCGGCTTGGGCATCAAGAACCAGGCTTGATAAAATAAACAGTTGGTGGCATCAAACCGTTTCATCACTGCAGCTAAATGCAGGTATGTTTATCAGCTCGTCTGTCTTTCTGAGCATTTCATCATTTATTTACTAAGCGCATGCTGAGCTGGTTTAAACATTATGAGTGCAGCTACAGGTTGAGGAATCGCATTTAGAGTGCTGCATGTATTAATATGCTAATGAGTCCTGTGCTTGTTTTCCCTCCATTTATCTTAAATGGTGTCATCAGATAATGTACACAATGCTCTCCCTGGATGAGTGTGTGGCATTTTGTGATGACCACCCTGTCTTGATGATGGTTTTATAGATGTGTGTGTACAGGCATGTGGAGCTTCGTGTGTGTGCTGTAATAAAGCAATCCACTGTTTTGCGTTCCCATCTGTGTGTTTTGCTACAGAGTAGAAACGGGCTCTTATGGCAGCTCTCTAGAGGGTTGATGCCTGGTTTCAAAGCGTGTGAAGGTTTCAGTGTTGAAAGATTAGGCCAGCTATGCTTTATGTGACACGCAATGACTGCATATGTACTTATTTGACCACACAGAGATATTTTAGGGCACATTCACACTGCTGCATGTACCCTGGTCTGCTTCCACTGAGTGTAGGGATTGTTTGGAGCAGTGTGAACATGCATTCACAGTCTGATTCGGCCCACAGAAGCTAACTCTGGTTCTGCTTGCAATCGTAGGGTCTCAGTTCACAAGTGAACCCTGGTGCAGTGTGAGACCAAACGGACCATCCAATAAACAAAAGAAGAAGTGACGTAAAACATGTAGAGCAACATGTCGGACAACTCGCTGCTTCTCCTGCTGCTCGTACTGGACAGATTCTGATGAGAACCACATTTAGTTTGAACATCAAAGTAAAAACAGAAGCCAAAACAAGTTTTGGCCAATCGATTTGTTGGGTTTTATTTCTTCTTGGTCAGTTATGATTTCTGGGACTATCGCTCCAAGCGGTCAGTTAGAACTGCATAATGTCTCAGAGCTTTGGTCTGCTGGAATGAAGTGCAGTATTGGGCCACACTCCCTCCCCAGTGGATCCAAGTCCCCCCCAAACTATCCTGTTGTGAATTCATCCATAGGCACAACTTCATTTTTTACCCTACTCAAAGTAGAGCTTTGTATCTACCCTAGGAATTGCTACGTCACTGCATGATATAAGTTTGGGCACGTAAGCGACTGCGTGATAACGTTTACACATGTGGCTCACCATTATAGCACACCCTGCAACAACACGGAGAAACGGTTGCGATTGTTATTCGTTATCTTCCATCATGCTTCTGTTGATTAATAAACAAAGAACCACACGGAGAAGAAGTCGCATTGACGACTGTTAGCCTGGCAAACATTACAAACTAATGTGTAATCTGTAGGTATGTACATTTGTGAGTTTTCGTCTTCTAGTCTTTTCGCCCTCTGAGGGTCTGATGTAAAGCATTCTGGGACATTTTCTCTGGCCGTTCCTCCACAAGTCAGTATCTGAAATCCCTCGCTTTGAAGGGCTGAGTCATACGTCTACCCCTCGTTATGTCCACTACTCCTATATGCAAATAGTATTTGGGACTAGGGTTGGGCATTTGCAAACATCTTTTTGATCGATCATCGGGAGAATTAACGATTAATTATCAATTTAATCATTAAGAAATGCATGTTAAAAAAAAAACTGTTGCACACACCATAGTTGGACTGTTTTTTCTTTTTTTTCAAATAAGTATTTATTTCAACCCCCCACTACTCTACAGCCTCAGTCATCTCAGTGAGCAGCTCAGCAGTGGTGGCACATAACGGTGAGGCAGCTCTCTGCTGTTAAAGCGGTCCAACAGTCCGTTGTTATAGCAACGCTAGCAGCTGTGGCTAACTTGTTTAGCAGCTCCTGCTTTTGCTTCCTGGTAATGGTGCACCGTGAAGGAAACTGATAGACTGGTTCGAGTAAATTTTTCAAATCTCAGAAACCTTTCCCATCGACAACACTTCTGGGCAACATATCCAGCATAATCATTTTACAGATACCCTCCGTAATTTTGTCTGCCCGCTTTGCATCACAGCTCCTCCAGCTTCAGACTGAGGCAACGAGGTTGAACAGAGGATTCATCACCTTTAAGCTCGGTCGGATGAGCGGTTTTTAAATGGTGCATCATGGGAGTTGTTGAGTTGTTTTTATAAAACATGTCACAGTATTTACAAGGTGAGGTGTCATTTTCTAACGTAAAATGGTCCCACACCAGACTTCTCCGTGCTTGCTTCATGTTTAGACGAGCCTTCTTTCAGCGGCTGTGACGGGGAGGAAGGCTGCTCACAGGCGGCGCTGTATCGCCCCCCCATGCAGTTTTGATTTTGTGAAATAAATGCCTTTACAGCTGTGAAGGTCTGACACGAGAGCCTGAATGGGACATACTTTGCAGTACTTTTAAATGCCATGACAGCATCACTTCATGGAAAAAGAAACTAAATCTCTAAAAATGTACTTGCGTGAAATATCCGTCTCAGTTTGCCCTCCTTTCACCTTTCTGATAGCTTGCACTGGAGCTGGTGTGTTTTTCATTTAGCTAGTTTAAATAAAGCATGATAAGCGAGGTTATCCTTGGATGCTTCACTGTTTGCGTCAAACACTGGTTGATTTTAAAAGAAAACCTAACAGGTTCAGCAGGGAAGCACAAAATGGAACACAAAATGGTTGGCTGATAAATTATTGGCCTAAAACCAAAATAAAAGCTGCAGGTTGAGCTGATGAGGAGTCTGTAAATGTCATGCAGTGTGTCAGAAATCAACACATATTTTACAGAATAGCATTTGTATATATGGATTTAATCTTTCTTTCAGTTGCTACAATGAAATGTTTCATTTCTGAGAATTTTTTTCAGAGACGGTGAAGTATTGAAGATCATTTTTCCATTTTGCTTTGCTCAATTTAAAATAGGCTGCCAAACATTTAGTACAGTGAGCCTTTTGTTTCTGGCGTAAATATAAAAAACTGGTTCCAAGTTACAAGGGTTTTTTTCCCCCCAGTCATTGAGCATGGAAGCTCAACCACTCAAGTCTCTCCATGTGATGATGCGGTCACTTTTCGTCAGGCTTACTGAGCTTTGGATGCTACTTAAGTTTCCACGAAAATCCCTAAACTGCTGCTCTGCTCCCCAGAAAAAACTTTGCTGTTTATATTTTCACTGTATTTATTTCTACCTCTGAAACTTTCACAGATTTTGTGGAAGAATCTGATCCGATCAATCTCCAGGCGAACCTTCAGTCTGCAGGAATTTACTCAATTAGGCATGGCCACAGCAACAGCCTGAATTTCACATTCAGCTCAGTTCAGGAGAAAAATCGCCTTCATTTCACTTATACTTTAAGTAGAATAAATGGACGGATGAGTACTGTTGTCCTGTGAGTTCAAACCTCCCAATAACTAACGGGGAGTTAATTCTGAACTAACACGACAATAATTCTCATTCATTCGTTCATTCTACTTAAAACATTGATGAAACGAAGGAGTTTTTCTGCAGATAATGCCTCATAGAGAAGCTGCCACGTTTCTCTCGTCATATGGATGTACGCTGAAGGGCGACTCACGTTATATCTTCCGAAAGAGTCAAAGTGATACAGAAATTTTACCGATGAGTAGATGCACATATAAACTCCTGGAAATAAGGTCTACGTTGAAAAAAAAAAAAGTTATCCTTTAAAGATTCAATGTGTAAAAAAATCTAAGGTCAACTGCCGGTCGAGGCAGATTGCCGCTCTACCTGAGCCGGGTTCTGCGGGAGGTTTTTCCTCCCTGTTGAAAGGGTGTTTTCCTTCCCACTGTCGCCACCACTCCGTGCTTGCTCAGGATGGGGGATTGGACCGGGTCAAGTCAAGGTTCGATCCAATCTGTTGGTTTCCTTAGCTAGGCTATTATGAATCTGATATGAATTTTTCTGTCTGTTAAGCGCCCTGAGGTGACATTGTCATGAATGGACGCTATATAAATAAAGTTGAATTGAATGGCAGAAAGATGTGATATAAAATTCAACACTGTGTTCTATTGATGTGTAATCGCTGCGCTAGAATAGCTGGTATGAATAGCTGTCCTGACAGATGCAGGGAATGGTTGTTGTTTTTGGCAAATTCTGGAGTATTGGAACAGCTGTGTTCATAATTAAAACGGATATGACTAATGAAACAACACAAGATATATATATATATATTTTTTTAAAAAGAATAGCTGTTATGTGTTTATTTTCTTAGAATAAGTCATTTATATCTACTTGTAGGGTGGTGCACATACATGGAGGCTGCGATATTTATTCCACCATTTTGACTATGGTGTCCCTGAATGGACAAAACAGTATCTGTGAAGTAAGAGCTCTTTGAATTTTGAAACTGCTGTACCAGCTTTGTTTAATAGGAGTTAGAGGACTGGTTGGGATCAGTAAAACCTTAAAAGACAGTTAAAGTAGTTACCTGCCGTAGTCATAGATACACCTAAGACCACTGGATCCACCCACAGATGAAAACATCTTTATTTCTGGGAGAATTTTGGCCACTAATGGCTACCGTATATTCACAGCAGTGCTTGAAATATGAAGTCATTTGAAAGAAATCATCTTTTCTTTCAAATATCTGTCTTTATCACAATAACCACAAGAATTAAGGCAGATCAATGTAAAAAATAAGTCTTTCATATCAACTACTGTACAGGCTAAATACCATTTTTTAGAGTGTACAATTCCAATTCATAACAATGCACTTCACAGACAATTCACTCTGAGCCTCCAAACCTACTTAACAACAAAAAAAAGGTCTTTTATCTGCCAACCTGTGTGAGCTTGGTCCCTCCTCCATCCACAAATTGGCAGCGCAGATCAACAGACTCGGTGGGATACGCCTCCAGCTTCTCCTCCACTCGCACTTTCTGAGCAACAACACCTGTAGCAAAGGAGACAAGGAGAGGTGGTTACACAGCTATCCACAAAACCAAAATTCAACATGTTTGCATCAGAACGGCAAATAAAACTAGAGGAAACATTTTTACAATCAGGTGCTAATAGATGAATCGACTGTGGCGAATGTTTTCCCTTCACCTTGTTTGGCTTGTTCACCAAGAAAAGAAGCAAGTTCATTAAAGAGGAAGAACAAAAATCTGAATCATCAGTCCTAAATAACAAGCCTCAGGCAGAGTCTTAGCCAGCTGTCTTTGATTACGGACCTCCTCATGACATGAAAGTACATCTGCAGGGAGCCATCACTAGGGGGCGAGCTTCCAGGAGCACCGCAGCTGCTTTTATCTGCTTACAATCCAGGAGAAGGCACCTGTAGCATGTTAAAGCAGTGCTGAGAGAGCAGGTCCGATTTTACCTAAAGCAAACCAGAACAGCCGCCCTGGCTGCTAAAACTTCAACAGAGATGAAAGGCGCTGGGTCAGAGCCGTGCAGAATCTCAACACCGCAGCACCTGCTTCCCTGCAGGCTTTCTCAAAATACTCTGTTTTAATTTTCCTGAAATTCATCCTCCATTCTGGAGTCGACTAGCTCAACTGTGGTGTAGCCTTTGGCAGAGGAACAATTCGTGAGCTCCAAGACTTCTTTTGAGGCCGTTCTTTCTCCTCTCACGCTTTTGTAAATAAAAATGTCACCACACTGCTGTGACATCTATTTTCTTTTAGAAAATGAGCTCTCTGTGTTGCTACCATTCTGTCAAGTCTCTACATTCAAGTCCACTCTTACAGATCCAAGCTGCCATTGAATTACAGATGGATCTGAAATATAAAACCCAAGAACAGAATATTCACTTCATTCTCCTGAGAGACGCTGACAAACGTAGCGAGAAATTCTTACTTTGTAAAGCTGCATATTTATAAAAGCAATCTTAGCCACGTTTTTGACTTCTTTATGCTGCTATCACTTTGAAAAGTGAGGTTCACACGAAAGAATGCTGCACTCAAAAAAATGAATCTTTGACTTCCACAATTTTTTTATGTCAACAGGTTCCACATAATTATAATATGTTTCTTCAACTGAAAAGAAATAAGTTAATTATAGTTTGCTGTTCACGGTACTTAAATGAATTGTGTTCATGCTACACATATATATTATGTAGGGATAATATGAGTCAAAATCACAATAAGATAACTAAAAAAAAAAAAAAAATTCCAACAAACACCTATTTTATAGGTTAACTGAACATGAATGAACTGCTCTGATTCCTTTTTTCAGTGACCAACTGGTTATGTAATGTGTAACCCATTCATTGGGTTACACATTACATTTGAGTTATGTGTTTTACTGTCTTAGAGCTTAACAATTAATTGCATTTGTAATTAAATTGCAATTTTAATTAGCACAATTTTGTAATCGTGCCATCATGCAATTTTCCCACATCATCTGGTCATGTGAAGTAAGCAGTGGAAGTGTCCCTGCTGCAGAACATGCGTATTCAGAATCAACTCCCTGAAATTACAAGAGCAACGATGTCAGGCTCCTCAGCACCGTTACTGAAAGTGACACTTCTACTGGTACAGAAATTTTACCGGTGAGTAAATGCACATCTTAACTCCTAGAAATAAGGTCCAGGTTGGAAAAATAAGAAAGTTATCCTTTAAGTTGTTGTCTTCTAGAAGGATTAATTGGTTTAATCATGTTTTAGTAACACTGAACTGATTGCTTCCCTGTATTTCATGGCGACATACTTCGTAGAAACACAAAAAAAATATTGCAATTGGAATATTGGTGAAAGAAATTGCAATTAGATTTTTTCCCAACATCGTTCAGCCCTGCTGTCTTAGTTATCTTCACATTAGGGGTGGGTACTGGCAAAGACTTCACAATACGATACGTCACAATATGTGGGACACAACATAATAAAATATTGCGATATTGTGGGCGCTTCAGAAGAATTTAAAATGCAGCTTGAAATAAAAGTTGTAACTTCACACATTAATCAACTAGTAGTTTTCACTGTGTAAAGTTTAGCTTGCACTGCGGACTCCACATAAATGTCAGTGCTAAAGCAGGGACTTTGCTACATGCTGGACTGTTGCAAATACAACAACAAAATCTCGTGAGATTTTGTCATATAACGATGAATTCTTGCAAGATTATGTTTGTAAAATATCAATACTGCATTTTTCTCAATATCGATTTGATATCACAACATAAAATATTAAAATACTTCAGTGTATCGGTATTTTGTCACACCCTTAGATCACATTTATTCAAATTTGTCAAAAAATTTCTGTTTAGCTTTAATGTTAAAGTTGGTGTGTGAAGGACAGTACAGGGAGATAAACCCACCACCATAAATGGTGTCTGTCACAGATAAGACGTGCATTAGTCACTGGCTACTCAGGCTATTGTGTTTCTGACCCTGCATTCTCCTAAATATGCTCTCTAGTCATCAAGAGATGAGTGAAATGCAGAAACCAAATTTGCCACTTGGGATTATTTTTGTTTTTTAAAAATAATGATTTTATGTAACTAATCCAAGAATTTGGGTTTGGCAAATGACATTTATATGTATATGTAACTTATTAATAATTTGACCAAGTATTTGAGTTAAATATGTAACACATCTAGTTGGGATAAAATGCATAACCCATTTTATTGGGTCAAATTAGCTACTGTTGGGTCGTCCTCAAAAGAAGTCATACCCTCCAATTAAAGAAAAGGCTAAGTTCACAATGGTAATTCAAATAACAAAAACTAAATAAAGAAATAAAATAAAGAAATAAAAAAAATACAAAATTAGAATTCAGAGAAATAAAATAATGGTTTTGAATTGTGGTTGAAAATAATAATAATAAAAACAAACAAACAAAACTATTGGGTTACACACTAACAAACAATTTAAAATCAATATCATGATTTTCATAGAATTTTTTATAGATAATTAATTTTGTCAATTTGATCTTATTTCACTGACAGCTGATTTATTTCCTTCTTTAATTTGATGGTATGAATAATTTTGAGGACGACTGTACACTGAGCTAGTGGTCGGGTTATAAAACAACCCAAATTGGATTATTTTTAACCCAACGGTTTGCAGTGTGTTCATTCAAAGCTGACACGAATCGGCCCTGGCTTGTGACAACATGCACTGAAGATGGGAAAAGTGTGCGACGAATAAATCTCACATGCTGTCTTCTGAAGATTAACAGACTTTAATGAACTGGTAATGCTTGTAATCATGAGTGGGAGAAAGAATGCTGCAAACAGGGAAGAAAAGAAAACAAAAAGAGAGGATCAGAGAGAGCAAGAAAAAAACCAAACAGAGAACTTGTAATCCTTTCATAATACAATCTGGTCCGAATCCAGCAGCTCAATGTGTTTGGCAGCAACCAGAAAACAATCACACGCGGCTGAAAGTGACATGTTTAAAGAGCCTTTGATTGTTTGTGGCTTCCGATCAAATCGTGTCGCAGTGAGCCTCAACATCAAACCTTTCCGTGCCAAATTCAGTCATTTTTGTTTATTAAATCATTTTCCACTAGCTCCGCCCCTTTCATGCAGCGATCCACGCCCCTGCCACGAACCCTCAGCTGACCCAAGATCAGATCAGACCGAGGCTTTCCTCCTCCACCCCCCCCTCGCTGCCCTCTCAGCCTTGCCTCTGTGCATGTAATGATAAGATTCTTGTGGGGAGTCGGCCTCTTACTCTCCCCACAAGAAAAGGGGATAAGCACTCACTAACCGCTAGCTAGCCCCGGGTGGTTCCACTGAAAAAGCCTCTTAGTGTGCGAGGGATTGATTAGGACAATAAGTTACATGCCGCTGCATGGAGGTGAACGGGCTGGCCGGGATTTAGCCTGCAAATCAGCCGCAAAACAGTCGCACAAACAAAAGAAGGGAGTGTGTGTGTGTGTGTGTGTGTGTGTGTGTGCTGGGTTGCTGTGGATTTACAGCATGCATGCATCCACATGACCACAAATGCACGGAAGAATGGATTTTTAGTGCAAAGTCATATGCATGCGGCTCCGTATGTGTGTACGGGGGTCGCTGTATGTCGGAGCTGATGCATAAATCAGAGCACCTCATTGTTATGCGAGTGCTTACGAGACTGAATCAACCATTGAACCAAAGTCTGCACCCTGAGGGGGCAGTCGGCTGTCACACAGGTTACCCATCCACTCCTAACTCAGATGCACACGTGCACGCACAGATGGTCAGGCTAGTTTTTCTGTCATGTAACCAAAGTAACCACAAAGGATGAAGTTATTTACCTCTCCAGCCTCTCCTCCTTTCTCCTTCTAATTAAACACATCAGCACGCAAATCCCACTAATCACAAAACACTGCAATGAAAACACACATGCCGGAGCTGGAAACCCCCCCACACACTTCTGGGTTATTCAGAGTGGTCAATGAAATCATTCATGATGCGTGGGACGTGGGGAGAAGTGGGCACCAGAGAAAGAGAAAGTACGTGGTCGGATTAAAGAAGCTGGAGAGTAAAAGAGAAAAAGTCATGGAAAGTGTACGAGGAGCTGCAGGAAAATGGTCGAAAATTTCATGCAGACGGATGAATGCAGCATTAAAACAATACCAGAGAGGAACTTTGGAAAAGGATTTCTGAGAGTAAAGGGGCTAAAGAAATGAGTAAAGCAGAGAGAGCCTGCAGGCGATGGAGCGATAGGGGGAGACTGGGGGAGGAAACCACGAGAGAAGTTTGAAAACCGTCAGAAAGTAAAATCTTGTAAGAGAGCAAAGAAACCAGGAGAGAGGATGAGATCTCATCAGAGATGAGTCATTTCCTCAGAGTCTGACTGCAGAGGTCTCCGTGGAGACCGAGCCGACTGGCTCAGGAAGACACGGCAGAGCCGAGGAGAGAAAGTTTTTATTTTTGGTCCAACATGACCCACCGGTTTGCTTTCTGCCGCATCTTTGAGCAAAACGTCCACAGTAACACTCGATTCCTGGTAAACAGGAAAATCTAACGGATGAGCTTTCCTGACAGTCAGCTGGCTGCAGCGCACGAGGTCAACCTCACCTCAAAGAAACCCAGAATCAGCCCGACCTGTCTCCCAGTCCGATACACGGTGGTGGTATGTCATAATGCAGTGCCATCTGCTTTTACTTCAAAAAGTAAAAATATAAAAATGCACAAATATATGTAGAAATATATACAGTAAATTCCGGACTACAAGCCGCTTCTTTCAACGACGCAGCTAATCGATGGATCGCTACGAGCAAATGGGCTTCATGAAGAAAACCTTCATAAAGCCTTCTGTTTACCATGTCTCTCATAGTGCTCGAGCCCGACACATCAAACCTGCACGAACAGCGTTAAAACTGCTTCTGTAACAGGGATCTGGATTTGGATCCCTCTCAACTGGACTAACACAGTTAGGTTTTTAATCCAAGAGCTCAATATAAACCTGTTCTAGAGGAAATGAGACCTGAAACCAGTTTGTGAGCTGGTGCTGGATAGAAAACCAGATCAGGATAAATGAACCTGACGAGTTTGTAGGCGGTGCTGGGTCCGCTAGGGCGGTGCGCTGCCTATATAATGACAGGAAACACTGGCTCGGGTAAGTAGCATGAACTCGGCTATGATGTTAAAGTTTAGTGAACTGGTGAATAAACCACAAGACAGTTAACATTTGTTAGTTTTCTCTCCATTACTGTACCGAGGAAAAACCGAACCGTGACCTGTGCACCGTTGCAGCCCTAATGAATAAGTACAAGAGGTGTAACTCGTAAATCAATCCAAAAACCCAATATCGACCAAATATCTATATCAAACCCACTTTTATTATGAAAATGGCTTTATTTTGAAGGTATTTACTACTGAGGTAAAAAAAAAAAAAAAGTTTCAATTATTTATATTGTAGCTCTAAGGAAAAAATAAGGGCAGGTGGTACAAAATAAACAGACTTGAGGCCCTAATTAACAGCATGAATTGTATAAAACATTCACGATAGAAATCATAAAGTCACATTTTAATCACGGGGGTTATAATAAGAGTTAGCTCTAAAACTTTAAACCTGCAGAAAGTAAACTGTTTTAAACATGTTGCGCTGCAAACTTTCAGTTCTTCAGAAGTTTCATCTGAACATCACTGCACAGAAGTCATTTGAACAAATTGTTTCTCTGCAACACAATCCGTGCTCTTTTCATGCAATTTACAATCATCTGCTACAAATTAAAGTTTATTTTAGCAACAGAAGTAAAAGTTTTTCAAGTGAAATTAATTTGTAATGTCATGGAAACAGTAGAAAAGTAGAATGACCTTAGTTCAGAGCAGATAGAAAGTTAGCACCAGAAAACAAGCAATTTAAAAAAAGACATTTCTGTACCTTCGGTCCTGGTCCATTTTTGTACCTTATCAAGCTGCATGAGTTAATAAAGTACAATTAAAACAATTAAAAATGATGAATAAAAGTCAATAAAATTGAGATTATGACAACAATCAAAGATGCTAATAATAAATGAATGATTATTACATAAATATTAGGCCAAATACATAATTTTTACTATGATTACTATGATTTTTATAAAAATCATAATATAATAACTATAATTATACTACTGTTTAGAAGTACTGCTATTTATAGTTATTGTACAAGCTATGCACATTTTTTAATGCTGCAGGTACCCATAGGGTTGAAATGGTACAAATTTGTACTTTATATTACTTTGGACAGTTTTTCATAGTATATAGGTACTTCTGGCCTCATAAAGACCAATATTGTACTTTTGAGAGAACATCTGTAAAAAATGTACCTACAGGTACAGAAATGTTCCTGTCCTGTACCTCTGTTTTTGAGTGTGTATATGCTCAACTTAACTATTTTGTAAGTATATTCTCCAATAGAATAGCTGGGAAAAACTATTTTTCCAATAAAATTCCACATTTAACCCTGGAATTGGCTTCTAAAGACATATTACACATACACATGTCACGCTGTTGGGGAAATTAGTGTCCATGATGAGCCTCATCTATTCAATTCTTTCTATTATATGCTTGCAACCCAATGATCCCACAATTTGCCACTTATTCTGCTGTTGCACACTGGAACATCAGCTGAGCGTAATGGAAAGTCAAAGAGGGGAGGCGGTTAAATGAATGGCCACACTCTGCTTTCCTTCCAATGCTCCAGAGAGATGAATCACAGTTAATTGACATTTAGAGGCTTGTGGCATTTGCCTGTTTATGCTGCGCTTCCCCATGTAGACAGACATGCAGTGTAAACAGGAGGAATATGCTGATGGGGTGCTCACTCATCCACATTAACATCCAAATCACATACTAATAAAAGGCAATGAAGCACAGCTGTTTTGTTTTGAGGTTTTTTTTGTTTTGTTTTCGTCAGACTGTCATGATGTCAGTCGTCAGCCTTTATCTGGGTGATTGCCAGCAGCTGTCAAATGATAAAATTAGAAAAATTAAATGCATTTGAACAGCTAAAGCTGGAGCTTCTGCATGGGAAATGTACTTCAACATACAGAGTCTGCTCATCTGTACAGAAGGAGTACAACCCAGTCCAGCATCTAGTTTCTGCAGTTCTTTTATTTTTGCTCAGACTGGATCCTCCGTGATTCCTTCATTATCTTTTCTTTGCTGCATGGACTATGTTTCTCCAACGATAATGACCTAAAAACAGATTATTGAATGCTAATCAGGTGACTTGGACAGATTGTCCCCATCACTTTTTTTTTCGGCAGAAACTTGATTTTAGTTGCTGTCTTTGTTCATTCTTGCAGAACTGCTAATCTGACTATGTTCTTGGCTTCAATAGGATCACCGTTGGTTGTCACTGGTCATAAAACAGAAGGCGAGCCAGTCTGAGCCCTGATCTTGGACCCTCAGCCTGAGTGACTCTGTGTCGGCCACCGCTTTGATCCAAAGAGTCCGAGACTGATATTTCTCACCACAGCAGTGTGCTTTGCTTTGCAACCTTTCTGCTCTGCAAAGCCTCGACAGCAGGGTGTCAGACTCCAGTCCTTAAGGGGGTGAGATCCTGCAGGTTTTAAATGTTCCCCTGCTTCAACGCACCCAACGGAAATCAATGGGTCACTGTGCAGAACTTGATGAAAGCTGTTGGACCCATTTGACTTGCGGCAGGTATGTTGGAGCTGGGAAACATCTAAAACCTGCAGGACAGTGGCCCTGGAGGACTGGAGCTTGGCTCTGCTGCTCTTCAGAGTTCTCTTTCAGTCACCATCCATGTCTGCAGGCGAGCCGGGTGCCATGGATGTGATGCACCGTGTCATCTCCCGCATCCTCTGGCATTCATGCAGCCTGACATTTTCACACCTCCACCTCCGTGCTTCACTGTCTGTGTCAATGCGTTAACTCCACTGACCTCTTTCAGGCCACACATGTTGACTCTCTCTCTCTCTCTTTCTCTCTCTCTCTCTCACACACACACGTCTGGTTTTCTATCCCCGTGGGGTACATCCATTGACATAATGCATTCCCCAGCCCGTCACCCTAAACCTAACGCCCATAACTGATTGCCTAAAGCTAACATTTGCCCTAATCCTAACCAAAACCTAATTGTAACTTAATCTCTAAAACCTAATCTTGACCCTCAAAACGGGGTTTGGACCCGTGGGGACCGGGAAAACACAAAGGCAAAGCGTCCTCACGGTGATGGTAAAATACGGAAAATGGTCCCCATAATGTAGCATAAACACGCCCCACACACACACACCCCACACACACACACACACACTCATACACGCAAATATACATCTTGGAGTTATCTAAATAAAACATGTTTCTCAAATACTAAACTTTTCATGTTCTTTGGTAAAATTTGGTGGGTTTAAGTACAATTTGCCAATTATGAAAAATCTATTGAAAGGCACTCCCTCCCTTTGTTGTTCATGAAAAACAGTTTAGTGTTTTTTGCTATTTTAATAAAATAAACCTAAATTATCATTTATTCAAGCATCTAATTTTACTTTTCATATTTTCATTTCCACATTTATAAACTTTGTTTTTCAGTGCATTCATTCACTTTATCTTCACATTTATTTGTATCTATTCACATATTTCCAAGTGCTGCTATCAAATGGAGACATTTCTTTTTCATTTTTAACAAGGGCAGAAGTGGGATTTTATTTATTTTTAATGCATCTAGGTGATGTTATTCTGCACTCATAAAGTAGAGAAATTCTTCTACAAGAGTCAAATCTGTGTATTTATAGCCGTTATTAGATACAAGCTTTAAATAATGCTCGGTTATTCTTCAACTAAAAGAACAGAGAAAAAAAGTAAAAAGTTTTTTATGTTGATTTTAGGCGTTGAAATTTGACTTTTTGTTTCAAGTTGAGTTTGTGTTCATCCTCTTGTAAAACGTTTGTCTCGGAGGGACCTCCAGGGTTGTCTGAGCAATCATGACCCCTTCATATCTTCCTCCTACAGCTTTCGCCAGCCAGGTGTAACTTCACGCTGAGCCAGGACGCAGTTTTTAGTCAAGCGGCAGGTGTGGAGGCTGTCAGGCGATCAAGCTCAAGTTGAGCATAAGACGATCAATAACAGACGAATGAAGGATGGAATAGATCTCAAGAATGCATACATCAAAATTTCCTGTCACTGTGTAGCTTGTGGCATTGCTGCATTTCATGTGAAATGGTGTTTACACTCAAAGAAATAATTCATTGGGTAAACTCGATGAAATTGAGGGCAGCCTTTCCATCCAACAAATATATACGGTAAACTCAAACTACATACATTTATATATCATTTTATGGTTAAGTTAGCTCAACAAATGCTTATTCATCTGCTTTAAATGGAAATAATCACATTTAATAAATAGTTTATGTTACTTTAACTCAAAATAATGTAGTTTAATGGAGTTAAATGACTTACGCTGCCTTCTTAGAAGTGTTTTATGCTCAACTGACTCAAATCAAATTACATGAGGATATAGGTTGGAATGAACCAACCACATCAGATCATAGATAGAGAGAACTGTTTGCGTAGTAAAGTTATTACACTCTGCCTTGCTGACTACTTTAAAAAATATTGTAGGCAGGTACACTTCCTTTTGTTTAAGGTACGGTTTGCAGTACCTACACTTGTACATAAGTCCAATAGACTAAGAGACACTCATGGGATTACTGTACGTGGACATTTAACTCATGGTGCAGAAAAGAGCAGATGCTACCGCAGTGCATGATGGGAAATATGTAAATAAGCCCATCAAACTCATTTAATTTGAGTTGACAAATCTGACAATGTTTGCTATGAAATCATTTATATTTGACTGCTAAATTTGCATAAAATAAATTTAATCTAGATGTGTCACCTTAAAGAGGGGCTTCAATCAGTTTTTTGAGTGTAGAAACAGAAGAAAGTAAAGATACTGATGACAAAAATGAGTCAAAACCTGCTATATTTAAAGGTACAGCGCGTAAGAATGACTGACAGTGGTAAAGATGGGTTTTTGAGAGAAAAGATGTTTTCTTTCAAATGATATTTTCTTTCAAATATTCCAAGCACTGTTATGAATGTATGGTGGCCATTAGTGGCCAAAATTCTTCCAGACAAGAATAGGTTTTCATTTGTGAGTGGATCCAGTGGTCTCAGGTGTAGCTATGACTGTACTATGAGTAACTATTTTTAAGACATTACTTATTTCAAATAGTGCTCTAACTCCCCTTAAACAAAGCTGAAACAGCAGTTTTGAAGTTCAGAGGTTCTCACTTCACTCACATTGTTTTGTCCACTCAGAGACACTTATAGTAAAAACGGTGGAACAAATATGGCAGCCTCCATGTATGTGCACCTGCAGCAAGTAGATATCAATGACTCATTCTAAGAAAATGAACATAACATTTATTCTAGTGCAGCAAATACACATCAATAGAAACAGTTTTGAATTATATATCACAATTTTCTGTCACTGACCTCTGATTTTTAACACGCTGTACCTTTAAGGGGGCTAGTTGTGCCCTTCTTTATGAACAGGTAGTCACATAACTCATATTTGATATAAATATATTAGTGTCAGTCAATCAGCTATTGTTATTCTTCATATTCAGTGCAAGCGACAGCAGCTATAAAAGGCTTTGAGGCTTTAGTGTTTTTCAAAAACAGCATAGTGTTTCAGCAACATCCATTAAAATCTCCCATTCATGACATTCACATATAAAAAATAACGACTCAGAGGTGACATGAATTAGAAAGGAGGGATGTTGGAAGGCTGGCGTCAAGTGAGTGTCTCATCACAACCACACACCGCGGAGATGAATTACCAATAATTGGCATTTGACAGCTCATAATCGCAGCGTTTTTCTCCGGCTTTTCAAGAACAGGACAGTGATCAACAATGAGGTGGAGGGAAAGGGAAGAGGAGATTAGTTATCACCACCATGGCTTTGCTTTAATAAAAAACAAAAAAACACTTAGCTGTAGCTGGCACTCAACAGCTCCTGGCATCTGTACGTGAGGGGATTTATTTATTTATCTTTTATTTTTGAACAATGGTGCTAATACAGCTCAAATTATTTCCAAAAAGGGGATATCCATCATTCAAACCTATTTGACAAGAGCAGAAAATCTGAGCGTCATTGTGTCTAATTATGCGTTACAGCTCTAAAAATGACAAACAACCAGTATTCATATTCATTTACAGCAAAGTGACGTTAATCAGATTAGTGTAAAATAAAGCAGATGGTTCTTATGGTTGTTCTGTTACAATGGTTCCCAAACTGGGGGCCTGGCCCCTAACTGGGGCCCAGATAGGATGGTGAATCAGCAACAGACATTTCAACAACCACAGAAAAAAGACTTAATATGACACGGCATATTTCCCTGGTCCTGACCAGGTAGCGGTCAAGTACGGGTCATGGTAGTGGGTGATAGAGGGGTGGGAAAAAATATTGATACGCTGAAATATCCGTATGTTTTCATATGCCGATTTTATATTGATATTCAAAAACGTGGTATCGATCTATTTTAGCAACGCAATCTTGTGAGATTTCATCGTTCTGTTAAGAAATCTCGCAAGATTTCACAAAACCCTGCAAGATTTCGTAACAGAACGACAAAATCTCGCCGGTTTTCGTGAAATCTTGCAAGATTTCGTTAGAAAAATAGATCGATTTTGCGTTTCTGAAAATTGATATATCAGCATATGGAAATATCGCGATATTTCAGTGTATCAGTACTTTTTCCCATCCCCACCAGTGATAAAAAACAAACAAACAAAAAAAAAAAAAACGATTGCAGCTATGAACTCCGTGTTGCTGCTGGATGTGCTGTTATGGTGAGACGTGCAAACGTCGCTACACAGTTGCTTATGTGCCTGAACGTAAATGCAGCAAGTGGCGTCCCAATTCATAAGGAAGATTACGAAGCCCTGCCCCTTGTGGTGTCAATTCCAGGGTGTAGTGGTAGTGGTTGAGGGCTAGTGGTTGAAAGTAGGGGGGACACTGGGATTAGGTCCAAGACAAAAAAAAGTCAGCAGAGAGGTAAGAGGAGGAGCTCCTGCAGTGCTTTCTAACTTTTGCATGTTACGGTGAAAGAAAAGGTCTGCACACGGGACCTGGAACTGTTTCTATGTCTAGATCAGGAAGCCTGGTTCTGTGGTGGGAAAACTCTGGAAGTCTTGAAGCTAATAATCAAAATAAGAAAGCTGAAAATGCTGCTGAACAGAACAGACAATCCCAAACACCCTCTGTAGGGAAACAAGAAAGGCTTCATCATATCGCTACAAAAGAAAAAAGTACAGGTCATTATTTCTGCCAACAGCCACCAGGAAGAAAAATATTTCTTTAAAAATCTGCTAATTAATTACTTAAAAAAAAATGTCTATTATGCTGGCGCCTTAGCCATCCTCAGATATTCCATCAAGTCTTCATGGTTGACTTTGCCACCTCTCTGCAGCTCTTGCACCACATGCAATGAAAGTGTATTTAAATAAGATTTAACTACAGAATTGGAAATGGCTGTCGCAGCTGGAGACATCCTCAGCAATCTGCAAATGTTTAACTGAACCATTGCTGATAAAAGATCTGCGTGATTAGCTCCCCTGTGTGATTTAAAGCGCTTTTCTAGGCAACCTCTGCCTTGAGAGTGAAAAGGGGAATAAAAAGTAAGAGTGAAATGATAAGAAGGCAATCAGACCAGGCAGGCAGGTGATAATGCAGATCTGTGAAATGTATTCATGAACATTACAGTTGGAATCTGGACTGTCACTGTCAAATAGTTACTTGCGGTATGAAAAGAAAAAAAAAAAATGCCTCTGTGATTTAAAGTTCAATATCATTTTAAAATGAGTTGCTTTTTATGTTCTACCCAGCATCCAATCGTGTGTTCAGAAATCCCTGCAGGTGGTTTTATTGAGTCAGTCACGACCGCAAAGAGCTCCGAAGTGTGTAATTTCAGTGCTCCATTAATGGGCAGCTGGCAGCTAAAATAATTGGCATATTTACAATGTGACTGCTTCTCTCTGTGTTACCATGATGTCAACCAACAACCTATTAACTCTCAGTTATGGCAGTTTTTTTCCCCCTTTATTCAAAGTGCTGTATAATCCTCTGTGGGCTGTGAATACGATATGGCTTGTGGGCTTCTGAAACCCTTTCATAAACCATTCTCCGTTATGTGCAAAGTGCATGGCTGACAGGAAGTTGATCCTTTTCTGAAAAGTTCGTTTTTTCCATCTGTGAGGCCTAAACTCACCCGGACGATTGTGGCTGTAACACCGTGCTTGCAGCAGGAGGCTGAGATGAGAGCTCAATCATCAGTAGTTGGTATCTGACAGTAAATGACTCCTGCTTTGAACCAGAGAGGGGGGTCCCTCGTGATTGTTACTCAGCAACAATGGTGCTTAACGATACATTAATGACGGGTATTATTGCAATGTGGCACATGAAATTAAACTGCAGAAGCTAGGCTACAAGCTAGCATGAACCTTTTTAAAATGTGCAAAACACAACTAAAGTTATATCCAAATGAAAAAAAAAAGTAAAACGTAAATATACAACATAATAGCAACCTACGTACAACATTTCTGTCTCCATAGCCACAACCCTGCATCAGACCAGCGCAAAATGCATATCAAATGAAGGCAGAGATAGAATCCAAACATGCTCCACAGTCGTCGACACCGAAGCCTTACAGAGACTGAAGCCGATAAGCAGCAACAGCAGAAACCGCTCAGCCACAAACTAGTTTAAACATTTCTTTTACCTTTGCTGTTTCTCTGTGAAAACTATTTTTTTTTCCGGTAAATCCACACTTGGTTGTTTCAAATTTCAAAATAATCTCTGGGGCAACACCAAAAACACTTTGGGCGCAGTCACTGGTCTTTAGGACCCAGAAGACGGCTTTACAATCCACAGATGCAGGCACCAGTCAATACTGAGTTACCCCTTCTGCTGGCTCTGATTGCCTGGAAGTACTGTCAATCTTTCCCTCGGGGGTCTAGATACGTTCTACTGGCTCTAACGAGTTGATTGATGGCTCATTCACCAAAATCAACCAATCCGTTGTGGAGTTATGGGCCTGCGTAACCACACACAGCCAGTAAGGACGCTGCGAGGGCGTGAGCCAAACAGAGGTCATAAAAGCTGCAGTTACAGGCTGTTTTTTTAAATATATATATTTATTTTGGAAGAATAATAATAATATGGAATAGTGGACAATAACATTGCCAACTGTGCCAAAGTCTTTGTAAAACTTTTTGTAAAAAACAAAAACAAAAACCTCTGTAATTCTGTTCTGCTTGACTTTATAATGGGAGGTCTTTGTAGAAACAATGTCAATATATTTTACTTTGGATGGAAAGAGATTTACAGCTTTTAAACATTTATTTCAGAGAGTCGTTGATGCTGAAAGTGTGTGTTTTTTTTAAGGTGAGGTTTATAATTTTGCTGTGCCATCTTCATTTACTCTTCACCAGTAACAAATATATTTACACATCTCCATAAATCTCACAAGTGTTTTCTTTAATTTGACACCAATTTTTTTCAAATTACACAAGGGCTTGCGGCTGCAGAGATACACTCATTTTAATTGGAGTATGCGATTTTGAGAAAAATGGGATTAGGGTTCAAAGGGTTAAAGTCATCTGTCATGTTTTTAGTTTTGATGGAACAACGACTCCAGTGAGAAGGAAAAGTCTCCGCTACAGTCATCGTCTGGAGTCTCATAAGGTTTATGATGCTCCACACTGAGGCTATTGTTATCATAATAAGTGGGTGGAAGATGTGCAATTAAGGAACGCTGTGCAAATTGCTGTTCACTTTTGTATAGATGGCGTTAAACGCCCACCTGCTCCGATATTTCAACCTGACAGAAACAGTCAGATAAAAGCAAAAACAGAGGTTTCGCTCAGTCGGCTGCGTCTGAACACACGATGCTCCGAGCTGGTGCAAAGGTGGATGTCTGCACGCATGTGCTTAACAGCACATTTACATTATGCACGTTTACATCACTGCCCGGCTGCGGCGCCTCACGTCTTCAAACAGCTCATCTCTGTGGATGCTGCTTTCTGACAGCCGCTGACGGCTGTTTACCCTCGCTAACAGAGTTGGGAGTGGAACTGGCTCTGACACACAGCAGAACAGAGAGTCTCGCACGCTCATATTTCACGGCTGCTCGCCATGGTTACGGTGAAGTCTCACGAACACGCACTTCGCTGCGTGCAGGTGGAATTCATCATGGCACAGTGGAGACGGTGACTCGGATGGCTTGGATGAGCCAGCCCTTCCTAAAAATACCAAGGTTACCTGGTGTTGTCAGGGTTGGCTCAGGCCATGGCACGTGGAAGAAAACACAACAAGCTTCTTGTGCTGGAGTGGTTTGGCAGCATAGCAGAGCTTCTGACAGGAAGTGTGCTGGTTTAAGAGCCTTTTTCCTGAGTTAAAGGTACAGCATGTAAAAAATCAAAGGTCAGTGGCAGAAAAATGTGATATATAATTCAAAACTGTGTTTCTACTGATGTGTACTTGCTGCACAAGAATAGCAGTTATGTCTATTTTCTTAGAATGAGTCATTTATATCTACTTGTTGGGTGGTGCACATATGGAGGCTGCCATATTTGTTCCACCATTTTTACTATGGTTTTTTTTTTTTTTTTTACAGACTTCAAGAATAAAGTTGAAATATTACGAGAAAAGACGGCAATTTTACGAGAAAAAAAAGGCAGTTGTTTTGCAAGGATAAAGATGTAAATTTACTAGGATGAATTCTTGATATTTTTGATTTAGAATAGGAAAGATGATAAAAATGAGGGTGGTGGTACTTCAGCAGAGGTTTTTACAGACCAGGAGATATTAAATATTTTGGCACATCAGCACCACATTTTCAGTAGTATCATGACTTCTGCAAGAAAATGAATCTATTCTGCAGAAAGAAGCAGATGGACTTGGAGGAAATGGATGTGTTTTGTGTGTGTGTGTGTGTGTGGGGGGGGGGGGGGGGGGGTGTTCATGCTCCCTCATTAATTCAGACATAAAAATTGTTTAATGACTCGAGAAGTTTAAACGTGCACAACATTAGCTTACCTGTGTTCAATTGTCCACTTACTGATACAATTACAACGCAAGTTATGACTTTATTCTTGTAAATTTACAACTTTGTTTTTGTAAAAAAACATCTTTCTTCTAGTAAAATTAGGATTTTTTTTCTTTTTAATATGATTACTTTATTCTTAAAGTCTGAAAAAAAAAAAAGTTTTCTAATGGCCCATTTATCCTCGACGCAGAATAAGGATACGCAGATGAATGGAGGCCGTCTGTTACATACATAATATGCTGCATTGTCGAGGGGCTCGTTTGTCCATCACTCGACACAGAAGACAGAGCAATACCACCAGAAACTGCAGGGTCAGTGTTGAGCGGTGTAGCTGATACGCAGGAACAAAACCAGAGAAGAAAAGGAAAAAAAAAAAAAAAAAAAAAGCCAGGGTAAAAAGGCCCAAAAAAGGAAACCGGGAAAGGAAGGGCGAGAAAAAGAGAGAGAATATATAGATAGAAAGGGATTTTGTGGGGAGGGGTTGGGTGAGTGAATCCGAAAATACATTCATCTATGATATCACATTGCCCGGGGAGAGGAGGGGGGGCGGCTGCGCCGTGGAGAAGAAATAATTTTTTATGAAACGAAAAAGAGAAAGATTATAACGTGGCACATGAAACGGATGTGGCCATGTACGTATGTAAGGCAGAGGAAAAGGGAAGAGGAAAGGAAAAGAAAGAAAAAAGAAAACATAAACGGGCGTTAAATGTAGCCCTGATACTCCGTCATAGGAATGTGGTCCAAAGTTGTATAAAAATGAAGACTTTGAAAATTAGCCTTGTTCTAAAACTCCCTGGAGAGGCTGAAAACGTGCCCTTGAGCAAGAATTCAACCTCAAACGAAGCTTAGCGCCTTTCTGGGCTTGTTTTTCCGAGGAATTTGGACACAGAACGGCGCTACTGCGCATCAGGCCAAGTCAATCCTGACAAACCAGAGCCAAAAATTCAGATTTGTGTGTTCTCGCAAGTTTTCTCTGATCTTCCAGCATAATGCATCAGGAGATAAGTCTGGGTGTGTAATCTACAGACCAAAGCCTCCTCACCGCAGGGTGTGCTTTCACATTAAATAACAAGAGCAGCAGCGGCGGTGCTGAGGTAAAGAACAGCCAGTTCAATATTTCACAATCCCACCTTTGCTTTGCAGGCTCCGAGGTCCTGTGCAGCATACAAACAGAAACTAAGTCCTCCACTTCTAAAAGACATCAGCAGGATATTCCAGAGAAAACAAATTTAAAGATTGAACGGTTTTCTTAAAGAGAACCAGTTCCTTTACTTTTCAAACAGAACAGGAAGGTGGAAGCAGCAAAGCTGAGATGAAGCCGTCCCAGGCTGCAGTCAATGAAACGCCGCTCAGATCTGAACACAGCTTGTGTCAATGGCCTCTGCTCCATGTTTCTTTTAATGTGCACGTGTTTCTCTTCATGGCCTTGCCTTGTTGATCACGGCTCTCTCAGCTTCCCTCAAAGTTCCTCATCTAATGTGTTTCACTGCTTGATGCACTTAGTCTGCTTCAGAGATCAAAGGCCAGAGAGGAATTCATCAGAAGGACTTATCAAGAAAGAAGAGAAGGAGAGGATCAAGATATGAAAGATGTAGCTCTGAACAAATTACATGGTTATCCAGTATGTGTAGAGAGGACAAGTAAAGGCAAAGTGGAATTAAGGGTGTAAAATTCTGAGAGGACATGAAGAAAATCCAAATGATCTTGTACAGCGTTGATTTGTCTTTGTTAACTCATTCAGATTCTCAGACATGAAGCTTTTCAGCTTCCATATGAGGCCATGATGCAAAGTATTCAGGGTGGGGTGAATGTAAACACCCCACGGACACGTTCTCTGCTCGCTCCGTTCAGGAAATGTTGGGAAATGAGTGATTAATGAGATCTGACAGCAGAAATAACAACTGTCCACTTTAAGTGGAAGCGGTTTGACATCAGAGGCCAAAAGCCAAACTGAAGATGATGCTGCGAATTCATCACAGGATGGTGTGAACATGCATCCCGTCTCCGGATGTGCTCGTGACATTTCTCCCATCCCAGCCTCATCGTCTCACACCGTCATACTGCTGTCACAAACGATGATATGGTGCTCATCTCAACCAGGGATTGACCGATACAGAATTTTTGGGGCCAATACTGCTATTTTCTCATCAGCCGATGGCCGATTCAATCTGCCGATATTTGGGGCCGATACTGCATCTGACACCCAAACTAATATGATGAAGGTTACAATGAAAAGCACTCCTTTAGTATAAAAAACGAACAAAGCACTTCAAATAAATACATAAAAAAGAAATGGTGGACTAGAAACATTAAACTTGTAAGAAAGAAAGAAAGAAAGAAAGAAAGACAGTCGTCCTCAAAATTATTCATACCTTGCAATTAAAGAAAAGGCTGAATTCACAACAGTAATTCAACTAACAAGAAACTAAAGAAACAAATAATAAATAAAAATTTACAAAATTATAACTTAGTGAAATAAAATATTGCTTAGGTGTTGTGGTTGAAAATAATAACAATAAAAAAAAACAATAATCAAAACTGTCCCAGACACAAAAGAGCACCTTTCCCATGAACAGTGGACTAAAATACCTGCCAACAGCTGGAGAAGTTTATTTGAACATTAGAGAAAACACCTGACTGCAGTGATTGCCTCAAATGTTGCTCGACAAAATTTTAGCTTCGGAGCCCCATCATGCTTGTTTACTTGTTTTATTTTTTCTGTGTTTGTGTTCAATATTTCTTTTAAACCACAATTGGAAATCAATGTCATGAGTTTCATAGAATTTTTATCTATTATTACTTTAGTCAATTTCATTTCATTTCACTGACAGCTGATATTTTCCCTTCTTTAATTTGATGGTATGAATAATTTTGAGGACGACTGTATGTGTAGATTATATATATATATATATATATATTATATATATATATATATATATATATATATATATATATATATATATATATATATATATATATATATATATATATATATATATATATAGTTTGTAAATTATTGAAAGTGGTAGTATCGGCCAACACATCCAACGTATCAGCGTTGCAGATATCAGTAAAAAATGCAAATATCCGCCTAAAATATCACCCAGCTGATGTATCGGTGAATCCCTAATCTCGACCATCCAGGTCTAGTTGATAGATTCTGCTTTACTGAATTCAAACATTCAGTAAAGCAGGTTATTTTGTATTTGTTGCTCGTCTCTTCACAGCAGCAGATGAATCTTAAAATATTTTACAAGCATAATAAATCTACTACAAATTCAGGGCCACATTTTATCAGATGTTTTAGGTTCCATTCATCTTGAATCAACATTTTTCAGGAAACCAAGTAGTGACTCATCAGTCTGGAGCTGGCTGAGACGCTAACTCGCTGATAGACGGCAGCTTTCCAACAATGGGGGAGGATTTGGCTCATTTCACTTCCAAGCGACATGGGTCCATTTTAACAAGCACTCCACAGTAAAACACTAAGAGAGTAATGTGGCCAGCCAAGCACCGAGCCCTAATTACTGATATTTTCTGCCACAATGAAAAGCAAGTGGCAAATAACAGGATTACACAGCTGAAAACAAATTAATAAGCCAAGATCAGGAGATGAATATAGTGTTGAATTTAACTGATGATGATGTCTCTGACGAAGGTTTAATGAGTGTCAGATGGCCGGAACACAAAGTTCAAGTTGACATTTGTTTTTTGTTTGTTTGTTTTTCCCTGGAATTTCCAAATGATTAAGAAATACAAATACTGATAAAAATGTAGGAAACCATTGAAATATTAATGTGGTCATTTCGCCTTTCATGCAGCTCTGTACTCTCTCTCGTTTGGGGAAATGGGCACTTGAAGCAATGATGTCTGGGTTAACAGGCTCCTGGTATTGATTGTTAAAGCTTGGTTATCAGCAAGGCTGACCCGGGTAGAAGTCATCAGTGGATGGACTGAAGGATGATTCAGGGAGCTAAAGATGAGCGGGGTTCGTTTCTACCAACGGAACAGATAGCTTTGCTCATTTACTCATTCTGCTTAAAAAACTTTAACCTTTCCCAAATCATCTAGACTCTTTGGTACTGATCATTTTTTTTGCACCATCATTTAACCTTTTTCCCTCTTTGTAGTCTTATTTCATGTACATGCTTCAAAAAGTCATCAAAAAAGTCACCATTAACCATTTATTCATTTTCATTCATTCATTAGGCCTGTTGCACTCCATGAGTCAACAAAGGCAAACAGGTCTCTCTATCTGGGTCTATCACGAGCAAGATGTTGTGCTTGGGCCAGAGACACCTCTGGGGCGCCTCCATCCAGCTTGATGGGGGTTAAATTCCAGGATGATGCTGGTTGGATGTTCCGCAGGCAGGCACGTAATGTGGCCGTACCAGCGCGCGCGCCTCATTGCTGCGAGGCGGGACGCTGGGGGTTGTTTCGTTTGGTCTCTTAGGGTCCAGTTCATGACGTGCCGACTCCAAGTGATGCCTTCGATTCTCCTGAGGGCTCGGGTATCAAACGGCACAACGGTCTCCATAGTGACTGCATGACGGAAGCTGCTAGGGCACGAAGTCGGTCAACCTCTACTTTGAGGTCCCCGGTGCTGGACACGGTCGAGCCCATGTATTTGAAGGTAGGGATGTTCCACAAGGACCAGTGGTCCACAGTGTCGAAGGCAGCTTTAAGGTCAATGAAGGCGATGTATTCGTTGACCTTAAAACTGCCTTGACATTTATGCTCTATGTTAAATATGCATAGAGACAAAGCCTTCTGTCCACCTTCTGTGTCTTTTACGTGTATATTCTGGTTCATTCTTAGAGGGCTTTTGGATGTGCACCCAGAGTAAACAGAGTAGTACCACCAGAAACCACAGGGGGCGGTGTTGTGCAGTATAAGTTACCTTTGATCAGAGAAAGGGATAAAGAAGAAGCAGTGCTGTATTTAATGATCACACAAAGTGTGTCTCATTTGGAAGTCTGCACGTGAGTGTGTGGACTACAAAGTCCAAGGAGTGTCCCAGGTAGTGTGCAGCCTCCGAAGCAGCCTTCCTAAAAGGTTGACTGCTGAAATGGGACAGAATGCCAATGAGAATTTCCCATAATGCTCCAGTCCTGTTGCATAACTACTGTAGAACCTGCAGCATTCTAGTGATGGATGCTAAACTTTTTACAGCGCCGGCTTTGATGACGTCACTATTATGCGACACCATAACAAGTAAGCGTCTGTAAATAAGGACAGATCACCATGAAAAAGCCACTTCGAGCTCACAGGGGGGTCCGACTAATGTTTGGTAACAAAACATTGGTGAAATGAAGGAGTTTGTGGCAGATAATGCCTTATTTAGAGGCTGGACGCGGTTGCCCCATCACTGCCATTATATCGTGCATACGCTGATCTGGACTGGATCTAAATTTCTCCTGAAGGAATTCAAGTTGCACCAAAACTGTCTGGATGATTAAATGAATGTATTTCATGCAAGAAAATAGGTCCAGATTGAAAAAAATCAAAGTTCCCCTTTAAGTGCGGTTCGTATGGTGGATTCGGAGGCTCCTTCAGAGGCTTTCAGAATGGGACAGTATTGGGTGCGCTGCTGTGATGTATGCAGCTGATGAGTCGGCATTTCAAAGAGAATCGGCCTCCAACTGAGACACAGCGACAGACCACCACCATCAACTGATGCCTGAACTCTGCACTGCCCCCTAGTGAAGGAAGCATGGAGGCATGACAGTGATGTTTGACAATGTTTGAGACGGTCATACAGAATAAATGAACTAATATTGAAAAAAAGGCAGAAATCCTGCAAGACTGGAAGGTAACCTGATCACTCACAGCCGACGGTATATTCTCCTACAGGCTTTACTCTGCAGAGGAATCATCATCATCATCCACTCATTTGTCATAACATAGTTTCTGTCGACACAGTTAGCTGACAGGTATTATTATCTATAACCCTATAAAGTTTTATTATTCCTCTCAGTCTCCCATCCAAACGCGACACCCAATGTGTACAAACCTGAAAATGCTTGGCTTTTTTTCTCTCGTCCCTGGCTTTCCTGTCCATCTCTTCGTATTTTCTACATTACAAGATGTTTTTTTACAGGACGAATCCTTTTCTTTCTGAAAGGTTCCCACTCTGCTGCAAAGCACCTACTCTGAACCATTACAATTCAAACTAGGTCCCTTCAGGGAGGACACATAAAAAGCAGAGTGCTTTCTCCAACAGTTATGAAAACTATGAGTTCAAAAAGGGAAAAAGTTTTCCACTATCCACCGGTGAATGCAAGAGTTTCGAGATCATTATCATCACTTTTCTTAGCAGTTATGTATTTGTTGTGGTTTTCTGTGTGGATGGTAAGAAAGGATTTTTTTATGTTTCATATGATTTTGTATCATTGCAGAAGGTCAAAAAGTCTATACGCATGTCTGAGGGTTAAAGTTTTCCCCGTTTGTGACTATATCAGGGCAAAGAAACATGAACAACTTCCTTATTAAGGTAGCTGTGAAGGAGGGTTGCGTGAGGTATCTAGGGGTTAGTCTCAGCATTCGGATCACTCTTACCAAGGAAGATTTCTGTCAATTACACTTAAGGGGTTAATTTTCCCCGTCCAGCATTACCAAACCTTTAAAAGCTATTTCCATGCACTATTTTATCAACCAAAGAAGATTTGAGCTGGTTTGCTTCTCTGGAGGCAAAGTGGGCGCAAAGAGGCTGCTGCTTTCCTCCTGGACATGCAAGTTAAACATTTGCTAATGCTAACTAACAGTTAGCTGGTTCTATCATGTTGCTAATGCCAACTGAGTAAGCGAGTGTGAGCGCACCACCCTGACGAAACAGTGTGAACAGAAACAAGTGTCAGATGCATAATAATGCAGCCTGAGCTTCAACCTCTGAATTTTTCAGCTTTGAGATGTTTTACATTCTGACAATTTGCTTCTACGTCCCTGATTCCCTAAACGGAGAGTATTCTGACTGCTATCTGCAGCACTGGAAACTGATTCCTCAGAACACTTCACACAGCCCCGGTATCCTGCAGACTGGTCTCAGAATACAGACGACAAAGGCCAGGAACCTACATCATCATTCAGATGTTACACTGGATGTGACGTGATGTCTGGAGCTCTCTTTAACTCTGCCAAACACCCAGTTTGGACACCTTTCAAGGCACTTTAGTCTCACAAGACGTGAGAGTCTAATTACGGCTTCAAGTGATGTTTTTGTGTTTGACACACACAGCTGAGGACAAGAGTTTAATTAACCAACTGACTTCACTCAGTTAAACTTAGCAGTGATAGATGCGACCTGCAGATGGTTCGTCCAATCATCTGCCTTGTATTCAAATTACCTGCATTTCCCATCTGTAACACACCATCTGGCACGTCAGCTTAGTTTTCCCCTTAAAACTTTAGAAACAGAGTAAACCAGATCATTTATTACTGGCAAATTAATTGCAGCCTTCTTTCTCAAAATTTTCTGAACAAGATGTTTAGACATGCAAAAGCCTTGAAGAGTGTCAAAGACATGGATAGACCGATACATCAGCTGGCTGATATTTTAGGCTGATATCCACATCGGCTGATACGTCAGGTGTGTTGGCCCATACCTCCACTCTGCGTTATTGATATACAGTCGTCCTCAAAATTATTCATACCCTTCAATTAAAGAAAAGGCTAAATTCACAATAGTAATTCAAATAACAAGAAACTAAAGAAAAGAAAAAAGAATTACAAGATTATAATTTAGTGATGTAAAATGTTGATTTTAAATTTTGGCTGAAATATTAATCTTAAAAATTTTTAAAAAAAAATAAAAATAAATGCAGACACATGAGAACACCTTTCCAATGAACAGTGGACCAACATACATGTCAGCAGGTGCAGACGTCTTTTTGAACATTAGAGAAAACACCTGATGGCAGGGATTGTCTCAAGTGTTGCTTTAAGATTTTTAGCTTCGGCGCCCCATTGTGCTTGTTTACTTGTTTTATTTTTTGTGTTTGTTTTTAAAATTTCTTTCAAATCACAATCCAAAATGAGTGTCTAGATTTTCATACAATTTTATTTATTATTACTTGAGTGAAGTTAAACTTATTTCACTGACATCTGATTTTTTTTTTTCTTTAATTGTAGGGTATGAATAATTTTGAGGATGACTATATATATATATATATATATATACGTTCTTTTTATGTATTTATTTGAGGTGCTTATATCTTTTTTATATTCAAAGAGTTGTAAAATATCTTTTCATTGTATCTGTATCCTTCATTATGTTAATTTGGGAGTCAAACGCAGTATCAGCCCCAAATATCAGTACGTGGTATCAGCCATGTACCGAGGCTAGTTAGATTACATTGGATGAGCAGTATGGAGGAATATTGACAAAAGTTTTTGTGGACTTTTATGGACCTTTTTGGCTCGGACCCCGGTGAACTCCATTATATGAAAGTTGGGGGAAAAATAGAAGCCTTCCTGATCGCCAGCTGCATTTGAGATATTAAGAAAGTGCTCCAGAATCTTGCTCACCATGAGGGGAAGTGGAAAATAAAGTGACATCATTCTGTGGATGAACTATTCCTTTAACACAGAAGGGAGAGAACGATGTAGAAAAGCTGGAAATCCACCTGAAGAAGCCGGGAAGCAAACAACAAAACAAAGTTCAGGCTGAGTTTCTCTTTCTTTTTTGTTTCAAAATGAAGAGAAATGAGAAAAAAAAATTGATATAAGCCCATGGGGGGGGGGGGGGGGGCAGAACACTGTGTACCAGGACATCATAGTCTGAAATTACAGGACACAATATCTCCACGCTCCCGCTACAATTCCCTTCATCGCCAGGATTCCTATTTGTCTCACGCTCACCCTGAATTCATACCCTGCATCCCTTCCCCTCCCCTTCCCCCTCTGTCGCCGCGGCGATGACAGCTCTGCCATATTAAGAGTGTGAGAACTGCTGCGACCGAGCATCTGTAGATGGCGTCAGTGTGTTTGCGTGTGTGTGTGTGTGTGTGTGTGTGTGTGTGTGAGACCTCTCCAAATCTATTATCTCTGCAGGTATCAAGATCACATCCAACGGTCAGGCGGGCTGACCAATCACTGCCAGGCTGACGTGTGTGTGAGTGTGCGCATGTATGTGGGTGTGTCTGTGATCTCTGGATGTCCTTGCTACCCCCCCCTCTCAACTCTCTCTGGTGTAAAAACACATACACCACACAGAGGGCATCTTGTGCTGGCAGTAACACACACACACACACGCACACACACACACGCAGTCAGAGCCGCCAGCTGTTTTCAGTCTCTTTCCTGTCGAACTGACAGACACTAAGCAGACTGATCTCCTCAACTCGAGCTGTCAGCCCCCCCCCCCTTACTTCCTCCTTCATGGTGCTTTCTTGTCATCTACTGCCCTCCTGTCTCTGCTTTATATCTTTCTCTCCTCCGTCTGCATTTTCTTTATTTTCTTCCTCTCCAGTAATCCACGCGTCTCCTTCACCTCCTCCGAACCGTCAGACTGATCAAACACAACGTGAAAACCCCTCTGTGACGTTAGACTCCATAAAACCTCAGCAGGATGACACCAGATCTGCCACATCCTGGGAACTGCAAGGACTTCAGCTAGTTCACCTCAAAAGCAGATAAATTAGCAAAGTTTCCCCAGCATCACCCCGAGCTCTGCTGCTGATCTGAGACCAGGTCACACGGCAGCAGCTTGAGCAGAGATCCCCACCGGTTCCCTTCCCCCGCCACATCCTGCAGCTCTTCAGGGGTCACATTGAGGATTTCCCTCCCCAGCTGAGATGTATATGGATACCTGGAGGTCTCCAGTCCAGATCCTCACTCTGCTGCTGGCTACTAGAGATGCACCGATCCAGTTTTTTCCTGATCCACACTGCAAAAACTCAAATCTTAGCAAGTATATTTTTCTAATATAAGCACAAATATTCTGCCTACAGAACAAGCAAGATTTCTTGAAATAAGCTGCATTGCCTTAAAACAAGATCTTATATCTTATTGAAATGTTTCTCTTTAAGTAATTTGTCTTACTTTGAGTGTGATGAGATATTTTGACTAGAAATTAGAAAAATATACTTGCTAAGATTTGAGTTTTTGCAGTGCAATCCAATACCGATACCTGGGCTGAGCTAATTGGCTGATACCTGATACCGATCTGATACTACTGAACAAATGAACTGTATACCTTGTCATGTTAGTGAAGGTATCAAGCTTGACATAAACATTAAGCATCATTAAAAAAAAGTAACAAATAAACATAGATATAAATGTATTTAAAGGGATATTGTGTAAGTTCTCCTGTTATTTATTCACAAAAAATAATTATTTCGTTCAAAAGTGTTTTTCCATTAATCAGTAATCACTCCCATCAGCAAACTGAAGTGCTCCTGTAAGCTCTGAATTTGCCGGAGACACCGGAGTTGTCAGCTCAGTTCGAGGTGATGCTTTTGGAAAGTCACCGCGGTGCTGTGAGGAGGAACCAGCGTTACACTGATGCTGCGTTCACGTGCAGTCAGGCAGACGGCCGTCGGTAACAAACCAGATGTAATTTTAATCACAGAAGCCGAGAGAAAGATGGTAAAACGTGGGTCAGGGAAAACAATACGACATCGCCATGACAACATATCAGATGTGGACTGAAGTCTTTGTAACTGACGACCACGTCTTCACATAGAGGCTGTTTATGCCTTTACATGCAGCGGCTGTCGTCCGTCTGCCCGGTTTCACGTGAACGCAGCATGAAAAGTACGAGGGAGCTGCTGCGATATACAATTGTTACATAATGTACCTTTAATATTATTTATTAACAAATAAAGTGTACATTTATGATGATATTAATGAAAACAGAAATAACTGGATCGGCCACGTTCATCCGATATCTGAACCAGCAAATTTGTCAATATCGGAGCCGATATCTGATCCGGGTATCGGATCAGTGGATCTCTACCCCCCCATCTTTTTTTTTTTTTTTTTTTTTTTTTTTAAAAAAAGAAAAGAAAATTAATTTTTTTAAATTTAATAATTTTTAAAATAGAATATAAGGATAAATATATAATTATAATATTTTTTTTTTTTAATTAAATATTTAATAATTAATTAATATTAGGGAAAAAAGGAAAAAAAAAAAAAAAGAAAAAAAAAGAAGAGAGAAGAGGGAGGGGAAGGAGGGGGGAGAGAGAGAGGAGAAAAAAAAAAAAGAAAGGAGAGAACGGGAAAAAAAAAAAAGAAAATAAAAAAAAAAAACAAAAAAAGGGGAAAATATAAAACTAAAAAACAAAAAAAAAAAAACAAGAGAAAAAAAAGAATAAAAAGGGAAAGAAAAAAAAAGAGAGAAAAAGAAAGAGAAAAAAAAAGAAAAGGAAAAACAAAAAGGAGAGGGAATAGTAAAAAAGAAAGAGAAAAGGGAAAAAAGAAACAAGCCCCGCAGAGGGGGGGCCAGCCGAACGCCACGAGCCGACCCGGCACCCCCAGAGACCAACCCACACCCCCCGACGAGGGCACGCACACCACCGGGGGGGCGGAGCCAGCCGGCCCCCCCCGCCGCCGGAGGGCAGGCCCCGGGGGCCGCAGAACAAGGCGGCAGCGGCCGACCCCGCGGGGGGCGGGCCGGCCCGGGGGGAGAAAGCGCCGCGGGGCCCAGCCCCGCACGGGGAGGGCACCCCGGCCGGGAGGGGGCGGCCGAACCAGAAGCCGAGGGGACGGGGCCACCCACCCCCCCCACCCCGGGGGCCCAACCCCACCCCAAGGGACCCCCCCCCCCCACACCGCCCCGCCCCCCCCACCACACCCACCCCCCCCCCCCCCCCCACCCCGCACCCCAAACAAACCCCCCCAACCCCCCACCAACCAGACACAAGGACCAAGCCCCCACACCCCCACACAACAAAACAAAAGAAAAACAAGGCAACAAAAACCCACGGGAAACAAACCCCAGAGAGACAAACCCCCCCACACCACCCACGCAAAAAAAGCCCCCAAACCAAAACAAAAACACACCCCCCCCCAAACGCACCCAAACGCCCCCCCCAGACACCAACACACAAACACCCCCACCCAAGCCCCCGGCGCGGAACCAGACACCACCCCCCCCCCCCCCCACCCAACCCCACACCCCCCCGCCCCACCCCCCCACACAAACCCCCCCCCCCCCCCCCTCCCCCCCCCCACAACCCCCCCCTCCCCCCCCCCCCCCCACCCCCCACCCCCCCCTCCCTCCCACCCCCCCCCCCCCCCCCCCCCCCCCCCCCCCCCCCCCCCCCCACCCCCCCCCCCCCCACCCACCCCACCCCCCCCCCCCCCCCCCCCCCCCCCCCCCCCCCCCCCCCACCCCCCCCCCCCAACCCCTCCCCCCCCCCCACCCACCGTCCCCCCCCCCCCATCCCCCCCAATCAACACACCCCCCCCCCTCCTTCCTCCACCCCCCCACCCCCTCCCACAAATAACCACCCGCACCTCCCCCCCCTCCCCCCCCCCTCCCCCCCCCCAATCTCCACCCCACACCCCCCCCCTCTTCCCACCACCCCCCCCCCCCTCCACCCTCCCCCCCTCATCCATTCCATTCCCACCCACCTACCCCCCCATTACCCCTCCCCCCGACCCGACGCCGCCACGGAGCCGACCCCCAGCCCACCCCCCACCCACCCCCCCCACCCCCACCCCCACCCCCAGGCGCAGAGGGGAAGGGCCCAAAGGCAACCCCCCCCCCCCCCCCCCCACAGCCCAACCAAAGGGCAGGGAAGACCCCCCCCCCCCCCCCCCGGGGGGGGGGGGATGAAGAAGAGCTCCCCCCCCCCCGGGGGGAGAGATAGGTGTGTAATAAAAAAGAAGGAGAGGGGGAGTGGGGGGAGAGTAAAGTTAAAAAAGGACAGGGAGTTAAGTATTTGAAAAAAGGGGGGGAGAGAGGAAGAGAGTGGATGGCGAAGGGAAAAAAACCTAGAGGGAGGGGGGGGGAGGGGGGGGGGGGGGGAGGGGGAAGAGGGGGGAGGGGGGGAGAGCGGGAGCCACAGGGGGAAGAGGCGAGGGGGGGGGGGAGCCCCAGGGAGGGGAGGCGGGGGCAGGGGGGAGGAAAGGGGAGGGGGGGAGAAGGGGGGGGGGAGGAGGCAGAAGGAAAAAAAAGAACCAAATCACTACATCTATTCACCCCCCCCCCCCCCCCCCCCCCCCCCCCCCCAACCCCCCCACCACCCCCCCCCCCCCCCCCCCCCCCCCCACCCCCCCCCCCCCCCCCCACCCCCCCCCCCCCCCCCACCCACCCCCCCCACCCACCCACCCCCAACACCCCCACCAGCAACCCCCCCCACAACACACCCCACCCACCCCCAGGACAGGCCCCGGGCAGCGACAAACACAGCCACAGGCCAAGACCCCCCGCCCCAGCCCCCAACCGAAACCAGAGAACAAAACCCAAAGGAGACAGAGCAGGAGCGAAAAAGGGGGAGAAGAGGGAGCAAACCCGAAAACCAAAAACCAGAAGCAAACAAACAAACAGAAACAAAAACAAAAGAAAACCCAAACCCAACAGAAAAAAAACCGGAAGAAACAACGGAAAAACCCCCCGAAACCACAGAAACACAAAAAAAAAGCCCAGCACAACCCCCACCCACAAACAAAACACACCCCCCCCCCCCACCACCCCCCCCACCCCAACCCCCCCCCCCCCCCCCCCCTCGCCCCATCCTGCCACCTCCCAGCAGGCCCACGGTGAGCCTGCAGAGGACTGAGCTGTGCTTGTTTGTCCCATTATCTGCACGTTGCATTGGGAAAACTTGTTAAGCTCCGTTAGAAACTTCTTTGAACACAGATAATCTAACATTAAAGCCCTGCGTACACAAGTTTTAAAAACTAATAACGTTAAAATTATCTAAAAACACTGAGCTGCTTTCTGACGAAAACCACACGAATGACAAAAAGAAAGTAGAAAACAATCTGGTGCCTGCTGTTAAGCCTCCGCTTCCTCTATTCCAGTGTTTACTGTCCTGCTCCTCATCATCATCCTCATTCACTCAGGCAACTCACTCTGCTACATATTATCCATCTGCTGGCCTTTTGACTCCCACAATATGTCACCATATTCCGCTTCCAGTCCGACAGACTCCTGAGCCTGGGGGTAGACGAGCTAAACTGTGGTGGGTGGTGACGCTGCGGCCATGTTTCTGTTTTCCTCAGAAATGACACTCACACACATAAAAAAGGAAAAAGTTTGACTTTGTGACCGCTGCGATGACTGATCTGACTGCTGTGACTTAACGGGAACAAATCCCCGCAGCCAGGGTCGGAAATGTGCACTTTCAGAAGTTAGCGGATGAATACGGGGGGGTTAGAGCGCCGCGTTCGGATGCAGGTGGAAATAAAAACGCTTCCTGTTTACACCAACATCTTCTGTCCTCTCCTTCCCTCAGGCTCCCCCAACTCTCTTGACTCGTCCTCTCCTGATTTCCGTGCCCTCCCCATCATTTTCCTCCCTCTGCTTCTCCCCCCCGTTGTCTCTGGTGTCCCCTCCCTCCCACACACTCTCAAGGTCAGCCTCCCGCTCGCCTCTTCGCTCAAACACACCCGTTGTCCCTCGGCTGCTTTCTTTCTCACACTCGCTCGCTTTCATCTCCATCATTTTGGATGTTCCCCTTCATCTCTTGCCCCCCCACGCCATTTCTCCTCGCTTTCATCTGCTCCTGGCCTTGAGTCGACCATCCTCAGATGCAACGGCCGACTGCATGGCAAATGCTCCTCAAAGCCCTGCTCCTCACAACTCTTCTTTTTTTAAGTTTCCCTTTAGAGCAGCCGCCCACACACTCATGTTACTGAGACCATCTTAGATGGGTCCTTCAAAAAAAGTCCTTGTCTTGAAAAGCCTGGGGGTTGTGACACATATGTGGCCCATAAATGCTTTGAAAAGCTGTTATTACTTTTGTTATGTGGTACTCTTTAAAAACTGTGTAAACTATCCACGGTTACACGCTCGCCTGGTAGCAAATTCCCACTCAGCTGCAGTCCAGTGCAGCTGAATCACAAATAAAATACAAAGACATGAACTGCGCATCATGTTCTGCCATATTCATTTTTCATTTCGTATATGAACAAGCAAGAAACATAACCAAAAACAATATAATATAGTAAATGCACCAAAAGTAATAATAAGTAGATAATAATAGATAAAGCAATAATAATTTGAAAATAGATAAGTCAATAAATCAATAATAACGTACATTTAACTAATTTTATGTACAAAAAGGAGTGGGAGAAGTACAAAAACTTATTAAATCCCACCCCTTAAAAAAATAAAAGAATTTTGTTTCACATACAGAAATGCAAAAACCTTTTCTTCTTGTTCGCATCCTTATTATTTTGAATTCCAAAATATTTCTTGTATTGTGTTGCTTATCTTTGATAGTAAATAGTTTTTGTACATTTAGAGGTAATTAACTGTTTTTTGCCTTAAATAAATTTGTGCTGTCTGCAAATCCACCAGATCTATAAATTTAATTAATATTTTCAATTTTCATTCATGCATGTGCTGCACATCAAAACCTTTTCATGCAAAACCGCACCATCTACAAAGAAGTTATATTTGCAAAAGAAAAAGTAACTGTTGATGTTCCTCTGATTCAGACTTTAAATAAAGATTCTCTCTATGTGAGGGAAAATTTTGCATATCCACGATAAGCTTTCCAATTCATATAAAATGAATAAATATCCTGCAGAACTGAACATCTTGTCATTTCATGAAATAGTATGCAGCACTTTCTCTATAAATCATAATGTTTACTGATTAACTAGATCTATTAGTGAAGTCGGGGCGAAGGCAGAGTAAACACTGCACTCATAGTGGCCATTAATTAAGGTTTCAACAGGAAAGAACATTTTAAAATTCATCAGTGATGGAACCATGAGGGAACACTGAACACTCCTTCATGATAATTACTTTTCTTCTTATAAATCGTTTTATAGAAAAAAAAAATGGCTCAGTCAGCTGGCAGCAGCGGAGTAAAGGTTAGGAGAGATGGGATGTGGCGTGCAACAAATGACCTCCTGCAGACATGAACTGGAATCAATGCACTTCATGTTCAGCTCTTTAACTTTTGGGCCATTAACCTGCAGATCTCTGCAATAATCACTGTTTCATTCACCATCCTTTCTTTTTGTGATACCATCAATTATTCATCTGAACCGAGCGTCGAATATTGCATCATGGTCTTTGCTACAGTTCTTCCCGCCCAGTTAAGGGACCTTGGTCTCATTTAGGATAAAAAAAAAAAGGATATTAATTGTGCAAAAAGTGGAAACTAAAGGAGTGCATTCATCAGGAAGCAGCCTGCTGGTTGAACAGGCACAAATCAGGACAGAAATGGACTGAATCCAAATTGCAGCAAAGTTTAAACCTGCTCCACCTCCTCACATGCTGAACGCAACACATTTATTATCATTAGAAAGTAAAAGGCTGGTTTCTGGCCCTCCATCCTGATGAGTGCCCCCAGGAAACTGGCTCCCATATGACTCCTTTTCATCTCAAAGGAGAAGCTGTTCTACAAGCTTCTCCTTAAAGCTGAACCTGTCACCCGGTGGAGGAAACTATCTGGGTCAGGTCTCCTGCAGTACAGGCGAATCACAGGCGAATCACAGGCGAATCACAGGCGAAGCACCACGATAGTAGCAACCCTGTTTACGGAGGTTAGGGATGCTGCGCGTGCGTGCTGCCTTCGCTACTATCCACAGTGCTTCGCCTGTGATTGGCCTGTACTTCCGCGGCATATGAATGTTGCCTCGTCAGTCCTTCAATGTGAAATTGGCTTCTCATTTTACTCGATCAGAACGTGCGGGTCACGAAATGTAATTGGAAAAAATCTCAAGTTAATTAGTTCACTTCGCCAAGTGGTGCTAGTTGGAAACGTCTGATTACAGCAACTATGCTAAGCTAAGCTAAAGTCTGCTGCCAGTTTCAGAGAATGACTGGGTCGGGTAGAAATAAGATTTTGTAATACTGTGATACAGTTGTGTTTGAACCTTTACATGCCCTAATAATAAATAAAAATATTATGAACATCATGATATTGATAGAGAATATGTAATCATTTATCTAATTGTCATTTTATTGAAATGTTCCTTTAATATCTAAAGCACTTTGTGCTACTCTCATATGAAAAGTGCTTTATAATTAAATTTAATTCATTCACTGATTTTGTATTGTGGTTCAACAGAAATACTAAAAAAAAAAAAAAAAAAAATAAACAAAAAATAAGTATGATGCATGATGGGGCTCCTGAGCTAAAATTTTGTTGACCAACACTTTGAAGCAATCACTGCAATCAGGTGTTTTCTCTAATGTTCATAAAGACTTCTCACCTGTTGACAGGTATGTTTGTCACTGTTCCATGAGAAAGGTGCTTTAATTTGTCTGGGAGAGTTTTATTTTATTGTTTTTTTCATTTATTCAATTCAATCTTTTATCTCACTAAATTATAATTTAGTGATTTTTTATTTATTACTACTTTTTTAGTTTCTTTATTTGAATTACTGTTGTTAATCTAGCCTTTTCTCTGATGGGAGATTACTGTATGTAAACTTTCAAGTACAACTGTATATAACCAGATGTAACCAAAAACACAGATATTTGCCATTGGCCGCATCACCCAGCCCAAAGAAGGACCCAGCAGTGCTTCCAAATTGATTGTTTTTAATGTAGAAACTAAGAAAAGATTTCTAAAAAGTTCGTTTAGGTCACGGCGAAACGAGAAAAGGAGAAGAGGAGAGGAAGGGGAGAAGGGGGAGAGGGGGATTAACTTCAGATTTTTTTTGAGGGGTGAAATGGTCAGCAATGAAGCTATTCTTCTTAATCCTGCTTCATGGGGGTCTGCTGCCCCGCTTGCCTTCCTTATGCATAGCTAAATATAAACAATTGCTTTATTATTAGGACTCTGCAGAGCCTAATGAGAAGCTGACAAGTTGATTGGATCATGTAAATCGTGCATGAAAGAGCTGCACATCTGAGATGCCCCCCCCCCCCCCCAGTGGGGAAAAAAAACTGAAATAAATGACACATTTTGGACTTAATTGGCTGTAAAAGGATGCAAACATGTCTGGACTGACTTTTAAGTGATGTTGAATTTATTTATATATAGCCAGACTTGTATATTTAGAATATGATGGTCTGTCCCACATCATATCCAGCTCTTTGAACATGTCAGTCACTGTCAGAGCTTTTTAACCATTTCTGTCCTTTTTTTAAGTCATTTATTCACAACTGTCGCTCTCATTTTCCCCCTCTGTCACTCCACTCCCCAGACAAGTCTTTATTTTTATCTCTCGGTCCATAAATCTCTTTGAATTTGAACTATCACTTTCTCCTCCTCTTAGTCACTCACTCAGCTGCAGTTCCTCTTTTCCTCCCGCAGTTTTATGTCTTTCATGCCTTTTTATTCTATCGTTTTTTTTCTCCTTCTGTCAGTCCTAGCCGCTTCCTCGCCGTCTGGCTCCGTCTCCTTCCCCCATTTCTTATCTCTACCTTTATGCCACTTCATTCTCATCATTTGTCTCCTTTGAGGCCAGCACAGCTTACGTGTAAGTGTGTGTGTGAGAGTGTGTGTGTGTGCGTGTATGTGATTGGTTGTGTGCCTAAGCTATATAAAAGCAGCATACTGAGAAAATTAAAAAGAGATTTAACGGTTTTTGTGTGACAGATGGGAAATGAAGAGTATGTTGGTGCGTTAAAATAAGTTCTAAGTATTATTTTTGTATGTATGTGTGTGCGTCACAGACTTAAACCAGTATACAGGCAAGAGAGAAATATGACCAAGACGCAGGGGGAGAGGGAATACCATCACACGGATTTAAATAAGATGGGGTGAAAAGTGTGACGAATGGATGCGTGAGCTCAGGCATGCATGGACAAATCAGTGTGATATACACATGCGTATGTTATAGTAAAGGAATAGAAATCTGCTTATGCAGTCACATACAGTTGTGTGAAAATGTGTTTGCACTCTTCCTGATTTCTTTTTTTTTTTGTTACACTTATATGTTTCAGATCATTCAACAAATTTAAATATGAAACAAATATAACATAAGTAAACACAAAATACAAAGATTTCTTTTAGTAAGAGGGGAAAAAATCCAAACCTCCATGGCCATGTGTGAAAAAGTGACCCCCCCCTGTAAAAACATCTTTGGAAAGCTGAGTTCAATTTCTGTACCCACACCCAGGCCTGATTACTGCCACACTTGTTCTCAATGAAGAAATCACTTAAGTAGGACCTGCATGACAAAGTTAAGTCGACCAAAAGATCCTCAAACGCTAGACATCATGCTGCAATCCAAAGAAATTTGGGGAAAAAAAGAAAGTAATTGAGATCTATCAGTCTGGAAAAGGTTCCAAAGCCATTTCTAAAGCTTTGGGACTCCAGAGAACCACAGTGAGAGCCATTATCCACAAATGGTGAAAACATGGAACAGTGGTGAACCCTCCCAGGAGGGGCCGGCCGACCAAAATCACCCCAAGAGCACAACGACGACTCATCCAAGAGGTCACAAAAGACCCCAGAACAACATCCAAAGAACTGCAGGCCTCATTTGCCTCAATGAAGGTCAGTTTTCATGACTCCACCATCAGAGAGAGACTGGGGGGCAAAAATGGCTGCATGGCAGAGTTCCAAGACCAAAACCTGCTGGAAAAAGAAATAGGCTCGCTAGTTTGCAGAAAGCATCTTGATGATCCAAGCTTTTGGAAAAATTGGGCTGACGAGACAAAAGTTGAACGGAAGGTGTGGTCCCATTACATTGGGAAAGTCACGGATTTAGAAAGGACATATACAACAGTAAATATGGTGGTGGTAGTGGATGGTTGGGCTGTTTGCTGCTTCAGGACCTGGAAGCTTGCTGTGGTAAATGGAACCATGAATTCTGCTGTCTACCAAAAACCTGAAGGAGAATGTCCGGCCATCTGTTGGTGACCTCAAGCTGAAGCGCACTTGGGTTCTGCAGCAGAACAATGATCCAGAACACACCAGTAAGTCCACCTCTGAATGGCTTAAGAACAACAAAATGAAGACTTTGGAGTGGCCTTGTAAATGTCCTGACCTGAATACGATTGAGACGCTGTGGCATGACCTTAAAAAGGCGGTTCATGCTGGAAAAGCCTCCAATGTGGCTGAATTACAACAATTCTGCAAAGATGAGTGGAACAAAATTCCTCCACAGCGCTGTAGAAGACTCACTACCAGTTATTGCAAACGCTTGATTGCAGTTGTTGCTGCTTATTAGGTTTAGGGTGCAATCACTTTTTCACACAGGGCCAAGGAGGTTTGAACCCCCCCCCCCCCCCTTACTAATAAAAACCTTAATTTAAAAACTGCGTTTTTAAATGTGACAGACATGCAAAACATAAGAAATCAGGAAGGGGCAAACACTTTTTCACACAACTGTAAAGTACAATGTGATTTTTAGGATTAAATACATCAAATAAAATAATTTAACATCACTGTTATGGTTTCAGGTGATTTTAGATTCAGTAAAAGGTGAGAGAGGTGCTAATGGACGACCTGGAGCTGCAATAAGCAGGTATAGACAATGAATGGATGGATGATGAAAATGAAACAGTGTTTTCTCCACACTGTGAAAATGCAACCAAACTGCTAAAAGCTAGATCAAGAGGCCACGTTAATGTCTTTGCTCTGAAGCAGCTACTTCAAACATACAGTTTACATTCAGTAAAAGCAGCTCGGATAAAATTATCTGGCTTATTTCAGAGTTTCACTTCATTTCAAAAGGAATTTCACTTCATAACATTCAGTTTTTTACATAATCAAATGTTCAAGTGAAGGTGGTAATGGATGGGTTCAAACTTCAGAGCTTTTTTTTTTAAAGCAGAACTCGTCTCAGCTGGGCTCCCCCTGTGGCGTCCTTTCCTGTCGTGTTACCCCTTACACCCCACAGCACACAGACGGCTTCTTACCTGTCTTTCCTTTTTGTCCTGTTTTTTTGCGTTAGCTTGTTGATGCTACTTTGCTGCATTGGTGCAGCACCTCGTCTCCCTCTGTAAAGAAAGTGTTTTTTGAAACGGGCGTTTTGCGTTTTGCCGTGGATTTATTTTTCACTGGTGTTGGGAGTAGAGGTAAGAATCGACTTTTTTTACTTTTTGGGACGGAAAGTGATTTTGAGCCTGAAGAGTGATGCTTACCGGGCAGGAGGCAAGCTAGTGAATCACTTGGTCAGAAAGAGTTGGTTATGAGAGCAGGAGCCGGTTTAGGTGGTGTGAAGTAAGAAATGTTTTTTCAATTAGCGCTGGTAGTTGGTTCAAATAGAGCTGGAAGCAGCTCGATAGATAGGGGACCTGAGTACCGTACAGCGGTTTGTTGTCGCAAGTTCTGCTCGGGTCGACGAGGCAAAGTTGTTTTTAGCAGCTCGCAGGCAGAGGCCCCGGCGGGAGGGGGGGGGCACATTGAATCGCTCCGTAAACACTTTGTTTAGCCCCACGGGGATTCCGAAAAGCATTTATTGAGGTAAAAAAGTTACTGAGTTCTCCTTTAAAGAAACAGTGGAAAAACAAATCAGACTGTTCCAAATGAAAATAAAAAGTTTGTTTCAGAACAAAAACAGCTAAATTTTTGTCATTTAGCACCCCTAATGAGGGCTAATCTGTGTTCCATTTTCCTTCTGTCTCTTCTCTAAGCTCTCCTCAGCCAGTAAAAACCAGCAGCATTCTGACATCTTGTCTTTCTTTCTCCGTCACTTTCTTTCTTTTCCTCGTTTCCTCCAAACATGTTCTGTTTGCTGTTCATCCACAATGTCCTGTGTGCTGATATTCAGTTGCTGCCGTGTGATGCAGCACTGTAACTTTAACAAATTTAAACTTAACCATTTAATGTAAACGTACTCGTGATGCTCCAGGCTGGAACATGACTTTTTTATGTGTCTTTTCTCAGCATCGGGACACTGCAGGACAATGGTGACTCCAGGAATGTGCATGATGTTGGTCAGCGTGACATCAGAACGGGTCAGATTCACAGAGTTTTAATGTCAGAAATGTTTGTAATGTTGCTTTAAAGCTTATTATAGTGAGTAAGAAATCTCACCCGCTACATAAAGTGGTTTTTGTGGTCCACATGGTCAAATAATAAATCAGCTTTATTTATAGCACTTTTCATACCATTAAAAGCAACAAAAGTGTTGACATAGTAAAAAAAAATGTATTAAATAAAAAGCCTTCACACATCAGTAAACACACACATGCACACACCCAACCTCCCAATTCCACACCTAACTACAAACCCCCAACCTTTAAGTGAACAGGTATAAAAACAGTAACTGTAAAAACCATCTGGATGACACTGCTGTGAGGAAACGATAGAGTTTGAACACGGTGTTCAAACTCCTCTGGCATTCTTTCTACTTAAAGGAATAGTTCACCCACAGAATGATGTAACTTTATTTTCCACTTACCTTCATGGTGAGCAAGACTCTGGAGCACATTTTTAATATCTCAAGTGCAGCCGGCGATCAGGAAGGCTTCTCTTTTCCCCCTAACTTTCATATAATGGAGTTCGCCAGGGTCCGAGCCAAAAAGATCCATAAAAGTCAACAAAAACTTGTCAATATTCAAAAAAGTGCTCCAGAGTCTTGCTCACCGTAAGTGGAAGATAAAGTTACACCATTTTGTGGGTGAACTATTCTTTAAAAAAGTGCTCCAGAGTCTTGCTCACCATGAGGGGAAGTGGAAAATAAAGGTACATCATTCTGTGGGTGAACTATTCCTTTAAATAACTTGTTGCCAGCTGAAAGATAATCGTCCATGCAGTAATTATCCAAGAGGAGGCTCGTACCTACCTTCTTAGTTTAATCCAGGTGGTGACCCTTGTTTTTTGGCCAGGCAGTGTATTTCTGTAGGCTATTTATGGAATGGACTGAGAGTTCAGACGATTGCAGAATAAAACTGCTCAGACCAAATATTATTACAATTGTTCAAGCTCTGTTTTTATTTTGCAACTATTACATTTTATCCAAGGACGAAAGATGAATCTGAACATATGTTTGCACATTGAGACTGCGGCAACTGTGTCTCATTTTTTTGGCAATACAAAAAGAAGTGATGGCTGGCTTAAAACTTGGTGTGATGTAAAAATATCCATCACAGCTGGTACTTGAACTATTTCTTTTCATTCTTTATCAGATCTGCATGGGGTAGCTGCAGGGTTTTTGGTGAGGCTCCATCTGCCCACAGTCCCATTGATGGTGAATACTGCGCCACACAAGTATAGTTCATTAACCATTTAGTAACCCCCTGGTTTATGAATGCAAGCACAAAAGCATCTAAAAGCAGCAGCCGACATGAAACAAGAGGAAAGCTCACTGCCTTGGAAAAGTAGCTGAAGGATTTTCATGCCTGATGTGGTACATAAGTCCACATCGTTTGTGCTTTTCATTAGTGAGAAAGGAAACGTGGCCTAACATGAAAAGCTAACTTTAACACCTGATGTCTAAAAGCTCACGTGGAGATTACAGCAAAGACTGATTTGTCTTTACTTAACAGGAGAAGTACGTCTCGGTAATCCTTTCAAGTTCTACGCTAAAGAGTTTACATTTTGGATGTGTGTGATCAATTATCCTTATCCATCTATTTCATCTTAACCAAACTGTCTTTCTTCACACAACACAAAGCTAATTAGCTACCAAAAAGATAGCGCAAAGGAAAATATAACAAGCTAACACTTCCCTTTGCATGCTGGCTCTTCATTCCTTGCAGCAAATGACCAAAACGAGTTGACTCCAACATGCTTCCTTGTTCAAACTCGCATAATGTGCAATATGCTCTCTAATTCAACACCAAAGAAAACTATATGATTGTATCACACTTTTAGGGATCGTTATAAATGGCTGCTTTGCACCAATGTGTTCAATTAACGACCAAAATTCTAAAGTTTACAAAGTTTCCATCCTTACAAAACCATCACAAATGCTGCAGGCGAGCTAGCTGTTGAAGCTAATTAAGCAGTGATGTGTTTACAGCGTCAGGTTGACTCTGGGAGCGTACGCCTGCCTCACTTTGAAGGGTGAGAAGCTAACAAGACTTTTTCTCCCTCAACTGTAGCTTCAACACTCTGTTGCACCTCTGTGAAATCTTACATATTCAGCCAATTAAAATTCACAGCAAAGTGGGGCGGCGTGGTCGCCGAGGATGCAGACGGGTTGTTGGGCAAATTTCTTTGTTTAGTGTGAGATGTGATGCAACATCAGTCCACACGGTGCAGATGAGAAGAAGATAGACGTTCAGGTGACGAATTTAGAAGTCAACATATTTATTTTGAGCAGTAAAACTGCAGCCGTTTAACTCATGATTACATTCAGTCTACAATTAAGATGCAAATGAATGTTCGCTCTGCTGTTGCATGGAGTTGAGGGGAAGGAATTACACTTTTAAATTAAAGCAGAATTTAATTTGAAGGCGTTTATGCAGGACTACCTGTATAAGTAAAAGTTTAAATGCATAAATAAAAATGCTTTAGAATTTTAAAAAGCAGCCAGGCGTGATCGCCTCCTTGAAAGCAGAAGTTTTGGCAGTTCGCTGCCAAAACCTCAATGTAACACAATGCCAAAGAGGAAAGACATCAGCAATGATATCATACAAATAGTTGCTGCTGCCCTTCAATGTGATTTTTAACAATTTGGTGTCCATCATTCTACACAGAGAATGGTTATTCAGAAGTGGAAAACATCCAAGACATCTGCCAATCTTCCCTGGAATGCATTTCCCAGTGAGTTCAGCCAAAGGTCAGGCTTGCAATGCTCAGAGAAACTGCTAAAAACCTCGAAAGCCTCATTTCAGACTATAAAGGCCTCAGTTAGCATGTTAAAAGTTAATGACAGAGTAATTAGAGAAAGGCTGAGCAAGCATTGCTTCTTTGGAAGGATTGCAAAAGCAAGCTGCTTCTGTTAACAACATAGCAGCACAGTTAATGTTTGAAAAACTGCAACAAACTCCAAGACTTCTGGAAAAATGTTGGAAAGACTGCACAAAATTGTGCAGAATGCACAAAAACTAATCACAGCACATCACCATTTCATGCCAACTGCCCTGTTGCAGGGGGCAGTTTTTACTATTTTTACAGCAACAGAACTTTGGATACCAAGATATACTGGAGTTAAATAAGAGAACATCTGTCTGACAGCTAAAGCTTGGCTGAAAAGGCTCGTGCAAAAAAGCATGATCCTAAATGCAGCAGCAAATCGCACCACATAGCTGAGAAGGAAAAGAATCAAAGTGTTGACATGATCCAAAGTCCAGATGTCAACCTCATCCAAATGCTTCAGGACCTTCAGGGAGAGCTGAGCAGAAACAAATGCTGCAAACTTTACAGCCACACTGTGTGAAATCCCTCCACGAGCATGTCAGATGTAATGTCAGGAAACTATTACTTCATAAGGTCGCTTCCAAGAGCCATGGAATCATGAGATGGACACAGTTTTAACTAGTTTTATATTTTGGTTTAGTTTTTCTGTTAACACTGACATTGTGCAACATGTCAAGTAAAGATGTTCATCTCAGCTTTTAATTATTCTTTTACAAGGGAAAAGATTATTGCTGTTCTTTTAATATAAAATCTTAGAATTGAAAGAGGATGAACTTTCTTTTCCACTGCAAATACATAAGAAAAAATATTTTCCCAATTACAGTTCTTCTTTGTCTGTGATGAATTCTAAACCTTTCATTGAAATGTAAAATAACTAGAGGCCTCCAGCATGAAAATGTGTTTCAGCCACAGCAAGCAAAGAGACAAAAGGGCAAAGCACCACACTCACTTCAAATCCCAGCTTCATGTCAACATCAACATTAAAAACGAGGGATGTTCAATATGGGCTTTTTTTACCGATATATGACGTACCGATATTGTCAAACTCTTAATTTCCAATATCAACCAATACCAAACTATGCGGACAACTGTGAGGTTGCCTCTCTCATATATTTTAAGAGATACAACAAAATTCTGCTCCAAGAACAAAGATCCCAAAACAGCCATAACTCAGCCAGAGGAGTTCATTTTGGACATCTGGCTGCCAGATATCAGATACTAGCAGGTATTAGCCAACATGTGGCTAATTCTAATGTTTCTGACAACTTGGTAACTTTACCAATAACTCAGACAAACCAGACATATTATAAGCAGCTTCCAAGCCGCACCGTAGTCACATGACTCAAAAAGGAATGCTGGGATATGAAGTTCTTCCAAAATAAACATGGCCTTTTCTGTATTCTAAACTGGCGCTAATGGAACAACAAGATTTACTAACGGAATCTTGCGAGATCTCAGTGTTCCATTAGAAAATTTCACAAGATTTCATTAGTAAAAATATTGATATGAAAAAAACGATGCCAATATTTTTCAGTATCATATCTCAATGCTGATGTCAGACGATATTATTGGTCTTATAGATAATTATTGCCAATATTGACCGATATTATATGTAAGCCAATAATATCAGAGGGACATCAATATTGGTATTAGAAATAGTATCATAAAAACTAGATCAGATATTTTTTATATCACATGCTGATATCAGCTGATAATAATGGTAGGCTAATAATATCAGTAGGCTGATAATATCGGAAGGCTGATAATATCGGTAGGCTGATTACATCGGTAGGCTGATAAATATGGCATCTCTATTAAAAAACAATATTCCACCTTCACTTGTTCAGACTCTGCTGTGACAAATCAAACTGCATTTAGCTCCATGCTTCCTGATGAGATGCATGCATACAATTAAACAACATGTGAATAGTCTTTTTCCAAATGGTTACCGTACATTTCAGGTGCACACATTTGCACACTTAAGACAAGACAAATGAAGACTGCATCTCGTTTACCAGGCGATGTAGACAGGCTCTTATAAAACATGCATGGCATGTATTCCCCAGCTATCCACCTCCACATACACCCTCAAAACAATCTGAAAGCAGTCTGCAGAAAGGGCTGATTTGTGCCTGGCTGGCATGCTCCATCATCTTTTGACAGGCAATTATTATATCATGTTTCACACGCAAACACAGCGGCCAAAACATACGCAAAGGCTAATATGCAATCAGATGGAAAGCAGGCGGAGGTGTGCGCGCCACGTATGCCGCTCACATGGACACGCAGGTTAATAATTTACTAGCATGGTTAAGAAGGGAGCGCTCCCTCCTTATTAAATTATTGACAAGCAACATCTAGCCTCTCTGCTTCTGGCCTGAGGGACTGGGCTGGAAGGGGGGGGGGGGGGGGGGGGGGGGACGGAGAGGGAAAGAGGAGGACGACAAGAAAACATATGCAACCGGATAAAGGAGTGGATAAAGGGATGGCTGTGGAGGAGAAATGAAAGCAGACATGAAAGAAGAAACAACAGTGCATTACATCACAGAGAGGACTCCACCTGAACTTGAAATAAATCCCAAAAGCCTTTAACTTGGAATTTAAATGGAAGTGAGAGAGACAGGAGATGGAGTAAGGTAAAGAAGCGCAGCCTGTCTGTCTGTCTGTCTGTTTACTGCCGGGGGCTGCAGATGCAGGTTCATACACTGTTCATTTCAGAGCAATTACAGCTCGTTGCTGCCCTGCTCCAGTTTCTGGATGCACTGGATGATGCGTTCCCTGTACATCAGCCCACCTGTCCACCGAGAGCAGGGGCAGAGCTAGAGAACTCTGGCCCTCGCTGAAATCTGATTGGACACCTCGGATTGCCACCTCGGATCATTGATGTCACTGGAGGAAGACAGAAATGTCTCTCCAGACTTGCATGGAAAACCAGTGTCTCTGGTCTGAAGGTTACCTTTTGCATTGCATTTTTGCACACATGCAACTCTTTGATCAAGTTTTTATTCCTAAATTAACTTTCAATTAATTTTTTTATTTTTACTCTGGCTTAAAAAAGGTCTATTCTTTTATTATTTGAATTAAATTTGTTTTTGAAGGATGGAATTCCCCTTTTTGTGTCTGTGATGGAAAATTGAGCACTTTAAAACTTTTACAAACTTTTTTTTTTGGTCTCGTCTGTCCTGCAAGCTGCCAAACTGAATGTTTTTCTCACTTGACTGCTAAACAAATCTACCTATGGGTACAAATAGGCTCATTCCCAAACCGCCCCTAACACACTACCAGGTGTCACTCCCAATGAAGTCACACTCGCAGCGGTGGAGGTGCTTTCATCGGAGGTGGAGGGTAAAAAGAAGGAGGAGATGCCCTCTTTCCTCCACTGGAAAAAGAAAGCAGTTGTAACCATGGCAACAAAAAAAAAAGTCTGTGTCAAATAAATTTGTGCGGAAATGATAAGTCACACTCATGTGAAAAGAATTAAATGTGTTTATTTCAAATAACTTAAAATAGTTGGTCCACAACAAAAATTCACCGAACAAAAACAACAGTCAGCAAGAAATTCAAAAGTCAAATAAAAAAAATAAATATCAAATAATATATATATAATATCTATCTATATATATTATATATATATATATATATATATATATATATCAATATATAAGATAACTGAGATTTTGATTTTCTGTTATTATTGCCAAACAGGTGGAACGTGGCTGTTTCAGCCATCACACCTGCAGAAAAATGCCAGTGAGACTGCTTGCTATTTAAAGGTGATGGCTACAAATTTTTCATAAAACAATATAAAAAAAAACAAAAAAAAAACAAAAACATCCACAGAATGTGTAGAGGGGTTCAGAATAAAAGTATAAAAGACCCACAATGCAACTTTTAGCAGTTTTCTCAGTGACACGCCCCAATCGAAGGCTAAACTAGCATCCATCTTCATCGTATCTGTACTGATTCACTCCAGCCAGTCTCATCCTGACTCTTGTTCTGTCCCTTCCTCTCTTTCTTTTCCTCTCTTCCTCCAGTAATGTTTCCTTGCATTTCTTTCTCGAATCCAACATGATGCATGTTCAAAACACCCGCTGTGTTTCCAGGCGACTCAACCAATAGTCGGCTGGAACGTCACGGCCCCGTTCCAGATACATAAGTTGCGTTGTGCAGTTTCTGAGCCTCAGGACGCCGCTATGACGGCAAAAAAAAAAAAGCATGGAATGTTGGTGTGCCATCAAAATGAGTCAGAAATGCATAATTTTAAGGTGGAAATGTTACATTGTTGGTCTTTAATTTTAGCTGTAAAAATTACAGCATAGAAATATTTACTTTAGCACTTTTTACAGGAACAAGATATATAAATATTTACATCTGATTGCCATTTCAATGTCTACACAAAACAAATGTGTGGCATCAGCCTTAGTTCAGCAGTTGCTAGCTTATTTGCTCTGTGTAGAAACAGCATCTTCCTTGCCGTATTCATTTCTCAAATTTAAGTGGACAAAAAAAAAAGGAAAAGGGAAGGAGCAAGGGGGCCAGGAGGGCGGGGGAGGGGCTTTTTCCTCCTGGACATGAAAAAAAAACCTTTACAAAAAAATATATTTAAATAAAAAAAAGCTAATGTGACTGCGCCACCTACAGTTGGTGAGGAATTAAAGGCTGAACAGTCCACTCGCACTCCACCGTGCATGGTTTGGGGCAGCCCATAATATGGTGTAGCCTCCACAGGAACGCACATACGGATGGTTAGCGTGTAGCGGCTGGTTTGGGATTTAGCCATAGTTACCTGAACTTGACCCTTCATGATTTCCAAATTAGTGATTCTTACAGAATATTAAAATGTTGCTGCACGTCTCTTGCAGAGATTTTGTCCCTGTGTCGTACTTCCAGGCAGTGGTCCCTCAGAACAGACCACTGCCTCCACTTTTCTGTTTGTCTGTGAGCTTTTCCAGCAGCACAGAGTATTAAAGGGTCATTTTATGTCAGCAGAGTTTCTTCTTGCCTACCATGCAAACACCCAACAAAAACACACCTGGATATAACCTGAAAAGTGCTGCGATGCTTGTTTTATTGATCTGCCACCACACAAGCTGCCGGGCTGATCTGTGACAGCGGGATTATTCCCACACTGAGTCGTCTCCGCTTCCCCGCCGCCTCCTTCCAGACTGACCACAAAGCGCTAACTGCAAGTTCTGCATTTGCATTCTTCCTCGCAGCCCTTTCACTCCCAGTTAGCCGCTGTTTACATCAAACTCAGGGGAAAAGATCTGATGACTTCATGATTCGGCTGAATTCCAGTTTCGGGGCCATCGCTGCTTCAGGACTTCATTTAAATGTTTTCCATCCCACTGTGCTGAAATCATGTATTTCTAGGAAGTTTTATTTTGCTCCTGGCTAAATAGAATCTTTTAAAAGTCCGTGTAAACTAGTCCTGACACTAAAAAGGGAAAGAAGGCTGCTTGCATGCTCGGCTTAAGACACTTTTTCAGCCTTTTCTGATCATATTAAATCAAGACTACTTGAATAAAAGAGCAACTGATTAAACCCCACGGGTGTTTGCTTTCTGTGGTTAATTATCTTTCTCTCAGGGTTCCCACTCTTTTCTAGAAGTTGTTTTCCAGGACTTTTCCATGTACGAGTCAGTAAAGTACGAGTCAAGTTATCACAACATAGACTAATAACTTCCACCACAAGCTTTTGCAGAAGTGTCCTACAATTGTAGCTTATATGTTTTTACAGCGATGACGTAAAGACGAAGAAAAGACGAAGCAGCGATGAAGCAAAGATGAAACGAAGGCGAACAGGAGATAAAGCTGCGATGAAACGGCGATGAAACGGTGACGAAACGCTGGCGAAGCAGCGACGAAGCCGCAACGAAACAGCAATGAAATGGTGACGAAACAGCGACGACGCGGTGATGAAGCTGCAATGAAGCTGGGACAAAGCTGGGACGAAACGGCGATGAGAGGGAGGAAAAATCATTTTCCAGGACAACTCAAGCTTTTCCAGGTCATTTGACTTTTTCTAATTTTCCATGTGTTTTCCACAACTGGAAAAATATTCAATCATTTTCCAGGTTTTCCAGGACGTGTGGGAACCATGTCCCTGGCAAAGTCAAACTTTGTGTCTACAGCCTCCATGAAACACAAAGTTTCTGCTAAGCTTAATGTCTGAACAAAGTCTGGAAAGAAATTATCTTTAAAACATAAATTTACTTGGTTTCCAAAGGCTTCAAAGAAACCGGGGTTATTATGAATCATATTTCCTGGAGATAAAAAAAAAAAAAACTTAAAATGGGGCAGAAAATAATCGACTGCTCAGCTGTGCCTGGTGAGATCCCACTGAGCTGTCTGATAACATTCTGAGTTCACAGCTTCCTGCAACAAGTGTGAGCAGAGAGGAGAACATGGAGAAGCATGAGAAAGAACAAGAGATCGAGATAAAAAGGAAAAGTTTGAGCCTTGAAATAAGAACAGATCCACAAGCAATAGAGGATGTAATTACGCTACAGTGCAAACAAACAATGAAACCTCATGTTTGCATCAACTAAACATCCCAGATCTAATTTAAGTCTCTCAATGCTTCTGCAATTAACGTGATGAATATTTGCATTTGTCACTTTCAGAGTGGGCTCTGAGTTCATGAGGTGGTCTTTTTGAGCGGCAGCTTGAAGGCGTGTTGTGTGTATAATGGCCAATTCCAGATAAGCGCCGTAATATTAAGCAGCACATCTCACAGAGTCTGCTGCACCGTTCGCTCACACAGCCGCGATATTGGAAGGTATTAGAGCCTCCATTTGCCTAACCCACTTGATGGATTTCCAGTGCTCTCTCATCCGTGTTCCCGGCACTCTGGGCGCTCACGCTCCCTCCCTCCTGCTATCTATCCATCCATCCATCACTCCTTCACCTCTGTCTAATAACTGTAGATAAAGGACCGGCCTTGCAGAGATAAAAGGTGACACTGACATAAAGAAACGGCATGAAATAATACTACTTTGGGGCAGATAATGTCATTTCTTTCGGCTGACTGTGTTCCAGACAGAAGCCGAGCAGGTAATTGAAGCAGGAAGCCAACCCCTTTCAACCCTCCCCTCAGTGTCTGAAATGCAGATCAGGCTCCATGATAGTGTCTCAGCTGCCTTGCTGGCTAATTACACTGTGAATCCCCGAGCACCAGTATCAGGCTGTACCCATAATGACACAGTGCCACACCACACCTTGTCAAACTGTGTTTAAAGTAGACTTGGGGAAAAAAAGGAAAAGGGAAGAGAGGCTGGAGGAAATTAAATTGCTCTCTCCCCGGTGCGCTCCCTATCTGCTTCTTTATCTCATTCTCTTCCTCCATTAATTCCCACCGTCCTCCTGTACGGCTCTGCTTGTGGCTATCTCTGCGTTTGTCAGTGAGCCTCTTTACGCAGCACATTTGCATGGATCCTGATTGGATGGGCCGTAATCAGGCAGAGGAAAAAGTGGAAATCCAAAATGCACGTTGAATGTTCTGAACTGCTGTCATCGAAATCTGTAGCAACATGAGCAGAAAAGAGTTTTTTTGTCCCGATCAAACCACAGCATATACACTAGCAACAGGTAGCAATGAGGTATGTAAAAATTGGTTTTTAGTGGTGACATTTCATGATAGAACAATGAAATCTCGCAACATCTTGTTGTTCAGTCACAAAATCTTGCAAAATATCTTTAGTAAAAATATTGATATGATAAAACAAATACCAATATTTTCTGATATCACATTTAAAGGTACAGTATGGATGTAACGATGACCGATAAAATGATTAACCGTGATAAAATATCGTTACAATTTTTCTGTCTGTTTAAGCGCCCTGAGGTGACACTGTCATGAATGGACGCTATACAAATAAAGTTGAATTGAATTGAAAGTTGAATAAAATTCCCAACAATTAGTAACACCGTTTCAAGTTTTAATTACCGTTAAAACTGTGATTGATTACTGCACTTTGAAAAACTCACTGTTATGTTGCTTATTGCCAGAAAAGCAGCAACAGTCCCAGTTTGCATTATTTTATTTATCTGAAAACATGGTGGAAAACAACAAAGGCACCCACGTGAACAGCTCTCTGGAGACCCCCCCCCCCCCTTTAAGAAGGTCAAAGTAGACGTCTAGACCCATTTTTTGGGGGGCATTTTTAAAGATGTTTTTGGGATGTTTCAATAACACTGGGTTTAAAATGATAACAGTGATCATTTTGGTCACTATAACCATGATATAAAATTTTCATATCGTTACATCCCTATGGTACAGTATGTAAGAATTACTGAAATCTCGTGGTAAAGATGGGTATTTGAAAGAAAATATGTTTTCTTTCAAATAATTAATTTATACCAAAGAAAATATTGGTATTGGTTTTATCATATCAATATTTTTACTAAAGAAATTTTGCAAGATTTTGTGACTGAACAACAAGATGTTGCAAGATTTCATTGTTCTGTCATGAAAAGATGTTTTCTTTCAAATGACTTCATATTCCAAGCACTGTTGTAAAACTACGGTGGCCGTAGGTGGCCACAATTCTCCCAGACGTTTTCATCTGTGAGTGGATCCAGTGGTCTCAGGTGTAGCTATGACTGGACTATGAGTAACTATTTTAAGTGTTTTAACTTATCCCAAACAGTGCCCAAACAAAGCTGGTACAGCAGTTTTAAAGTTCAGAGGGTTCTTACTTCAGACACATCCTTTTGTCTATTTAGGGACACCATAGTAAAAATGGCAGCACAAACATGCAGCCTCCATGTATGTGGACCCCAAGCAAGTAGATATAAATGACTCATTTGAATAAATAAATAAATAACAGCTATTCTGGTGAAACCATTACACATCAACAGAAACACAGTTTTGGATTATTTATTACATTTTTCTGCCATTGACCTTTGCTTTGCTTTTTTTACACGATACCTTTAAAAGCCAATATCTGCCAGTATTAGATTATTATATCAGCCAATATCAGTATTATTTATTGATATGTCATTAATATTGGCTGATATCTACATTAAAATGTGATACTGAAAAACATCAGTGTCTGTTTTATCATATCAATATCTTTACTAACAAATTCTTATGAGGTCTTGTTCCATAAGCAGCAGTCCAGCATGTATAAAAGTCCCTGTTATTGTGGAAGAACTTCATATCCCAGCATTCCTTTCAGGGTCATGTGACAACAGTGCAGCAGCTGCTGCTACAGACTGACTTGCTTTAAACCTGCTTATAATATGTCTGGTTTTAAGTTGCTGGTTAAGTTAACAAGTTGTCAGAAATATTATAATTAGCCACATGTTGGCTAATACCCGCTAGTATCTGATATATGTTAGTATCTAATACCTGCTAGTATCTGATATATGTTAGTATCTAATACCTGCTAGTATCTGATATATGTTAGTATCTAATACCTGCTAGTATCTGATATATGTTAGTATCTACTACCTGCTAGTATCTGATATATGTTAGTATCTACTACCTGCTACTATCTGATATCTGGCAGCCAGATGTCCAAAATGAACTCCTCTGGCTGAGTTAAGGATATTTTGGGATCTTTGAACAGTTTTATCTCTCAAAATATGAGCGATACAACCACAATTGACTGCATACTGTAGATCAGTATCTGTTGATATCAGATATCAGAAATTAAAAGTTGGCCAATATCTGTATATTGGATATTGGGGAAAAAAAGCCAATATTGAACATCCCTAGTTTTTAAGATGCAGAAAACTAAGAAGTTCAAAAAAGAAAATAAAAACATTTGCTTTTAAACAGGAGAGAAATGCACTACATCACCTTTGAGCACAGACTTTAGCAGCGCACGTGTAAAAGTGGCCAAGGTTTCATATTTCATGCATTATGTAGGAATACGCATGAATCTCAGGGAAGTCTCTCCCCCTCAACTCAACAGAGCGATTTCTTTTCTTTGAATTTTGAGAATAGGTCATTTTTACATGTGGCTGCAGCATCGGCCCTCCAGGTGAAAGTGTAATCATTAAACATGCATGATTTTTTCTTTTAATTTGACATCGTTTTTGGTTTCCTGGACACCTGATCCGTGATGATCTTTTCTTGGAGAGAATAAAAAGTTTCAGGTGCACCAGAAACTTTCTTTAAATACAAAAAAGGTTTGAGAAATCAACTCAAAATAATTCCCTCCAATAATTTAAAGTATAACTCGGAAAAAAAACAAATATATTTATTTCTTTTAACTCAACTGTTTGTTCACAATAAATCTTTAACAGCAAAAAAAGGGCTGCATCATAATTCATAAATATTAGATTTACTGCATTGTTGAATTTTGCATCAACTATATGTAGACAAAAATCAACAAAAACAGTGTTAATATCTGAGAAAATAATGAGGGTTGCCTTCCACTTCTCCACCTGTGCATGCTGCAGTGCAGACAGCCCTCAGTAATTTACCTGGCCCCACTTCCTTACAAAATCCCTTTGCAATACTCCAATAACATCATATATTTAGTATTTTCTACAGCTGTAATTATGAATAATAATTTCTCATAAAGTGCAGCAGAACCTCCCCCCAGGCCACTACAGAGATGTGGACAAACAAAAACTCTCAAAAGAACAAAACTATCGGTGATTAATAACCCATTTCATTTTTCTTTTTTAACCAGCTGAATTTTTGGATTCAGAATTCAATTTTAGAAATCTTCATCCTCAGAGAGAAAACGTAAGATCATTCCAAGCCAGGATTTCTATGACTTTTCATCTCATGGCTTTACCTCTGTCACTGATGCTGGAGTTAAAGGTCATAGCAACTTTTTTTTTTTTTCATCAAAACAATTAATTTTTCAAAAAATAATACATCCTCAGAAAGTCTAGATGGGTGCAGAATAAAAGTATTAATTTTACTAAAAAATGTTTTTATGGCATATAAATAATTGTTTTATCAATTTTGACAGGTCCGAAATTGATAAATCTGATTACCATGCCAACATCTACACGGGGGGATTCTGAGCATTAGCTTAGGAGTTGCTAGCTTGATTGCCTTGCGTTGAAATAGCATCTTTCTTGTCTTACATTTGTCGAATTCCAGCAAATAAAAACGAAGCAGGATGAGGGTGAAGGTAGCTCCTGGGAACATAAGTTAAACATTTGCTAATGCTGACTAATGGTTAGCTAGCTCTGTAATGTTACAACTGCTAATTAAGTAAGCAAGTGTGAGTGCTACCTACTGGTGGGGAGGAATTCAACTTCTAGCTATCAACTTCAACATAACAGAAGATGCAGTTTAATGTTTTGGGCTATGTTTGTTGTCTTTGTCATTTTTCCCATCTCATCATTTTGAACTCTGAGTTGTCTTCAGCCAAGGTGTGTGACTACTTCTCTGCGCCCATCATGCCTTTACTTGACCTGTATAGTAAAGAAACTGATTTCTCAGAGCTTGAACGGTTGAAAATGGTCAGATTGTGGTTTTCTACATCCTCACAAATCATTTGTTTGTAATGACGGGAGTAGTTGCAGCCTTTTATCCGGTCTTCTTGTGCACCCACCACATGAACCCACAACACAAAAGCCAATGTAGCCTGAATTTCTACCTTTTCTTCACTCCTTCTCCACAGTTCTAACCACTGAGCTTTGTGACCCTGCCATCTCAGGCTGGTCTCCTCTACCTGTTCTCAACATTTGTCCCAGGGGATGTTCAATATTGGCTTTTTTTTTTACCGATATCCAATATTTTCCAACTCTTAAATTTTAATATCAACCGGTACTGATCTATGCAGACAACTGTGAGGTTGTCCCAAAATATCCTTAACTCAGCCAGAGGAGTTCATTTTGGACATCTGGCTGCCAGATATCAGATACTAGCAGGTATTAGATACTAACATATCCAGATACTAGCAGGTATTAGCCAACATGTGGCTAATTCTAATGTTTCTGACAACTTGCTAGCTTAACCAACTACTTAAAACCAGACATATTATAAGCAGCTTCAAAGCAAGTCAGTCTGTAGCAGCAGCAGCTGCACCGTAGTCACATGATGCTGAAAGGAATGCTGGGATATGAAGTTCTTCCACAATAACGCGGGTTTCTAACATGCTGGACTGCTGATAATCTTGCAAGATCTCATTGTCCCATTACGAAATTCGTTAGTTAAAATGTCAGTCCGAAAAAACTATACCAATATTTTCCGATATCAGCTGATAATATCGAACATCCCTCGTTGTCCCTGTTTTTGGCTTCATGGGCATTTCCATCCTGGCAGGTTTTGTTTAGACTAAATTCAGCCCTCTTTTATTTCCAACCAGTCAGAAATGGCACATCATAACCTCGAACTCCTGTTCATGACATTAAATGCTGATTGCGCCACATAAGCATCATGGGGAATCTCTCATACTTGCTCACACTCAGAGAGGATAAAAGTTCCAAAAGCAGTGACATGAAGCTTGCTTCGTGTCTGTCTTTGCCTTTCCTCTCTGCTTGCCGATGGAAAACAACGTGTCCTTCTCACTTCTGCCTCGCTGTCCTACTTGTTCATGCCAGCCCCTAAGGGTGGCTGTCAGTCCAGAACATTTTCTCCCCCCTTTCCTCTACAACAAACACCCCTCTTGCCCACTCTTCTTCTCCTCTTCTCCGCCATCTGTCTGTTTACCCCTCACATCGTATTCCTCCTTGTCCTGTTTTTGGGATGCGAGCCATTACCCATCATGTTTACAGGTGATGTGATTAACCTTCTGATTCATTAACCGGACGATAGCCCGTCCTAAGAGGACAACATTAATCCTCAGAAGATTTATCTGTCCTTCTTATTGTGTGTGTGCGCCCGTTCGTTTGCTCACTCAGTAATTAAACACACACATATGCTGCGAACGTGAATAATAAGCTCACGCACAAGGACAGGCTGTCACACACACACACACACACACATAAAAATTCAGACTACATGAAACACACACAAGCCATTCAGAAAAGTAATGTCCTGCCAGAGGGGACTGTGGGAAAATGAGTTTTTGGATGGATTATTGTGATGTTGTGTTGCCGGTTCCGTGCCCCGGCTCGTCTGAAGTGGCGCGCTGTCTGCTGTCCACATTACCCACGACGCTCTAAAGCTTCCGTGGTGGGGACACAGGATTAGTGGAAACAGACTTTCATGCCTTTCCCCGACGTTTCAAAATCCATGCTGGGATTTGGCGATCTTGCTGTGGCCATGTAATTATGGATTGTGTTGTGTCCCGCTCAGCGGGGGATCACGGGTGTGCAATTAACTCGATATACATCACAGTCTGGTAGCAGATTTATCCAGACTCCGGCTTGGAGGACTGGTGAGGTTCAGAAATGCTGCTGCAGGTGCGTGAGGAGGAGACCAGGAGCGGTAAAACTAAGCAGGGCTGATGTGTGTTTTAGTCTAACTGTTGCTCTTCAGGGATATTAGACAAGGGACTGGATACTTCTAAAACTTACGATCATTTCCCAAAGAAAATATATTGAAGTGTGCTCTATGATAAATTAAAGCTTTCCATCTTCCAGAAACAGACCTTTGCTGTTGAGGCTTGCCTCCGCTTTATTTATGCAGAAAAAGCTGAGAATCTTGCGTCTGACTGATGTGTGGTGGCAGCTCCAGATGCCGTCTGTGTGTTTTTCTGAGGGAAGGCTGGTGTTTAAGAGCATTCTTGTTTTCTTTTTCCTTTTTTTTTGTTGCCACCGTATGGTAAGATGCTTTTCAGGTATTAGATTGTGATTGTGGTGGTGTGTCTGTTTGCTTTGCTGACATGTGGTAACAGGGATAAAAAAACACCGGGTTCGAATTTCATTCTCTCGTATTTCTCCCTGAACGCCTCCTCAGCTTTATAACACAATAAATATCTACTGTATATGAAGCTGGAAGAGTCGGCTGTGTGTGTCCAGGCTGTGGTGCATTCAGGTACTGAGCAAAAATTAAGGCTATTATCAGTGAAGCCTCAGAAGTTAAGAGTTAGGCTAGATCGATATTCGCTGGACATATTTGCATTTTTTTTTCTGGTATCAGCATTAGCCAATGCATGGGGTGTGCTGGCCGGTACCATTTTACAGACATTTTTTGAAAAATATCCATTTCATTACAAGTTTAATGTTTCTATGTAATAATTTCTGCTTCTTTTTATAACACACATTCACACACTTTGTACTTTTTTTACACATATATATATATAAATATATTTAAAAAATATATGAGAACCAAGTAAACATAAATACAAAATGCACTCATGTTATGTTCGAAAGGAAGTAAGAAGAAGTAAAAAAAATATTAAATCTTACCCCTAATCTATATATATATATATACACACACATCACCACACATGCACACGTGTTGGTTTACTGTATGAATACAAATACACACACATATCTATATCTATCTATATATACATATGTACAGTATCTGTATATACACACCTATATTCTCACACAAACCTTTTTTCCCGTCTTTACTTCCTCATTCCCTTCGATTCATAATGGCAGAGCAATTACCCCCAAAGTGCCCAAAAACCCCTCAAGCCCCCTCCTCCCTGTATCTTGTAAAAATCATTTCTTTATTTGTTATATGAAAAGAGTTGTAAATTTCTCTTTCATTGTATCCTTCATTATATTAATTTGAGAGTCGAAGGCAGTATCGGCCCCAAATATCGGCCCCAAATATCAGCAAGTTGCATCGGCTGAGGCTGATGAGAAAGTATTGGAATAGTATCGGCCCTAAAATAATCTGTATCGGTCGATCCCTAAGTTAAAAGGAGGAAATTAGAAGAAGCATCAAGCAACTACAGCATCTCTGATTATTCTAAATATTTGTTTTAATTAATGTGTGACGTCTTTGTTGCATCCCGGCATCAGTGAACTGACCACACACACACCATGTTTGCTAATCCATGAACTTTGGTGCTATGAAAGGGAACAAAAGGCACAAGAGACAAAATATTTAATCTTTTATTAGTCCAACTGTCTGTGTTTCTGACCCCCCCCCCTCTCGACAAATAGAAATATTTTTCCGAATGCAACCAAGCGTGACACCAGAATTTAATTTTGGTGGGGAATAAAAAAGAAAGGATTATTCTCCTCTGCTGCTGCACCATTTCACACCAGCCTGAAAAGACAGTTAGCGTCTTCCATTAAAGGGAAAAAAAATCTTGCCTGGTGCAGCTTGAGGATTTTTTTCCCCGAGTTGCTGCCGGTGAATTCAGCAAACGCACGCGGGATGATAAAAAATGTCAGCTTATAAAACTCGGTCCCCGTGCTGGCTGGCTCCTCTAATAGAATTCCAGAGGAGACGATATCTATAAACAACAGGTGTAGTAATGATTTCCCTCTATTTCAGCTCAATCCATCAGTTCATATTAGCAATTTAGAAAAAAGGCTTTAGTCCGTCTTGTGGCCCCAACTTAAGTCCAAAAGAAAGCTCACAGTTGTACGAAATCTCCGGCAAAGTTTCACAGCACACTATTAAAATCATTAAACAAACTCGTTAGATGTCGCAAATCACTTCACAAAGTCTGTGGCTTTTTAAACCAAACAGGAATATTAGGTTTGCTTCAATGGGAAAAATCCTGAATGTGAGGGGAAAAAAACACATCATGGAAAAGGAAAAACTCCATAGCACTCTCCTAGAGGAATTATAAAATGCCTTTATTCAAATGGCGTAGTCATAGTGACTTATCAAAAGCTCCGACGCGTTTCAGCCCCCTGGCCTTCAGCAGTGAGTCAAAAGTTTCGACCTCAGGGAGTTTTGATGAAGCCATTTATAATTTCTGTCATCTCTTTGTTTATTACTCCTACTGTAAAGCACTTTGTGTCTCCGTTTGTTTCTGTAAATGGCCAAATAAATAAATGATTTGATTATGTAATTCCCCTCGGACAGTGCCTTGGAGTTTTCCCTGTTTTCTCGTTTACTCCACCACATCCACAGAGACCTCAGACACCAAAGAAGCAAGAATCCAGGAACCATCCAGAACAATTCACGGTTCTGGGATGTGCAATACTAGCACCTGTAGAGGTGCTGGCTTGCAGCACACCTCTTTGGGTCACATTAAAGATAGTTAAAACCACAATATCACAATCTGATTTAACACAATCACATCCATTTAAAGATACATGGTTTATATATCGGCTTGATATAGGCTTTAAAACTGAAAACTGATTTTTTTTTTTTTTTTTCTTTTTTGAAATACTGTGATGATCCCTGAGGGGAAATTAGGGCTCTGCATTTCACCCACCTCTGTACTGTCAGTACCAGAGAGCAGTGGGGCTGCTACTTAAAGCGCCCAGGGAGCAGTTGGTGGGGTTAAGCACCTTGCTCAGGGGTCCACAGTAATTCAAGTTCAACATCAAAAATATCAAGCATACCCTGATCCTAGACATCTTTTTTAAAGGTGATAGCTATAAGTTTAATTCCTCCCCATCAGTAGGTGGCGCACTCACACTTGTTTAGTCAATTAGCATTAGCGACATTACAGAACCAGCTAACGATTAATTAACATTAGTAAATATAAAACTTTCATGTCCAGGAGGACAGCAGCAACCTCCGCAGGGCTTCTGAGCCCCTTTGCTACCTTCACCTTCATACAGCTTCATTTTTTGTCCGCTTGAATTTCAGAAGTAAAGCAAAGAACATGCTATTTGTGCACATAGCAACTGTGCTAGCATCTCCACAGCTAATGCTAATGCTGGAAAATCCCGATTTTGGTATGGTAATCAATTTAAATATTTTTTTATTAGCCCCTTTAAAACTGATAAAACAATTGTTTATTTGCTACATTTTTTTTTATTTTTTTTTGTAAAATTAAAACTTTTGTTCTCCCCCTTCTAGACGTTCCATGGATGGGTTATTTGTCAAAAAAGTCTTGTTGTGATGAAAAAGTTGTAGCTACCATCTTTAAATCTGTGGAAGTGGGAACAACATAAGGCCACGCCCACCGTGCAACATCCTGACATCTGATCGACAACCACCTGATCTGCAGCAGACGTATTTTTCCTTAATTTATCTCCAGAAATGGATATTGTATTCAGCTTCAATAACAGAATCAGTCATCAGTTATTAGCCAAATAAGTTGTAAAATATCGCCATAGCAGATATAGGCCAAAAATACAATACTGTGCATCCCTACTTCCATTTACTATAAATCGAATCTAACAAATAAACTAAAATGTCAAAAATAATTTAATTTCTGAGCTCAGAAAGTTAAATTTTTGGCTCATTGATCACTGAATGAGTGTAAAGTGATTAACTGTCACACCTCTGATACTAAGGTATGAACTACTTCTAAGGTCGTATGGGTACGTAGCGGAAGTGAAAACAAACATCAGCCAGAGTGCGAGGATGATACAGCCGCAGCTTTTCTGAAAGGATCTGACCTCCACACCGACTTTAAACACAACAGATGTTTTTCATCCCTGCTGCTGATTTTGAGTTACAATGATGCAGGAAAAGTAGAGCTCCAACAGCTCTGCAGATTATATAATGTCAGCCGAATTTCTGTGAAATCACGGGGGGGGGGTTGTCAACAGTTCATACTGTATGTGTTGTGTAGGTGGAGTCAAACTGTGAACTGTTGTGTGTGAAAGTGGATCCATTTGTGTGCAACGTGTGTGTTTCTGTCCATATGTGAGAATGTGGGAGGATGATTCAGACAGCAGGTGAATCACTCCAGGCTCAGCACACACACACACACACACACACACACACACACACACACACAGGGGTGTCAAGGCTTGCCTGCAGAGAAGATAGCACATAACTCCTCCACCCGATTTAGTCCAGTTAACCTCCAACAACACATGCAAACACACACACACACACACACAGTATCAAGCATTAGGAAGAGCAGAGGTTCTGCACCCCACAGGTCACACAGGAACTACCACTTAACCGCATGAGTTCTCCAGATCCTCCTGGACCCACATATGGATTTCTAAGTGTTTTATATGCACATTATAGTTCAGTCATGTGTCAGCGTCTTTGTTCGTATGACCTCAGTTTATTCAAATGCCATAAAAAGGTCAGCTTTAGCCCCGGCCGAGTTTGTGCTCACGCAGCAAACCATGACATGTATACACTCAAAAAAGGCACACACAGGCATAAACCCAAGATTTGCATCCATATATGCACCACATGTGCATCACTGTGCCCGAAGCATTTAATATGAGTGATGTCACGTTGTCACCTGACCACCAAGGACACGAAGCTTCTTCTTTGAGGTATTAGATAAAGCTTGGTGGGGTGGATGTGACAAAGAACGCAGCAAAAAGAAGTTAAAGGTTCTTTTTTTTCCCTTTTTATTAACATCTGACCTTAAAAACTTCATACTTCATTTGACAAAGAAATATCAGAGAAGGAAAAGAGGCTAAAAAATGTGGGTATGAGATCACTGAAGATGAGCATGCGGCACAGTTGAGCGGGTTCAAGATGTCAGCTGTTTCTGTAATTTATGATGAAGCTGGAACCAGACTGTAACATGAAACATTGCATTTTCAGTAGGGATCTACCGATACAGATTTTCTAGGGCCAATACCGATATTTTTTCATCAGCCTCAGCCAATGACCGATACAACCTGCCGATATTTGGGGCCGATACTAGGGACAGGCTATACTGCAATTTTTCCTGTTGATACAATACCAGTAGCTTAGGGTACTTTTTACATCCGGCTGATATTGATACTTTTTGTCCCTTAAAAGAAAATCACATGATTGTTCAGTTTGCGTTAAGATCTTGAATGCAAGAGCAATATTAGATATAAGTAAACTAAACAGAAGTACTGGAAAGAAATGCTTTTAAAATAATAATAAATTATAATGACGATAGAAATAAACAAAATTAAGATTAAAAACTTCTTTCAATTCTCAAATAACTTAAGTGCAGTCTAAGATTATTCAAATTTATTCAGTGGAAAAATAATGAAATAAAAATAAATCAAATAATAGTGAAAAAAGTAGTATGTCTATACTTTGTCATATTGTGAAATTAAGTTATGTGAAATGTGAACTAACTGCAAAGAAAAGTAAATTGTGATAAAAAAAAGGGGGGGGGGGGGGGGCAGTAATATATAAGTATTTACCTCATCCTGCTCCTTCTTGAACTCTAATTCAGTTGTGATTTTTGTTTTGCTCAGCTGTTCAGCTGTTTAACAGACATGTAAACAATGTTCTTTTTCTTTTATCTGTTCAGAATAAAGAAGAAAGAAAGAAATACTGTATATAGGGGTGGGAAATAATATCGATACACTGAAATATTGCAATATTTTCATATGCTGCTATCTTGACATTTAAAAACGCGGTATCGATCTATTTTATAAATGAAATTTCACGAGATTTCGTAACAGAACGATGAAATCTCGCGTGAATTCAAAAAATCTTGAGTGATTTTGTGACAGAACGATACAATCTCACGAGATTTCTTTTGTAAAATAGATCGATACCGCATTTTAAAAATATCAATATGATATCGACAAATGAAAATACTGTGATATTTCAGTGTATTGATATTTTTCCCACCTCTAGTTATATTATATATTTACTAAAACATAGTGTGCAATAACCTGCATTAAGGCACTGAAAGATACCAAAATATCATCGTCATCATCATCACAAACAGTAGCAGCATCATCTGATTGGCTACCACCATCATGTGACACAGAAGCTAGAATCTGGTGACTTTCACATCATTTCATTGTCTAAAACTCTTAGAAATAGAAACAAATTGCATGTTTTATTGCTGTACTCAAAAAAAGCATTGATTCTGATATTCTGTCTGGCTGGTAACAAAGAATCAACTCCAGGGCTTTGATATGTCCATTCATAGCCGATACTGCATTTGTCTCCAAAATTAATAAAATGAAGGATGCAATGAAAATAAATTTACAACTTCTTAAACAAAAAAAACAACAAGGCATCTCAAATAAATATATAAAAAAAGAAACAATGCACTTCTAGAAATAGAAACATTAAACTTTTATAAATATATGTATTAAAAAAAAAGTCTGTGAATTATGCTGAGAGCGGGTATCGGCCAACACACCCGGCGTTGTTGGCCAATGCCTATATCGGCCTAAAATATCGGCCAGCTGATGTATCGGTCTGTCCTTAACTTTCAGGATGGACAAAAATAAACAAGCATATTCAAACAAGAGTCTGGCTCCAATACATGTTCCTCTCAGCCAATCAAACTAAAAACTGCATCTATCAGGAGACGTTTGGCTGCATCGTTTGCTCTTAAACTATCATCAGGAACATAAACCAGCTGTCACGTTTTCATCAGGAAAACAATTATTTGCTTTTTCCCCCATTTTCGCACTGTCAACCTTAATTTTCAACATCAATTTCTGAAGGCATTACTGATGTAAACAGCCTCAAATGTACGTGAACACTATATCTTAACTTTCCCTGTCATAAGCATTTAATCCAGTCAGGACCCCCGGGCTCCTTCAATCACTTCCTGAGTGAATAAAATGTCTAAAAACGTCGTCAAACAAATAAATCAGAGCCCAGCTGCCAGTGGGGTGACAGTCGCTCGGCAGGCAGGCGCCTTGGCACAATTACAGCCGAGACCTTTAACTAAGGACCTTGTCTTGAAGAATAATGTAGCTGTGCTGAACGGGAGGAAGATGGAGAGGCAGATTCTGAAGGGTGTGGTTCGCAGCAGGGCAACGGGGGAGGGGAGGGGGTCGAGGTATCAAAATTATTCAGGAAGACAAGAGATTAAAGAAGACCGAAGCGTGCCGGGTTGTTTTGGACATAAAATATTCACGACAGAGCTAAATGATTGATCGACAAGCAGGAGGCTTCACACTAACCCTCATCATCTGCATTTCCCATCAGTCTCCGAGGAGAACACAAGAGGGATGATAGAGAAGAGGACAAAGAGGTGAGAGTCAAAGACTTTCTCTTATTTTGCAACTTAAAATGCAGATATACGGATAAATACGGCATAGTTAGAGTAACAGTTTGCCTCCAGGTAAAAGCAGAGGGGGCCTTTCAGACGAGAATTAACGTGCAGTTAGTAAAAAAAAATCTGCGTGTGAACTTTCTGGGATGACAATCAACACACCGGTTTGCCAACACCTGCTCAATTTGACTTTCATGAAGATATTTTCACAAGTTCAAAACCCCTGAGCTGCTCCAATTCTTCTGCTTTTATCATCAGCCAGAAATGCATTTCTACTTTTAATCTTCCGTATCAGATAATTGCACAGGTCCCATGAATTTATGTAATCTGCATCTGTTGCCTCGGAGGACGCCGCTTCCAAATGCTGCAATCTGCTAGGTGAGGATTTATCCAGTTCATTGTTTCCATAAGAACCTTGATTGAAAAGAATCAAATTTAATGCAACCAATCCCCCTGACATACGATACGGCACAAACTCAGACTTTTAAGTACGATAAGAGAGCCTGGTCTGAGCACAGAGGAGCATTGTTTTGGTGGCATCTATGAAAGGTGGGCATGCTAATTATTTGAAAAGTCATTCATGTAGAACTTGGAACAAAGAAAAATTAACTAAAAACATAAACAGTGATAAATGGAAGAGTAGAGAACATTAAAGGTGCAGTATGCCAGAATTACTGACATATAGTGGTAAAAATATGCAAAGAAATTACTTAAAATGCCAGAACTCAGTTGTAAATGGATGGTGGATGGTGTCACTGACCAAATAAAGCTGTACTGCAGTTTGTTTTTTTATTATCATTATAATTTGTTATTGTTTCAAAAGCATTTTTCCGTAGGCTACGTCTGTTCTCAACCTTTACTTATATCTAATATTGCTCTTGCATTCAAGATATTAATCCAAACTGTTCAATCTGCTGATTTTCTTTTAATATCGATGGAAAAAGTACCATAAACTACTGGTGTCGCTTTAAAAGGAAAAAATTTGGTATCGCCCACCCCTAATAGTAAAACGTAGATGACTTGATGCTGCAGTGAGGAAACGATATTTGGGGGATCCGTTCACACCAGCAGCCCACCCATGGTCACAGAGGGCATTCCTGCAGGGACTCCCCAGATCAGGGCAGGGCGGGGTCCACACCCCAGCTGTAGGACCCCAGTCACAAAGACAGGGGCAGCCACTGCCCCCAGGACTGAACAGGCAAAGCCCCCCAGAGCGAAGGATCCTCACTGCCGTTAAAGAGAACACACAGAAATACAGTTTCTTTATGATATATTCAGTTTTTTTCATCGTTGACCTGATTTTGTTACAGATTGCATGTTTCAGATAAAAATGTGCACATGCTGAGTGATGACACTTATCTCTTTGTCTTTGGACATAAAAGCACATCAGAAAATGCAAGCAAACATCTCACAAAGCGCAGGAATGGGGTTCTGAGGCAGTGATGTGTGATGCAAAACAAACTCTGGACACACACACAAAACACATACTCACATAAAATATGCATAAAGATGCGCATGTGCGCTCAAACTCGCATCGGGAGATAGCACAGCAAACCTGAGCCTACAGGCTTATCTTCACCATGTGTAGAGAAATCACACACACCCACGCACACACACACACACACAGATTTGCAGGCTGGTGAAACCAAGCTGGCTTTGTGACTGTAAGTCCTGAAAATTAGATAGCTTGCCACTATTGTGCCCTACGCGCACAGATTATAAAGACACCTAAATCTTCTCTTTCCGTTGTTCCTGCCTCACCTCACTGCTGGCATGTGCCGCCACGGACTTGATTGCACTCATATGGCTGCGTGTGCGCGCGCGTGTGTGTGCGCCCTGATCCTCCGGATTTCCAGAATCACCGTTGCAATCTGTTGCATGGATGCATGCATGCATGGATGAATGGAGTGAGGGAGGAGGGAGGGATGAAAAACAGGGCACAGGAAAAACTAATTACAGAGCAGAAGGTCTCTGGGCTAAGACAGGCTCATTCTGTCCGTCTTTCTGTCCGTCAGCCGCTTGTTATCACACATATGCAGCGAAGGATGGGTGATCTCTGTCCTCAGCAACCTTTACCTCCACAAAAAGCCACTGCATGATTGGACAATCATCATCTTGCAGTCACCTCTGCTGTCGTAAAGGTGAAATACAAGTGGCTGCTTCGTAAAAGCCAAGGATTCTCCCCGAACACTCAGCAGCAACACTGTAGATCAAGAATATGCTGCGTTGCACACAAGGATAGAAAGAGAAAGAAATAAAACATTTGTTCGTGCAGACCAGAACAATCCCATGAATCTAATCTGACCTTATCTTTTCGCTGGAGAGATGTTTTGCGCCACAAACGCTTCCTGGAGGCATTTTCTCTGAACACCAGTTGCATCAAAGAGACAGAGCGTTGGTGACGAATAAGCAATAAATGAGACAACCCCACGCAGCCCCTGAATCTCAGCTGAACCGAGCATCAGCCAGCCATGGCCACTGAACTCACAGGCTGCTTTCAGGCCGGAAGACAATAAGAAATACGACAGCTGCTGTTTTAGGTTTCTGTGATGTGACATTTTTCCCCAAATGCAGGGTGTAAATGATCAACAGGTCTGTGAAAGGACATATTCCAACCGAAAAATGAACGGTGGAGATTAGGGATCGACCGATACAGAATTTTTAGGGCCAATACCGATATTTTCTCATCAGCTCTCAGCCAATGACCAATACAACCTGCCGATATTTGGTTTAACCTTTTCTTTAATTGGAGGCTATGAATAATTTTGAGAACGACTGTATACAAAAAAAAAAAGTCTGTAAATTATGCAGAGTGGGGGTATCAGCCAACACACCTGACATATCGACCAATGCAGCAAAAAACTGCAAATATTGGCTTAAAATATCATCCAGCCAATGTACAGTATTGGACTATCCTTCGTGGAGATGTTTCTGCATCCATAACTCCACAACAGGTGTGGGCACCAGCTCTGTTGATGCTTCAGTGTTTAAAAAGGTGCAATAAATTCACCCAACCAACACAAATCTCAAGTGATGAAATGAAAGTGAGAATTAATGAGAATAGATGATGAATGATGAGCAGGCCGCTGTCGAACAAATGAGTAATGTTCGTTCAGTCACATTAAATCAAACCGAATACATGATGCATAAGCTTTCTATGACAGAATTTAATTGTGAGAAATATCACAGTTTAAAGCTCAATGAAACACAGCTGTGTGCAGCCCACACTCACCTGCTGCTGTTTTCTGCCCATACATCATCATTTTCACCACATCTCCTGTAAATTGATTTTTACGTACAAGGTGAAAGTGTGCAATGTATACTGAAAGCACCGTATACTTTCAGTGTGTGTTCAGACTGCTCATAAACGGAGAATCACCGCTCCATAACAGAGAAATAACTCAGAAGATGGCAGAAGCAATCATGCTGCGCTTCACCTCAGGGATAAAACACAAATTACGTGTACTTAGAGTATGTAAAAACTACAAACTCATCATCATGTTTCAGCCAAGCAACGTACCAAAACAAAAAGTGCTTTCTCAAATACCATTTCTATTGAGAATAAAACATGATCCTTAATATGTTTTTATATTGGTGAACAAGCAGTGGAATGGAAACCGTGGAGAAGCACTTCAGCTTTAGCTGCTGCAGTCAAATGCAACTGAAAAAGGATCAAACGTTCAGGGATAGTTTGAACATGTCACTGATGTGGGCCGAAACGCTCCCCAGTATCAGATCAGGTTTCGTTTTAGTGACTGATCAAATTTATTCAGAAAATACTGACTAATTTGATATCAGCTAAACGATAGTTTTTCGCATTCCCACTTTCAGGGATTCATGCCGGATAAAACGAACAAATCCTGTCCATGTGCAAGTTGCATCAACTTCAGGGGCTGGAAATAGCAACGGGTTTATGTTCACTGTTACAATGTTCAAAATTATTTACCAGCAATTAAAGAAAAGGTAAATTAAATAAAAGAACTAAAAAATATAAATCAAAATTTTTGGTATAATTTGTTTTGAATGGTGGTTGAAAATAATAATAAAAAAATAAAATAAACAAAACTGCCAGACAAATTAGGCACCTTTCCCACGAACAGTAGACAATATGTCAACAGGTGCAGACGCCTTTTTGAAATTAGAGAAACCTGTTAAAGTGTGCTAAAAAATTTTGCTGCGGAGCCCCATCATGCTTGTTTACTTGTTTTATTTTTTGTGTTTGTTTCATATTTCTTTAACACAATTAAAATTAATGTCATGATTTTCAAAGAATTTTAACTTTTGTCTTTTAATCTTATTTAATCCTATTTTTTTTAATTTGAGGGTATGAATAATTTTGAGCACAACTGTACATGACTGATGCAATAATTGAAAATGATGCAATAAACAGGTCAATAGCTTCTACAATTAATGCATTCAGATTTTCCTCTGCAAAATTTGTAACTGAGGCAGCACCTATGGTCGGCCACAAGGGGGGCCGCACATGGCTTTAACTAACTAGGGGTTCCCAGATTATTGACAAAAACAAAAAATACATTATAAATCAGGGCTGTCAAGTGAATGGGCTAATACAAAGAGATAAATCTGTCAAATTAACCTGTTATTAACCTGTTATCATACTTATTAAAAATCTGAATTTGGCATTATCACAGTGAGATAAGTTGATTTTAGGATTGTAGATGGTTTGAATTAATGTTGAACAGAATCCACTAACACACTTTGATCATATTATAAGCTTCATACAAGCCTTGCGGCTGACTCACATCAGGCCGGTGTGCTGCATAATGAATGAAATACTAATTAATTATCAAATGAATTATCATTGAATTATTAATCATTAAATCAATGAACTTAAAAGAGTCAGATTCTTATTTAAATATGAGCAAATATGACTTTGTGTCCATGAAAAACAGTGATGAGTTTCCTATTGATTAGCATGAATGCTAACTTAACATTGAAAAGCCCATAGACATGCTAACACAATTAGCATTGCTACCGTCGTCAAAATGTTGAACACAAACAGCCTATCAATGAACAAACGTTTATCACTAATTCAACTGAAATCAATTAAACATCACTGATCATTTACAGACACGCTATGTACAGAAAACTTGCAAAAGATGATGAAAAACATGAAGCTGCAGTGCAGGAATGTCACTACGACAAGTTTGAGAGAACAAAAAAGTCCTGTGTGGCAATAAGATATGGGCCTACTGTTGGCATACAGGAGAAAACTAGATGTGTTGATCTAGTTTCTAATAACCAGATAACCAGTATCCTATCAGATTATGCCGTCTACATGATCCACTGAATAATTGAAGAACTTCAGAAATCAGGCGACGATCAGATTTTTGTTGCACGTGTAAACGGGCTCATTAGTCCATGCTGAGGAAGAAAAAAGACTCATCTGTGTGTAGTTGTTATTTCACATATGGAGTAAAGGATAGGTGACCTCTGACCCAGCAATTTTTACCTCCATAAGAAGCGACATGATTGGACATCGTCGCCTGTGAAGGTGAAATGCAAGTGGCCGCTTCAGCTCAGTGCGAGTCTTCACCGTCACTTTGCTTCATTTTTGGAGTGTTTTTTCATGTATTTGTGTGTCTCTGCACTTCACTTCAGCTCATGGTATGACTCCTCAGTTGACCCCACTCCATATCTCCGTGGAAAACACAGCTCCATGTAGCGGCTTTCCAAAGAATGAATTTTTCATGCTAAAACAGCAGCATTTGTTTGTGTGTGTGTGTAGGGGGAGAACAAACAGGAAGGAATGCCGAATTAGACACAACAGCGGGGAGGAGAAAAAGTGGTCGTTTCTGGGGGAAAAATAATGAGATTATGGTGAGCGAAAACTTCCCACAGTTCCTTCTTTTCTTAATATGTTCACTTTTTCGTCCTCCAAATGTCTCCATAGTGAGGGAACCCCTTCACACAAATAATCATGTTCTCAGCCTTACGGTCAGAGTGATTGTAAGAGTTAAAAAAGACAACTGGACTTCACTTTCTTGGTTGTTAAAGATGATTTGCCTCTGGTCTGAAAGGTTGTCAGGTCCATCAGGTTAGCCACACCTGGGAATAACTGCAGAACACAGCGGGGGGCTGCAACCTTCACCATCCGAAGAGCAATTTTTCACCTCAACCCAGCTGAATAAGTCGTTTAGAGCCACAAATGTCCCACAGTCTTTTGAAAAAGAAAATTGATACACTTACTAGAAAATTCATTTTAAAGACAGACTACAGAATTTTCTGCCGTTTTCTCAGTTTAGCCCCCTAATGGCGGCTAAACTAGCATCCATCGTCATCGTACCTGTACTGTGATCACCCAGCTCAAAGACAGTCTGATCTTGACTCTTGTTTCGTCCCTTCCTCTCTTTCTTTTCCTTTCTTCCTCCAATAATGTTTCCTTGAGTTGCTTTGCTGAATCTTCATGATGCGCGTTCAAAACACCTGCTATGTTCATATCTGTTTGTTAGCACGTGAAGTGCACAACCAATAGTCGGCTGCAGCGTTGCACTGTACGGTTTCTCAGCCTCAGGACGCTGCTGGCCAGTGATGGCTAGAAAATGTGCAACATGAATGTTGGTATGCCATCAAAATATGACAGAAATGGTTTCTTTTAAGGTAAAAAAAAATACATAGTTGGTCTTTAAAGGTAGAAGTTTTATTTCTACTTTAAGGTTTTGAAATAAAACAAAAAAAAACTTGCAAGAAAAGGACAAATACATTTTTTCCTATGTGTCTTGATTGCATAAAAAAGGTTAAATAAGTGAATAAAAAGGCAGATATTTGTGGGATATTAAGTGGAAAATCCCTATTTTCCAAGCTAATAATATATATATATATATATATATATATATATATATATATATATATATATATATATATATATATATACACACATACATACACACACACACATATATATATATATATATATATATATACATATAAATATATATATATTACTGGTACTTTTATTGTCATTATGTTGCAGAAATTCAAAGCAATTATTCCATGAAAAAAAAAAGCTAAAACTTGCCAATGTTTTGTGTGTACTGGTATTTAAAAATAAAAGTTGTTTCTTTATTTTTTAGTTGAAGATATTGAGAGCCATTGTGGAAGGTCCAAACAGCCAGTTGTGGCTGTCGGAGTCGCAGGTTGCAGACTGCTGCATCACAGCGGTCAGATTTTGTGGAAGCCAGTCGAAACATATCGAAGTAAAATGAACATTTTCCTTAGTAAAACTTTGAAAAAAGAAAACTACCAGTATATATGTTGAAAAGCAGACAAAATTAACTCTTTAAGCTACGTTTCTTCATTACTAAAGAAACCTTTCACGAGTTCCACTAAGTATCAACAGAGAGGTGCTTTTTCTGTTGTAGAACGGAGATTCGTTACAGAGTTCACACTGTCTCATGAGAAAAGCAATTACAACAAGATAAAACCAAAAGAAAGAAGTTACACCTTCCTATCAAATGTTTTGAACCAGAGTATTTGGTTAAATGTGTTAAATGAATTGCATAAAATGACTAATCGGTTATCAAATTTGCTGGTGATTAATTTAGCTTCAGTTGATTTGTGGGCTGGTGAAGCATGAGGCTACCATCCACACTTCCATTCCATTCTCACATTTCCCTGCCTCTGTTTTTCAGAGCATGTTTAATCTTTTATGAGGCAAGAGGGGGGAATGATTATTGCGAGTGTTTGTGTCTTTGTCATCTCTTCCGAAGCAGCGAGGTCGGATCTGAGCTGTCGATCTGGAATATTCCTGCAAACAACTGGTAAAAGCAGACGGATGAACTTGAATTTGTTCCCAAGTTGTTCGCTGTATTTCTGTAACCACATAAGGCCAGAAGAGGATTGGAATCCAATTCCACGTAATACAAAAACTTGGGTTTTTAATCCCTCCTGGCTGTGTGTGCCTCAGAGTCTAACAAAGTCTAGATCTAATCAGGGGGTGTGTGTGTGTTTGCTTCAGAGCTTTCACCACAGGTGCGACTGGAGTAGATGCCATCTCCTGGTTCCAAGTGGGATCTGGACATATCTACTGTCACAAATGGGCTCAATAATGTTAAATTACAGGAAAATCTCCCTTTCAGAAGACCTCATTTTATCCAGGACACTCGTGGAGTTGGTGCATCTTTGCTTTCGTGTGTTTCCTTGCTTCTGTGTTTCGTGCGTTTCCTTGCTTCTGTGTTTCGTGCATTCTGTAATTTGCCGTGCCGTCTCCTCTGACAGCTGGATTTGCAGAGTTGGAACATTTCTGCGTCCTGTTGAGGATACTTAATGTGCTCGGCTGTACGTCTCTCTGCCCAGCATCTCCCTCGGTCCCTCGTCTCCATCTGCCCAATCCTGGCTGATCACACACACCTTGCATGGGAACGCTTCACCATCCAATAACAATATCTATCCAATCTGCCAAGCGAGCGTCGTGTCTAAACACAAACATGGCTCCATGCTGCGCCATAAAAGCATGCAAACTTACAAGCTCAAATAAAAGGCTCTGCTTTGCTATTTAACAGCATCCTTTCAGCATTGTGTGATCAGCAATGCCAGGAATGATCTGTTCCTGCGTGTAATATTGGTGCAGGCAGGGGTTGTGCACCGTTCAGTCACAGCATCCTTGTGCTGATCTGGGCAGCAGAAACTTGAGGGATTTTACTGACAATCATGCACACCCCCATTCATTCTGTGTCTGGCTTCTTTCTCTTCTTTGTCCTTCTGTTTTCTTTGTTTCTTTTATTGCATTTTATGAAATGCATAAAGCCGAAAGCGTAAAATAACCTACTGAACATTTTTTCATTTTATTTCTTTGAACATACTGAAATTAAAAGCTTTAACATTGAAGTCACAATTCTAAACCAACACTATACATTTGAAATAGCCAAGTAATTACTGTACTTTTGAATAACTCAGACACAGCTCCTTTCAGATCCAAATTTGGTACCATCAGCCACTTCATCAGTGAGTTTTTGTGTCAAAGGTTTGGTGTTCAAGTTGCTTTTCCCTAAATTTTCCTCACATTTTCATGCAGAGGTCTGCAAACAGAGACAGAGAGCCACATTATGCATGCAATCTGTCCTGTTAGCATTCAAGGTTTGCAAACCTTTGGTTCATACACCGACACGAGTCTCTAGGGGGTGTTGACTGTGCTTTTACTGCTCTGTTCACGAGAACCATCTGTTTATGTGAACCATGCCTTCCAAAAAGAGAGATCTGAGGTAATGATGCTCAATTTACATAAAGGTAATAGAAAAGAAATCTCATTTATTATAGCCATTTATGAATCCATTATTTAATTTCTGAAACTAATAAAGTAAATTAAATGATTTGAAACTGAAGAAACCTACATTTTAAGTGATAGAAATATCAAAGATGAGTTGAAGGAAAGCTTAAAAAGTCAGTAAAGGGAAGTCTGTGACTTTGTTTAGAACTAGAGTAAAAGTTGTTGAGCAAAGTTAAGCTCAGAGTTGAACTCTCCAGCTCTTCATCATCGTCTTCATTTATGATCTCCAGTAATCACAGAGAAAGTATAGCAGGGTTTATGACATATACATGTGATGGCTAGTCAGCTGTTAGCTCACGGTTCCTACATGATGTTCATTGTTTTCCCACCCGGTTAATCCGAAGCATGACTTATGACGCAAAGAACTGCCAACCAGGGACTTTTGATACGGTAGTCTGAGCTCATTTTCATGTGTGTGCTAGTGGAAGATGTTAGCTTTGTGGTAAAGCATCTTTTAGGGTTATTGATCCATATTTTTCTCCGAACTATGCTTTCATGGTTGAGAAAACAGTATGACTGACGTCAAAACAGGGACAGAAACAGGGACAGACTTGCTTGCTCCTAAAACCAGCTGCTACAGTATGAACAGAGCTGTAAAAATATGGCTTTTTTCCTTTCTGTTCAATTGATTGAAAAAAAAGATGGGAAAAACCAAAAAGAGTGGGGAGAAATGGAATATAGTGGAACACGACACCTATAAAACTGGTTGCTATGAGCAGTGCTGTAAAATATGGTTCAAAAATTAACTTTTGTTCTGTCATTTCATATTTTTTACACATAGTTGTTTTTGTTAATGCAATGTTTCCTTCTTGCAGTTGTTTTTGTTTATGCAGCACTCTGTGGGTGCAACCCCCCCCACGCCACGAGCCCACCCCACCAAGCCCCTGAGCCAGGCGAGAAAAACACTTCTGCCCACTTGTTCAACTCAGGGAACTGCGAGGAGGGGCTAAACTTTAACCAGGGGTAGCACATGCCTTTAACCACCACCGTGGATGGCATGTTTCTCTTAAACACGTCACATCACCACCTTGGGACTACGGTTAAGCTTGGATGCAGGAAAAATACCAAAATTCCTCATCATTGTGGACTTCTTCAGACTTTCCATTAGTGTGTACTCACAACTTATGAGGAAGCTCAGATCACACCTAATGGCCAATTAATGCAACAACCAAAGCATTTCCAGACGATGCTGGATCCCTCAGCCTGGATCTTCTTGTGTGGCTGACTTCCAGTTCATCAGCCAGTCATTCACTCGCTGAGTAACTCCACTTCTCTGCCAGAGTGTCCATTATTTCATTTCCTCCTCCTTCCCCTCATGATGTGGCTGCCTCTCCCTCCATCCATCTATAATGCTTCCAATTTCACACTTTCACTGTCAGGACATGTATTTAATTACATCCCCAGCAAGTTTACCCACTCCCACACACACTCCCCCACACACACACATGAAAGACTGAACATGAGCAGCATCTATAATTCCACCACTTGCCAATCAAACCGACTCCCTGAGGTACGAGGACTGTCATTAGAGGGTGAGTCCAAATTCCACCTGGCAGGATTTCCCGCACAGAAAACGTATGTTGGGCAGAGTTGTGGTCACCAAGGCAACAGCAAGGGTGTCGTAGCGACAAGATAGGCAGATGTAGAACTGAGTAACAGCTGTTCATTTGCAGCCACATCTGGCAACATATCTCCTCCGTCCACAAACAGTAGCATAGAAAGCACATCGAGGGTCTCAGGAGAGTGTGCGCGCGTGTCAATCTGCAGCAGAAAGCACGGGTTTGAGTCGCATATGTGCCCTCTCACCTTCCAGGCCAACCGCATGTCAAATTTACTGTACAGAGAGCACAAACATGTCAATTTTCATTTTGCAAATATATCTCCCGCTTTACTGTTCTCCTTCCTCTCGCCTGAGATGAAAAGCATCATTATGTAAAACATCCGTTTACACAGTTGGTTGGCGACACACCGCAGAAAGCCAGAACACCACGACGCTTTTCTGCATTCAGAGAGCAGCAGCTGAGAGATAAGTGTGTCTGAACAAACTGACTCGAGTCAAACAGTGTGCGAGACCTGCTGCCAGACTTAAGCACTACAATCAATAGTCCACAGCTGCAAGGTGCACTCCAGCACAATACACCCCATAATATCTGATGGAGGCGAAGAACAGCTGCGCACTGGACAAGTTTCTCATAAACACAATGTATTGACCATGTTACCTCACATTTTCCAGCATTCCCATGTTGCTGCCTTAGTTTCATCATCATTTTTATTATTCTGTTTTTGATCCTTTTTATTCTCTACAGCCTCTATTTCTCTGTTTATTTCGTCTCTTTTTTCATTTCTGTTCAACAGAGTCCTTATTATTTATGTCAGATATGTCAGATTTCTAATCATTTTTGGGCTGGCAAAAAACCGCAATGCTGATTTATTAAGGGTGTGACAATATATCGATCTACGCTGATAAATTGACTCGATGCTCAGATATAAAATTAGGATTTGGCCTCTGAATCAAGTCTAATCTAAATAGCATCATGGAAGGATTCTGATATCAGGCAGCACTGAATCATTATCCACTGATTTGATACATATTTTACCACGATCAAGCCTGAGATATACATCTGAAATATTTACCATCCAGTGGTAATTTACCACCTGGAAAGCATGAAAACAGTGAATCAGGTGCCTGATCCAGACGCAGAGGTAAGCCTGCAGGTTCTCTCACAGGTTCTCTCTTCAATGTGAAAGTATCTAACCCCTTACTGCCAAAATTCATTTAAAATATCAAAACAAAGCAAATACAGAAAGCAGGGAAAAGCAAAAGAAAAAAAAGGAAATATAATTAAAAATTGAATAAATTAATAATATTTGATAAAGATAAATAATTTAACATAAATACATAAATTAAATTGAGTAAAAGTAAAGATCAATTAAATAAATCAGTTTTATAAAAAAAAAAAAAAAAGAAAGAAAGAGATTAAAGGCCAAATTGTGTGATACGATATAAGATATGATGCGATATGCTCTGATACAATATAATGTGACATTATACATTTTATTGTCCCTTTAGGGACATTTGTCTTGGACTCTGCTCAGTTAAAGACTGCCAAGGTGTAATAACACATATCCCACATAGACATATACTTATCACACATATCTCCATGTCAAACTCTGTTAAATGAAACAGTCATTTACTGAGCTTCCTGTTGCACAACTGCTATGAAGCGACTGGGATGCAGAAATCCGAGACCATGGTCCTGCAACGGGTGGAGAAGTTCAAGTATGTCAGAGTCTGGTTCAAGAGTGAAGGAAGGATGGAGCGGGAGATAAACGGGTGGATCTGCAGAAACGTGGACTCTGCATCTGTTTGTTGTGGTGAAGAAGACGCAGAACTCAGAATATACTGCTAATCCATGCTCCTACCTTCTACTGTGGAATTATTTCTTACTTTATTGATGTTTATACGCTCTAAGACAACAACCAACTAGTCTAGTTGGTTAAACCAATATTGGTTAATCTAACCAACATTTTGGTTAAAACAACCAAAGCCTGTATATCTGGGATATCAGAGCCTGTATTTTTAGTGGCATTGTTGCTGATAGCAGGGAGAATAACACCAAGCGGCAGGTTTAGACAGTGAAGAAAAAGAATCTACTCAGACTGACCCGCAAAGCTTGGTTACAAAAGTTATGAGTGACAAGAACTGTTCACAAACATGCAATACGCCAACGTTATTATTAAAAAAAAACTGTTAACATTCTCTTTATCTGCACAAGTCTGTTGTATTTTATAGGTTTTATTTGCACTATTATGTATTTCACATATTTTCTATTGCCATATTTCACAATTCTACTTTTATTGAGCACTTTTAAATATTTTAACAAGGCACCATTTCAAGGAGCAGCTGCTCAAATTTTCTTACTGTACAAGAATGAAAATAAAGGTGATCCAGATTCTTTACTTGCAGCAAAGAATCCCCAATGACAGAAATGTCAAGACTGAGGATTATTCTGCAGAAGTATGAGAACTGTCCTTCGCACCTTCTCTGTTCCTCTGCTGGGCGCGAGTGGCCCCCCCAGGCTTGTGATTTCATGAGGAGAGCGAGTTCAGTACGTTCACACAGGTGCAGCCGTGGTGGAAGATAAAAAACTACAAAATAGTTTTAGCCAAAACAAAGTCATGAAGCAGAAAGGAATAAAAATGACAGTAAGATAAATTCATTTTTCCAACAAAAACAACATCTGAGTCAAGTTAAAGGGACGTCTGAATCAGACTTATGGGGATGTTTATTCAGCAGCTGTTATATCTGAACACATCTAATAATTTAGCTTAGAAGGAAATAATGTTCAGGTTTATGCTGCTGACCACTTTCACCATTTCTGATCTCTAGTTTTAAGCAAGTTTTATACACTTTAATCACATTTATTTACTCTGGTCCTTCCCATTGTGTCACATCCCGTAAACACACTGATGCAAGCAGGTGTTTGGGGGGGATTTCTAACAGGCTGTAGATGTTTTCTCTGTCTAACCGCGTCGTTTTAACACCTAAATAAAAAGCAGTTGTGTTTCTTCATCTTGTCAAACATTTTCTTCAGTCTGTTTAAAGCCAGAGTTGGTAATCCTGCTCAGAAACACTTTTTGTCATGCTGGGTGAAATGGTCCTTCCATCCTGACAGAAGCAATACATCATGTATTCATGAAAAGGAAGGAAAACAGTCGGACCTCTGTGAGAGCTGCAGGTCTGTAAAACTCTGACTAACCCCTGCCATTCGCGAAGCAAGGCAGGAATCGGTCATTCGCAGCGTATAGAAAGAACAAATCAATGCCTTTATGTCTCTGTCCCTCCCCTAGCTATAGCTAACATTACCCACGTTACCGCTCTGTATGCCACGTCCGTTAGCTATTCCATAGCAAACGGACTGCTAACTGCTAACTGCTGCTGCTGCAGCAAAACAACGACAACAAAAAACAACAGATAAGGATCAAGTCTAGGAGGCGTTGACGTTTGCAGTGTGGACTTTTTACGCCGCAGACGGAGTTGGAGGTGAGCGGATTAAAGCTTTTATGTCTCAGCAGATCGTCGCCGTGTCACCTGATTTTTGGTGAGTTTTCTGCCTCACGAGGCCTTGGAGTGAAAATCAAACGGGTTTGGTATGTTTTCCCTCACAAGGTGAAAAACTCACCGTGTGCGCTCAACTTGAGCTTTGCTGAGGGCAGAAGTTCTAGCGACCAATCAAAATGCGTCTGCAGATCACATGATTTCAAGATGGCAGCCCTCTGTCATATTGAATTGATATTTTGCAAAAACATCCAAAGACTAAAGGCAGAAAAGTTTTGAGAATCTTTTTGTTAGAGACTGAATTGTGTTATTGTATTTAATGTTATTTATTTTGTGTTTTTATTTAGTAAATCATATGCAACATACTGAACGATAGTATAATACCAGTTGGTGGCGGTGGTGCACTTTTGAGTTCGCCAACTGCCATTAAACTCGAAAGAAGAAGTAGTCATGTAAGAAAAATGAATGAAACTTAAAGATGATATCTGGATGGATGTATTTGAAGTGCGACGAAACATCGTCAGCAGGTTTAGTCTGGCCGTATTTCCACCAGTTTATCCTCCTAAACATAATGGACTACTTCACCGCAAGCTTCTGTCTTGAAATCATGTGATCTGCGGACGTATTTTGATTGGTCGCGAGATCTTCTGGCCTCAGCAGAGCTCAAGTTGAGCACACACTGAGTTTTTCGCCTCGCAAGGGAAAATGGCAAATGACTTTCAGCTCAGCAGAAATCTCGTGTGCCGCAGGCATCAGCAACGTGGTTCGTCAGCTGTTTACTAGCAAGTTAACAAGCTATCCACCTGGCTGTTATCGTTAACCTGCTTGTAAAGCGTCGGCGGAGACGTCCCTGCGCTCTGAAGGCGTGGTTTCAGGTGATGTGTTTATTTTAAAGTGTAGTTTGCTCGTACCGTTTTTCCAGCATCACCAACCGTAGCTTTAACCTTTCTCTCTCAACCATTTTCTCTGAATGTACCATTTCTTAGTTCCCCTCCCCACATCTTGCGTTCTTCTTTTTTCAACCCGTGTTTTTAATTCGAGCATCTTTACCGTTTTAGCTTCAGTCTGAACACTCCTCCTTTCACTCCTTTCTGTTTTCACATATTTCACCCTCTTACAACATTTATTCCTTGTTTGCTCCCTTTACATGTTATCATCTTCTCTCACATGTTGCCTCATCATTCTCACCATCTCCGTCATTCTTTCATTTCTGAGTCTTCTGACTTTCTCCTCTCTCATCACTCCCCGCCTCTAATTTTCCATCTTCTTCGTCATCTTATTCCACAACATAATCTTCTTCTCCATCATTCCCTTCAGAAACCACATCGGCCCCCTGCCGCTGCATCCGATCGGTCATCTTTCTCTGTCTTTCATCTCCATTCCCTCCATTCATCATTCTACTTCTTGAGCAGAAATGGCAGCAAGGAAGAGATCATGCATGTGTGAGTGTCCGTTTCCATCAAACTGTTTGTCATTTATCCGATTTTCCAAAGAGATAACTAAAAAAATTAAGTGCTCCCACACATATTCAACTTTCCCCTAAAAGAAAAAAATTGATTTGCAAGCGAATGAAGCAAACACACCGTGTTTAGTGTTTCCGGACTGTAGATCTTCTGCATGGAAAGATTCTCCAAAAAAAGACTTCATTTGACTGTAAAGTTCATTTAAAATGTGCTTCTTTATGTGTGTGGGAGTCTGAAATCAGCACTGGGAGTAAATAAAGAGGTCATGTGGAGTAAAGTGAGGGTGCATTAAATGACTGCGATAACACTTTTTGCTGTACAATGTGAATGCTTGTGGGGGAGGCACAAAACCTCAGTTTAAGATGTCAAACAATATTATTTCTACGGATGGAACGCAGCTGACAACCACATTAAGAAACTCAAAAGAAACACAGAAGGTCAATAAGGAACTATGCTGATTTAAAAAGCTTTGGGGCCTTCTGTTGTAAAATTACATCTCTTAATTTTTTCTAGCAAGCATTCTGCACATTCGTTCAGGGGCTTGTTTTGTTTTGTTTAAAAATGAGGTAAATAATTAATCGATATAAAGGTCTATTCATTTAGTTTGACTTCAGCACTGGACGAGTCAAAACTCAAGAACATAAATATATGAAATACTTATTTATCATAGTAATTATTACAAATTATGTAGTTTTTCTCCCTGTCCAAAGAAAAAAAGTTGTACTACGTGGATTTGACTAAGCAAACAGCGAGGAGCCTCCCATTGGATAATTACTGCACGGGCAATTGTCTCTCAGCTGGCAACAAGTTATTTAACCCCAACTGATGCAATAAGTTTTAAGAACTAAAACTGGGCTGAGAATCGTCAGGAAGAAACATGGTCTCTGGTCTCGAATGATGCAGATCGGTGATTACTTACTGTAAATGTTTGGTGAAATCAAACAGTAAAAACAACAGTAGAACCCGGGGCTATGTTTAATGCTGAGAACATTTCCAGCGTGAAGGGAACTGAAGGGCTTGGGACTGAACAGCTGTGTAGCCTTAAGAAAACTACTTATCAGTTAGGCTAGTTGGGGGAGAAGAGGCTTGTAATGTGCTGGGAGCATAAAGATTAGACTCTGGAGCACCGGAGGAAGGTCATGTGGTCTGAAGAGTCCAGATGTACGCTGTTCCTGAGTGATGGAGCATCAGGGTAAGAAGAGACGGGGATGAAGTGATAAGTCTACCACAAGTCTGTCGGGGAAGTCTGTGACCTGGGGTTGCTGCAGATGGTCAGGTCTTGGTTCAGGTCTAGATTCAGGTCTTGGTTCAGGTCTAGATTCAGGTCTTGGTTCAGGTCTAGATTCAGGTCTTGGTTCAGGTCTAGGTTCAGGTCAGCTGACTACCTGAATATAGTGAATGAGCAGGTTCTTCTAAGACGACGGCAGGATTCACGGGGCTCGGATTGTGATTGGCCACTACAGAGTCCAGACCTGACCCCCTTCAAGAATCTTTGGGATGTGCTGGGGGGAGACTTTGCACAGCGGTCCGACTCTGCCATCATCACCATGATGGAAATAAATGTGACATGGCAGAAGCTTATTAAACCGATGCTGCAGCAAACGTGCTGTAATTAAAGCTGAAAGTGCTCCAATGAAATACGAGTGTGTGTGATTTCTTTTGTTTGGGTGGGCAGGGTAGATACTGTACTGATATTTTATGTAGATATTATGACTAAAACATCAAATCAGATCTTACTGGACTAATTCTGCAGTGTTACAGAATGGTTTAAGTTGGAAGTCATGGTTGCGTTTAAAGTTTTCTATGATGAGCTGTTCAGGAACAGGTGGGAATTACCGTGAATTTGGGAATGTAAAGAATCAGAGGGGGTGCATGTTTGATATATTGTGGGTATAACAAGGCAGCCAGGCAGTACTGTGTGGCTTAACTGGGATATATAAATAGGATTAGGATTACTTTGCATTAACATAAGGCTGGGGAAATGCTCACTATTTTCCCATGCAGAGTAATAACAGTTTCACTGTGCATGCAGGGCAATGCATCTCCAAACAAAATAACTGTCTTGGTGTGAATGAAGTGTAAATGGATATGGCTGAACACCAGCAATTTTCACATTTCCCTGATAAGTTAAGAAAACACAGGAAAAAGTAAAACCTTTCATTTCACCATCAGCAGCCTGTTGTTTCTCTCCGGTGTGATGATGCAGGGTCAAACACACATCTTCCATATCCGTTTAAAGAGTTTTTTTTTTTTTCCTTTTTAAATGTGTCTGCAACCACTAAGACAAGCTGATTAAATCCTGTTTGATTGCCAATGATACGTTCGCCCTCAGCACTCTGTGGACTACAGTCATTAATGTCCATAACTATGACAGCGTGACGGCATGACATGAAACTATCAGTCAGGCTGTGATGGACCACAGTTTCTCATAATCAGGTTTCGCTCAAATAATTACATCAGTTTGTTATTTTTAACATGATTGCAGAAGTCAGTCTCCCACAGCAGCGCAGAGTGAGACGCCTGCTGTCTTAGAAATGCTAAAACTGATTATGCTTGTCTTCTTTAACCCGGAGTCGCTGCTGGAGCTTCTGTGTGAGCCATTACAGTTAGTTAACATGTGATTCTGTGAAGAAAGAGGGAATTGTTCCCACTCTTGCAGCCCTGAATGCAGCATCCTGCTGCCTAAAGCGGGGTCTTACGTTTCCTTTGACCTGCTGAGCCGGAGTCGAAAAAAAATCGAAGACTACTGCAGAGTCGCTTCACAAAAGACTGAATGCAAAATACTTTCAGATCGCACTTAAAAAAAAATCACTAAAAATGGAATGAAAACAATATTACATGAATTATTTTCTATCATGCAGCCTTTTTTCCTCCTCATTTCTTGAGCATCTCTTCATATAGATAAAAAAACAACCAAAATAGTGAAACAGATCCTAAAATTAAACAGCAATAAACATGCCCTCTTTGTGTTAACTTTTATTCCTGTGATGGCAGACCACAGAAAAACAAACTTGACAGTGACAGCAGAGGATGGGACGGCATTACAGGAAAAAAAAAAGTATGAATGGGACATTATGGAAACTGCATTTTTACCATCAAAACCATTTGATTCCCATTTGAAAGGACTCATTAAAGCTATGTGTGTGTCTCAGTCCTGGCACGCACTCAAAGTATTTCTGAGAAGTGTACACTCTCAATAATTAAAGCAAACGAGGCAGGTTGAAGGACAGAGGGTGCAATTCCTGTTCTTGATCATTACAGTTTTATGAAACATAAGAGCATAAACGCCTATCCGGGTGAAAACTCCTGCAGACGGTGCAGAAGATGGCTTCATATAAGAGGGAAAAGCTGCTGGAACCACATCACAACCGCGCTTGGCTGGCATCCTGCTTTCTGCACGCAGGTTGCGGTTTGTGTCAGAGCGAAACATGATTAAGATTTAAACAGCTTTTTCCTTTTTTTCTGGATCTGTGATGCTGCAGCGATGAAGACAGAGACGGGAACGGTTATTGAACTTGTGTTTGTGGTCAAAAGCTCAGACCTCAGTCTAAGTTTTACTATTGATTTTTACCAGTGTTATTACAAGTACAAATTGCATTGAATCTGCAATGTGTGTGTGTACAATTCAGACATGAAATAAAAAATTAATCACAAAAAACATCTTAAAGCAAGAGGAATAAAAGTTATTTCTAAAACATACTTTGATTTTTCATGTATTTATTAAGTCTAGCTCACCAAAAATAGAGAAAAACACATTAAAGATTTTACAGTCTTCTGTAACAGCTATACTAAAGGGATTAAAACAATAGTGTTTCTTTCCACTTTCTATAAACCACAATAATTATCTGATATTTCTTGAGCTCCATGATACATTTATAAATGTGCATCCAGTCAAACTGAGCTGTCGTATCGACACAAACCGAAAAAATAAAGTTCAGATGTGGGACAAAAATGATTTGTCATGTTGGTCTGGATATTACTTGATTTTGTTATTTCTTTTTATCTTAAAGGTACAATATGTAAAAAAAAAAAATATATATCAAAGGTCAGTGGCAGAAAAATGTGATATATAATTCAAAACTGTTTCTATTCATGCGTAATCGCTGCACTAGAACAGCTGTTATGTTTGTTTTGTTTTTGTTTGTTTTTTTACTCTGCACTTTAAAATAATCTGAATTGAGAATCATTTGGAACCGGAAACGAAAGTGAAGCGAATCGTTTGAAAACGGAATCGTTAAAATTCAAAGGATGCCCAACCCTACATCTGACTCAGTCCTCTTTTTGATACTGTTTTACAGCGGGTCATGACAATTAATGGGGGCTTGTCCGGGATGTTTAATCCACAATAAATGCTTTTATTGTGGAAAGCAGGGGACAGCTGGGATTACCATTTTGGGCAGCTGTAAAACATCTCATGGAGAACAAATACAGTGGTTGAGTCAGATGTAGGGTTGGGCATCCGTTGAATCTTCACGCTTCCGTTTGTCACCTAACATGCATTCCGGTTCTCAGGGTAAAAACGTTCCATGGGGGGGTACACTGAAAAAAGAAAAGTTGGAAGGCTGCTGTTGTAGAGCTTCAATGTGGCTTAAAAGCCATGTGATTCATGATGTAAAAAGAGAATTAATCATAAAACTGGCTACAGCTAAACAAAAATGGTTGTCAAAATTAACACTAGTTTCCATTTCCATTAAATAAAGTGCTGGAGACATTTTTATAAACAAAGAGAAGGTGGAGGAGGGGTGCGTTCAAACCCAACAATACAGATTGTGAATGTGTGTTTGTAGCTCAACCTGGTCCGTCTCGTTCCAACTGGCCCTGACCTACTGCAGGAGTGTGTGTCTGTGTGTGTGCGCACGTATAGTCCTGACACACTGCAATAAATCTGGCCCGATTTAAAAAGCTGCCCTCCCTGCTGAGCCAAATTGTAGCCCCCCTTTTCTCCCCTTAATTCCCGTCACACCAGCCAAGACTAACTGACCAGCTGTGGCGTGTGACTCTGTCAGGGTGTGTGTGTTCGCTTCACCTCCTCTGCTGCTAAAACAACCGAGGTCATCCATCCTGTCTACAACAGGATTTCCTCCTACACACACACACACCTACAGATCAGGCATATAGCTTACAGCAGGAGCTTCCAGTGGATACAAGATGATTAAGAGAAACACTCTCACATATAACATCAATACTCACTAAGGGTAAAGCACAATTGCTCAAAATTGACACAATCATTTCCTAAAGCATCTACAGGTCTGAGTTATGGCTCGCTGCAGCACGTCAACTCTTCAGGGAACTGAGGAGAATCAAAGTTTATAGTTTTCACCTTCAGAGCTGCTGAACGTGAGCTCACAACCAGAGAAGAATCCGCCCGTTATGCAAGATTTTGACATGTGGAAGGGCTGCCTTTGCTTTCCAAACAGCCTCAGCTCTCAGTGTGATGTTAGAAGCATCTCTTATCGATCCTACTCCAAAATCCCTCCGACTGACAACAAACTTTCTAAATAAAAATTTCTGGAGGCCAATAAAGTCCTTCGTTAACATGATTTTGTTTCTCCAAGTCTGGGCCATTTTGCATTATTAAAGCTAGTAGCTGTTATAAATTGGGGTAAATTGCAAACATAGTTTGATGCACATGGCCAGCAAAACTCAGATACACTACAACACAAACATAGATTGATTGGTGATAAAAAAAACACAAACTATGAGTCCACCATCTGTGTGTGTCTGAGCAGAAATGAAGCGCGGAACGGGCCAAGTTCTTCTCCAGCCTTCAACTGTCGGCTTGGTGAGTCGGTGCCCACTGCAGCCTCAGATTTTTCTTCTTGGCTGGCAGGAGCGGAACATGACGCGGTCCTTCTCAAGTTGTAACCCATCTGCCTGAAGGCGGGACGTGTTGTGCATTCTGAGATGCCATTCTGTCCACCACAGTAGTAAAAAGTGGTTATCTGAGTCACTGCAGGCTCTCTGCCAACTGCGGATAGTAAAATCTACAACTGTTTCAGAAATACTCCCACCAGCCTGCCTGCCACCAAAACAAAGAAATAAAGAAATAAAACATCACACCACAACCCAAGATCTCATTTTGTCCTGGCTCAGAGTTTGATGGGAAAAACAACAGAAGCTCCTGCATGTATAATCCTGCACATTTGTCAAATAGAGAGAGAGAGAGAGAGAGAGAGATGCAGCCTATTCATTTCTGTGGTGCAAGATTCCAGATCTGCAAAGGTGCAGCTTCTTCCATCTCTGGCAGCTGAAGATCAGTCTCTCACAGCCAAACCAGGTAAGAATGAGCATTACTCCAGTGTAACTTTCAACTTCCAGCCTTTTCTTCATGAGACCTGTGTTGTGTTTACATCACCGGGGGTAAAATCATACACTTGACCTAGAATCGGTCTTTTACTTCAAGCACTGAACGGGCTGCTGTAAGTGCACAACTCCACTACTTCCAGAATTTAAGCCAGCTCCTTTGTTTCCCATCTTTCATTACCAGACAAACTGATTAATCCAGGTGTGCCTGAACTCAGTTACCATGACAACAATGGCCAGTCACACCTGGATTAATCAGTTTGTTCAGTAATGAAAGACAGGAAACAGAGGGGCTGGCTTAAGTTCAGGAAGTGGTGGAGTTGTGTATTTAGCCCACTGGAGGAGTTCATTTGGTTCACACTGGTCTGTGAAGCAGGTTTTTAAAGCTTCCCCTTCACAAAAACACCTGACTGAAGTTCATGAGTCATCATGTAGAACTGATTTAATTGAAGTCAGATGAGTTGGAGCAGGGAAACGTTGAAAAGCTGCACAACGTAGCCCTGTTTTAAAGAATAACATAGAATAATAAACATTTCTACTGTTTTAATTAAATCAGCACAACTAAATTGTTGCAGATTTTCACACCGTCTTGCAGCCTGTCTCTTCTCTGAGCCTTCTCCAGCAGGTACAAGTCAGTCTAATGTTGGCTTTTGTCTGTTGCCTTGTTGTTTTATTTCCTCACTTCCCCTGATGATGTCATCTCTGGTTGCTTTGCTTAAACAGCCACGGTGCACATTTAAAACATGCAGTGTTTTTATATCCAGTTGCTGGTGTGTGATGCAGTTGTCACGTGACGCACTCCAGGCTGGAAATAAAAATTGTGAGGCGCAGTGTGTCAATGTCGGGACGCTGCAGGGAAATCACGGCTCCAGGAAAGTACATCATGAATGTCAGTGTGCCATCGAAATGAGTCAGAGACGTAGAGTTTTCACATTACTGGTTTTACAACAACCCTATCTTTCCAGCTCTTAGATAGAAGATGGGGTTGTAAGTAATCAAACACAAGTTGACTCATTTCTTGCTGCTAAGAAAAGGCTTTTTGCATAATTTCAAAATGTACATTATTTTTCAGTGCAGGGAGAACTTATCCTTTTTTAACTACTGACAGCTCACCATTAACCTTTGTTATCATTACTGGGCTTAAACTGCAGAATTCCAACATTTATTACAAAAAAAAAAAAAAAAAGTTTCTCTAAGTTTTGACCAGTATAATTTCAAGAAAGAAGTTGTGCCACGTCTGACACTTTTGTTTAGTTCTGTTGTAAAGTTTGCTCCTGTAATCCCACTCAGCTGACATATCTTTACAAAAACAAGGATTTCTGTCTTGTACTGGCAAAGCTACAGGAAATATTGCATGAACAGCTTTTGATTGCAGACAATCAGTATGGGGGTTTGCTTTAAGATGTGACCAACTGTTCTTATCAAACACAGCAATGGAGATCAAACAATCTACACATAATAATCCTGCTTTAAACAAAGGCCTGAAAACTGTCTGACTTGCAGCTAAAAAAAGAGCCCCAGTCACCATCAGCACCAACATCCTCAGCAACATATACCAAAAGTTGAGTGAGCATTCCTAACAAAGTCTGGGGACACTAATGAACAGTCTCTGCTGGGTGTCGTGTCCTGTCATCATTACACCACTGAGCTCTTTGACAAGTGATACACAAACCTAGCCTAACGAGGCTCAAACTCTCCTTCAATCCTACTTTGTGCTGCAGCTGTGCTTTGGCTCATCTGACTGGATTTCAAATGGGAGCCAAAATTAGCTCAAGATGACATGAAATCGCACATTTCTTAGCTTTTTTAAACCGTAACATGCCTGCATTTTGCATCATGCAAAAGTGGCACAAAACAAATGTTGCACAACTAACAATGCAAGTTACTGCGCTACATTGCCATTAATGGTTTGTTATGGTTCTGCATCTCAGTGCATGGGTAGAAATTAGCAATATAGTAGCAATTAGCAACTGGCTATCAATATAAGCCTGCTGTTTTGGTTTTAGAATATCCAGACCTTCATACCTATTACAGTGTACATGACTGTTTGCAGACAAAGTTCATCTCCAATAAATTAATCCTGTCATGTTTTGGACAAAGTATACCACTCTGAGCTTAATGTGGCTGAAATTTTAGAGCATTACATCAATATAAAAATAGCTGGAGGCAGACTTTCCCCAGAGTTTCCTCTACATCATCTGATGTAATGCTGCTTGCACCATTTGAGCTCTTCTTTGTGTTGCTCACACACTTTGGCTTTGCAGTCGGGTCGTAGGGGAGCACATCCTCTATGATCACACCCTCCGAAGTGTGGAGTTCTGGGTTAAAGTTCAGCTTTAAACACATTCAACGGCGACCTTGGAGTCAAACAGCCCACGAGCCACATCAGGCCACATCTGGCCCGAGAGCTGATTGGATCTGGTGAAGGTCAGAACTAAAAAGGTTGACATTTCTCTTCTTTATACACAGCACAATAAAAGACAAGTTCAAATTAATCCTGGGGCAGACTTTTATGATCGTGCAAATTAGTACAGCTACTTTTCTTTTTAACAAGAAATGAACAACGTATAAACTTGCAGCTGCTTGTTTGATTTGCATGTTGTTGACAAAGAAACATGATTAATTTACAGAGAAGGCACAATAAAAACCCGAAAATTAATCCAAAACGGTTTTCACTTTGTATTATTCATATGATGGGATTTGTTACTGCTGAAAATTAAATTACCCATGGGGTTTATAATTATAAAAGTAAATCTCATTAGGGCAGAGTGGTGTGTTGCATTATTGAAGGACGATGATGCTGCAGATGCAGACCCAGCCCACCGTGCTGCTTCACAGGCAACAGATCATCTAAATTTGTAGAATAAAGGGACAGAAACTCCTAAAACTCCATGAAAATGCTGATTATGATGAGTTAAAGCACCAGTGAAGCAAAGGCTTTCCTCCAATATAAACTCCAGTTGTGGCCTCAGATTCTCCGATAAGCCTCCCTCTTCCAGCACTACAGATAAACATCCACACTGAAAGCCCTGATCTTGAATTCCAAGATAAATTAAAGATTTTAAAGCCTCATACTTTTGGATCTTAGATCCCTTTAGTTGTGATACGGTCAGGTTCAGACTGATGTGCAACCTAAACGTATTGATTGCCAATCTAATCTACTGCTTGCAGAGTGCATTGGCTCTGTACCACTGCTGAGGTTCTATTAATATTCTCAGAGTGTAAAAGCATCCACAGTTGAGCAAACACACTTGGGCGTTGGGGTTGATGTGTTTCAATAGACATGCATAAGAGACGACAGCTTCGGTGAAAGACCCAAAGAAGATGTTTTTCAGATAAACATCTGCGGCGGTGCGTACCTGACTGGATTTGAGGATCCATTTCTGCAGCAGGTAGGTTTAAAGGACCGATCTTTAGACAGCATGTTTATCACATCAACTCTTTGAATCAATGCATCTTTGTAAAAAGTGCAAATGTAAACACTATTTAAAACACAATGACCAAAAACTGAAAACTCCTGATTGTACTGAGTCTGTGCAGCTCCTTGAAAACTGAAATGGTGTCTGATACCAATGAATGACTTATCGACTACTTGTGTCATGGGTTAAGATGTGACATCTGGAAACTGCAGCAAGCAGCTGAAACCGACGTGAAACAAAATAAAATATGAGGCCTTTCAAACATCACATGAATCAGTCCGTCTCAGATAAAAGATAAATTTGTTTTTAACCAAAGATGTTGCATCTTTCACTGAATGAAAAATGAAATTTTGCTTCATCTAAAGCAGCGATGCCTGTTTGAACATGCATTGGCAGAGTTTATGATGGCAATCTCACAACAGGACATGAAATATACCAAACGCATTTCAGTTTTGAGAAATACTGTGAGGAAAAATAATTAGATAAAAGATACTTTTAGTCACTAATACTTTTACATTTTTCTACAGCAGAGTGGACACGCTTGAAAACTTTTAGTTTTGTTCTTCTTTTTGTCCATTCCCAGGCCCCGCACCCCCCAAGAGGCATGCAGAGACGCCAACCACTGCTTTTTTTTTACTTACTGTAGGACACCCCTGATTTAAGCAAATTCCCTGAAATAAATTTAAAAAATAAAAAAAATCAATGAGAAACTAAGAAAACCAACATTTGAATCAAATCTTCAATTCAATGCCCCTCATGAGCATGCATCAGCAGGGTGACAGTGGGAGGAAACAACAGCTTTTAACAGGAATGAAAACCTCCAATAGAACCAGTCCAGGAGGGGCAGCAATGTGACTCATCCAGTTGGAAATATGTAAGTAACAAATATTGTTTTACTTAAATTAAAGGATCATTATGTCTTTACCTCCAAAACAGTTAAACTATCACTAAAAACTGAAAAAAAAACCACATGAGTCTCTTTGTTAGAGTCCAGGAAAGCTATGAGCAGGTTAAAAACCATGAAAAGAAACAAAAACAGTAACACACAACTCTGAACTCAGAGACTTTTACAGCTTTTAAAAATTTTTTTAGCTTAGCTGTTATGTTGTGATAACGAGCTAAAATATAGTGGATTTTATCTTTTATTTTGTATTTTAGATTTTATCTTTATCTATGGTTTTATGATTGTGCAGCTCTTTGCGATAACGCTGTTTGTTTTGTGAATTAACTGGAATTGGAATGGTTATCCCAGGTAAACAAATAGCTGATAATGATGATATTAACATATTCTTAAGATAACAGCATCAAAACTAAAAAAATAATGGCAGGACATGCTCGTTTTTTTGTTTTTGCGAAACTTGTTTTTCTTAAATGTCACCGTGACACCATCTTATATTATGACAGTCATTGCTCCATCCTTTATATGCCTACTTTCCACCACTAATAACTTGATTTTCTAACAGATTCTTATCCGTGATTCAATCGTGGAATTTTTGCACACTGTTCTACACAGTCCTCTGAGTCTGCCAATCCCACCTCCGATTAAATCCTTTCACCACTTAAATGTTTAGGGGCAAGATCTGATTGACACCGTCCAGTTTCAGCTTTGGTCAAACTGAAATATTTCATACTTGAGTTTGAAGTCAAAGTCAAATGTTGAAGACCCTCCAAGATTGAAGCAAGCCAAAGTTCAATCAGCTGTAAACAGTTTCTATACAGTATGTGACCACCTCCAACATATGATGTGTGGGAGCTTGTCTCCGAGCGAACTTCCAGCCTGCTTGATATTCTGAAGCAGTCGGCTGAGGAGAAAGGGTCAGTGAGTTAGGAGCTACAGCCAATGGGAGCTCAAGAGATGGTGTCAGGGGGCGTTAGGTCAGTAGGAAGGCTGGGAAAGGAAAATAAACAGCAAACATGACTGAATATGAGGTGAAGAAACTTCAGTCTCCTCTGGGAACTGAGGAGTTTAGAGAGAACAGCCATGATGTTTCCAACATGCAGTATCTTCACAAACTTGAGGCAGAATGAGAAGAAAGAAGAGAAACTGTCACTTCTCTTCAAAATCAGGCAAGAAAAACAGATTGAATCACCACGAGCTGCTTGTATCATGGTGCAATGACAAGAGGCTTGTCTGCATGACAGCTGGAGCTGCTTGATAAGGTGAGCGTCAGCAGGGTTCAGGGTTCGGTCTACGGGAGATCTTTCCGTTTGAGACCCCCCGCTGCAGATCACTCAGGCAGTGTAAACTGAGTTTGGCTTAAAACTAAAGAAAATCTTGCAGGGTGAACTTGGCTTTACACGTTAAAAACTACAGGGCTGAGCTTCCAGAAACTTCAGCTGAGTTCAGTGTTGGGATTCCTGCCAGGCGGCACGGATGTGCACCGACAGAAAACAACTGATCCCGGAGCAAAACGTAGTTTGTTCAAGTGAGTATATTTATTTTACACTAGTATGCCAGCAGTTTACTTTATTTTATACTATATTTAACATACTTGATAGTATGAAGTATTAGCTTATACTTAAAAGCATAAAGAAAATTCGAAGACTGCATTAATACTGCAACTTACAATTACTTCAATACCAACACTTGTACTTTTGTAGGGCTGGGAAAAGTATGGATTCACTGAAATGTTGATATTTTTATATAGTAATATCACATCAACACTTAAAAATGCAGTATCGATCTATTTTACTAATGAAATCTCGCAAGATTTTGTCGTTCTGTTACAAAATCTTGCGGGTTTTTGTGAAATCTCGCGCATAAGGGACTGATGAAACCTCACGAAATTTTGTTGATAAAATAGATCAATATCGCGTTTTTAAATATCAGTATGAAATCTGCATATCAAAATATCGTGATTTTTCAGACTATCAAAATTTTTCCCTGCCATATACTTTAGTATACTTTTTACATCTTTCTGTCACAAAGAACAGATACTTCGTAAATATTATCCACGTACAAAATAAAGTCAAGTCAATTACTTGTGCTGACATTTCATTTTACAGAATAAAAATGTTTTTCACCATACACATTTGCTTAGAGGCGCTTTATTTTGAAATGCACATCTTAAAATGATTTACAGTAAGCAGGTATGTGTAAATACTGCCTGTGGTATATTTTAAAATGTATAAATATAACAGACTTGTTCTCAACATTTTGTCCTGTGATTTTTGAAATACATTGCAGTCTAGTGTACAAACTGTGTAAACTTAAAGAACACTGATAAAATTCAAGAATATGCTCACTATTAATAATAAAAAAAAACATTAAACTTAAATAGTGTTTTCATAAAGATTCAAAGACGCTTTACTCAACAAAACAATTATACAAAACAACTGAGACAGTAGAAAGAACTTGTATAGTATGCTACGAGTAGTATAACACGTAAACTTACAGGTTTACTTAAAGTATAGCAACAAGAAGTGAAATAGCAACTAAAGCCTCGTTTCCACCCGCGGGTCTGTGTCAGGTCGGGCCGGGCCAGGCCGGATCGGGTGGGTTTGGGTACGGATGTGTTGATTTCACGCTGTGTCCCCACAGCAACCTGTACCCTTTTTCTGGAGGCGGAGAATTAGCTGGACAGCACTGCTACGTGATTGTGTGACATCATCGCCGTGTAACGCCGTTTAACCAAAACACCGGCGCCACACGTGACAGAAACAGAAAGGAGTCACCCCGGCTTTGTTTTTACGCTGGGTCACGCGGGAAGTGGCGGATTTTTCAATGAATCAGCTGATTGCTGTGTATAAGCTCCACCTCTTTGGTCCGGATCGGTTAGATCAGTACCCCTACCGAAGGGTGCCAAAAAAGTAGGCCGGGTCGGGTCGGATATAAGGGTACCCGTCCCGGTTTTTATCTGTGGAGACGCAAAAAAACGTGGACCGATCCGGCCCGACCCGACCCAGACCCGCTGGTGGAAACGGGGCTTAAGACAGAGGTAAAGTGGTGGTGTAGTGGTTACAGAGGTGGGCTATAGTCCCAGAAACATGGATTTCAGTCCCTGTCATGGTACTCTACACATGATGGACAGTTAAACCTAGTAAGCTAGGAGCATATAGATAAGTGTACTTATTGTATACTTGGAGTGTACTTTTGAAAGCTTAAAATAACCTTATAAAGTATGCTTACAGTATACTTTTATAAACTTAAAATGGTCCAATTCGGTCTGAAGGAGTATTTATTTAGTGTACTCTCTAGTATACTACAATACATGGTCCTCCGTATACTTTGTATACTTATACTCAAGTATACGTAAAGGGATATTGTGTAACTTTTAGCTATGAGGGGCACTAGACCTGTAACTTCCCACAGACCACAAAACTGTTGAAAAATTTGTGTGTAAATGTTTTGGAATCATGTTTGCAGACTGTGATCAGCTGATAGCGAAGTCATGGAGCCGTAAAGCAGAGCGCTCCAGGTCACATGATCAATGAGAGACGGATCCGCTCCTGCAAAGCTACAATGTCTGTTCTTTAGGGAGGACAGCCCCCTTGGAGCAACGACATCCGTCAAGATCTGTATACTGACCCCAGAAATCATCTAGTATTACTTACTTTAGGTCTATGTTTGGGTCAAAAGTTACATGCGTCCCTTTAATGAAATAAACTTCATGTATAGTACTTTTTGCAAAGGGACTGCAATCTCACAGATCGGCTCCATGAACTGTGACAAAAGCATTTCAAAGTCTGATTAAGTATGTTTAGAGCCGTGAGTACGTAACCAAATCTGAAACTAAGAATACGAACATGATAAACATGTTGTTTAACAGAAGACGTGTTTATGGTATGGTGAGCATGCTATAATCCAAAGCACGAATGATAGAAGTGGAAAATGCACATCACTGGAGTGGCCCTGGAGGTATGCAAATGAGTTTGCTCCAATAACACAAGGTGTGATTTTGGTGAGCAGATTAATAAACAGCTGAGCATGCTGTCCCTGTTTAGCAGCTCCTCCCAAGCTTTGCTTCACTTTCCACAATCTTTCTCATCAAACTGAAGCTTTTACAGAACAGTACGATCAGTTTCCCTGCACAGACCTCTTATCCTTGTTTCCATTAAACAGGCTGAAAGTTTATTCTTGACCTTAAACTAGAGCAAAATAAAAATATTACTTAAAAAAAAAACTAAAATAACTCCCAAACTCACCTAGACGGTGCAGTCCTTCATCGGATAATTGAGGATTAGATGTCGAACACTATCCAATATTTATGTAATTGTCAGACGTTGTTGAAAACACACTTATTCCACTTACAGACATCTTATCAGATGAACTGGGAGTGAAATCAATCCCAGACCTGAGCAGCTCACTTTGGCTGACTTCATCAGAGACCTCCCCAAACAATACAATCCTGATATTTTATTTTATTGTTTTGCTTTATAACCACATTTGGGCCGACAGACAGAAATCCCAGACATCTTCTGTTTCAGCAGGTTCTGCATTATGATACCAACCTCGTCAATCTGTTCATTTGATTGTGTCAGTGAAGAACAATCTCAATTATGTATGACAAATAAGATTAATTCCCTATGACTATAAACCACCGCTTCTCCAGTTTTGGTTCGGTTTAAAGGAAATTTATTCGAGGGAGCCTCTTTATAGATCATGGATTGATCAGAACACAAAGGTTGAACATGAAACAAATATCAGCCGCACAAAATGAAAGATCCAATAAAACACAATCCTCATGTTTGCCAGTGATCTTTAGATGCCAAAAAGCTCCCAGGATCTAAAACACAAGCTGCATTTCCATAACACTATTTCAAAGAGTAAAATTGATATTTCTTTAATTTAGAAAAAGTACAATTGCGACATGCAGGTGTTTCCATTGAATGATGTTTAGCACTTAAGCCATAATTCTCATAAAATCCCATTGAGCGAGACTCTATTTGAGGATGGAGTTCCAAATTATTTTGCATTTTAGAGCTACTGCTGCTCCTCATCAGGAGAAAAGAGCAGTGGATTATAATTCAGAGGCAAAGTCTGTAGATTCTAAGCTCTCTGATCACGTCAGCAGGAAAAAAAAAAAAAACTTGCAACCACACATGACTAAGGCACAGCCATAACAACCAGTGACCAACATGTGGGAACATGTGTTACAAATGTGTGGAAACAACATAACTCGTGGCCAGTAGCTAATATATGAGAAACATTTAGGGATTTTTCATGTACGCCTACATGTGACTGGTAAAACTTCCCCCATTACTCTGATTCCAAAGTTAATGCGTGCTTATGATCGTTATCATAAACAAGAAGGAATAACTGGGTTTTCTGGCGAACCTACATCGCGCCTGATGGCGTGTAAATGTGTAATTGCTATATCGAAACAAGGTTTGATATTGACCTTTTTACCAATATCTAATATTGTCCAACTCTTACTTTCCGATATCCGATACCAATCTATGCAGACAACTGTGAGGTTTATCTCTCAGATTTTGAGAAATACAACTACATTCTGCTCCGAAAGCAAAGATCCCAAAATATCCTTAACTCAGCCAGAGGAGTTCATGTTGGACATCTGGCTGATATCAGATACTAGCAGGTATTAGCCAACATGTGGCTAATTCTGATGTTTCTGACAACTTGGTAACTTAACCAGCAACTTAAAACCAGACATATTATAAGCAGCTTCAAAGCAGTCAGTCTGTAGCAGCAGCAGCTGCACCATAGTCACATGACTCTGAAAGGAATGCTGGGATATGAAGTTCTTCCAGGATAACAGGGACTTTTATACATGCTGGACCGATGCTGATGGAACAAGATCTCACAAGATTTCATAAGGGAACAATGAGATCTCGCGAGACTTTATTAGCAGAAATATTGGTCAACAAAAAAAAAAAAAAAGAAAAAAAACCTGATATTTGCCTATATGACATTTTAATGCCTATATCCACAGATAATATTGGTAGGCAGATAATATCGGACAACACTAATCAAAGCGTCTGAAAAACTGCCTCATGAGTGCATCAAAACTTTTTTTGCAAAGTTTCATAGGGGTTTTTTTTTGGTTTGTTTTTTGCCCAAAAAAATTCTAGGTGTGGTGTAAACACAGTGGTCACACTTTCTGCACGTTTGCACAGTCTGAGGCAGGAAAAAGCAAAGATATCAGAGGAGATGCAGCCAAACCAGCCACATCAGAACTACTGTATCACCAAATGACTGCCAACAGGAAAGTGAAACCTGCTACAGTACATTATTGAAATTGGAGCTATTAGCTTTCATCATGTCCTCTTGCCTGCAGTAAAAGAGCACATTTTCAAGGACAGAGGTCCACCTCTATTCAGTTACATTTCAATATGAAAATAAAGGAACACTTTAACCGCAGAAATGGAGATCTAATGAAACCGTGGAACAAGAGCTGTCGTGTTCCGTTTCCATTTGCTCTTGATCTGAGGCAGGAAACTTGTCGTCTTTTGGTCTCCATTCAGCTTTGTGTGGACACAAAGGCGGACACTCCTGCTACGCAAAGGAAATCCCCAAACTCCTCCACAATCACCTCTTCTTTCTCTAAATCTTTTTAGCTGTCGCTCTCAAGTTATCTTCCCCCTCTCTGGTATCCGCTCAGTTACTAAAGATATCCATTCTCTCTCTCTCTCTCTCTCTCTCTCTCTCTCTCTCTCTCCGCTGCTCCTCTCCCTCTTTTTACTCCTGGCTCTGGAATTTCATCTCTTTGGCTCATTAAGGGAAGTTGTTGACACCTTCCTCATAACTTTCTCTTCTCCTCCTCCAGCTTCAGCCCCGTTCTCTCATTACCAACATGACCACACTGACCTCCTTTCCACGCTCCCTCTGTTTATCCCTTCTCTTCCCATTACAAGGCGACACCACATTTCCACTTCCCTCCTTTTCCCTCTGCAGTCAACCTTATCTCTGCTAATGTTTTAGCTTCTATCTCATTCGCTCTGACGCACTTACGTTTTCTCTTTGCTATCCTGAACTGTTTTCACTCAGGAAGATCATCATGATGATTTGATATCCTGTGTCTAAAAAAAAAAAGACACCTGGTGAGATTCAGCTGTGCATGAAATGTCAGTTTGAGTTTTATGGTTCTTAGTGAAACTGAATCCACGAGAATCCATCTTTGAATCTTTTTTCAATCTGGCTGCGCGCATTGGCAAGAAATACAAACATTTTTAATGAACTAAAACTAAAAGTTTGGACAGATGGATGAGACAGAACTTCACAGACTAATGAGGCTTTGCCTCATTAACATTCACCAGAAAATAAGAAGAGGTGTGAAAAAGTTATCTTAAAGGGGAAATTTTGACCTTATCTAATCTGATTGTTTAGCCAAAGTGAAGATTTTTTTTAAAATATAGCGATACTGTCTTTACTTCCAGGAGAAAACTCAAGTATCTGCATTTTTGCTTTTCTTTTTTAAGTCATAATTGGGGCTGATTAAGGTGTTTATTGTGACTAAGCACATGATTTTCTGTGATTAATTCATATTAATTGCACTGTTATGTATAAAATTCAATAGAAAATTCAAAAGCAGTGTACTGCACACCGTTCCTTTAAAGAACTGTATGAAAAAGAAAATCTAGTAACTTTTAGTTTTGAAATATTTAAATAAACTGGTTTTAGATCTGGATTCCTTTTACATAAGTGGATAAATAGAGGGTTTTAGAAAAATATAAAAAATAAAAGATATAAAAACAATAAAGGGAGATAATGGGGAATTAAAAAAAAAAGGGGGGGGAATAGGAGGGCTCTTAAAAGGGGAAAAAAAATGAAAAAAAAGGATTTTCGGGAAGAAAAAAAGGGGGGAAAGTTTGGGGGAGAAAAAAAAATATTTTCATATATTAAAAAAAAAAAAAAAATAAAAAAAAATCCCCTAATGACAAAAAATTGATAAAAAGGAATCTAAAATATTTTTTTTAAAAAGGAGGAAAAGAATAAAAAAAAAGGGGAGAGGGGGTCAAAAGGGCGGGGGGGGGGGGGGGAAATGCTCTGAATGGCCAAGACGCAGAATGCCAGCCAAACTAGTCCAGGTTCAGATCCAGATCCAAGACTCATCCATATGTGTAGTCAGAGTCAGTGAGAAAAAGACTTTGAAAAAACAGTATTAAAGGGGAGTTTTGTTTCTTTTTCCAATCTGTATTTACTTTCTAGCATGAGTGTGTTCATTTACTCACCCAGACAGTTTTGATGCAACTTGAATTCCTTCAGAAGATATTTAGATCCGCTCCAGATCAGCGTATGTCCAATATAATGGAAGTGATGGGGCAACCGTGTGCAGCCTCAACATAAGACATTATCTGCCACAATCTCCTTCATTTCACCAATGTTTTGTTACCAAACATCAGTCTGACCCCCCTCCACCCGCGTGAGCTTGAAGCGCCTTTTTTGTGGGGATTTGTCCTCATTTACAGACATTTACTTGTTAAGGTGTCGCATAACAGTGATGTCATCAAAGCTGCCGCAGTAAAAATGTCTGTAAATAAGGACGAATCACCACAAAGAAAGCCGCTTTGAGTTCACGAGGGGGGTCCAACTAATGTTTCGCAACAAAACATTGGTGAAATGAAGGAGTTTGTGGCAGATAATGCCTTATTTAGAGGCTGCGCGCGGTTGCCCGCATCACTTCCATTATATTGGACATACGCAGATCTGGAGTGGATCTAAATATCTCCTGAAGGAATTCAAGTTTCACCAAAACTGTCTGGGTGAGAAAATGAACATATTTCATGGTAGAAAATAGATAGATTGGAAAAAAAAAACTTCCCCTTTAGCAATAAACTGTGCGTTAACGTTAACGTGCTAAGATTGCACCAACATGCTAAGCCCCGCTTATAAATCTACCAGTTTCTACAGAACTCAACTTAAGCCAATAGCGACAACTCCCCCTCTACATCTGGACCCAGATGCAGGATTCTGAATCAAACCTTTCATCATGCGATGCAAAGATGCTCTGCGTGCACAAACTGAGACACAAGGTTGGAAAAATGTCAAACGTTTTCACTGCAGATGATCAATCCAACTATACTCCACATGTCGTCACGCGCCAATCAAGACTGATTCTGCAGATGCCGATGCATACGGTCCTTATCAAAAGAATCGGGATAGTTTGGCCTGCATGCTCTCACATTCAGCTTGAGACAGCCTTCATCATCCTCGTAATAATAAACACAAAAAGCCTGCCACAAGCATCCCACTTGAGCTCGTCCCTGGACAGAGGCATGCAAGGTCAAGATGGCTGATTTTCAATGAAAGGGAAATGTGACTGGAAAGCGCCATCAGTAGCTGGTGTTTATTATTTTGTGTGCTCGTGCAGCGTTGTACATGAGTGTGTGTAGGTGGCAGCTGGGAGGGGAGGTGCAGCTTTCCGTAGATACAAACAGAAAGGTTGGGAGACACTGTTGCGGAAGAAGATTCAGACATTCTGGTCTGAACAGCTCATTTGACTGTGTGGCCTGTAATGAAATGCAATTCTATTAAAAGAAAGACATGACATTAGAGGATGCAGCTAACAAGGTAAAAACGGCGGCCATGTTTTAGTTCGTGGAGACTTAATCGTGCACTCTGCCTCGCTTCTTCCGTCCGTCTCTTCATGTCTCATTTAGAGCCTGCAGGCTGAACACATTTCTTTCTTCCTCGGTTTCCCATTCTGCCCCTGCGTGCCTCCTCCTCTTCCTCAGTACCGGTGACAGCAGCCTCTTCGTTGAGGATGAACTAACCGGCTCGGCTCCTCAGCTGAAGCAAATTTCAGCCAGGTGGATTATTTCTCCTGACTCTGATTGGTTTAGCTTCCTCCCCTCATTTCCTCCTGTCCGTGTTCTTCTTTGCTCCCGTGTACATTACATCGAGCTGCTTGTTGCTGATGTTTTTCAGCACGTCTGGTGTTTAAAACCCAGATGCAGGAAAGGAGAACGATGACAGTAAAACTGACCGCTGCTTTAAGCCCAGATCAGAGCAGAGTCTCTGTGGCTGACATGCTAGAGGTGTTTTCTGCTTTTAATTTCCTTGTTTAGATGCTAATTCCTCTTCCACATACAGTATGAGTGGCTAAAATTAATCAACAGGGATCACAAGATGATACCCAAAGAGCGTAATTACAGAGATGCTCATATTCTTTTAATATTCTTTTCATTATGCTTTATTCTTCAGAATTTATTGCATTTGTCGATTGAATTTGGAAAAATAACCATTGTTAATGATTTGTTTTTAACCCATTTGGATGTTCCCTTCATACTGTTTCATGGAGGAGAGTTCTGTATGGATTCTCCTGAAGAACAAGGCCAAACATTACAGATGATGGTTCCAGCATATTCACTCTTAATCCAAATTTTAAAGTTTTTCAACACAGAGCTCATCGTCTGACGACAGGTTGATAAAATAAATTAAAAATTCTGTTGTGTTCAATATTCTACACATGGTGGTCATGGTTCGATACACACCTGTATTGAACAATTCGATATGAATACATGCATTGTTGCCCCCTAATATACAGGTACTACCCCAAAATTTGAATATCCTGAAAAAGTTCATGTATTTCAACTTAAAAGGTAGAATTTACATATTGTTTAGACTAATAATGCGCAAATCAATATATTTCAAGCTTTTATTTGTTTGAATGTTGCTGATTAGGACTTGCAGCTTAAGAAAACCTTAAATTCTAAAACTCAAAAATTAGAATATTGCATGAAATCAATTTAAAAAGGACTTTAGATACAAAAATGTCAGGCCTCCTAAAGTCAAATCTTGCATCTGTACTTAGTACTTGGTTGTGGCCCCTTTTGCATGAATGACTGCCTTAACCCGGCGTGGCATGGATGCTAGCAGCTTGTGGCATATCTCAGGTGTTATGGAAGAAAAAACATGCTTCCATCAAAGCCTTGAGCTCTTCTTTATTGTTTGGTCTCTTCCCGTTCAGCTTTTTCTTGACGATGCCCCACATGTTTTTGATGGGGTTCAAGTCAGGTGAGTTTGCGGGCCAATCAAGCATGGTGATCCATGGTTGTTGAACCAGGATTTTGTACTTTTGGCAGTGTGGGCAGGTGCCAGTCCTGCTGGAAGATGAAGTCTGCATCCTCATACAGCTGGTCTGCTGAAGCAAGCATGAAGGTCTCCAAAATGTCCTGGTAGACGACTGCATTGATGCTGGACTTGATGAAGCTCACAGGTCCATTCCTTATGAAGTCCTTCACACTTTTGAAAGGCCCTTTCCTGACCATCTTCTCCAGGCTGCTGTCAGCCCTCCGGTTTCTACACAGTTTTCTTCCACACTTCTTCCTTCCACTTAACTGTCCATTAATGTGCTTTGAGACAGCACTCTGAGAACATCCAGCTTCTTCTGCTATCACTTTTTATGTCTTTCCCACCCTGTGCAGGAGTCAATGATGGTTTTCTACACTGTCAGATCAGCAGTCTTCCCCATGATTGTGAATTCTTCTAAACCAAGACAGAGACTTTTTAAAGCACTTGTGCAGATGTTTTGGATTACTTACCTGGTTAGACTGTGACACTCTGAGCTACAATACTGGAGCTTTTTACAGTGTTCTAATTTTTTGCGTTTTTGAATTTGAGGTTTTCTTAGCTCTAATCCAGATGTTTTAATGTGTTTGTGCAGATTTCTTTATATTCTACATTATAGGAAAGCAAAACATGTAAGCATTCAATTATGTTTGTGTCCATCTCTATTTGTTGTTACGAAGCTGCAATGTTGGGTAACTAAAAGTTAAAACGAGCCAATGACGTTGAAAAAGGATTTAAAAAACCATAAGAATTTATTGTTTCTTACAAACAACAAATTTTAATCATTTTCTAAAACTAGCATGCTTCATTTCAGCTTCAAATCCTTCTGCTTTCTGCCTGCCAGTTTACCAAAAAGGAAAATCCATCAGACCACTAACACCTCGTTAGAATAAACACCTGGATGTCATTATCACAGCTGAAATCAGGTGACAGGCATCTTTAAGCTGTTTCAGCAGCGATCACCATCATCATCACTGCCTCCCCACTGCATGAGCATGAGCGTGAGTGTTCCCTAACCTTTTGCCACAGCTCAGTGTGACACTCTAAATACAGATTCCACATCAGCGACAGCAGGTCCCCAAAGAGCTCAGGAGGTGCTTGGCGACATGGGAAAACAGACAGAATTGTGTGTGTGTGTGTGTGTGTGTGTGTGTGTGTGTGTGTCACTATGAAACAACAATCTCTTTTCCAGCTCAGGCATCTTGTTCTGATTGCTAATTAGCGGCTTGTCAACAGTCATTCCTGTGTGCTCCCCTGCCACTGCAGTGCTACATGAACACAGTTTGCAGGTTCACCCAAGTATACACTCTTTTTTATACAAAAGCATGCACACACACACACACGGAGATCAGATAAGGGAATTTAAAAAGATCCTCAAAGCAGGGGTAGACAGTTCTGTTTGTTGATTATTCGATTCTTTTAATTTAATACATTACTTCACTGATAAAAATATTATTTTGAAAGATGCTCAGACTCCAAAGTGACAACTTGAAATAGATAATTGCAAACCCTGAATACGTAACCGAAAATATGTTGAAGTTCCCCAACGACAAGCAGTTAAACACACTCTTCATCTTCAACATTTTCAGAGAGACACTTTTGACAATTTCTTTTGCAAAAATAGTCTTTTTCTCTCATAAGACAACAGCTGCATAGTGTTAGGAAAACACACAGTGTTGCAATTGCAACATGACGTGCAGCAAAGACGAATTCGGCATATGATGCCAATGTCAGGTGTTGCAACGGCAGCACATCTGCTGTTGACTTGTAGGACTTCCTCCAACTGGAATGCAGTCCTAATGTCCTTTTTCATAATACAGTACGATATTATTGTTCCAATATCGGTATCGGCCAACGCTGAATATCAACGTCTGCCCGATATTGTTCAATATTTTTTAAAAATGATTTGTTTAATTGATAAGAACAGAGCATATGAAAACAAAGAAAACTACCAAAATAGTTTTCATCTGTTGTCTCGAGCCAGATCTTAAAAGGCTCCCTGAAATGAGGAAATACAGAAACATTAAATTGTAAATAAAACAGTTATCAATATATTTAACGGATATATAACAGACACTGTTTGTGGTGAACTTTTACCGTGCAACATAATGACGTCTCCAACAACCACTGGATCTGCAGCAGAAGTATTTTTCTAATTTTGCACAAGGAATGAAAATTACATCATTTTCAGCTGCAATTTCAGTATCGTCCATTAAAAGCAGAAATTATCAGTAATCTGTATCGGCTGAAAATTTGCATATCATGCATCAGTAGTCTGAGCAAGACCGCATAATGAAACACCTAAACATTTTCACCATATTATGTCGTTTCATAATTCAACTGATGCACAGATGCACCTGACATAACCCAAAACTTCTTGTTCCCCAGACGTGAATCCGTGACTTGCATCGTGTGAACTTGCTGGTTGCATCAATGCATCCCTGTGTGCTTGTCCCATTTTATATCAGAATGTCCTTTATCATATTTATACTGCACATCGCAGTAACTACATGTTTTCTAAATACTGCACAGAACTGTAGAAATAAATGTGCATCCTTCAATTCAAAAAGGTACAGGTGTATCTGAGAAGGTTACAGCATGTAGTTAACCATGTAATACACCTGCATGTCCTAACTTTGTCATGTAAAAGTTCAACCCTGACCTTCTCTCCTCCAACATTAGGCCATGACTTCCATTATGTGAACATGTTTTTTTATCCCAAAAGAAGAGGAAAACACCCAAATGTAACCGTCCCCACTACCCCAGTGATAAAAGGACACACACCCACATCAACCTCCGCTGTGTCTAATGAGGTAAAGAACAGTCACCAGGCCTAATAGACGAGTCACAGTGTGTTATTCCTCCAGTGTCTGAGGTCTGTCTTCCTCGCTCGATAAACACTTGCTCTTCTGTCGACTGCAGGGAGTCAAATCAGCCAGCAGACGACACACATGTGCTGATGCATTTTGACTGCAGCTGCTTGTGCTTCACTGCATTCAAAACAAAGAGATTCGCAGCTGGTGTGTTAGAGTGATCACACAGAGGTTGTTCCACCAACCAGGTCAAAAACATCAGCTTTTCTCTCACTTTCAGCAAGAAATCTTTCATGATTTAGAAAAAAAAAAAGTTCCATAAAATTGAGATTATAGTAGGAGTGTACGATATTGGATTTTTGGCTGATATCTGACATGCCGATATTTTACAAGTCATTGATAAGTGAAGGTGCAATATAATCAGCTGGCATTAGTTTTTTTTTTTTTTGTTTGTTTTTTTATGGTTCAAATTCAAAACAAGAGTGATTGTTTATATTCCAGAACATGATTGGCAGCCAGTGGTTCTGTCTCCAATAAGTTTAAAGTGCGTAGCTTCAGGATTTTGCATCCACTCTTTATTGATGATAATAACAATAATGATAATAATAATAAATAATAATAATTATAAAAAAATAATATTATAATAGTTTGCATTGCATTTTGAGTTGTATAACATGAAAAATTTCAACTGATACCAATAACCGATATTTTTCTGTTTCTCATGATCAATACTGATACCGATATCAAATCTGAAAATGATGAGGAAGAAAAAATTATATATTTTTTTTAAAATCTGAAAACGATGATGGAAGATTCATCATCCATTGTGCTAAATTATAAAAATACTTTTGCTGTACGTGTATCTAGCTGCAGGAGACATCATTATGTTGCACAGTGGGCGTGGCCTAATGTTGTTCCCATACCCCGCAGATTAAAAAAAAGAAAGAAAAACAAGCAAAAAAAACTAAACATTTTGCAGGTTCGTCACCACACAGCACCTTTTATATCATGGTTAATTACAGCGGGCCAAAATATACTTTTATCAATATTCAGTCTTAAAGCCAATATCAGCCCATACCGATATCGGACCAATAACAATGTGCATCTATAGCAACAAGTCTGATCTGCTCATCTAAGAATTGCAAAGTCCAACTTAAAAAAACAAACTGCAAAACGTGTTATTTGTGTTGTCAGTAAATGCAGCCATTAAATTGGTGGTTAAGGTTCGGGAAAGCTCATGGTCAGAATTTGGGGGGGGGGGTATGTCCTTTGTGAAGAAGAAATCAGTATTGACTTTTGGTGAGAGAAGAAAAAAATGATTTTCTTTTTCGGTGTTACATCATTTGTACACTCAAGCATCCACCTTGACCTTTCCACAAAAAGATTTTTCAAGAAAAGAATTACTCCTCGATACTGCTGCTGCCTACGACACAATAAAAAGGCCCATCTCACCAGAAACAAGGGAAAAGATTCTCAAAAACACACAAAGGGCTGACAATTTATGGAAAGGAAATTGTGAAAAAGGCAGCTGTTGTGTGGAGGGCAGCATTTACTGTCCACAACAAGACAGTAAAACATGTTTCTAACCCTTTTATGATCAATATTCAAAAGTGAGATCAGAACAGAAAAGTGTTGGGTGTCAAATAGAAGCTTAAATGTACCTGTGTAGACAATAATAACAATACTGCACATGTTTGACCCTTAAACTGTTTCCACCTCATTTTAATGGCACACTGATATTATCCATTGTGCACATTCCCGGAGCTGCTGGTGCCCTGCAGCATCCCGGGGCTGAGAAACAACACTTCACAACTTTGTTTCCCAGCCAGAGCATCACATGACAGTTATGTTTTACTTTATGGCCGATCCAACAAAAATGGTGAGATGATTCAGAGGAAGAGAGGAAGGAAAGACAGAGCAAGTAATTACACATTTACTGGTCTGAGAGAGGAGACAGGATGTAAGGCGGGTGTTGAGTCAGCCATCGTTAGGGGCGCTGAAGGGTTAAAATCTGCCAGAGTTCAATGTTTACAAGAATTACCATCATCATTTTGGTAATACTCATATTATAATAGCGTGATTTGCAAATAAATCATTAGTGAAAGTAGTTTTCTTTTTTTGTTTTTATGCAAATTTTTAAGTTTCTTTCTTCCAATCTTGAGTGTCATTTACAGAAATCAACCAAAACACTAAAAAATATCAAACTAATCTTTTTCTTTACTGATGTTGTGATAATATTGTGCATGCTTTTGGAAACAACAATCATTATTGTTGAAAATTAGATACCATACCAATTTTTTTTATACACTTTCACACGACAGTGCTGCACATCAGCAGTAATGTGTAAAAACATGAAACTTAAACCAAATAAAATGGTAAAATAAAACTCAAACAGAAGTGAATTATAAAGTCCAACAATAAAAACAGAAAATAAATAAAATCAATGACTCACTGAGTTAAAACCTAATGTGTGAAAGTGAGTTTTAAGATGAGATCTAAAAAACAAATGACTATGAACTCATCTCTGTAGCAGAGAGGTTGCCAAATAAACAGTGTGAAGCATGAACATAAATGTCCAAAAGTCTGAGCAAAAACTTTAACAATTACATTATTTTGCAGAAACGAGCTGATCTGATGACTCAGGGAAAGAATTGGTAACTTTAATTAGTACATTGTTCTAAAAGCTGCACTTGCTGTCCTCTGAGTCACTTTTCTTCCAAGTTTACTGGAAGAGAAAACACTAAACTGGAGATAGCTGAGAAAAGAAAATATAAATGAAGGGAAACTAAGGGCTCCCGTCAGGTGATGCGGTGACTGATGTAAAACTCTGGCAATGTTAGCAGCTTCTGCAGGTAATTAACAGCCACATGCTGTTATTTTAAACCCTGCAACCACCTCTGCAGCCGAACCTGCAGGCGCTGTGTCATATTCAAACTTCCAGTTTATTCCACGTGGGACGAGGAAGATCCTAAACTCCAAGTCTCACCATTAGAGATGTGATCCATCACATCAACTCTGAAAGAGTCACCAGCAGATGTTAAGCCAGTATCAACAAAATTCTGCCACTAAATTATGAAACATAAAATGTTCAACTTCTTAAGAAGAGCAATGAAGAGCATTAAATAAAGAGCAAATTGATTTAAAGTGAACAGCCACAGTGTGAACGCAGCCTACGCACAGGCCCAAAACAACAAAAATAAAAATCGCTCTAAACAGTAGTTAAAATAGAAAACTGTTAAACTGCTCAGCCAATGGTTGATAAATTTGTCCAATCACCCAACCTTTTTATAACCTTTATAACCTTGTTATATACTGGTCTGTGTGTGAACACCAAGTGGCAAACTCCACTGGAGAACAGTGAAGCTACTTCCTGGTCACCCAAAAAGTTTAATTCTCGCTTCATCTGCTAGGGGCTGGATCCAAAACAGCAAATCCCCAGACTCCCATGTTGAAAAGGCCCATTTCACAGCAGAAATAAACACGTTTACAGCAGAAATAAACATGTTTACAGCTCAAATAAACATGTTACAACCAGGTTTTCCAGAAGTGACACCATATACGTCACGGCAAGATGGCAACAGTGGGAAACGCCCAACTGGCTTCACTTTTTTTTTTTAGCTCTTCAGACGTGGCCGTATGGACTAATCCAGGCAAACACCACCACTAGACCATCCGCCATCGCTTGGGGAGCCGTTCTGTACGTGTGTAATGAGCACAGAAGAGATTCAGACTTTTTTTTCTTAACAACATGGAGGAAATCTGGAAGGATGTCACATTCCTGGTTGTTGGAACATCTGTGGAAAACTTTAATGTGGTAATAAGTGAATAAGAAGATCACAGACATTTATATCGTGAAGATTTCTGCCGTCTGTGACAAATGTGGATGGTGCTGCTGCTCAGTCCACTGATGTCACCGCGTTCGTACCAGGGACAGAGCGAATATCGGACACGCAGAGCAGAGGAGGACTAACATGCTGCCATGGCAGAGAAAACACTAGATTTAGTAACCATCAACATAAACACGGTCAATTTTGGCAAACACTCATTGATCTGACACTTTATTTCACGTATCTATGCTCCCGAAAATGACGCACTGCATAACGCTATTATGCTAGCTAATGCTAACAGAGAGGGCTGTGGTGTCTCGTCGGATTAGTCGTTATGACATCAATTTTTTCTTTTACAGTCTTTGATGAAGATCTGAGTTTTAATACACCTAAATGTTTTTATGTAAAGCAATTTGTGCAACTTTTTGTATGAAAAGTGCTTTCTGAATAAAATTTGTTTTTATTTGATTTTCTTTAAGCTTCCAGAGCCGGAAAGGACCTTTGCACTGTTGAACATAAAATAAATGTTGAGCTGTTTTGTGCCGCATGCAACATCATGATGGAAAACAAGCAAAAGTCGCCAATACAAACATTTTTAACAAACACATAGAAGGTCTGAAATGTAACCCTGACCCCCATAGGAAAATTTCAGATAAATGTAAAGTGCTTGGCAAATACAAAAATCATTGCAACTTCTTTTTTAAACAAAAGGTGCCACAAAATCCTGAAATATAAGATTAAATCCTTTTTTGTAACATCAGTTTCACTTCAAGCAGAAATGAAGTGGTGATCAGAGTTACACAAAGGGCATCATTTCTAAATTCCTCAAGTGAAAACAGCTCACAGTCAATTTTGGCTCAACATGAACCCTTTTCTTATTGATCTGACAAAAAGAAAAAGTCCATTAAAAGAAAGAATCCACACGGAAAATCTAAACCTTGAACTTTTTACTTTAACTGGAGCCCAAGTTCACCAGTAAAACCTGTATTGGACGTATTTTACTAATCACATGAGTAAACAAGTTTATTCACGTCTCTGAAAGCTTTGTGAGGAAAGTCATGATGAAAAGCTAAAACGAAAGTAAAAAAAAAAAAAAAAAAAACCTCACACACAAATACAAGCACACACTCTAAGATGTATCACTGGTTCTTAATCTCTGGTGCATTCCAGAGGATTTTCTGTAACGATGATCTCAGGGGGACCTTCATCTTCCAGATATGAGAGAATGTGCCTTCACATGCCTCAGAAATGCAGCAGGGAGTCCGACATGCAGCAGGATACAGAACTGACAACAGTAAAACCTGTAGCGGAGCAAAAACTAATCCGGGGAAGATACGATAACGGTCACATCTCTCATGCAAAGCAGAGGCTGGTTTACGGCTGCACGCCTTCCCGGACAAATCCGGCACTCGTTCAGGAGCCAAGATTAACTTTGGCTTCATGGTCTTTGCATTCAACTCGTTTGGGGGCATTAATGGGAAAATGGGACTTTACAGAGGCGATGATTACTGCATTAGAGGTCAATAAATATTTGTTTGAGTACAATTCCCTACTGCTAACACAGATATGAAAACTGCACTCTGTGGTTGTTAAACTCCATATTTTTCTGTTTTCCACAATGAATTTCTTTCCTTCACAAAGAGATAAATAAATGAAACCAACTTTGAGGCATCTGACTGACCCTTAGGCTACAACTGTTAAAAATGTATACACTCTAGCTAGACCATATGGCATGCTGTACAATAAAAGCAGTTCAAACATTCACGTGTCCTTCTGTCCTTCCTCCCTTTCCTGTGAGAAAAAGCACATGACTTCAGCTCAGTTTAAGCTCTTAGAAACAGCGAAGTTCACATACAGTAGATCAACTTGGGGGGATTTAACCCTCCACTCAGCTGGACGATGTGCACTACGTCTTCTCATTTAGGTGTCAGTGAGTGTCAAAGTCATCTGAGGCTCAGTCAGTGGACAGTCCATTGATATATTAGCCCATATTTGTTGACATCGGCGCTCTTTCAGGCGAACAGACTGAGCGATTGTCCTGCAGTCTGCAGCCAGACACTCGTGTTATCGCTGGGCCAAGAACGTTCAGCTCCAGCAGCCTCAGTAAGGAAGCAGGATGTCTGCTTGGAAAACATTATCCCCGAAGAAGTGGAAGCAAAAGAATGAACGAGCTCCGCCGCTGAGGCGAAGGAGCCTCTGTCTGAGAAAGAGGAGAATTTCCAGAGAGAAGAACATCAATATTTAGTCAGTGTTAAGTGGCAAAGCTGGACACATCTTTTAAAAAGAAGACTCTGCAGGTCCATAGGTGCTACAAAGCTGCCGGAAATTAGAATCCAGGTTTGAGGCGACCAGTCGACATGTTTTCATCCACAATCCTGCAAACAGATCCTTTGTTTGATTTCTCAGTTTACCACCCAACTCACAGGGAATGGAGGTCTGAAACTGATCAGAGATGAGTGGATAAATACAGAGATACGGTTCAATGGAAAAATTAATGTCAATAAATCCAATTAGAATTACTTTAAAAAGTAGTTTGCTGTTTTATATACAAGAAATGTGGGGAAAAAAATGGATATTTGCTTTAAATATTGACTGTATTTGTTCATATTATGCTAACATTTACTAGTATACCAACTCAAGAATTATATATATTTTTTTAATTGAAATAATGTTTTAAAAAATCATTTATAGATACGTTTTTTTATTTATTTGGTTGTTTCTTTGTTTTAATCCTGTCCAGCATCATGGCATGCAGAACGGTGACGGACAGATTTTATTATTATTTCATTTGTGTTTTTATTATTATTTTTCCCTGCTGTGAAACAACAAATAAAAGGAAAAAAGGGAGGCTAAAGAGCAGAAATGAGAGTAGGTAAGGGAAACATAACAGTGATTACAATAACAGCATCAACGCTAAAAGAATCTAAAGGAAAAATACTGAAAAATGAGTAAATGTGACAATAAGAGCAGGCACGACTCGACATCCAGCTGCCGCCTGCACTGGCTCGGCTGAGGAGACCAGAGTCACACTGGACAACAAACAAGGACAAGATGAAGATTTTCCAGAGCAGGTGCTGTCTGGACTTTTTAAAGCAACTTTCAACATTCCAGCGGCATGCAGCATCATCTCAGGGGCGATGGCCGGGAGCTTTATGGAGGACTGCACACAAGCCTGTCTGCGCTGACTGAAACCTGAAATCCTTCCATCTTTGTGGGGACATACTGATGCAGTTTGAAAGCTGCCATAAATGAGCCCTAAGGTGCCCAGTAAGGGGGAGGTTGAAGGAGGAAGAGTCTAAATTCGACCTTGACTCTGCGGTTTGTTTTTTGGTCCATCTTTGTTTGACAGTTGTACAACATTTCTAAGCGTTTGTGTTGTTTGCCTCTCTGTTGGCCCTGTGATGGGCTGGAAACATGTCCAGGATCAACCCTGCTTCTCACCTGGGACAGGCTCCAGCCCCCTGCAGCCCTGCACTGGAATAAGTGCAGACAATACAGATGGATAAAATATTTGGTAACGGTTAGACAAAATCATGATAAGGTATCAAATGTAAAAGAAAATATCTTCTTGCCTAAAGTTTCATCAACGGTTGCAGCATCACATCAGGCAAAGAAAAACATAACAGTGACACCTGATGATCCGATCTGGGTGGAAAACTGGCACAGCAGGTTCCAGTATGAGTCTCAACAGGAGCAACTATGCAGCTTTTAGGGCAAATTTCATATTAAATAAACACTAACAGGTTTTTCCTTCCTGAGAAATCTGCATCCGGCCGAATATCAGCCATCAGAACATGCAGCAGCGTTGGGGTCAACCAACACCGATATTTACTCATCAGCCTCAGTCGATGGCCGATACAACCTTTGGGGCCGATACTGTAATTGACTGATTAAAAGAACAAAGCACTTCAAATATATATAAAAAAGAAACAGTGCACTTAAACAAATATTAAATAGAAACACTTGTAATAAATATATATAGTATATACGAAAAAAAGTCTGTAAACTATGGAAAGTGGGTGTATCGGCCAACACACCCGATGTATCAGCATAAAACGTAAATATCGGCCTGAAGTATCGGCCTAAAATATCCGTCTGGCCAATGTATTGGGAGGGATGGGCAATACCAAAATTTTCCCTGTCGATATGAGTAGTTTGTTACTTTTTCATTTATACTGTTGTTGATACCGATACTTTTTGTCCCTTAAAAGAAAATCACATGATTGTACAGTTTGCATTGATATCTGAATCCAAGGACTCTATTAGATATAAACCTCGAGAATAGAAGTACTGAAAAGTATCGCTTTTAAAACAGTAATGAATTATACAGAGTAAATTAAGCAAAAATAAGATTAAAAACTTCTTTTGATTACCAAATACTTAAGTACGGGTTAAGATTATTTTAATTCATTCAGTGGAAAATGTTCAAACATAAAATGTTATAGTGATATTACAAATTTACCAAAACATAATGTGCAACAACCTGCATTAAAGTACTGGAAAAAAACCAAAACATCATCGTAATCACTAACAGTAGCAGCATCATCATGACATCTGATTGGCTACCACCATCATGTGACACAGGAGCTGGAATCTGGCTGATTTTACATCATTTCATTGTCTAAAACTCTCAGAAATGGAAACAAATTGCATGTTTTATATCTCTACAGTGGTATCACGATGCTCAAAAAAGTATCTATTACAATATTTTGTCTGGTTGGTATCAAAGTATGGACTCCAAGGTATTGATACATCCACCCCTATGTATCTGTCTGTCCTTACAACAGCAGCAAATCATACACCTTAAACCTGCAACCTCTCTTTAAGGCTGTGTGTGTTCCTGTGTCAACAGTTAACATGATGCCACTTCAGAGCCAAGGTCCCATCTGCAGGCGGTGAAGGAAGACTGCATTTCCAAGGTCATGTCTGGTTAAATACAAAATAAAAACTAGGAAATGATCCATCTTTTCGTCTAACTTGCAAAGCAAGATGTTGTGACAGCCAAATCTCATCTCTCAGCCTTGAAACGCAGTTGAACTAATTATTTACAAATTTATCTGAGTTTCTGTGTTGCATAATGAAGTATGTATCTGGGTACAACCAGAACCGAACCTGAGGAGATGCACAACTCTGATGGTGGGAAAAAAGACCCAATTTGGATTTAAATCTTTAAAAGCTTAAATCGAGGAAAAGTTAATGAGTGGCATTGGTTTTAAATTCTGTGGTAAACTTTAATAAGGATTTATGAGCAATGAGCTCATCATTAGTAACTCATTAGCTTAAAGTTAGCCAGAAGTAGAGCTCGAACAAGTCAGAGCAGAACAAACACAAGGTCAAAGCTGCCCCGCTGCAGTTTAACAGGAAAGTAAAGCCTCCTTCTCTTGAGGAGGGATTCCAAAATATATCTGCAGTGTGCTGAGCTTGACTAAAGCCCTGTAGGGATCCAGCTACCTCTTCTCTAAACCCTTTCTATGTTAATTCACAGTACAGCGAGATGGTGAGAACAGCTACAGAGAAATGACTGAAATGTACATTTCACTGCAGAAGCAGAGCCTCTGCATCTCGCCGGCTCAAAAATAAATATCCCAACACTTAGAAGGGCACAGCAGAGGATTAATCATCAGGAGAGGAAATGATCCAGACACATTCCCTTAAATGATGTTTCAGGAAAAGTCCCATGATAAGTAGCCCCGGGCTGCGTGAGGTCAGCTAACTCCCTCAGCGAGTTACACGTGTGCAGGCTGAGAGGAAAGACTTGTTTTCACCAACAGGATGTTAAATCAGTTTATCATTCACCAAATATTTGGATTTTTTTTATGCAAGTGCAACTTGAAGCAAAATAACGCTGAACTCGCATTTAAACCCACATTTTAAGCATCTCCAACTTTTCTGCAAACATATTTGTAACTAGATATGCAAACAGTTATAAAGGGGTCCAAGCCCATCCATGCTTCGTCGCCCCGGCCATATTCATTAGCTCATGAACCACGCCCACTTTGTCCAATCATAATCATCTTCTGGGAATCCGCTCAGAGAATCTATGTGAACATACATACAGAGTTTCAGACATCAGCCTTTTTCACGATGCAAAATACTCAGGGTTGTAGTGCCTCCTAGAGCTTGTAATGGGACTACGGATGGAAATGATCTTAGCTATAATGCTGCATATTTACATTTTATGTAAATTAATATGCACTGTCCCTTTTTAAATAAATGAACTCAAACTCAAAAATGTCTAAATTTGGAACAGGTTCAGACAAAGTTCCTCATTTGGTGGATGAATTTCATGCGATTATCTTTCGTTGTTTTTGAGTTATGGCCATTTAATTATTTTGCTAGTTTTCGCTAAATGTTTGGACGCGCATAACTTCAGTACGGAAACGAAATTAAAAAATCAGCCTCCACAGCTCTTTTGTCTCGGTCTGCAGTATTATTAACCAAATTTTCAGATGGATTGGGCCAAAACCCACAGAGGAGTCCACAAAATAGGTTTTGCATATATCACCTCCCAGCAACAAATTTTATTGCTGCAAAGGGGCGTGGCCTATAACAAAGATGCAGGAGAATCCAAGGAATCGGCTGATATAAGGCACTTTAATATTCACCAGGCCTTTTCCAAGCTAGAGGCCAAATTGTATTACCACTTGGTATAGCGCCACCTAGTGTCTGACATGTCATTTTTCTTATTTCTATACCTGAACCAAAGTTGTCCAAGCCCTGCACGTAACTTCTCCAAATCTGCTTTTAGGCTCCCCATATAGTTTTAGGATGGAAGAAAAACAGAGTAAACTCAAGAGGGTTCCACCAGCGCTGGAGCGGGTCCTGCGCTGCTACACGGGCTTGGACTCTTAAAGGAATAGTACACCCACTATATTTTCCACTTACCCTCATGGTGAGCAAGACTCTGGAGCACTTTCTCAATATCTCAAATGTAGCCGGCTTCTCATTTTTCCCCAACTTTCATATAATGGAGTTCTCCAGGGTTCGAACCAAAAAGCTCCATAAAAATCCACAAAAACTTGGCAATATTCCTCCATACTGCTCGTCCAATGTAATCCAAGTGTCCAGAGTGGGTAGCGTCCAGAATTTACTTTAAATGACGTCATTTAGTATATTTTTAGAGACTAAAAACTACTACATCACATTCACAAAACTATGGAAGCTGCAGCAGACGAGATCGCGCGCGCTCTTTTTCTTTCTTTCTTTGTTTTAAATCAATATCCAACCCCTCTTGTTTGTCCCGGTTTGTCTGCAGCTCTGTCGCTCTTACCACAATGTAAACAGAGAATTTCTTCTACGCGTGCATTATCGGCAGAGTAGGCTCTGAACGCCGAGGCTTCCGTAGTGTCGCGAACGTGCATATGCGCGCTTAAGATGTACTTCTGTTTAGGCTCTAAAAATATACTAAATGATGTCGTTTTGAGTAAATTCTTGACGCTACCCACTCAGGACACTTGGATTACATTGGATGAGCAGTATGGAGGAATATTGACAAGTTTTTGTGGACTTTTATGGACCTTTTTGGCTCAGACCCCGGCAAACTCCATTATATGAAAGTTGGGGGAAAACAAGAAGCCTTTCTGATCGCCGGCTGCATCTGAGATATTAAAAAAGTGCTCCAGAGTCTTGCTCACCATGAGGATAAGTGGAAAATAAAGTTACATCATTCTGTGGGTGAACTATTCCTTTAGTAATGAATACACCAAGAAAAACAAAATAATCAATGAGCCAGAAATGAAGCTCTGATCACTTGTGAGTCGCGTGTCTGAAACCCAGAGGGCAGAAACTATTTTTATAGCCGCTGGTTTTAGTGTCAACATTAAAAATCCAGCCACCCCCCAGTTTCAGACCGGCCCTGCATGCAAAGCATTTCTATCTGTACGTGTGGTGTTCTGCGCCCTCGGTTAACTGGAATGAGGAGAGGTGGAGATAATCGGACATCACTTTTACAAATGGACTCTTTTGAGTGCAGTGTTGAAATATTAATGGGGAGATGAGGCCACTGGAGGCAGCCTTTAATCCATGCCAATGCAAATGGACCCCAAGGTCACCAGCATAACACTGCAGCCGCCTCTGGCCAGGACAGATTGACAAGAAAAACTGTGTGAAATGGGGTCTCTCGTAGTTTAGCACAGCACAGGCTGGATAATAGAATGGCCTCGAGCCTCTACGCCTGGCAAAGGGGGGAATTAGCTGGAGTCTGGGCCACATCAAAGTATTTACAGCACACTGTGTTTTTCAAACCATCACCCCACTGACCTGCCATTTTCTCTGGCAACTGAATTCACAAAACAACCACAGCGACGTTGTTAAAGAGGACCGGAGCCATAATGAATGAGGGCCATGTGTTTGGGGACTTCTTTTTAAACGCCGCTTTAATTTCCCTCATTATTTTTTGAAGGACAGGAAGAGGATGGTCCTCGAAGCTGAGCATGCTCTGAGTGGAAGAAGTTAAAACTAATTTGAACTTCAACCATGTACTTTGAATGAGTTTGCAGGAGTTGCATAGCAACAGCAGCGCCTACAGTACTTTGGTGTTGCTGTTTAGGTGATGGCAGCTGTAACCAAAGAGGTCTACTAGACACAAGAGACCCTCAGTGTTAATAATGAAGCTCTGCTTGGGCTTGGATTGGAGCACAGACAATTAGTGCATCCATAACGGTTTACTACAGTTTAACTGCAGCACTCTGCCAGCGGGGCTTTGAGCCAGCTGCTGACTGCATGGTCTGCATAGTCTGAAAAACTTTGAGACACCTCTCAGATTTCCCCACATGCACAAATCGGCTTTACTTCAGCACCCTGCAACACAGCAGCGTTGTCTCTGCAGGAGAAAAATGGAAGAAAAACACAAACTTTCCACAAAACACGTCACATCTCAAACTCTAAGCTGCTTTTTTCGCACAGACGGGCTGATATTTGCAACTCAAGAAGCTACAAAAAAAATCTTAACAGGTCAGCACTGTGCTGTTAAAAAAAAAGATAATTAATTAAAAGCGGATAACTGGAGAGCGATAAACACCCATTTTATGCGATTGCAGATTGCTGCGACAGGAGTCTGGGGTTTCTCATTCGGCGTCCAGGTGGGTTCCTGCTCTGCTTCTCCGTGAGCAGCAGGTTGTATCATGATAAAAGCTCTAATTGCACGCAGCAGACCTCCATTACTCTCCACAGTTTTTATTCCTGCAAAAGGAGGATGCTGCTGTCCTTTCCCCTCCTGTGAACACTTTCCTGCCGAGATGGCCTTTCACTGCTGAATGAACACAAGCCGGCGTTGTGCTGTGCACCTAATACCTTCAATAATCTGTTTAACTCTTTGTAGTCCTGCAGGCTGCCCGCTGCAAACATTAACGGCATGGGAGAATCAATCATCAGCTTCAGACGGCCAATCCGCCTGTGCCACTCTGCCAAATGACTCCCCCCCCCTTTCCTCATCCAATAACCCCAATCCTTTCCTTCCCCACTCTTCCAAACTCTTTTTTTTTTTTATTCAACTGACTCAGTTTTGAACTCTGCTGTGGTGTTGGTCTTTGTACTCCCCCCCTCCATTTCAATCTGCTGCACCCCAATTAGTGGAAATGGGATACTCTTTTCAGCCATGGCCCATATTTGGGATTTACACTGATAAGCAGAATGCTTCTACATAAAACTCCGCCTGTTGCCGCGGTAATGAATTACCCTCCAACCTCTGTGATTCATTAAACTCTTTCACACAGGATAATGAAATTTGCTAAAATCGCAGGTGCCCCACATTCTGTAGCCGTGTAAGGTTACGATTTTACTTCACTCGCCACTGATGTGGCACAGAAGGTCCAGAGAGAATGAAAACTAAACGTTTAAATCTCCTTACCCTCTGAGATTTTACCCCTGCAGCTCGACTGGAATTTTCGTTCCGCTCATTTTTCAGCACATCTCAGGTTTTTGTAGTAAGGAGAAGATAAAAGGCTGAAATAATGAACGCCGCTTAAACCAAAATATTAAAGCAAACAAATTAAACATATATGTTTAACGCAGCGACTCTTTCATGATTCATTTCATGCAGGTTGAAGATGAAAAACAATTATACAGTTTCTACACATCAGTGAATCGTGACTGGAGTGAGGATGTGATTCTCCATCACTCATATCTCTCCTGCCTGATTCATCTGCCTCAGAATTTACTCTTAAAGAGTTAATAACAATTCACCGCAATACAAGGAAGGGATCAATACGTGCCATGAAATCAAACAAACTTTGAATCTAATAAAATAACTGAGCTGCAGCATTGAAAAATGTGTGTAGCTTCTACAATAACAATGAATAGCAGTCCTTCTAAACAGTAGTATAATTATAGTTATTATATTATGATTTTCATAATAATCATAGTAATAATTATATGTATAATTATATATGTGTTTGGCCTAATATTTATATAATAGTTATTCATTTATTATTAGCATCTTTGATTGTTGTCATAATCTCTGTTTTATTGACTTTTATTCATCATTTTTAATTGGTTTAATTGTACTTTATTAACTCATGCAGCTTGATAAGGTACAAAAATGGACCAGGACCGAAGGTACAGAAATGTCTTTTCAAAAAGGAACACCCCCCCCCCCCAGCGACAAGCTTTGTACCCTTTTAAGTACAAATTGGTACCTCTATTTTTGAGTGTGTACGTTTCCCAACATTCTCAGAAAAGCATCTTGTCTTCTGCAACTATTTTCTAAGAGTTAAGGCCGATTTCTGCTCCTTTACATACGTGAATAGATACATCCATGCATCTTTCAGTTACTGTGTTTGTTTAATTCAAAGTAAAATTATTATCATAACCGTCAAATGTTGCTGACATGCAGACATTCCAAATTGTGTTACTCTCATTCCGCCATGATAGATTAAAGAACAAAAAAGTTTTAAAAAAGAAATATATCTCAGCATAAAAAGAATGAATTAATAGATAAATGAAAATATGTCACTACAATGAGGCAAATGTAAAATACAGTATGAAATAAATGATGGAACACACTTAATGAGAAATGAGATAAATCTGATTAAGGAAGTGATAGTGAACCTGTATCCTGCATTATCAGAGGCAGGCTATGCATTAGAACAGTGATTTTCAAACTGGGGGTCGGGACCCCCATGTGGGTCGCATGATAATTTCAGGGGGTCGCCAGAAAGTCTCAAAAAACTTTATTTGGGGTCAAATGTGGAACTGCATTTCATGGCAAACCAACTTCCAGGCAAAGAATCGACAGAAATCTTCTTTTCCAAATATCAGGTTGCCGGATCAAACACCTCTTCTATTTTTCTTTTTAAACATTTTAAAACAAACATGTCACAAACACAAAAACCTTGGCAGGTTAGAGGGTAAAGCAGGTAACACCCAAAAACCTGTAAATGCTGAAGCTGCAGCCATACAAGCTGGAAACAGGAGGTAACGGTTCCTCTGCTTCTGACCCAAAGGAAACTAAAATCCGCCATCAGCACATTTTTCCAACTGATATTTCTGTTCCAGAAATCAGTTGAAATATCTCACTGTCAGCTGATAAAATGAGACACCTGCTTTGGGGCTCAGCAGTGCTGCTGTTTGCAGATGCAACTGCCACCAATCCTCTTCTAGCAGCCAACAGGACATACTTACACTCAATTATAAGCCCTTTAAGACTATTTTCCCTCATCTTATCCTCTTATTTGTTCTAACTCCCACCCACTCATCCTTGTCCCTGATCCACCCCTGATTCTCTCCCTCATTCACTCCTCTCCCTCATCTTCCCATCTGAATAAATAAATGCATGGGAGAGGACTAAAGGCCAGAAGATGAGAGAGAGGACAGAAGAATCTAGGACACTCCAACCTGGATGCATCGTCCAAAGCAATTTGCTCCGATGGCGAGCGAGGCAGAGAGGAGGAGGAAAACAAGAAGCTTAAGAGCATCTCTGCTAAGGAGGGGAAGGCTTAGAGAAAACAAGCAAAGTGGTCTGACAGGGTGAGTCGCTTAGAGGGGGAGCGGTGGAGCAAGCGAACGGAGAGAAACAGAAAGAGTTGGTGAAAAACAAACAAAAAGAAAACAAAATGGAGAGAGCAAGCTAACAGAGGAGAGGGAACATCACCCCAAACTTACCTCCACTGAAAAATTTAAGGACTTTGACAGAGAAATGAAGAAAAAGCAGGTTTTTCTCTCTGGAGCTCACAGACGACCAGAACGTGTTCGAAAATTCTTCTTACATCACTAGAAATTGCCAAATATCTGCATTGCTTTTGCTAGTCCGAATCATTTGAATGAACTAACCGAGGTTACGTCAGGTTTCTTTATGAAGTCATAACAAAGGGGAACTGAGACGGGGATTTTAGGCAAAGACGTTGAGAAAAGTTGCTCTACAGTACGTTAAAAGTTGGTATATCACTTTACTTCTGTTGGTTTGGGTAAATTAAAGCTCATGTGGCCATAAAAGCCATAGAAGAGACAGAGTTGATGTTTTAGCCTCATTCAGCAGGATGTTCCAGGAACCTTTATGATGAGGACAACACGCACCAAGTTCCTGCAAACAATCTAGGCCGCGTTAGTTTAAAGGCCGGATCTATTACAGGGTTCCTACACGTTTAACAAGTTAAATTTAAGACTTTTTAAGACCTTTTCAAGATCAATTTACTCAGTTATTTCAAACACAACTTAAAACAGATGCAAAAAAAAAGTGTCAGAAAAGGAGAAAGTCAAAATAAAGAAATAGATTTTTTTTTTTTTTACATAATAAACCGTAAAATCAGTTTATTCCATTTTTGTTCACAATTCTTCCAACTGCAATCAACCACCTCTCACCTCCCTGGATTAACACGACCCTTTTTCCCACCTACTGCTTTATTTAAGCCCGTCAATATCTACAGTCAGGAGGAAACATTTCTTTCTAGCATTTCTTTGTGAATTATCTACATCTGTGCTTTGCTTTAAGTCCCCACTCCCTCTATTCCAGCGATCCACACTGTAAATTAATTTCATTTACACATATTTCTCTTTGCGTTGCGAACATCATGTTTTTAGCTGACCTCTTATGACCCCTGTTCTGGTCTTATAAAAAAATTTTGCATGTTTCTTGGAGGTAAACTGTTTTTTGCTTTGAACATGATAAAAGCCGTTTTCAGTTTGACCAGATCGTCTAACTGCAGCGTCTTTGCTTTGAAAAGCAGCATTCCTAGAAATGTTTTCTCCTAGAACCCACGTCACTATTCTGATTGCTCTCTTTTGTAGTACATATAATGATTGCAGGTTGCTTTTATGAGTATTACCCCAGACCTCCACACTGTAACTCAGATACGGTAATACCAGAGATGGATGCAGGAGGCACATGTGCATTACATGCGCGTTGCTGTTGGACATAAACCACTGATCCATACGGCTAATCCTGCAGTTCTACCAATGGTCTCCAGAGCTTCTGCTCCATGAAAAGCAAAGATTTAAGTTGCTGTGATATTATGTTGCTGCACGCTGCAGCTCTAATCAAAATATTCAGATCATTCTACTGGACATCATGAAGGTTATATAAATGCTAAATGGAACACAGATGGTGCTTTTGTGGTCTGACCTTTCTACTGTAAAAGTCACATTTGCCCTCTCATATCACAATGTTTATAGCCTAAAAATTCAGTCCACACCTACATTCATAAATATCCTACAATCCTGAAGACTTAACTGATGTGAAATGATGATAAAAAAGATTTAATAATTTTAAGCTGTCTGAACATTCGTTTACGTCATTTATGAAGGAGGAATGCTGCAGGTGAAGATTCAAGCTTTCTTCCCTCTGTCCTCCATAAATATATGGGGATAACCGCACTGTTGGTGGGAGAATAGAAATGAAAAGAAATGGGGCTCTACTGTTTCACCGCTTTTAAAACTTAACACTTAAAAGTTGCATCAGTAATGATGATGATATCGAAAAGAACTATGATCTAAAAAACCAAGTCTTATGATCAGCTGACAAGGAGACAGAGGGATCATTAAAGAGGTCTGACAGTCAGCTATTAACCTCTTGTAGAAGCCAAAGCGTCCCACCTGAGACCCCCTGGAAAGGGTTAAAAATTAACACCTGGGCTACAGTGTGAGTTGGTCAATTCCCTCACGATTACTTAACCTGAAGCAGAGATACAAATCTGAACCTCCACTAATCCCAAATAAAACCCTCAGCAGCTTACAGGGAGGAAATGTCGACAGATTCGGGGTCTTGAATATCAACCTCTGGTTTCAAGAGAAGACAAGAAAAAAACTGCAATGGCTTTTCCACTGGGGCCTCCTGAAATATAGGAGCAAAAATTGGTTGTCCCAACGATGACACACAACACTGGACAGCAAAACAAAGCGTCAGTCCCAAAGCTAATTCTTATTCTACACACCTCATCAGACCATTAGTGAGCTGATCTTGTGCAGCCTGAAACCAGAATGACAGCTCGACGAGGAAGCAAACCGGCCGTGTCCAGACTGATGCAACAAACTCACACAAAGAGTGTTTTATGCAGAGAAACTCATGGAACAGACTCCATAGGAGACAGCAGGATGGAGGATGGCTGACGCATTTAAGCTAAGCCTCCGTAAAACTGGTATCGCTCATTAACAGAGCAGCAAAGTGTGACAATGTCATTTTAAAACAATACTTGGAGATGCAGCTTTAAGAAGAGAAGCACCGATCCGATAATCGGATCAGATATCGGCTCCAATATTGACTATCTAGCTGGATCAGATATGGGATGAATGAGGCCGATCCAGCGTTCCGAATAGGGGCGTAACGATTCGGTTTAACAACGACTGATTCAGGCCACAATTTATGGATTCCAATTCGATTCATGGACGATATCGGTTCATTTAGGGCGCATTCAGGTAGCAAAGTCCGGTAGTCTTTGTCCGTTTGGGGACTCGGCTGGGGGCGGGGGGAGGTCTTCCGGACCAAGATTTCGTTGCACCTAAACGAGCCAAAATTATCTGAATAATATTCCCAATCTCAGAGGTGGCGCTGCATTCGGATTCACCGTAGGCGAGGACAAGACGTAAAACGAACAATGAGGTTCTCACAATTTCCATTTCCTCCACATTTCCTCCGTACTTATGAGGAGCTGGATATGTTTTCATCAGACCAAATATCGATTAAAGCTTTTACTTCCTTGTAACTCCACGTCTGACCATGACCCATATTCATAAGTACTGCAGTCCCACACGTGCGTTTGTTGCCGCAGCGTTTACCCACAATGCCAATGTAATTTGTATCATTGTTAAATTGAATTGTTACACCCCCAATTCCGATCCAGTCATTTCTTTTTTTATTAATATCATACACAGCAATACAGACAGTGTTCTAGTCCCTTCAATTTTGTTTGCTACGCCAGTTATTACATTTTAAAATATCTGTTTGCAGTGTACTTTTTATGGAAGTGTTATTTCTTTTTGATGCTAATGCATACTTTGTTATTTGTTGATAAATAATAGTTAGTACATTTATATCTGTGTTCATTTGTTACACAGATACAAATTTACTTAATTGTATTTATTAACAAATAAAGTGTAATTTTTATCACAATATTTAAAAAAAAAAAACGACTGGATGAGAATGCTTGGTTCGGGCACATTCATCCAATGTCCGATCCAGCTAATTTATCAGTGTCAGAGCTGATATCCGATCCAGGTATCGGATGCATCTCTAATCAGTATCGGATTGAGTCGGAAAAACTGGACGGTGCATCTCTAACTTTAAAACGTGCTGTTGGAGATGAGAGTCAGGGATGAGCTACACGGCTACATCAATGGCAGAAGTGTGGAGGAAATGATCTGGAGCTGGATGGAGTTGAGTCAGGATGAAGAGCTGAGGAGAGAAGGAAGTGAAAAACAAATGAAGGGGGAGAGTCAAGCAGGAGGGAGCACTAAGAGGTGAAAGCAGAGGTGGAAAAACCAAAAAGGAAGCCGGGAGACAGAAGCAGAGATGGATGAAGAGGCAGAAAGACGAGTGAAGTGGTGACAAAAGGAGGAGGGAGGGGAGGGGAGGGCATGAGGAGAAAAAAAAAGGAGGAGGAAGATGGGGGGTGCTCCTCAGAGATAGGCCATTAATAATCCATAGAGTCTTAAGTACTCCTATTGAGGGAGAAAATCGCTCCTGTGAGCCTGAAAGCAGCCACCACACTCATCCTCACTGTCATCCCCTCCCCAGCCCCCTCCTCACTGTTTGGGCTTTTTGTTGGCTGTGTTTTGCAGTAAAAACTGTTATTGAGTTGTACTGTTTCTTCACATGTGACAGTAAATCTCTCACTTAGGGGCCTCAGACACTGAACAGCAGCAGCAATCCTGCAGTTGCTGCGTGAACGCTGAATAAAATCAGGCCATCATATCGGTTCAGTCACGTCAGGCTGATGCAAACCCAAAGATTTGTGGACAAAAGAAGAAAAAAAAATACAAAACAAGGAAATATGCGTCATCAACTTGTACTTGTATGTTTTGTGCAGCACAAAAGAAGCTTTGTCCCCCACCACACCCTTCCTCCTCCTACTCAGCCTCCATATTCTTTTCTTTTCTGTGTAAAAGTTGCACAAAGCTGGTGTATTTTTGTATTTTGTGTCATTTCATTCTCAACTGCCTAATTTTACTGAGATGATGTTTTCTATCATATAGAGCTGAACAGTTAAAGCTATTTTTTTTCTCATCATCCTTTATACATCAGTGCATACATGAACACAGGATTGGTAAGAAGCCTCCCCACAGCTTTATTCATCCCATTTGGGCACGGGCTGGTTTTTGGTTTCAGGGTGAACCACAACTTTAAAAAGCCACCAACTTAAAACCACTAAATGTCATGCTGTTTCTGCTGTATCGTGTGCAGTGTAGGGTTTGCATGCATGATGCATGCATCCATATGTGTTTGTATGAATCAACACAGAAATAAAAGAATCAATAATGTATCATTTGATGATTAGTCTTTGCTGCACCAGCCGCAGTGTTAAACATATATGACATATTTTAACATATATTTGAAAAAAACATTCAGAATTGTTCCAAATTATCTTTTAGTTTAAAAATTTAATTGTGTGTTCAACTGACAGGGGGAAGAAGAATGAAAAAAAAAAAACAGACTGTAAAAAAATGGATGTAGCATCTGGTTATACCTGGATAGGGGAAAGTGAAGCCAGTTGGGCGTTTCCCACATTCGCCATCTTACCATTGTCATTTCCGGACAATACTGAAATGAGCAAAGGAAAGACGATGGCGGTGAAAGCAGAAAGACGAGAATAAACTAAAGAAAAACAGAAGAATGAAAACTCATGAAAATAAATAAGAAAAGTGTGCAAAAGTATAGAAAAATATTATAAGTAAAAGAAGAAAAAAAGATGGAAAGAGGAAGCAAGGAGAAGAGAAGAAAATGTGGAATAAAAATGAATTAAATAGGAGAAGAAGACAAAAATAAGTGTTCTAACTAAAACCTCTAACCATTGACCAAGTATTTGTTTTGGTTTTAAGATTTCCAATGTGTATATAAGATTTCTACTATCTTTGTTTTGCTCCATCTCTTTCAGCTGCTTTATGATTTAAAATTACATCCTGAAAACATTTCGGTGACGTATGCAGAGACTGACATGTTTTACATTCCTGGCATGTTTGAAATGAAGACAGAGAAAAGTTGTTTTCATGAACATAAAAGTCAACAAAGAAATGAGCCCCACCTAAAGGCAATGAAAGGAACCTATAAAGGACGCGCCGGGGTGGAAATTCCACTGAACACAACATCAGCGCACTTTGTTTCAGTTCGAGATGCTGTAATTCACACAATGTTGAAGAGATAACGTCGTGTCTCCGACTGCCGGTGATGAATCAGTGAAAGCACCGACAGCTGCAGAGCCAACCATCAGGCCCCGGCACAGACTGAGGAGGAACCGAAAGACAAATCGAAGTAAAGATGGAAAAATTGATGGGGATGACGGGACCAAAGATGAGAGGCAGAGTTAGACAGGAAAAGAGGAGAAAGAGGAAGCAGGAGACGGAAAGCAGGCCGACAGGTGGACTACACGATGAAACACAAAGGGTGGAAAATTAATGAAGGACACGAAACTGAGGGACAAAATGAAGAGAAAGAAGGAAGTGAAAGATAAAGTCATGAAAATGACTGAACCGATGAAACAGAAAAAACAAAATGAGAGCAACGAAGAGAGAGAGAAAAAGGAGGCGACAAACCAGGTCAAAAAGCAGAGAGAGTCTCAAAGAGGGCGAGAAATAGATGGAGACGGAGGAAAGGAGAAAGTGAATGTGACAGGTGAAAGGGAAAAGAAAAGGAAAACAGCACACAGAATGAAGAAGAAGAGCGTAGGGGGTGAAGCCGGCCGGGCGCCGCCTGAGGCAGAGCCATTGTCTGTAAATACATGTGTGAGTGTGTGTTCCACGTTTCCACCCAGCAGAGGGGATCTGCAGAGCCAGAAAGCCGATTGGTGGGTGGAGTTCCAGACTCACATCCATCCATTTGGTTTTCTTCTCCTCCTTCATCGTCATTCTGACATTTGGAAAAGTATAATCCCGAGTCAGGTAAGCTGACTACAAAGCAGGCTGAAGAAGACGTCAATTAACCTTCACAGCAACAATTCAGTGTAACTAAGCGTCTTTACCTGCCTGGGTGAAGTCCAGTGACAATTACTGGCATCATCTGGAAACATTTCTCACTTCATCTGTTTTTTTCATGATAATTTAGGGAAAATAGGAAGTTTAGACCTTAGTTATGCACCATATGGAAAATTTCAACCAATAACCGATTATTTTCATGCTTCTCATGGCCGATACCGATATCAAAGGTGAAAACGATGTAATATTCATTCCTTGTAAGTTAGAAAAATACTTCTGCTGCATCTGTTAGAGATCCAGTAGTTGCCGAAGATGTCATAATTTGGGGTGTGCAATCTTCAACACTTCACGATTCGATTTCGATTCAGGGTGCTACGATTTGATTTCGAAACGTTTGCAGCATATTCACAATTTGAGGCATCGTTTTTCCCATTTCATGTTTTTGTTTAACTCAGTGGCCACCTGACAATTTTAAAACCATTCAGTTTCCTTTTTTATATATATATAAAAGAATAAAAAGTACAGGATAGTATTAAAAAATATTGGTAGATTTTACAGAAAAAGAAAACTTGCCTTTAAGGCTAATGAGTACTTCTTTAACCAAGATCTGATACATTCCTATTTAACTGGAAGTTCCATCCAGACACATCTGGTCCGTCCACTAAAGTGTCCGGACAGGATGCGAAACATCTTCATTAAACTCCAAATATCCGCCCATAAACGTCCCAAACACAGTAAAACAAACGGCAAAACTGAAATACAGTCAGGGGGAGAGGTTGTAACAATTAAAGTCACCGCCTAGAGTGGAGGCACAAAGGCACGGACTGTCCGATTTCACTTCCACAAGTGTAGTGTTTGTTTTCAGGGGAAATCTCCGGATTCTACCTTTAAGATAATGTCTGAACTTTGTCATCGGTGGGCGAACGCCAAACAAGGAAACAGCTAATTTGTTTAATAAAGCTGAAAACTGCAAGCCGATGCAACACGGGCAGCAGTTCAAGCATCAGACAGAAAAGAATCATGTGATCATTTGTGACTGAAACTACTATGAAAAACATTCCAAACCAAGCAGAGATTGTTATAGTAGTTTCATATCTTAGAAGAAAAACTAAAAACAATAAAAACACGATGCCTCTTGCAGTCATTGCTAGCATATTTTTGAAGTTGACAGCATGACTAAACTACAGTCATGGTCATTTACACCCAAAGTACATTAACAGGATAACTTTCTTATTTTTTCAACCTGGACCTTATTTCTACGAGTATATACGTGCATTTACTCACCTGTAACATTTCTGTATCACTTTGAGTCCTTCAGACGATATTATGTTGAGTCACCCTTTGATGCGCGCTTCTGTAGTACAGCTGAGAGGAGCAGCTCGTTACCCAGACAACAAAAACACAAATTGCGAAACTCTGAACTCACAGGACAATAGTACTCGTTTGTTCCTTTATTCTACTTAAAGCATTGATGAAATCAAGGAGTTTTACTGCAGATAATGTCTCCGTTATTTTACTGGATGTACACCAAAGGGCGACTCAACGTAATATCTTCCCAAGGAGTAGTGATGCAGAAATTTTACCTGTGAGTAAATGCACCAGAAATAAGGTCCAGGTTAAAAAAAAGAAAGTTATCCTTTAAAGTTATCCAAAGCCATGTGAATGATCAGTGATTCTTTTTTGCATTTCTCCTGTTTCTTGCAGGCTGATATGGACGTGGCGATTGTTTTCCCCTGCTCTGCTGGACGAGATCCACGAACTGCAGATCTGATTAGAAATGAATCCAGAGTGCAGGAAGGGTTAAGAACTTCTAAACTGTTGTAAAGCAAAAAGACAGTTTCCCAACAAATCATAGGTGGCAGACTATTTTTGTACAGCCCAGTTATAGCGCCGACTCACATGTACAGAGTCAAGAGGGTATATTAAAAAAAAGAGATTGCAAAAAGTCATATTTCCGATCATAGCAGTGGGATGTCATCCAGAGATTCATCCAATTACCCTGTTAACCTCACTGTTGTCCTACACAAACATCTTCTCTGTGTAGTTTCCCCATTTGGAAATATTTCCACAAAAATCAACTCCTTAGGGCGGCTGCATCATGGTGCAGCTGATAAGACATAACAGACATCGGTGCTAAGGTGCAACAAATGATAGCAGCACTCATCAGAACCGGCAGTCTGACAAATGCAACCTCTCCGACAGAAACTCAAATCCCCTGTTGAGTGCTGCATGAGTGAAAGGGCATCATATGAACACCTGACAATGTCCAGAGATTTAGGTCTGGACATTATCCAGAGCTCATGCTCCAAAACAGCTTAACTGACAGCTGGGTCAGCAGCAGGGGTCATTTAAGATAGCCCCAACTTAAGTTGTTTAAGCCCTTAAGGGCGAATACAAACTTGGTAACAATTTTTTGGAGCAGTTGCAGGTCAAGCTGAGCGCTTTTCAGGTCTCTGAATACCATTAAAATTTCAACACAAGCTTGTAAAAATGCTTCTCTGAAGGAATAAACAAACAAAGGATCCAGTCTTCTCAAAGCTCAAATCCTCAAACAGCCGTGTTTTAAAACGGATTCTCCCACTGTGCTGTTGTTTTCAGGGATTGCCCGTTTGCCAGAGACTCTGTTTATGCAGTGCTAATGTCAGCTTAAATATGGCCTCGTGGTGAAATATTCTAATATATAGCTTTACAAGGACTGCTTTCCAGGTAATTATGCAAGTCAAATCCCCCTGCTCATACCAGTAAGTCACTGCTGACAGAATACATTAGTAACCTGACAACGATCCAGAAAAGCTAACCATGCTAACGTTTCCTTTGGTCCAGACTTTCAACCCCATGGATGTCTTTCCCAGATGCTTTTGTTTCTGCATCAGTAGCAGACTTTGCATCTCAAAAAAAAAGCATATTCAACGTTCATACGAATGCAACATTACAGACTTACATTATCCCCAGAGGCTAGAATGCATATGTTCCAAAACTGCAGGAACCACTGCCAGTTTTGCAAATCCCCCTCACCCTGCACTACTATTGGCCAAGCTGTGACTCAGTAGCTTTAAGTCAGGGGGAGACTGGAAGTTACCCAGCTGTGAAATGGCTGATGGTGTATTTAACCTCCTATCTTACTCATCTCAGACATCTGAATCCAAACGCTACAGCCCGATCTTTGTTGTATCTGGCTAACAGACAGCTTTAGCCAGCATGTCTGCTAATGTGCAAGGAAAGAATAACTGTTTACATTGAGCTTTCTGTAGAACATCATCCTGACCGCAGGCTCGGGAAACCTTGTGGAATTGTTCAGACAAATGATGTCTGCAACTGGAATTTTTGTTTCCGATTACAGAGAGCAATGCAGGGAACTAAAAGGATGTCTAATGTGCGGTTGGTTTGGAGCTCAGAGTAAAATGTGATGGAGAATAAGGAAACTTGGAGCCCCACTCAAAGCTGGAAAGCCAGGAGAAACACGGGCTTCTCAAATAAAACCGATAGAACTGCTAATGCCATTGTACCATGTAGTCAATACTCGTAATACAATTGCAGCTTGGACATTGTGGCCCACACAATGGCCCGAGGTCTCCAACAATCTCCTGTTTTTCTTCTCCGTCTCAATCACTTCCCCTGCTCTCCTTTCCCCCCCCCCTCAGGTTTCCAAAACAGAAAGACAATGCTGGCTTGTGCCGCCGCCAAGCTCACATCCAGCCGTGACAAACAGCTGGTCAAAATGCACAGAGAGGCATGCAGGCACATGTAAAAACAAACTGCAATGAAAAGGAGGTCTGGAGTCAGGGGGGGGGATCTGGAGGCTTGCTGGAAAGCAGAGGGCTTCTAAGGGGAGGAGGCAGAGGTCTCTCTCTTCACCCAGCCATCGTATCACTCCACACTGTCATCTCTCCAACATGCACCAATGCGCTCTACGAGCGGCAGAAGTGTGCAGCTGCACGATAAACCGGCCAAGCAGGGACGAACAAGCTGCACACACTCACAGATACATATCTATTTTAACACGCCACTTTCACTCTGCAAGCCTCTGCTCTCCTCTCTCCTTCCATCCATCCCTCTTTCATTCCATCTGTCTTTCATTCTATCTGCACTGACTGAGCTGCTTCTGCTGTGCATGTCAGTTTTCTCCATGACACACCGATGCTAGACAGCGAGCGCTGAGAATGCACCGACTTCACTCACAAGCATACCGATCCGCCCCAGACATCATGATGAGGTAGAATGCAGGTCACAACCTGTTGTGCATGTTGTCTGTTTTCGCTCTACGTCTTACTTCCCTGCTTCAAAACAGTGTTTCACTCCCAACTCCAGAAGAAGAAATATAAACTATTTTACATATGTACAGAAGAAGATTAGGGCCACTGAAGAAGAAAAAATAAAATTCTGAGAACAAAAGAAAAAAAAAATCAGAATTCTAACTTTTTTCCAGAACATAAAAAATCTTTTTAAAAAAGGATATTTTCTTTTTCAGAGTCTAAAAAAAAAACGTCATAATTCTGAGATTAAAGTCATAATTCTGACTTTTTCCAGAAAAAAAAAGAAAAAAAAAAGAAAAAAAAAAGATCTTGTGATTTTTCTCTTATTTAATGTTTCAGAAAATAGTCATTTCTCTGAAAAAGAAAGGTCTGAATTCTTACTTTTTTTTCAGAAATAAAAAAAAAATCTCCCGATTTTATTTTTTAATATAATGGAATTTTTTTTTTTTTTTTTTTTAAGGAATAAAAATTTTTTTTAAAACTCCTGTTTTTGTTTTTGTTCTGAGGGAAAAGTTAAATTCTGACTTTTGTCCAGAACAATAAGAAAGAAAAAAAATCAGGAGATCTCCTTTTTCAATTTCTGAAAAAAACATCAGAATTCTGAGAAAAAAGTCTGATTTCTAACATTTTTCAGAAATTTAAAAAGAAAAGCTGATTATTTATTTATTTAATGGTCTGGGGAAAAGTTAGACTTCTTACTTTAATCTCAGAATTTCCGACTTTTATCAGAAATTGTAAAAAATAAAATCCCCCTCATATTTTTTTTTTTTTTTTGGGGGGGGGGGGGGGGGAGGTCGGAATTCTGAATTATTTTTTAGGATTTTCTTTCTTTTTCTTCAGTGGCCCTAATCCTTTTCCGTGCATATGCTCATAGGCTCATCCTCAAATTCTTATCAGCCCTGAAACCTCATACACACTCGAATCCACCTCATGACCCATTTCTGACCCGCCTTCACCCTTATTTGTTTTATACTCTTGCCTTTTTACATTAAATCTTCCACACTGACTATAAAAAGCAGAGCCCCCTCTCTTTATCCTCACATAAATCCTCCATGAAAAGGACCAAATGTCAATGAGCTGCTACTTGAAATTGTACAAAGGGTCACCCACACTGAATCCCTGAACGGATGGTGACAAAGAAACGGAGCTCCATCACAGCCGGCGACTGACCCGAGTGATAAAGTGTGTGTTACATTGTACCCGCTCAGATAAAGAGCTGGGAAATGGCAGCAGAGCCGAGGTATGAGGTGTGCAGGGTCGGACAGCACATTTCACATAACAACACACGAGACCTTTCGCTCGACTCGGCCAGCTGAGACACTTTTGCTGCTTTGATGTAGTGCACCACCACACACTCCTCGGTGGTCGGTGGGTTCATACATCATTCTTTAAACAGCGAGGAGCACCATTGTGGAGCAGCCCGAGGCGCCATGTCTGCAGCCAGGTAGCATTTTTCCAAGTGACAGCTGAAAAATGCGAGCTTTGCTAAGACTTTGCTTAAAGTCACTATTAAAAATGGACAAACTGCCACAAAGCCTGGAATGACAGAAACATCCTGCATCTCCTAAATAATGTTTTCTTGCTGCTGTGTTTGGATGAGACGGTCAAATCCCAGATTCCACCTTGTCTTTTTAAAACACATCATGTATTCCTTGGAGGTGCACCGATCGATTGGCAACCGATCACAATCGGCCGATAGTGTTCCATCGGTTTTGATCGGAGTTCTGAAAATAGATCAAAGTGAGCCGATCCGATGGCGTTTACAATAAATACAGCATTTTGGCGCTTCAGGCGCGGGAAATGCAGAGGAGACTCCGGGGAATGTCTTCACTCCACGGAGACGCTGGAGGATAAACTGATCTGCCTTCGGTCCGGGTTGATGACCTGCTGTCCCGATGGGACTTAATGGGCTTATAATGCCGACCCGATGCAGGACTACAGGCCGTTAAACTGGGCCAGATCAGACAAAAGCTGTGTCCATCGTCTTTGCACAGCTCCTGGAGTAAACTCACCAAACTAAGAACACCTCTAAACGTCGTTTTCTGGCCTCGTGGAGCAAATAAAGCCAAGCAGCTGCTCAGTTTCATCCGCCATCGTACAAAGACACAGATAAAGGATTAAGCATCAGTGCTCATCAATAAAATCAAGAAAAGCTACAGTAAAGCTCCAAGTTAGCCTTTATGTCCAAGAGATAATGTTGCAGTTACACATAAGTCACTGTTCTTATTCTCATTTGTATAACATATTTTATTTTTCCACTAAAAGCTTGTAGCTAAACTCCAAATTGTGTCTCTAAGAGCCTCAAGAGAGTGAAATGTTTATTATAGTGCACGTGTGTTGTGCACATAATCCATTTTTTATTTTAAGATTTAATTCCTTTTTCCGGGAAAAAAGTTTTATAGTTTACAACTTGCATCAGAGCGTGAAATGTTTACTGCTGTCTGTGTTGGTGCGTTGCATAATTATTGCCACAAGAAATCTTAAGCTAGTAAGCTACACTTACTCCGTGTAAACTGATTCCAAGTTTCCAAGAGTCTCTACTAGAGTGTGAAATATTGCAGATTGTCTCAGTCGGCAATAAAACAGATCAATTCATGATCATTTCCCATCTCCTCATTTTTACACTTAATGACATAATGTCTGTGTTATGTACATGAGACAATATTGGAGAATTCATGGATTTGACGCTGCGATCGGCAATATCGGGATCTGCACATACTTCTTTTGGTGATCGGCCCTCAAAATCCTGACGGATGCATCTCTAGTATTCCTCCCAATCTGCTACACGTGTAATTATCAGCTGCTTAGAAATGTCAGCGTAGGCTTAATGTCAGCGATAATACAAAAATGATATTATAATGCAGCACTTCTGGAGCCGATGCTCAAGCACCAGATGAAATGAAGAAAATAAATAATTTTACAAACTGTTGGGATCAAACTTGGCTCTGAATGTTTGAATGCTGAGTTAAGTTTGACCTTTATGCTCCTGATAAAGCGAAGAAGGGTAACCTTTCAGAGGTATTTCAGGAATCAGATACATGAAGTTACTGTAAAGTGCAGAGAATTTCAGACAAAACAAACCCAAAAATCAGACTGAAGTTGACATTCAAAGGTACTCTGCAGCTCTTCAGCAGCATGCTGCTCTTTCAGAAGAGAAAGTTCACTGCTAATTCACAGTTTGGTGGAGTTATTCTGCAGCAGCGAGCTGGTGTAGCTGACAGTGAAGCCGTGGTACACAGCTGCATCCCCCATGTTATCTCCACTGGAAATGCCACACTTGCTTCCTCTGACAGTTATTCAACTGTTAATCAGTTATTCAGTATAATTTGCTTATTTTTCTTCCTGAAGGATGAGGAAAATCTGTTTAAATCTTTTCCTTGTGACTGGTCAGGGGAGGAGGTTTGAAAGAAACTCAAAAGGTGTCAAACTGCTGCCGGTTCAATGTTTTGTTTTCAGGCTGATTTTTGACACATCAGCTACTTAACTAGAGGAAAATTACGAATAACAAATTAATCTCCATCTAATCTCAGGTGCACAATGTCGAGTCAAACTTAGAATGAATGAAAGGAAAAGTCCCTGCAGAGAAAAGTTTTACGGTTTACCAAAAGTGGAACGAAGAAAGTAATGCGACTGCGAGCTTCACATCATGTGAGAAATTCATTCAAATTCTGCACACAGCCGGCACTTCACAGCTCTGCAGCCAAAGAGAAGTCAACACCGTGCATTTGACTGTAACCCCCCCCCCCCCCACACACACACACACACACACACGCAAACAGGATTACCTGCCAGCCATGGCAGGAAAGTAAAGCGATTGCTTCATATATGCAACTGAATGCAGGTTTTTCCATCTGAACATGAAGTCCACATTTAGCATGTTCGTTCATATGCTAATTAGCTGTGCGCTTTATTTTTCCTGTTACAAGAAGCAAGGTGGAGTTGCTGTCTGGGACACTGATCTCTGCTAGTAAAGCATGTAAGCTTGATGCCGTCATGTGTGGAGATTAAACTGGAGCTGACACACAATGGCATTATCCGGATCTCCTGTGTTTAACCCCCCCCCCCATGCAAAGCTGCCCTGAGCATACGTGTGTGACCAGCAGAGTTGGAGGACACTTCTCAGCCTGTGATCACATTCCAACCTAAATTCCACAGACTCCAACGGCGTGTAAAGCAGTTATCAGGGTGGATTAATTACCCAGAACAACGAGCCCACAGCTAACTCAGCCTCATGTATGACTCTGAAGTTATCACGCTCATTACAGCTCCAATACCGCGATGGATCCAAGTGTTTAACCAATGTGAATAAAAGACCAACTGATCAATCAGGCAGCCAAGTAAATAATTTGATAAATAAATTGATGATAAAAATCACAAATTGCATGTAAATATCTGCTGTTTGTTCATTCGCCTTCGAGCCCCAGCGTTGTTTTCGTGTCACGTTTCCCCACCAGTTCGTCTGCAAACAGCGAGGTTATGACTGAGTTATGTTCGTCCTTCGTTGCTACTTCAGGGACGTATTCTTGCTCATTCTCTTGGGTGCTTTTAATAAAGTTTGGTGAAAGCATTGAAATGACACACTTTTTTATCTCAAAATATGAAAAAAAAAAGATACGGCTCAAGTGATTCAAACATCCACACTCACACAAAGCTCATGGAGAAGAGAAAGACTCGGGTACTTAGCCATGGCCACCCCGCTAGCAAAGCTTTGCCATAATTACCTTGAGTAGTTTACATACATTTCCAAGGTAAAAGATGTTCTTTTCTTTTCTCCCTTCATTCTTCTTCATCAGCTTCTTATGATTGTTATTTTCAGTTCCGAATCAAATAAACCATGTTTTTTGGGGGGGTTGTTTTTTTTTTTGGGGGGGGTAAGGAAAATAAACCGTTGAAGCCATGAAGTTTGCTCTTAGAAGGATTCATTTTCATGTTTTAGATCAGGGGTGGCTAAGTCCAGTCGACAGCCACAATCCAGCTGAATTGCATGTGCATGAGGTAATTCAAGGCGAGTTGGAGAAGCATCTAAAAGTTACAGGATTGTGGCTCTCAAGCACCAAACTACAGTAGGCCACCGTTGTTTTAGGTGTTGCCTCATCTTTACAAACAACAGCAGGGAAAAAGAAGCTGTCTGTAAGCGCAAATGGTTCATGCAAATGTAAAAAAAAAAAGCTGTAGACCCCCTGCCCGCCCGTGTTGAAACCATGCTTGGTTTTATGTTTTCATTAGCTGCTTCTCACCATAAATGATGCATTCTGGCTGATTCCTTTCCTTTGATGAAACCAAAGTTAATGTAATTACCAGCATGTAGCCTTAGTTTTTTCCTTTTTTAAAACAAGGACAAATCATCTGCACTGTGGTATTTCTCAGACATCTCTCATTAATAAATGGTGCAGAATGTTTCCAGTCTCCCAGAGCACTGGCTCCACATGAACAAAGCACCCAAACCATAAAAACAAAACTTAAAAGGTGTAGCTACCAGTTTAATTCCTGCCAGCCTGCATTGCGCACCAACATTCATTTACTCAATTAGCATTATCGACATTACAGAACTGGCTAACCATTAATTAGCATTAGCAAATGTCAAACATGCATGTCCAGTAGGAAAGCTGCAACCTCCGCGGGGCTTTTGAGCCCCTTTGCTACCTTCACCCTCATCCTGCTTTGTTTTTAGTCCGCTTGAGTTTGAGAAATGTAAGGCATTCATTCATTTCATTTCATTTATTTCATTTATATAGCACGTATTTCTACATCCAGCTGGATGCCCAAAGTGCTTTACATGGCAGGACATAAGAAAACAAGGCTAAAAACATCTAAACATATAGACACATAAAAAAGAGAAGAATTAATAAGACAATGATAAGAGAGAGAAAAAAAGATTAAGAAGGGAAAGCCTGCGCCAAAAGATGGGATCTGAGCATGGTTTTAAAAGACGTTATAGACTGCGTTGACCTGAGTTCAAGGGGGAGTGCGTTCCAGAGGCGCGGGGCAGCTACAGAGAAAGCCCTAGCACCCCTGGAATTGCACCTGTGTCTTGGTACCTCCAGAAGAGATAAGGAGGATGACCTAAGAGACCTGGTAGGAACGTGGCGGGACAATAACTCAGAGAGGTAACTGGGAGCAGAACCAGAAAGAGCGAGTTACAATAATCCAGACGTGAATAAATCAGGAGCTGAACAAGTTTCTTAAGGTCGTAACTGGGAACGTATGATTTTATCTTTGCGAGCATCCTCAGGTGAAAAAAGGAATTTCTGACAACTATGTTTATGTGTTTGTCGAATTTTAACGAGTCATCCACAGTGATTCCAAGGCTCTTCACACAAGAACGTTTGGAAGAAGCCAGGGGACCAAGGCCAGCTGTGGTGGAGACAAGAACAGAGGGTGGGCCAAAAAAGATAATCTCGGTTTTATCATGATTAAGATGCAAAAAGTTAATAGACAACCATGTTTGTAACTCCTTGAGGCAGTTTAACAGTCGGGTCATAGAGCCATCGTTTGTACGTATGGGGAGGTATACCTGAATATCATCGGCATAGCAATGATAAGATATGTTATATTTCTGGAATATCTGTCCTATGGGAAGAAGATAGAGGGAAAACAGAAGGGGACCAAGGATCGAGCCTTGAGGAACCCCGCAATCAAGAGCTGACTGGGTGGAGGTGAATTGTCCTAACTGAACTATGAATGATCTGTGTGTTAAATATGACTGGAACCAGTTTAGCACAGTACCCTTGAGACCCACCTGGTGTTCAAGGCGAGAGATCAGAATCTGATGGTCCACAGTATCGAAAGCAGGTGTAAGATCTAATAAGATCAGAGCTGCTGATCTTCCTGCATCAAGGGTCAAATAAATGTCATTGAAATTTGTCATTGTCATTGAAATTTGAAGGCAACAAAAATGTTATTTCTACACATAGCAATCGAGCTAGCAACTGCAGAGCTAATGCTAACACCAAAGAATCCCGATGTTGGCATGGTCTCTTTGGCCCCTGAGACCTAAGAAACAAAAAAATATGAATGAAAGTAAATAAGAAAATAATTATCTTCTGGTCCCAGTTATTCTCTGTCCTGGATTCCAGATATGTTGGATGTGGATATAAATGAAAATCTTTAATGCAAAGGAAAAAAAAATACAGCGAAGAACTTTGATTATTTCAGGATTTACTTGAGGCCGCTTGTGGTATACAGCTTTCACTGCGAGTGATGACTTCGCTCCCTGTGACTGGTGTGAACCAGACCGGCCATCCATAGGCGTAATGGAAAGACTCAACATTTCCTGGCTTAGTTTTCACCTCCGTTCATGCTCTTTTCCTGTTCTTTGAAAAAAAAAAAAAAAAGGCGGTGACGAGCCGGAGTAAAATCACAATGCTAGCGTACTCAGGCAGCTGGTGACACATGATGCTCGCGATCAGAGCTTTAATCCACACAGAGGCTCCAAGAAAAACCTGGAATAATCTCAAATCTTTGTGGTATTTTGTTTTTTCTTTGCACGGAAAATTTCCATTGAAATCCACATCCAACATGTCTGGAATCCAGGGCAGAGAACTACGGGGACCAAAAGGTAATTATTTTCTCCCTATTGACTTCCATTCATATTTTTTCGTCTCTTAGGGGCTCACCAGAGAGGGCGTGACTTCAGCTCCCTATTGGATGTGAACATTTACTTTTTAGACCCATCAAAACTGATAAAACATTTATATTCTGTAATAAATACTTTTGAGTTAAAATTTTTATTCTGCACCCCTCTAGACGTTCTGTGGATATATTTTTTCTAAATGATTGGTTTAATGTAAATGTTCTATCACCGTTAGCAAATCCACCTCAACTTGTCTCTGTGTGGACATCCCCTTCATTTTATCTTCGTACGCTCATCTTTGTTTGCAAACGGTATGATTTTAGTTTGATCTCTTTTTGCTGGAAGAAATTCTGCCACATCTACGTATTGTGGCACAGACTGAAGCTTTGTCCGAGTCCCCTGGTGAGGCAGTCATACGGAGCTGAATGTTATCAGCATAATCATGGTTAGATATTTTGTTTCTTTTTCAAGCTAGCCAGAGCAAATAGATGCTGAACAATAGGGGGCCTAAAATAGAGCCTTGGTAAAAGCAAGCGTGAGCGAGGAGAGCCAGCCAACCGAAAAGTTGAGCATTTCCATTGTTAGACTTCCACTTACATGCCAACATGTATAATTTAGTTTTTTCTTCTTGAGAATCACTTTCTGATGCAAACATGTATTTCCCCAACACAAAGCAGGCCAGTGTCATATGCTGAGGGGTGAATATCCCATTTACTGGGTGAATGTAAAGCATAGACCCATATCCCAGGCCATGTTAAGGCCATTAGAATTTTTGAAAGGGAAAACCTGAGAGGAGTCTTTGGGGGACAAATGGCTGCTGGAGTGGGACTTCAGGAAATAGAGTCAGAAAAACATAGAAATTGTACAATTTTTTAGCCTTTATTGAGAAACTGCAACATTTTAAGTTGTGATCTAATGCAGCCATTTCGCATCTGTCATAGGGTCGGCTTGCTGGAAATAGCCTGAGCCATTTTCTCCCTCTTTTTCCATCCACCCTCTTTCCTGCGCCGTCTTGTCAAAGATTATGATGAATGGCTCTTCTTTTCCCCACCTCCCTCCCTGAGTGCACCTAACACATACTTGTGTCAGGTGCATAAACCACAAGCGTGTGTCTTTTTCATTGCAAGTGTGTTTCTGCGGCCGTTCGTGTGCGCCTATCAGCAGCATCCTCCTGCAGCCACCAGACCCCCGGCTGGCTCAACAGGTGCCGACTCAGATTCCAGGTGACAATTAAATCTCCACCCCAGAGAGCCATCTTTGGCAGAAACAAACACACCTGTGACTGCCGGGGCCCCGTGGAGAAATGACCTGTGCACCAACCTGTCAGATAGCCCTGACAGGGTTTGATAGCTCGGGTAGAGTTGCTGCTCTGCCTGTCCATTATGTCCTGACCTGCTTTGTAAATCTTGGCCACACAGTTCTTGGCTTTCTGAACTGGCAGGAGATTTTTCCCTCAGTGGAAGAGAAAATTCAACTTGCATTATTAGTCTGTAATCCGCCAACAAAGGTTTAGACACATCTTTGTCCATTTTCAGCCAAGCTTTCTTATTAAATCAAGCATTACGTTTGTGCCTGGAAACAGCCCATTTTAACTACATCCTCCTTCTAGCCAGCTGAGGAGAGCTGAGTATCTTGCTCAAAGGTCATTTGATGGTAATTGGTGAGGGCATGCTTTTGTCAAGCTGCCAGTGCCTTTTAAACATGCAAGTCAATTAGAATCTGCTGAGAAGTGGATGGAAAGCCTCAACTGTAGTCACACTCAGAGCCTAATGCTGCTTAATGCAAAGAGAAGCACTCTGCAGGCTTGACATCGGTTAAATTTTTCAGGCTACATGGTGTCAGCTGCCTTTTATTTTAAGAAAACCTGTCCTGACATATAAAAGTACTTTTTAACGCAGCAGATATGACATGATAAAATTACACCGAAAAAAAATATAAACGCCCCATGACGAATATATAATAACAGCTTTATTAACATTTGGGTTTTGCAATATAGAGAGAAATTCGACATTTTCAGTCTTTAGTAATTACTAATCTTCATATTGGTATTGATAACATCGTGGTATGGCCATTTGTAACGGATTGACAGTCCTTTGAACACGATAAAGGTCAGGTTGAGGAATTTCATTGTTCAATATCTTGTGTGTCCACCAGCTGCGTCTCTGCGGACAGTCTGAGTTGTGATGCGTCTGTTGTGCAGACCAATGGTGTCATCAGCTGTGCATGTCGCAGGTTTCAGCCAATCCCACAGATGGATGAGCTGAATGTGACAATCTTGTGCTGGAGTGGTCACATGTGGCCGACGAGGGTGAGGTCGATTTGCAGTAGTGCCAGTTTGTCAGACACGAACTCTCAAATGGCCTAGGGGCTGATAATGGACATTGAGCTGCGTAGCTACTGCTCTGGTGGACATCCCTGCATCCAACGTGCCAATGGCACGTTCCCGTACAACTTGCAACATCTGAGGCATTATGACTTGTGACAAAATTTGACATTTTGGTGTGGCCTTTTGTTGCACCCAGTCAAAGGATTGTCTGGCTGTTGCTTATTTTGTCTGATCACCCACTGGGCACGCCCCACCCATGCTCTGAGTATAAAAACAACTGTGTAAATGCTCACTGACAGCAAGTTGTATTAAGAATTAGATACAAATCAAGAGAAATATCACTTTTTTTAGTTTAGCAGACTATCCTTCAAGGTCATACATACAATAGGGTCGCACACCTGAAATTATGCTCTCTCAGAACGTATTTTACAACTCCCCGACATCCCCAGCAGCGGCAGGAGGAGAAATGACAAAGAACACGCAAAACTGTCCGACTAAAGAGAAGGCAACTATAAATTGGAAAAGATATTGAACAATTGATTGTAACACTTGAGGTAGTGTTTAGCTCAACTGGTTGAGAAGCTGTCTCAATAATCAGAAGCGTGGTTCTTCGGTACAGCCGGACTAAGTACGAGACCCCTTGCTGCATGGCATTCCCCACTCTCTGCCCCCCTTTCCTATCAATAGGGTGCTATGTAGTCCACACACTCCAAAGCAGCCTTATTGTACAGTAGGCTGCTGAAATGGGACAGCCTAGCCAATGAGAATTCCCCATAGCTCTGCAGTCCCATTGCCTAGCAACTGCAGAATCCATAGCTATCCATTTGCAGCATTACGTCCACTTATTTTCTTCAGCTACGTTATAACAACTACATGGAACTGGTCATTTTATTCTTTATACACCGCATGAACTGGTCAAGACTACCGTATCTATCGTTTCTAACCAGTAAACATTTCATGTAACACTTAAAATCTACAAATATTAATTAGTTAATTAATTAATTTTAACCCTGCGGAGTGGAGAAACATTTGGCATGACATTACAACAACCTCCAAATCAGTCAGAAGTAGAGTAATACAGTTCATAGAGCATACATCACACCTGCTAGTCTGCAAAAAATAGACCCAAATGCCTCCAATTGTTGTTGGCATAGATGTGGTCAACTGGGAGATTTGTTTCATATGTTATGGCTTTGTATATTGTCCTGTATATGGTTTTGTATAAAGATTACAATGTCAGGAAAAAAATAAAATTCGCAAATATATCCAAATATTACACTTGTAGCTCTACAACTTATTCCCTAGAAAACTATATGCACATATATGATGTGTAAAAAGTCATTGCTAGCTAGCGCAGCACCGCAATTGTCTTATTTCTTCCTTCCAATTCAGTATTATCACCGTCTTTAGCAACCATTGCAGCAACAACCAAAAAACCCGAAAGAATATACAGTACGTTGAAATGAAAAAACTATGAATCGTATGCATAAATCAAATGGATATTACAAAAATAAAGTATGTCACAAAAAAGTTATTAAAGCAATGCTAAAACCACAGTGTAGCTTATTAAATATTAATTCCTACCGGAGATTGAAGGAATATCCGCTATGTTTCCCTTGGTCATGCCAGGGAGAAACCCAGCTGTCATGTAACCACTGCTGGAGGTGGCTTTTAGTAAATGCGTAAATATAATCCACATTTTGGTGCATGCACAAACAAGCCTACAGTACTATGACTTTGGAGGAGTTGCTGGTTTTCGTGCTGCAGCTGTGTCAATTTAGGTCAATTCAAACTAACGAATCACTCTAATATCAAAATATTTTACCCCCTACTTTAGCCCCAAACATGCACTGATCAAATGTTTTTCCTTTTTATACTCCATCCATCCCAGTTCCTGTATTTTACCCTCGGAAACAACAACTGGTAATTCTTAAGGTTCTAATTAGCTTTTCATGAAGTTCATTTAAACTGGGTAATTAAGAGTGCATAATTATTTTAAGCGTTGTCGCTGGTTGGTTTGCAGGTGTGAATGCGCTGAATGGATTTTTAATCATGTCGAGGGGAAAAAAAGACAAAAACATCCATGTTCAATCAAGCTATTCAGAATAAATAAAAGGTCAAAATACATTTTATATGATAATTTCCCATTTTAAAAGCCCCCAACGCTTAATTACCTCAGCACCTTCAGAGCTCGTTGCAGTTCGCTCTTCTCCTGCTTTTGAATGGACAAACAAGCTTTTGTGTGGCATTTCCAAGCAATCTGTAATTAGGCTTACTGTGATATTTTGGCTTGTATAAGCATCCGATGGCACTGAAAGTGATGACAATCTACGCCTTAACTCACAGCCTTCGGTACAGTAGAGCAGCCCTGTCTCGCTTCTATGGAAATCAATTGACCATGTCCCGATACTATTTAGAAAAGCAGATGGCATGTCTAAATGCTAAGCAGGAACTAATTTGTTCATTTCATACCAACAATGTCAACAACACATTATCCATTGTGTCATTTATATTCACACAGCCAGCGCACCGGCCTTGCAGTGCACATCAAGTTGCCAACTTTAAACCCTAAAACAGCAATTATTTCTGTATTAGCAGCACAGGCGCCGACTAATTGAAATGTTGGAAACATGATCAGGTAAACAGACCAGTTTCATTGTGAATAATCACAAAGTCGGCAGAGAGCCCAGCGCTCAAAGTTGCACAAATGTGACCACTTCTACTGAGCACAGATTTGCTGATTTGAATGTCAAATGTCTTCCATTTGAACTTTATAAACAGTGTTAATGATGCTTTTAAGACCATTTGGTGTGCCTGACATTTACACTGCTTGTTTGTCTAATCTGAGGAGGTCTGATGATGGCAGAGCCCAACATGGTGTAAAGAGCTCAGAATAAAAAGTAGTCACCCAGGGAGGAGCTCTGTGGCATTTAGGTGCTTTTACAGCAGCCAGTTTTAGCCCAGTCAGACCAATCAGTCCAGCTGCACCTGCTCCAGTGCAGCTGCTAAAGCTGGAAACGGGAAAGATTATCACAACCCTGCAAAATCTACATATATGCCCCACATGAGCACTTTCATGCCAACAAATATGCTGTAAATACACTCGTCCTCAAAATTATTCATACCCTCCAAGGGTAGGGAAAAAATGAGCAGTCAGTCAAATAAGTTGAAATCCCCCCCAAAAAAAAATTACATAAAAATTTTAGGAAAATCATGACATTGATTTTAAATTGTGGTTCGAAAGAATTATTAAAAACAAACACACAAAAAGTAAAACTGTCCACTGTTCATGGGAAAGGTGCTCTTATTTGTCAGAGTTTTTTTTTTTTTATTATTATTTCCAATCACAATTCTAAATCAATATTTTATTTCACTAAATTATAATTTTTTAAATTTTATTGATTAATTTCATTAGTTTTTTGTTATTTGAATTACTATTGTGGCTTTATCCTTTTATCCTTTAATTGGAGGGTATGAATCATTTTAGGACGACTGTATTTGTCAAAGCTTAATTTGGTCAAGTCAGTTATTTTCTTTAAGTGTTTTTGAAATTTAAACATGTTTTTGTCAAAATTCAATCAAAAAGAAGGTCAAATCACAAAAATGCAAAGAAAATATTAACATTTAGGATAGACGGTTGCAATTTGTTGTGCTCATTTATGGACAAGTTTGCACAGAAAAAGTATAAAAGAAGATTCAAAGTCTTGTGGATGGAGATAAAAGACAGCTAAGCAGTTGGAGAAGGAGCAGAAAATGTATAAAAATTGAAAAAAATAGGCAAAAATTCCACTTATTTAATAGCTCCACTATACTAAACATATGTCCTTTAATAATGTACATGGTGTCTTAATTGACTTTTAAGATGACACTGAAATCATTATTAACAGTTTTATGGGTGTACTATTGACATTTTACTTTGTAGCCTTCTATTTTTTAATTATTTTTTTTTACAACAGCTTTGAATGTTGTCTAGTATTGACTTAACTTTCCATTTTTCCACTCTTACCAAGATTTTTTTACCTCCCTCACCTGACTCTGACCCCGGCTTTACACCTGGTCTGCGAGCGCAGCAGCGTGCCATGCGCACTGGACCGCACCCATGTAGTCAATGGTTTGAAATATATCGAGCACGCTGCGTCACGTGAGCGGTCCATCGTCGCTCCGGCATGGCGCACTGCTGCGATTGAGATACGCGCCAGCTCTATTTTTGATGGAGCACGCACCGACATCGCATCAATTTCAGTAGTTCAGATCGGACCAGACAGGAAATCAGACACAGCTTCAGTGTGAAACATCCGGTCACTTCCTAAAAAAAAGCCACTGTGCAGAGTTTAAACTGCTGAACTATCTGAACATGACATCATCTCCGTGTCCACAAGGTTACAGTGAAAAAAGAAACCATGACGCACAAACATGAGGACAAAATTAACCATTCGGATGAGAATTACAGGCGATTTTGCAATCCTCCCGTGATTCCATGATGTCACGAATCTAACAACGGCTGGTGCGCTCGCGGGCACACAGTGGATGGTGTAAATGCTCGCACCGTGCAGGTCGCAGCAAAGCCGTTGGGCTTCGCAGCGCTGCACTCACGGACCAGGTGCAAAGCCGGGGTTACTCCACAAGGCTGGTCAGGTCTCGTTCTCATCTACACGCACATGCACATCCAAAACTGCTAAATTTGTCACAGAAAATGTGGATTTCTGACCAGGGAAGTAAAAGTTGTGGCACAAAGCTATGCTGATGCGTATCTTTGCCCATTTTTCAGTGGTTATACGGAAATTTGGGACCTTTTGTACGGCGTATACCTGCGTATCACGACTACACCACGGCTCCTTCGTGGTTGTGACTGCAGGATCGTTGTTGGAGTGGTGCAGTTTCTCCTCCCTGCTGCCGTCTGCTTTGCTGGGAGTCAAAATCACAGAAAGCAGCTCTGAAAGGTTGAGTGTTATTTCTCAGCATGCAGTTTAGCCAGGAAGGAAGAAGTCTGCAGGGGCAGCAGCCCCACCGCTGGGAGGGAGACACAGGTGGGCCCTGAAGCGCCAGTCGCTCCATGGCTTCGGTCTAATGGGAAGCTCATCTGGTGCTCATTTAAGATTAATAAAGTGACTCACCTCCTCACCCTGGGGTTTTATTTGCAACTAAATCTGCCGTTGTGATATTTTCTTCCTGTTATTTCCCCCCATTTACAAGCAAAGCCTTCATATCAACGTACGCTCAAAGCTCTGCATACTGAGAGAGCATTCATTTCCATGTCATTTCATGCTAAATAGTGTTGGGGTTAAAGTACAGGCATGAAAAAAAGGCTGTAGTGATGAAGTGCGGCGTGACTTGGCCTGTGATTAACTCCCCGCTTCAGAAGTACGTTAGTACATAAGAACTGCCGTTTTTTTTTTCCTTTGTTGGCATTGCAGGTCCAGGTATGTAATTATTGTACACTCACTTTCATACACAGAGTTGAACAGAAAAAAAAATCTTCTGATATAAAAGATCATACACACAGCTTTCCTTTTAAAGGGATACAACACCCACAGAATGGTGTGCCTTAATTTTCCACTCACCCTCATGCTGAGCAAGACTGGAGCACTTTTTTAATATCTTGAATGCAGTCAGAGATTTGGGTGGTTTTCGTTTTCCCCCAACTTTCATATAATGGGATTCACCAGTGCCTGAAACAAAAAGGTCCAAAAACAGTCCACAAAAACTTGTCAAAATTCCTCCATACTGCTCGTCCAATGTAATCCAAGTGTCCTGAGTGGGTAGCGTCAAGAATTTACAGGAAACCACATCATTTAGTATATTTTTATAGCGTAAACAGTAGAACATCGCACTTCCCCGATGCACATCCATGCGAGTTCAAGACACGACGGAAGACGGAAGAAAGAAAGGATGACAGAAATCTCATCTGGTTTGGTCTGTCGTGGCTTCCGTAGTGTCAGGGAAGTGCGATGTTCTACTGTTTAGGCTATAAAATCTACTAAATGATGTGTTTCCAGTCATTTATGGACGCTACTCACTCAGGACACTTGGATTACATTGGACGAGCAGTATGGAGAAATATTGACAAGTTTCTGTGGACTTTTATGGACCTTTTTGTTTCAAGCACCGGTTACCAGCATTATAGGAATGTTGAACTCCCCCCCCGGATCTCCGGCTGCATTTGAGATATTAACAAAGTGTTCCAGAGTCTTGCTCAGCATGAGGGTGAGTAGAAAATGAAGGACCATCATTCTGTGGGTGTACTATTCCTTTCAGGCCTTTTAGTCCTACAAATACTGTAACTTTAAAAAGCAAAAAGCACCTCTGATCTGGCGTCCAGCCGAACAGGGGAAGGAACATCCTTGGTGTAAGACAGGAAGGCTTATAGAATTTGATTCAATCATAAACAGATCAAGTCACATCTGCCAACTTCACAACAAGAGCAAAACACACCAATTAGCTTCTCCTGCTTGGCTCTGCTGCGCTAACTTTAGAAGCCCAACCAAGCAGGTATTCAGAGCTGGTTTCTTCATTCTACTGCAGAAGACATAAAGGCTGTTTTAGACCAACTTCGTTCACAAAGAATAATGTTCACCTTCAGGCTGGTTTGGTGAGCTGTTCAGCTTTAATCCCGCTTTCCCGTCTCCAGCTGATCTGTGATTAAAGTCTGACAGTGAAACAACCCAAACTCATCTTTGTTTTACATCCTGTTTTAACTATTCAGCAGCACCGCATTTAAATATAGAACAAACAGACGGTCCTTTCATTTTCATGTGCCGACCTGGATTCTTACAGCACTGGAATTAACTCAAAAGACTTGATGGAAGATTTAATAACTTTGATGTGTTTCAGGAGCGCTGAGTCTGAAGAACCGGGATAAAAACAGAATCAGCAGCTACGGCGTGAACGTGAAGCCGTGCAGACGAGCTTATTGTCTGAGCTGAGGGGTTGGAGGCTGGAACGTATCATACTGAGGAACGTCCACATCAGGACCAAACGGGAAGGTTTGTGACGCTGGAACACATTTTATCACAGATTCTGTTTCCTGGACAGAAAAGCTTCTCAACAGATGGGATGGACGACAACGGCACGCTGGTCTTTTACATCAAGCTGCACGAAAATACCAGAAATTCTAAAACCATAAATGACAGTTTAAAAAGTGAGCATGTCTGATCTACAAGGAAGAACCAACCAAGGAAGGATCTCTAAAGAACTGTTGGCTGAAATTTACCAGAATATTACCAAAAACTTTAAGACCCACTACAAAGCTTTTAGCAGTTTCCCCCATCGTCCGCTAAACCAGCATCCATCTCCATCCTACCTGAACTGTGATCTGCCTCCAGCCAGTAAATGACAGTCTTGTCTTGATCCATGTCTTATCTCCCATTCTGTCCCTTCCTCTCTTTCTTTTTGTCTCTTCCTCTGATAGTGTTTTCAGGACACCGCTGGGCAGTGACAACTCCAGAAATGTCCAATGAATGTTGGTGTGCCATCAAAACAAGTCAGAAACGCGACTTTAAAAGGTTGATAAGTTACGTTGTGGGTCTTTAAATAACTCAGGAATTCAAATTACTTAAATAAAGGTTAAATAAATAAAAAATTAAATGTTCTTTTTTTTTTTTTTCATTCTGTAAATTATTTTTAAGGATAGACCAATACATTGACCAATATTTTAGGCCAACATTTGTATTTTTTGCTGGTATTGCCCATTACATCAGGTGCGTTGGGCGATATCCTCGCCTGACATAATTTACAGACAAGCATCCATACAGGCAGCAGTTTTATACACACACACATATATTTAACATATACATATTTATATATGTACATACAAACACAGATATTTACTTACAAGTTTGATGTTTCTTTTTGATACTGGTACAAGTGCACTGTTTTTCTTATATGTTTATTTGACGTGATTTGTTTCATATTTTTTATGTTAGAAGATTTTTCAAAGTTAGTTTTCATTGTGTCCTTCATTACATTAATTTTGGTATCAAATGCAGTCTTGGCCCCAAATATCGGCAGGTTGTATCGGTCATCAGCTGAGGATGATGAGAAAATACCGGTATCGGCCCTAAAAAAAAATCTGTATCAGTCGATCCGTTTTTATTTTACAAGTTCGATTCATTTATTGATGTATTGATATAAATGGATAATTTTTTTTTCCCTCCATTTCTGAGATTAAACTGTGTCTTTACATTCCACAGCGCAGCACAGCTGGAGCTTTGCCTGTTTTGAGGTTCTACCCACGACGGAAACGTTGTAGGTAGAACCATACAACTCACACATCTGATAATGTTTTGCACAACCTCGGCTGAGTTTTTTTGCACGAGGTGCTTGAAGATTCTCAGCTGTAATTTTTCTTTTGTGTCATTGTTAAACACACTTTCTCATCGGCTGTGATTGGGGGGAACCCCCAAACTCTGTTTCATTTGTGGTTTTTCCTCGTTGCCGTGATCCATTTTAGTCTACCTGTAAAATATTCAGATTGCTCCGATTTCACTGCTTTCAGGTGACAGTCTACCAAATGTTTGGGTTTTCTCAGCTGGCACAGCTCAACATGGGTGCTGGTTGATTAAAATATGCATGAATGATGGAGTTCAACACGGTGCTTGCGTATTATAACAACGGCTCCTGCAGCATAAGTTGGGTTTAACTAAACTTAAAACCCATGACAGAGATTATACTCGAGATTACTGAGACAAAACGGTGGAAATAAAACAGAAAATACTTTAAAAAGTCAGAAACGTTTACCTGTAAGTAGTCTGAGAAGTACTTACATGCTATTGCACTTTTTTTTAGTTTAAAATTCCTCCTGGAAACCTTTGCATCATAGCTTAGAAAGCTGGGGCAAGATGAGGAGGAGATCTGCAAATGTGCTCAGAGGAAAAGTAACAAGAATTCACACAGAGGTGAGAAGAAATGATGGTGTCAGATCATTTATTAACAGCCTCCTCCGAAGGTGCGGCGTAATTATCACTTCTTTGTTTTAAACTCAGCATCTTTATTTGACACTTTGAGATAATAAATGAAAGAAAGTAGAGTTGTAAAGTGTTATCAAGTGTTTGAGTCTCTTTTGTCTTTTCAGTCTTCTCCATAATCATTTTTAATACAAAGAAAGAGCTGAAAATGATGCAAGAGCAGGGTCTCAACTTCTCTTATCTCTGCTTTGTTCTGTAAACAATGCAAATGAAAACATATAGTCACAAAGAACACACAAACAGTTGTTTGACAGTATGAAGCAAAAGCTCGGCGATGGCAGCAGTGAGTTTGTAACTAAGCTGTTGCTGCTTTGCTCATAAATCATCATCCAGCGATGTAATTAGTACACGCTGCGTTGGCCCTGATTGATAGCAGGCAGGACGGCAATCGCTCAGCTGCAGCTCACACAATGCATGCAGATTCATATCCAGATAGAGGAGAAGACGCCGCCCTTCTCTGCTCCCTTATTTCACATTGAGAGACGTTTTATCAATAAGCGAGTGTGTGTGCGTGTGCGTTTCATCCTTGCTAGACCTGAGGTGTTGTCTCCTAATTGAAAACAAAGAAGAAAAAAAGCCGAAGTGAACAAGCAGCTTCTAAAACAGACAAGCCTCATTAAAACAAATGAGACGTTTTCCTCATGCAACATGTTTGTGATTTGCATGACAACAGCCAGGCGAGAGGAGACACACTCGTTATCCACACATGTTCACGCACACACGCGTGCTGGTATTGATCCGAGCCGGGGTTGCGCTACAGAAGGATGAGGTCAGAATGGATGCATCATCTTAATGCACTCCTGTCCATTAATAGTGCATATGTCTGACACACACACACACACACACACACATGCAGGAGTGTGTTGGCATGCAATAAAGCACACAGAGAAGATAGCATGCGGATTTAAGGAGATACACATTATATCTGTGAATTTGTTGCATATTAATTGAAGATTTTCTCCATTTAAAACAATAATTTAAAAAGAAGACGAGGAGAAGTTAAAATTGGGCCGATACTAAAAAAAAACTAATTACAAATATGAAGATAAAATCTGCCATTCCAGCTCTGCGCTTTAATTTCTTACCTTGAGCAACTCTGGCATAAAAATAGACAAGTTGACTTTTCTGTATCACTGCATCATAATGACAGCGAAGGCTGAAGGGAACGAAAAGTTGTTTAATTCTACCTGCTGAGACAGCAAGATCCTTCCGATTTTTACCAGAGCCATCTTCACGTGCTCCCAGACATCCATCTGCAGCCGAGCCCAAACAGTTCAGACCAATCAGAGTGCTTCACCGGCAGCAGTGAGAAACTTTCACTGTTCAGGAGAGATGCACCGATCCAGTTTTTCTGATCCAAGCCGATACCTGGGCCGATACCCGATACCAATCTGATACTTCTGTTGAATAAATGAACCGTATACCTTGTCATGTAAAGTGAAGGTATCAAGCTTGACATAGATACAAATATACTTAATATTAATTAACAAATAAAGAGTACATTTATTATGATGTTAATGAAAACAGAAATGACTGGATCAGAGTGCTGGATCGGCCTCATTAATCGGATATCTGATCCAGGTTATGTGTCAATATCGGAGCCGATATCCGATCTGGGTATCGGCTCGGTGCATCTCTACCGTTCAGTGTTTGGCTCCAACTCGAGGCTTCGCCGATTTGTTGGCGAATTGTACAAATTCATTTGTACAAGAGACTCGATCAGTTTTTAATAACGTGTGAACCAGGAACTAAATTCCCAAGTTATTTTAGCTACATTTATTTTCAGTTGTGATTTGGTTAAGTTTAGGCAAGAAATAAAAGTCATGTCAACTCAAGTCAGCTGTGCCTTGGTTAGGTTTTGGCAAAAATAAATAAATAAATGTACAATCATAATAGATTATCAGAAAAATTTAATTACAGATTTGTGTAACGTGATTATCAGGTTATGAAAAAAATGCATATATTCGCCAGTTTTTACCCACTAAGATAAAAACACATTTATCTTCTCCTCTGAATGACATCACCATGGCAACCAGGTAAGCCTGGTCGGACAGACAGCTGTAAAATGAGTGACATTTTCTAAGAATCTGCACTGAACCAGAACACAGTTTTACATTATATTATATTACATCACATTACTCACCTTTACTGTGTAATAAAGTATTTACAAGTCCTGCAAATTTGATGTTTTCCCGTCATACCAGGCTGGAGCTGCTGGATTGATTTTTTTCCACTCTCATGTTTGTACGGAAAATGTAACTGTTGCCAAATAAATAGATGAATAAACTTTTCCTTTACTAGGAATGCACGATATTGGAAATTTGGCCGATATCTGATATGCCGATATTTTAAAACTCATGTGGCTGATGACCGATATTGATACCGATATTAAAGCTGAAAAATAAATAATGTAATATTCATTCCTTGTGCAAAATTTGAAAAATACCTCAACTTGTGTTTTGTTTAAAAATTCTAACTTAATGACAGTTGTTCAAACAAAATTAATAGGACATGTGCGCGATATCCGTTATACCCAAAAACGGGGGATATTTGGTTATTTATACAAATGACTGTGTATAAACACTGTTCACACAGAACATCCTAAAATAAACTGTCTTTAAAAGTTTTAAAGTGTGTAAAAAATAAGTTTTTGAGGAAGAAGAAGATTTTGTTTTACAGACTTTAGACAGCGGTCTGATGGATTAAATATCGGCGAGGTGGCTGATGTCCGATACTCAGTTTTAAAGCCGATATAGGCAGATACTGATAGGGAGCAGATTATATTGTGCATCCCTTCTTTACACATTTTTTTCATGAATTTCTAAAGCCAAGAAGTTAAAAAGAATAATGAACTAAAACTGGAATTTGTCATACTCTCTGTACTGCAGGACCCCCAAGCAGTAATTTAAATACGATGAAAAGTTATTGACAAACACCTGCATGCTGTCACATTATGAGGCGTGGAGCAGAAGCCTCGCGGATGCCGGGAGGCCTGAAGGGAAATCAAATGCAAAGCGGCAAAGATCATAAAACCCAAAATGAGGAGCAGGAAGCCTACAGGTGTGTTCCTGGGTCCCGGCTCCCCAGCTGGGTGCCGGGGAGACATCGGGGGTGCGTGAGCTGGAGGGGAATGGGAGCTTGTCAGCGTGATCGATTATACGTCGACCCGTATGACAGATTGCTGTGAGAAACGGCAGCAGGAGATTCGCTGGGGAGCGGCATCTCATCTCAGATTCAACAATAATATTTACATAGCGAGCCTGAAACGGGGGCATCAGCGGGGCCCGACAGGATGCCAAATCCACCAATGAAGTGAGTGAGCAGGAAGACGAAGGGAATAAAGCATAAAAGCAGACTGTCGATCTGTTCTCTTCTCTGTGATTATCTGGATGTGAATTTCTGATCGAGTGTCTGATTTTCTGTTTGGTTACTTGTTTGCTTCTCGGGTGCTTTCATACTGACGCTCCCATTTGTTTCAGAGTGTATGAGGCAAAAACTGACACTTGTCGTCTGCTTGTCATCATCTTTGGAGCTGAACACTGAGAAAAAGAAAGATTTCCCAGCATCCTCATACATCTGAAGCTGCAGCTTGTTGACTGTGAACAAAGTGAAGGTAATGAAAGGGCAGACTCTCAAAGCAGAAGACAGCAGACGAAGGACAAGAGATGAAACCAGACATGAGCTGAAATGAACAGGAACTCAATCAAGCTTCCAGAGAAAGGCTGAGAGATCGGAGGAGACGGAGGGAGGCAGATAAAGAGCAGGAGCAGAGGGAAAGGGAGGGAAGTTGCCTCCTGATGATCACCTCTCATGAAGCACATCACGTTTTTCTCCATAAACGAGTCAGATTCCCTTCCCGACTCCCACACACGAGCAATATTAAAAAATAAATGAACTATCTGCAGTGCAGGCAACACCAATACTGTACGTACCGCTGCTGTTCCAACACAAACAGACTTCCTCTGAACTCATTTAAGACTTTATGGGAGGCAGAAATATGGACGACGGATATCTAGCCGTCCCAAACTTTCCTTCTCTTTCTTTGGAATCAGATTAAAAAATCTTGTCCTTTGTTTAAACAGTATAGAGAGTTTATAGATCACATCAGGATCTGATTTTATTTTTAAATTGAAATGAATATAAATAATTATAATGTTCAAGCTGATGCATAAGGATGTTCTATTTTTTTTTTTAAACAGATATCTGATATACCGATATTGTCCAACTCTTAATTTCCAGTATCAACCGATACTGATATATGCAGACAAGTGTGAGGTTTCTCTCTCATATTTTGAGAACTACAACTATATTCTGCTCCGAAAGCAAAGTTCCCAAAATATCCTTAACTCAGTCAGAGGAGTTCATTTTTGGACATCTGGCTGCCAAATATCAGATACTAGCAGGTATTAGCCAACATGTGGCTAATTCTAATGTTTCTGAGAACTTGGTGACTTAACCAACAACTTAAAACCAGACATAAGCAGATTCAAAGCAAGTCAGTCTGTAGCAGCAGCAGTTGCACCGTAGTCACATGACTCTGAAAGGAATGCTGGGATATGAAGTTCTTCCACAATAACAGGGACTTTTCTACATGCTAAAACAATGCTAATGGAACAAGATCTAATGAGATTTCGTCACAGACCAAGGAGATCTGACAAGATTTTGTTAGTAGAAATATCGGTTCAACAAAAAATTGATACTGATATTTCCCAATATCACATTTTAATGTCAATATCAGCAGATAATATCTGAAATCCCTACTGATGAATAGCAAAGATATGCTGTAATGTTTGTGTGTTCTGTTGTCTGCGGACTTTGTTGGAGTCTGAGTGTGAACAGGTAAGACACCTTTATCACACGCACACACACACACACACACACACGCCCCCCCCCCCCCCCCCCCCCCACACACACACACACACACACACACACACACACACACAGCAACCATAAATCAGGTGAGGTTAACACATTAGCTAAGAGGTGTTTATGACCACGGTTCCAGAGTCAGGACATGTTGGATTTAAGCCAAATGATGAGGACAAGCCCATGAATGACTATCGGCCAAAGGGCAACTTCTTCTCGATATGGACTGATATAGTTTACCAATATATGACAGGTGCTGTTGGGTGACCAACCGGTGGAATGCTGTTTTTTGCTTGTTTTTCTTTTCTTTTCTTTTTTTTAATCCATCGGGTATAGGAACAACATAAAGCCACACCCACCTTGCAAGATTATGACGTCTCCAGCAACTACCGGATCTGTAGCAGATGCAGCAGAAGTATTTTTCTAATTTTGCACAAAAAATGAATATTACATCATTTTCAGCATTAATATCGGTGTCAGCCATGAGAAGCAGAAAATTATCGGTAATCATATTGGTTGGAATTTTTCATATAGTGCATCAGTACGTGCATTGACTAAAACTCAGACGGGTCCCCACTCTGTCTCTACCTTTTCATTTAATACTGCAGCAAACGGTGTAGTATTCAAAGTCTGAGGATGTGCCCAAATGATGCTTTTAAAGACGAAAATACACAAGGCAGCCATGATAAAGATGCACACATGTAACTGAAAGGAAATATTTTTTCTCCGCCTGAACTGTTTTGATCACAAAGTCCAGCATGTGAATTTACTGGGGAGGAGAGCCGAAGCTGCACTGTAGAAACTAGGAAGCTGATACCTTCGTTTTCCAGCTTAACAGAGAGGATTTCCTCTCAAACCGTCTTCTCTGTCCAAAATGTGTCCATTACCCCCTAAAAGGAGTGTCTTTCAGCTTTTATGTTTCTTCATTAAAGCTGCAGTGATTTGGTTTCTCTGACATTAAAGTCTGAGTTCTCCTCGCTGCATATAAAACTCCACTCGGAGTGCAAGAAAAAGTCCAGTCGCTTCTATTAAACCCTGAGAATTACCATGACTTAGATGACACAGTCTACTCCAACTGATTGCAGACAGTGTCCTTAGATTATGCAGCATCATTAATCAGCGGCATAAAATGCTCTTTAAATTACGATAACGTTGAAATTATCTTTGAGACAGTTTGATTTCCAATTAGGAAAAGGTTAATGTGGCCGGACGATCTGCTGATAAAACACGTTTAATATGGAAAACAATCAATAACCTTTAGATAATTCATATAATGCATTCATCAGGCCAACATGTCAAACTTTTGGTTTATGTAATTTCTCAAATGTGAGATTTCTTTTTTGCTTTTCTGCCTTTTTTCTGCTTCATAGTGGATCTATAAAGCTTAACAGACTTAATTAGTAGCCAAACACTAAGTTAATTAAACAAAAATAACCACTGCAGCCTTAATAGAAAAAATTGCCAAAACCTGATTGTGAGATTTCCCATGAAATCTAATATAATGAGAAAGAACGTCAGGTTGCAAGCTCTATTAAAGTCTGTACAGGATCTGAGCTGTTCAAAGTAATTTACACAAAGATAATCAGCAAAAAAAAAAAATAGCACCAACACAATAAAAGCGTATGTTTGAACCAAATGACCCTGCAGTAGTTGTGACTTTCCCAGCTGGCAGCTCACTCTAAACCCTGTTGTGTCCTGCAGAAAAATAATTAACTGATAGTCAAATGCCATCCCTTCCTGTTGCGGTAGTCTGCAGGGTGGTCATATGGAGCAATGTCAGTATCTGCACCAAGATAACCACACTTCCTCTGGCAAGGGAGTCCAGTCCATCAGCTTGTTTTACAGGATGTGCCTGCCTTGGTAAACGCAGACAATACCTGATAGATTTTTTTTCTTTTTTTAATAAGAGAGCTGAAACACTGTTTAATTCAATTATTTTCAGTTTTCCTAATGTCACAGCTCCCCTGAGCAAATTTCTGACACATTGACTTTGATTAAGGGTAAGTAAAACTAAAAAAAAAAAGGTGATGACTCAAATAAACATGAGAAAATAATCTTATTAGTACGGTTCACTTCTCTAACTGACAGGTGTCAGCTGTGCAGGTTAAGATGAAGCACAGCCAAACTGGGGATGTCCTGATTACTTCATTACACGATTAATTACAGCATTGTCCCTCAATATCACTTCCTGTTAAAATTATGTCTGAACCATAACAACAGGTTAGCACCACTTGCAGACAGAATGAAAACAAAGTTGCTCGACATCTACACGTTGCTGCTAGCGTTGCTTTGTCCTCATTTGTGTGAGATGCAGAAGAGGCGTGTTGCAGAGGGAAAGTACAGCTGAGGAAGAGTTATTCCGTCCAAACACACAGATTAAATCATCTTGGCTAGATTTCTTCGGCTATACAAAGTTGCTGTGAAAGGAGGAAATGATTTGGATATCATTCACCTGCAGGATAACCAGCTTTTTAACATCGATGATATTAAAGGTGATAGGTACAAGTTTAACCCTCCCGAGGTGGACACTAACACTCTCTTCCTCAATGAGCATTAGCAATGTTCCAGAACTGGGTAACTGTTAATCAGCATAAGCAAATGTTTAACTTACATGTCCAGGTGGAGAACAGCAACTTCTGCAGGCTTTTGAGCCCCTTTGCTACCTTCACCCTCATCCTGCTTTGTTTTTTGTCTGCTTGAATTTTAGAAATGTAAGGCAAGGTAGGGATGGGCGATACCAACATTTTCCTGGCGATACAATACCAGTAATTTATGGTAATTTTTCGTGCTTATAATTTTTTCTTAATAATGATATCGATACTGATACTTTTGTTCCTTTTAAGGAAAACCACATGATTGAACAGTTTGCATTAATATCTTAAATGCAAAAGAAATATCAAAAATAAGTAAAACTTGAGAACAGAAGTAGGCTACTGCAAAAATGCTTTTGAAACAATAGTAAATTATATTGATGAAGAAATTAAAAATAAAATTAAAAACTTCTTTTAATTATTAAATAACTTAAGAACACGTTAAGATTAGTTAAAATTTTACTCAGTGGAAAATGTTCAAATATAAAATGTAATAGTAATATTATAAATTTACCAAAACATAATGTGCAATCTGCATTAAACCTCCGAACAATAACCAAACATCATCATTAACAGTAGCAGCATCATCATGAAATCTGATTGGCTACCACCATGATGTGACACAGAAGCTTGAATCTGGCTGCTTTCACATCATTTCATTGCCCAAAACTCTTAGAAGTGAAAACAAATTGCATGTTTTGTATCTGCGCAGTGGTTTCGCAAAACTCAAAAAAAGTATTGATTCCGATATTTTGTCTGGGCAGCATTGAAGTATCGACTGCAGGGTATCGATATTAGGGGTGTGCCAAAATATCGATACACTGAAATATGCGATATTTTGTGTTGCGATATCATATCGATATTTTAAAAAGTTGTATCGATATTTTTACGAAATCTCGCGAGATTTTGTAAGAGACCAGTGAGATCTCGCGAGATTTCGTTGTTCTTTTGCAGCGGTTCAGCTTGTAGAAAAGTCCCTGCATTAGCACTGATATCTATGTGAGGCTGATGTTCAGGTTAAACTTTAAACATGGTGTAAAGTACAAATTAAAATGTGTGTCCAGGTTTTCATAGACCACCCAGTTGTTTGAGATTATGAAGAAATAATTACTGAAATGTTTATTTTTTATGTGCTTTCTTAAGAAGAACCACTGTGCACTTTGTTTTACTGTTATGCTCATTTTATTTGAACTGATGTAGTTTGGGCTTCTGATTGATAATATTTTGTAATTCATTTACATGGATTCACTTTGTTCGATAAATTTGGAATGTCTTCTGGGACAAATACTGTGGTCTATCGTGGATAAATTTATTGCAATATATTGATTTTTGCAGAATTACTGTATCGTGATATTATCGTTATCGTAGGCAAAATATCGTGATAGTATCGTATCGCAAGGTACCTAGTGATTCCCAGCCCTAATCGATATGCCCATCCCGAAGGCAAGGATGCCATTTCTAGACAGACCATTTGAGCTAGCAACGTCTGAGCTAATGCTAATGCTAATGCCGCAGAATTCTTTTGTCTAGATCAGGGGTGCCCAAGCCCGGTCCTCGAGAGCTACTATCCAGCAATTTTTAAAACATACCCTCCCCCCAACACACCTGAATCAAATGGCTAGTTACCTCATGCACGTGTCATTCAGCTCTGCAGAGGCTGTTAACAAGCTATTCATTTGATTCAGGTGTGTTGGAGAAGATATGCAACCAAAATGTGCAGGATAGTAGCTCTTGAGGACTGGAATTGTTGCACCCCTGGTCTAGATGTTGGCAAGGTACCATGATCAGATGTAAATATGTATATTTTGGAACCGTAAAAATTGATGAAAACAACTACTTATATGCTATAAAAATTGTTTCAGTAAAGCATTAATTTTATTCCATCTTTAAACATTCTGAGGATGTTTTTTTTTTTTTTTATGAAAAATTGTTTTGATAAAAAAAGCTGTAGCTATGACCTTTCATTTTTAACCAACACTGAAATCAAAAGTAATTACAACTCCGGTTGGGTCTACAGCGTGATGTGATGCATTCAGCAGCGTTTATTCAATGAGACATTATGTGAATGAGAAAAGCCAAAATATCTTGTTTTGTTTTGGGTAGTTTTGCTGTTTAAACAACCAATTCAGCGTGAGGTCAAGTGTGCAACAAGGCCGTCCAACAAACGGCATTTAATTATGAAAAAAAAATTCTATTATCCCTGCTCCTGTATCATCGGTGTTTCAAACCAAAGTTGAAAGCTTTATTAATTTTTTTTTTTTTTTTAATCTGAATTTTAGAGTAGAGGAACATGGCCCTTGAAAGGGAGTAATAAAAAGTGAAGAGCTGCACAGGGGGGTTCAGCAAAAGACAGAAAAGGCAGCAAGGAGAGAAGAGCGAGACTATTACAAAAACCTGCAGCCAGAAACCAGGAACCAGAGATAAAGAAAGACTTAAGTAGAAAGAGAAGAGGGAGGAATGAGGGAATGCAGAGGTGTGAGGTAAGAGGTGAAAGATCTCCACTACAGACAGTCTCTAAAATAAACATGGTCTGACCTGGCCTGCAGTGCAGGAATCAGGTCAGCTAGAGATTGAGTAAGTTCACAGAGAGACGGTGAAAGAAAAACAGGATACAAAATGGATAGAGAAGAAAGAAACTGAGAGGCAGATCCATTGCATAGTATAGGATTAACCTTGTGGAGCCTTTAAGATGTGAGATGAAGCAGAGAGGAGCAAAGGACAGGAAATGAAACAGCGAGGAAAGAAAAGAAACTAAGATAGGGAAGCCTGAAAACGCTCTTCAGCCACATAAAAACCTGCTGGCAGGTGTAAATGTTATTTTTATGAGGAAAAATCACAGTTATTTTATCAATTCTGGTGGTAAAACAGCATCACGGCCATCTGGTCTGGATTGGAACAAACAGGATTACTTTAGCAGGTCTGAGGGTCTTCATGTTTCATACCTGCAAATCTTCAGGAATACTCGAACAGACACTCCTCTTTAAACACAATCAACCTGCCCGAGCAGTTATTTTAAATATTTCCCATTTCAGGTCAGAAAACTGAAAGGGCGTGAAATGATAGTGGTTCATGCCATCACTGCTTCCGACCACAAACACTTCACCATGAATATAAATTCTTCACCACAATGGAGAGAAAACAGACGAAGATAACACAGAAATCAACAGCGTGAGAGACACAAGTAGGCCAGAGGAGAATGGCAGCGACACAAAAGAGTATTAAATATAAAAGATGCTAAAATATACGGGTATGAAAGGAAAAGGGTGAAGAAGACAAGAGGGGAGCAACAGAGTGAAGCGGTTGAAGGAAGAGGTGACAGAGGGAAAAAGATTGGGAAGGAAAACTGGAGCCGCAGATGGACATGAAGGGGCAGATTGCCAATTTAGCTTTCACCGGTAATCATTCCCGTTAAGCCTTTCTAACAGCAGAAGCAGGAAAATTCTTCCTCCGTTTATTTGCTCTTATGTTTTTTTCTTCTCTTCCTCAGACTGGGTCACTCGCGCCATGTTTTCCTGCATGTCCACACAACACTGGCACACACACTCTGCCAATAAGCAGCTATAGTGAAGCTGCAGTCGTGGTGGTGAATATCAACAACAGCACCGATCAATGGCAGCCAAACCCCTGCAGAGAAACAAGTGTGTGCATCTGTTTGTGGATGCACAGGGGGGGTTGCTGCATGTTAGACCCCTCATACATCCAAAATCAATGAAAAGTATGCACAAAAATCCCATTTTCTTTTACTTTTAATCCAATTATATCTAACTTTACTCTAAAAGTATCTGAAAGCATCATGTGCTGTTCCAAGTTACGCTAAAAGGAACAAGGAAGCTTCTAGTTTATTGAGTCTATAAAGCTGCTCTGATCAATATTCTTATATTGGCAATTGATCCAAAGAGCATGTAATGTGAGAAAAGTCATTAAGTAATGAGCCCACTGAGAACTCACGCCAAATCAGAAGCTCTGTGTCGAAGCATTCAGCACTAAACAGCAAACAGACACAAGACAACGCAGATTTATTTAAGTTCATTCTGGTTTTTTATTGTATGTAAACCAGCAAAGAAGCTCACATCTCATTTTTCTTTTGTTTCTTCATGAAAACTCACCAATAAACAGACTTGGCAGATGGGTAAAAGCCAAACGGCAGCCGGTGGTGATGTCAGAGAGCCCCCTTTGTTAGTTTCTCACTCTGAGTTTAACACAATGATATCCAAGTGATTGAACGTTGGAAAATAAAATAGAGCTGGAACTTGTGTCTGAAAGAGTCACGGAGGTTAAAAGCACAAAAACCCTCATTGTTCCCATCATCGCTGCCGTCAGAAAAGAGCCAGAGTTAGCTTTTTCATCTCTGTCGTCATTACTGCACATCAGAACGAAGTCCAATAAATGGCCAGACTACTGAGGAGCCATTAAACCGGGAATCAATGCAGGCTATTACCTTTGTGTCTGAACATAAAGGGCATACATTGGTGACTCGGTACGTTTGTATGCACAATTAACTGAAAAAAAAAAAGATTTTAGCTTGGACATGTAGCAGAAGGTATGGGAGGGGATCATTCTGTGGCCAGACAGACTCCGATTCTGCTGGAATAGGTGGCACTCTGCCTCGTTTAGGCCGTTAGTGGTGGACTTCTTCCATGCAGACAAAAGCCTGACGATTTATCTGGCAGCAAATTAGCAGCAGTGAATTAAAAGCATCTCAGTCCAACTTTGAAAGATTAAGTTGAGTCCACCTTTAGTCAGGATAACAATTTAATTCAGTTTTTCCTCTCACTTCTTTTTCGTCTACAGCACAAACTTTTATTACCATATGGGTATTGGAAGTGCCTGGATGGACATCACATTGAAAAGTGGCACCAAAAACAAGCCGAAAAAAGACAATAAACGGCAGGAGAACAACGCGGATGCTTGTTTTGAAAAGATTTTTTCCTATCCACCTGCCTTTAACTCTTCATTGATAAGGTGGAAAGACCTCTTGCACCAGGTCGTGGCCCTAACCCTTCATTTTGCACATTCATGTGAAGGGGTAGTGGTGTCCCAAATTCTGGTTGAGACCGATGGGGAGGGGGACGTGGTAGGGCTATCTGGCCCTCCAAACAGAGACTTTCCATGGGCACACTAGAAAAACGAGTTCAATATTACCACCCACAATTTCATGTGAAATACGGGCAAAATTTGGTGGGGAAATAGGCAGCAGCAGCAAAAGAAACGCACAAATGTGAGTAATTTTTTGTAAATAAAATATGAAAATCGCTATTTCAAGGCAACTTTCATGTTTTGCAGTTTTATTACAAATGTGAAAAAAATGCTAGTTTTGTAACATTACGTCCATCTGTTCATGTCTGTAACGTAACCTTAAAGATAGGCTTGAGTTAAAGGCGTCTTCTTTTCCTTTCATTGTTACGTTTTTCGTCCCAAAGCCAAAAAAATAATCTAATCACCCAGGAAAGGGAGATTATTGCTGCTGCAGACAGAATTGCGAACTCTTCTGGAAAAAGCCGTGATGTCAGTTTACTGCTACAGACAGCTGTTGGTGATGCATGAAGATTTTGAAGGAAATAATTCAATGGGCTCTATGCACAGCTCCACTACTTCCTGAAGTTAAGGTAGCTCCTTTGCTTCCTGTCTTTCATTGCAGGACCAAGTGATTAATCCAGGTGTGTCTGGCCAGTTACTGAGCTCAGACACACCTGGGTTAATCAGTTTGTCCAGTAATGAAAGACAGGAAACAAAGGAGCGACCTTAACTTCAGGGAGGTAGTGGAGCTGTGCATAGAGCCCATTCCTAGCTCTTGAAACTCTGTTTCAAGGACTTGAAATGGAGCCAAGAGGAAGGGCTAGGAGTAGGGCTGAAAATAGGAGTTGGCAGTCTCGAAGTGCCTCCACTGCTCTGTTAATGTCTGTTTTTCTCTATGATCTTCTGTTGAAAGCGTTTAATTGTAAGAGTAGCTTCAGTTATGTTGTGATCCTTCTTGTGGGAATAAAAAAAAGTTGAATCTTTTAAAAACAGTAAATATTGGTACCAATAAGGACGATCGACATTGGTATTGGTATTGATAAATCATAACGATAGACATCTGTATCATTGAATGAATACAGTTGACTCAAACTATCATATGAAGAGAAATGTGTGCAAGTCCCACAAAATCTCCACTGATCTGATTATGCAAATCTTCATATAAAGGGTCGTTTCGTGGGCTTTTGGACCAGTGTGAAGCTGAATAGTTATAGATTTCCCTGAACTGCTGGTTACTCTCAAAACTAAGGATAGAAAATAAATAAAAGTCAATATTTGGTCCATTGGATGCTTTTATTGGCTGAAAACATCCAAAGTATCAGACTTGGTTTCAGTTCAGTTTGAGCTTATTTTTATTTTTCTGCAAATTTGACTCATTTGATATGAAAAAAGCAAAGATACAAGAATCTGTAAACATTTAGAGGGTAAAAGGAAGGTTGAAAAAACAGGAAACACAAGCGAGTGCAATAAGGAAAGCTGATATGATGAATTGATTACCAGCAGAGTCCAGAGAGGGAAGGGAGAGAGGGGATATGAATGGCAGGATGAGAGAGGAAACATGATGACGGGAGGAAGGGCAATGACTGGCAAAACACAGCGAGGAGGAGAGCAGATGTGATGAATGGAAAATGAAGGACAGGAGGGCAATGGCGAGGAGGAAAGGTGAGGGGAAATTAGTGGAATAACAAAGAGGAGGAAGGAAGGAAAAGATGCAGGTGAAGGGGAAGAGAAAAGAGGGAAGGGAGGAGGGTGAGGATGAGGGGCTATGGAGAGAGAAAAGCAGAGAGCAGAGGGCCGGGGTGACGAGTGGCATATAAAGGAGAGCAAAGATGACCTGAGAGGGAAAAAAGAGGAAGCAAAATGACAGAATGACAAGGGGAGGAGAAGGTGAGCTAGAGAAGGGAGGAGGGAGGAGAGGAGGAGTGATCCGCTAAACAAGTCTGCAGTCTGACAGCAATTTGCCGTGTGCACCGTTGCCCATTTATGGCAATGGAATGTGTGAGTCCAGCTACTGTTGCAACCTGCATTGATCCGACTTCAGACCTCTGCAGTCGGCAACGTTCACACGGAGCTGCATGCGAGGACAGAAACAGATATAAACTGTGGTCAAATCAAGGACAAGCAGACTAATAAGCAAATGAGCTCACACGGTGAAATCAGGGGCAGAGACGCAAGCACAAACAGATGCAGAAACGCAAACAAACACGGGGAGGCTTGTAGCTGCAAAGCCCAAACGGCCTTCGCATGACTCTGTTTAACAATTATTAAGAAATGTGGCACCAAACAGTCTCTGGTCATGGGAGATCTTTACTCCACCATTCCATTGTGAAGCCAGTGATCTTCCTGTTTGCATCTCAGAACCCTAGCACAGCTGGGACGTAACAATTGCGCAGACTCTCATTGACACAGTGGACACGACACAGAATTAATCAAACACATTAAATGTTTTATGGTGGGGCACTGTACTTTGCCATCGGCATTAAGTGCATCGGCTGAAAATTTAATACGTACAGCAAAATTTATGGTAAATTTAAGACATTTTAAGTCCATAATTACCCGCATTCCAATTCAATACTTTTTAATACTTTATAAAGGCTCATGGAACCCTGACAGATGTACAGAATGGTAGCTTTTAAAAACATTTTCAACTCTTGTTTGGATGCTGTGCTTGATGAGGGATTTCAGAAGGCAATGCGTGTAGGATGTCAGACAGGAGCGAGAAAGAGGCAAAAGAGGGACGATCAAGGCATTTCTTCCTTTAATTATCAGGGGAAACATGAGATCATTTGCAATTAAAGTGGACAAGCTGGAACACTTAAAAGGACACAGCAGAAAGATTGAAAATGTGGCGCTGTGTGTTAAACCAAGACACAGATGCAGGAACATTTTCTAGACATCAATTCTTCTCCTCAGCATTCACACAGGCTGCAGGCAGAGCAGTAAGAGTGAAAAGGGGGGGGGGGAGACTCACTTTATGCATAGAACACATGGTTAAATCTAGGGATGGAAAATGACTCCCATTTTTTAAGACAGAAGGCTGTGCAATTTACAGAGTTATTTGCCAGCCGCCAGGAAAAAAACAACAGAACAAAACACAAGAATAAGCATCACGATTGCCACATCCGGGCACAATGTGAGATTTAGTGTTAATGGAAAACAAATATAAGAAGCAGAGCTCAAGGAAACGACTGTGAAAAGTAGAACCACATTAAGAAAAACAAATATGAAGTCCAGTTCAACTTCTTCCCAGTAAAGCTAGCAAATCACAAGTCTACCATGATGCAGAATTATGGGAGCGAAGAAACAAAAGATCCATCCACTTCTTAGCAGTCAGCGGCTACTTTCCCAGGCTGCGTTCACTTTACAGGTATTTATGCCTACTTCCAATTGTTTTTTGTTGAGATGTGATTTTTTTTTATTTCTTTTGTTCCTTTTTTTTGCATGGTTGTTAACATCACAACTTAACGTGACCATGAGCAGCCTGAATGTCCAGAGGAAGACATGATCACGCTGTGTTTACAGATGAAAACATGGATGCTTCACTTTGTCTGTCCGTGTTGAAGCTGTTATGCAATCAGGTTGACAAAATTGTGTTATAATATTTTTCTGTTTATTGTTTGCTTTCAGTCATACCACATCTCACTTCTTATGGTGCAGGATTGTCTCATCTCGATGATGTGGAAGTCAGATGACTGAACTGTTCCCACTGAGGTCACTTTGGCAAAAATCAGACATGTATCTGACCTTTAGCACCAGATATGAAAATCGGCTGGGTCATGCTATATATCTGTCATATATATGCGTATATAATATTCGTACAGTTCAGACCATCAAAAGAAAGATCACAGAAGGGCTGAATACGGGGAAAACTTCTGATTGGAGCCACTTTGTACTTGCAGTGTGAACATAGATAGGCTACTACTGTATACTTCTCCGACTGTGTAATGTGTTATCCAACTGCGTAACCATGGAGATCCCTCGAGCCTTCATAGTTGTCTGTCATGGTGCTGGATACGCAGTGCAATTTCCCGCCCAATCAGTAGGAGTCTATACACAAGACTGGTCTAATCCCATGATGTGGATGGTCGGTAACCTGGGTGGTTATTTTGCTGCCGGTGACAGTGAACAACGGCGTCAGAGAGAGAAAGACTGTTGCTGCAGCTGAAAAACACTGAAACAGATACTTCTGATGCAAAAATAAAGATGATGGGGAGATTTTTGATATTTCCTCACTTTTTTGGCTAAACGTTCTTCGGTTGGACTCATATCTGCGTCTTCGTTGGCTAGCCGGTGTTTTAATGATGGCACTACCAGTGTTTGCTTTGTGATAGACCAATCACACCCTTGTTGTCTCCATTGTCCCTTGACGGAGTGACGGACACTTAAAAAATATTTCATGCAGCCGGAGATGACGGAGAGGCTCTCCGACAGGCTCTCCGTCGATGTTAAGGGCTCTCCATAACCTACGTAGAGAACTTCACGGATGACTATAAACTAGCCTTAAAAAGGGAAGTTCAGGATTTTTGACATCAGGCCTCATTTACAAGTGAGCCAGGATATTACTCATCACTGAAGACAGTTTCAACATATTTCATCCCTTTATTTTAGCTCCTGGAGGTTGCCGATGCTAATGCTAGTGTGAGTCACTAGGAATCTGCTAGCCTGTCATTAAAAACAATGTTATCCAGTCCGCAGAACATCTAAAGCAAATCAGCAAGCCTATTTGTATAAATGCAGTGTTAAACTATTAAACTTGTGTGTTAAACAAGTAAAACTAGCCTTGTATAACAAATTTTGCATTAAATATTGAGGAAATAGTTTCTTACCGGCTGTGCAATGATAAACTTTGCTTCTGGGTGGTAGTGTTACTACCTTTGTCAGTGTATTCCGATTCATAGAGATATGGTGACAGTTAGTTTGATGAAAAAAGTTTGAAATTTTCTTCAAAATCTGACATATCCTCATGCCTTTCAGAAGTGGCCGCAGTTTTGACTGTATATTTGTGTGATCAAATTCCTTCATGCATGTAGCAGCAGATGACATCACTCCGGTGCCACATACAGGAAGTAAAACTTTGTAAAGTGTCTCAGCAGCAACAATCAAAATCCAACGAAATGCAAGGTTAGCTTTATTTGTAAAATTATCCTATTAACACAGATAGTCTTAAGTCATAAATGATTTACCTCAGATGTTCTGTGGAGCGGTTAAGATTGTTTTCAATGACAGGCCAATAGATTCCTATTGACTTACACTAGTATTAGCATTGGGGATCTCCAGGAACTAGAATAATGGGATGAAATATGTTGAAACTGTCTCCAGTAGTATCTTGGCTCCCTCGAAAATGAGGTCCTATGTCAAAAATCCTGAACTTCCCCATTAAGTTTGAGGCTTTATGTGAAGAGTAAACCACGGACATAATCCCAAAGACAATAGCTGGACAAGCCGTCCGTTAGTTTTCTTGAAGATGAAGGTTTAAAAAGTCACAATGCAATCAAATAAAACCATCAGCACAAGACTGAAGAGTCTACAGGGTGATACGGTTCATGGGTGATACTGTAGCTGAGATGAATGCTCACTATGTTTTGAAAAGCTTTCTGTCACCACAGATTCATAGACTGCACTTACAGCAGTCATTAGTAACCATCAGGTCATGATGTGCTCAGCAGGAAAATGAGCAGACCGGTTCTGCAGAAAAACCTCACGACTGACTTCCACCACTCTAGAACGCTTGAGACTAAATAGAAAAGCAAGGCCAGCAATGTGGTGTTGGCCATTACTGAAAATTAAATCTGTCTATGTGGGGGTGCGTTTGAAGAATGTTACGATAAATTTCAGTGATTTTAACTAATATTTCTGCTTATAATGCCTAGTTACTGTTGCTAAGGAGGAGCATCTCTGTACCCTGGATGTTAAACTGTTGGGTGAAAGTTTAACCTGCTGTTGCTGTCCAAGACATCACTGGATTACCTGCCAAGCCACAAACACATTTCCATATTAAATTTCAGAGAGCTCGTCAATTAATTGTTGATCTTAGACTTATTTATTGGTTTAATTTCCCTCAATAATTTATACTGCACTGATTTAATTTCTCTCTAGGGATTACTTAAAAATGATATCCGATTCAATTCTTTAGAGCTTTTCAATCATAGAAAACAGCTCATATGTTGAGATTCAGAGCCTGTAATACTACACCTGCAGAGGGAAAAATCTGTCAACACAAACCCAAATATAGAACGCCAGTGTTGAGCCAACCACGAAGCAGTTCAAATCTCAGGTGAACAAATTAGTTCCTGTCAACAGAGCCAGAGATGACCCAATTTCACACATTAGAATCAAGGTTATCATGTTTGTGCATTTACATAAAACATGAAACATGTAAAAAATGGAAATGTTTTTGTTTTCATGATAAAAATCCATCGCATCCGAACCAAAGAGGCATGCTTTGCTTCCCTGTTGTGTATCTTAGAGACAGACCTGATTCATCACGTTTCTCATTAATCAAAACCGACGCCCGGCTCCGGCTTCAATCTCACCGCCGCTGTGAACTTTTTAATAACACACGATCATTTATTGGACTAGGTACCAGCTGCTGTCTGTCCCATTCTTGTTAATTCTTTCTATTTGTCCCTCATCGCTCCAAATATGGCAGCAGATTAATTAACTTTGAATGCGAATGCCACTCTGAGTTCCACCTCTTTTGATTTTCACGACCTGTTCAGTGTCGCTCGGAGGCAAACGTAGCAGCTCCTTCTCTTTAGTGAACGCGGTGAATAAAACAGATGGAGGTTTACTTCATTCTGATGTATTAACCTTTGCAATGCTGCTACAGTTTGTCTTCTAATTGGCTGAACAAGTTGTGCAGTGTCCTAAAGCTAACTGCAAAATCAGAAAATGGACACTGACTTGCATTTTGTGGGAATAATAGTCAGAACTTATCATCCATGCAAAGTGTCTGTTAAAGTCTGAGCAGCAGTGTGCCTGTGCTGTATTGTGCTGGTGATAAAGGATTAATTAAAATCACATAATTAATCCATTTGGGGTCACATTAGAAAATGATATGCGCTCTCACTGCGTGTCTTACACCAGGGCAGCTGACACCAGGAGTGGGTGGGCTGACACATCTGTGTGACAATTATCCACTGGTGATACAATTAACTAATAAAGCAGCAAAACAGACAAAGAGGATAATGTCATTCACCTGGCATTTTGCCTAACGGCCACAGAGCTGTGGCTGCGAGCGTCCGTGCCAGTTTTTCAGAGAGTACTTTGATGGCACTGTTTAGTTTACTGGACAGTCACATGGACAGAGGATGACATGAGATAATGACCAAAATCCTGCTGGAACAGAATCAAAGCGTTGACTGTAGAGTCCCTGCACGCTGTAGATAGCAAGATCATGGCCGGATCATTGGGGTGTTAAGTTCTGGGATAAACAGAGAAATAGTTGCCAAAGCTTTGGACACACCTCTCCATTGGTTTTGACTAAACAAGGGCGTCAAAAACTTACAAAATCAGGTAAATTGACTAAATGTTTGGACTGTAAAGTATCCTGGTAACAAAGATCATTTATGCATCATTAGTCTAGCAAACAACACCAAACCCAGCTATATAAAACTATATAAAAACCATACTTATCAGCCTACTGATATTGGCATTAAAATGTCACATCAGAAAAGTCAGTATCGTTTTCTTTTTTTCCGTTTGTTTGTTTGTTGATTGATATTTTTACTAATGAAATCTCGTTCCATTACAAAATTTTGCTTCATTAGCAAGATTTAACAAGTTCTCGTTTCATTAGCGTTGGTCCAGCATGTAGAAAAGTCCCTGTTACTGTGGAAGAACTTCATATCCCAGCATTCCTTTCAGAGTCATGTGACTACGGTGCAGCTGCTGCTGCTACAGACTGACTTGCTTTGAAGCTGCTGATAATATGTCTGGTTTGGTTGGAGTCTGGTTGGAGATTTTGTACCAGAATGATGAAATCTTGCGTGAATGCACAAAATCTCACGTGATTTCATAACAGAACGATAAAATCTTGCGAGATTTCATTACTAAAATAGGTCGATACCACGTTTTTAAATATCAATATGATATTGAAATATAAAAATATTGCGTTATTTCAGTGTATCGTTATTTTGGGTGGATGTATCGGTCTATCTTTAATCAGAATGAGGAAGAAAAGTGATTTAGGTGACTGAATGTGGCATCTTTCAGGACAAACAAGAATATGGAGAAAGGGACCAACAACTACAGGATGCTAAAGGTAAATCAACAAAACTTAAAAGAACTTTAAATATACCTTTGCTTTGCTGATTTCCAAACTGGTGTTTGTGCGTAGGTGGAGAAAGTTATCAGTGAAGTGAATCCGTCATGAAGCTACAAGGCCACAGTGATTACAGGTACAAAGAGAACAACAACAGCTCAGAGTAATTGGATTTATTTCTATTCATTATTCAGACATCATGAACCAAACTGTGGATTTATAGGACTGTTTCACCCCTAATTCTATAATCTCATGTCAGCTAATTAGATTCAGGTGGTCTGTTTTCATAGAAGCTGGTGATTACCAGCATGGATGTTGATCTTGCAGATGTTGTTCACACAGTATGCATGTGTTTTAATGGACAAACACCCGGCGTTCAGCTGTCTTACTGCTGCAGCGCAGGACTTCAGCAGGTACTTACAGGATGGTTTAGTCAGTGCTGTCTATCATCCAAACATCTGCACAAATAGGAAGTGTTGATACCCAGCGTGCATGCAAACACATACAGCGAAGTACACACACAGACAGATATCCCGCCAACGCCCACAGCTAGCAGAGAGAGAGAAAAAAAAAAGAGTTGTGAGAGAAGACATGGGAAAAGACTTTAAAAACAGCTTTTATCTGTTATCTGTGCGAAGAGACTGCGACGGGAGAGCTGTCAGGAGGCTGCCGCTGAGTGCTTCCATCAGGCTGAAAGCGGCTGTGTGGATCTGTGGCCGGCCGTGTGGCAATTATTTCATATATGTGGCAGAGAATCAATGTGCAGAACGGACAGCACAGGGATCATCTGAGCACAAGCACTGATGTGTCCGAGAGTAAATACTCAAGAATGACCACCTTCCATCAGCTCCTCAGCTCCGCCGTGAGAATTAAACACGAGAGGAAACGTCGGATCCAGCGAGGAGTGGACATGTGGGGGGGGGGGTTGACACATTCCAACCCTCCTGTCCTCACTCACTCTCTGTCATTTCCTGAAGACAGAGGCCGGTGAACTGACGCCGAACAGAGGAGGTGGGAGTCGTCGCTGCATACTAACCCCCGCATCCCGGAGAGAATTTGAAAAAAAGAGCCAGGAATAGAAGCAACAGGATGGCGGAGCAGCCAGACCTGTCAAGTGAAACACAGAGTGAACCCAGAGCCCTGAAGTGCTTCACGTAACAGCGAGCAAATGCTTGTCCCTCTGCGTTGCCAGCCCGACACACACACACAAACACACACTGCGCTAATTGTCATTTAACCCATCATGCCCGTTGCATATTTTCTTCTAACAAGCAATTACACAATGCTCCCTATCATCCCAAATCAACTGAGCTGGAGTGGAGAGATGATGAGCTCGCTGCTGAGTGCCTTCTGCAAACGCAGTTCAACAGCATCGAGTTAACCTCCATGTTTTTCCATTTCACAAGGATGTTAACCGTGTTACTTTTTACTTCTGCAGCACTTTGTAAACAGACATCCTTTTTACTTTACTCTCCTTCATGTTGTGTAAATAACGCTCATCATCTCAATCCAGCTTTAAAGTAGGGCTGGGCGATATAGCAATACAAAAATTATATATCAATATATCTTTAAATGAGATATGGAATTGGGTCATATTCCATAACACATAATTCAATGTTTCATGTTTGTTTTGTCTTTATACATGCAGTTGCTCTAAAATATTATTTAAACCCTCCAATTAAAGAAAAGGCGAAATTCACAAAATCAATTCAAATGGCAAGAAACTAAAGAAACTAATAATAAACAACATTTTTCAAAATTACAATTTAGTGAAATAAGATGTTGCTTTTAAATTGTGGTTGGAAATAATATTTTTAAAGAAAAAAAAAAACTGTCCAAGACGCATTAAAGCACCTTTCCCATGAAGTGGACCAAAATACCTGTCAACAGGTGTAAAAGTCTTTTTGAATATTAGAGAAAACACCTGGTTGCATTATTACTATTATTATTACTTTTGTCAATTTCAACTTATTTCACTAACGACTGATCAACAAACCTAACATGAACAGAGAATAAAGTCAATTATCAGATGAATATGTATAATCTTTGGCCCAAAACACAACTAAGTATCGATATGAGGTATCAGCCGATACTTGACCTGTAGTATTTGTATCTGTATCGGTAGTAAAATAGTGGGATCGGGACAGCCCTACTTATTTGCATCTGTGAATTTGTTATATTTATGTTTACATTTCATTGTTCTTTGAACAGCTGAGCATCATTTCATTCTGCTCATTTAAATAAAACTTGTGACGTGTCGTATTTGGCTTTGACTGTGACTACACATTTGCTCTCACTTTCCAAAAAAAAAAAATCAGGATATTGTATATCGATATTCAGCCTAAATACATGTGGATGTGACTTTTGGTCCATATCGTCCAGCCCGACTTCAAAGGACAGAAAAATGATGGAAAAGAATCCAGGATGGGAGCCGCGGTCTCCAACATCTAAAAACATTTCTCAAGTCTTAAAACTGAAATAATGAAAATTTAAAGAGCCACACTAAGTTTTAATCACTCTTTAGTCCATTAACTTCAAATCATATAATGATTTTTTTTTATTACTTCCTACATTAGAAATTGTTCATGGTACAAAAATCTGTCAGAGATATTAAATTTACATTAGATAATTAACCTTCCTCTTCCTTTTATCAGCTTCAGATGAGCAGCACTGGGTTCACGAGCAAAAAGAAAATTAAAAAGAGCATTAAATAGTTTCTCTGCAGCCAAATGTAAAAGCTCAGGTGCTCCAAATGAATCCTGATCAGTGCTTTTACACTGGATGGATTACTGGCTAATGGAAGCCAGTGCTGGAGGATCACCACTGGAAGACGTCCTCCTGAGGTCACTGCCCTCCCCATCCCCCACCACCCCGCCATGGAAAAGCCATCCATCATCATGGGCTCCATTTCCATCCCCACACAGATGATAATCAGCTCCGCATCGCCACCCGAGCCAATCCCTGAACTCCAAAATTAAATCATGGATGCTGCCAACTTTCTGAAACTGAGCTCTAACAGAAACATCACTGAGAAATAAAGTTGGATAACGTTTTAGAATCAGCTGCTCTGGGTCCACCGAGTCTCACTGTTATCCTGATTTTATCTTTAATATCCTTCATCAACGTTTTGTTTTTTTACGAGAACCTGACAATTTCAAGAGTTGCTCTTGTGATTAAATTTAGAAATGCTGCTTGTAACAGAAGAAACTAATTAAAACGATGTCTGACAAGCTTGGAAATGTTTGTAAAACATGCACATCAATCTTCGGCATTCCTTGATGCTCACGTCTTTGTTAGTCAAGTGGGATTTCTGAACACGGATTAAAGAGATTTCAGCGTCAGATGAGACGTCTCACTTAATCTCACTAAATTCATCTAAATATATGAACTTATCATCAAAGAAGAATCTTGAAAAGGCACAAAATGTGGACTGTGATGCAAGCATGTGTGTTTGAAAGGGAGCAGTTCTGGGAGAGATTACTTGTGGAGGATTTGCGGGAGTCATCAATCAGTTCCTCTGGCTGTTTGTTGTTTTTGTTGATTCAAGCAGTTTCAGCTTTTAGCTCCGTTATCTCTTCCCTCGCTCTACCCTTCACCCCTTTTTGGATAGTTTCTGTCGACTGGGAGGGACGAGTGATGTTACAAACCATCTCATCTGCGCGCTTGCCTGCACAAAAAAATACCTAAACCAATTCCAAACCCATTTAAGTTTTTAGTTCAGCCAACGTTTGCAGCGACAAACCTTAAACACACACAGAGCAAACAGAAAGCGAGCAGGGAGGAGGAAACGACACATGAAAGACAGCTCATCTCATAAAACAGCCTTTTCTCTTGGTCCAGGCTGCTAAACGTGCAGCCGGTCGCACCGTCAGGGCGCGTGCATGGCTGGAAACGCTTCCATCCTCAAACACATTCACAGGGATTAAAAAATCAGCCTCACATTTAGAAAAAAAACAGCCAACCACCTGGAAATTGACTCGTGGATGAGGGAAGGGGGGTGCATGGGTCAGAGGCCTGGGCGCATATGTCATTTTCTATTTTCCAATCCCAACTTTTTTTTTTTATTTAATAGAGTTTTTTGAGGTAAGGACGAGCACGGCAGGAGGGAGGGCGCCCTGAAAATCACTTTCTTAGTGATGGGATTCGGGTAAATCTTAAAATGGCATGCTGATTAAAAGTAAAACTTTTTTTCAAAAGAGCAATAAAACTTTTCATAATGTTTGTGCAACTTTCAGCAGTAGAAAATAGTCTGCATTCAGCTCGTCTTCTTTTTGCTGTAACAGAAATCTGAACTTGCAGGTTCGTCGCTGTGTGTGTGTCTAAAAGTGCAAATAAACAACAGTTCATCTGAAAACATGACGTCCGGGTCAAAACCCTGATAAAGCATTTAACCGACACCTTATATCTGAGATGATTATGAATCATTGCAGCTGGAAAACAGCTTCTCATACACTGTAAAAAATGTAATAATTCAGGTTTTTGTACTATTTTATCCATTTTTCCTGTATTTTTCATTTTTACATTCTTTGTGTTAATGCACGTTAACCTGCATTTCAATTCAACCCTATAATGTTCCAGTTAGCAAATAAGCACTTTCAGACCATAATACAGAAAAAAAGGCCAATACGATGACAGAAATTTAGATATCAAAGTAAAATAACATGAAAAACCTGCAGCTGAGGACATTTATTTCCATTTGCTAACTTAATTTAATTGCGCATTAAAAAAAAACTTTCAAATTCATCATAATTTCACTGCAATGCAGTTCAAGAAAAGCTAAATCTAAGTGTAATATTGTTAATACTTAATTATTCTACTCTGACTTTTTTCACACTGATATAAAGTGAACACATACAGATACACTACTCACAAGAAGTTAGAGATATTCAACTTTTGGTTACAATTACAGGAAAATGTAAAAAGTACATGCCTCTCTCATTTCATAATAGAAATGTTGGAATTTAACTGGAATTATGGTGTGGTAATTCCTCCATCTCAAACAATTTATTGAAAGAAAATTTAAAAATAATGATGGATATACCACAACATAAAAATGAAAATGTCCCAGTCACTTGTCATGTGTTTGGTGTCGTCTTGGTCTGAAGACGTCTAAATGTGAACAGGATGATGAAGAGGATGATGAGGTTCGGACGATCCAGGTTCAAGTCTCCAGAGCAGCAACGTTGAACATACGAGCACCAAAAACCCAAAATAAAAACAATAGTTTCCATTAAAAAGTGAAAGTTTAAACCCTGTTTTTATCACCGAACTCAATGATTTGGTTTCTTTTCTTCTTCTTCTTTTTTTCACAGTAATTTATGTTTTTTATTTGTAGATTTATTTCTCCACAAATAAACGATTCATTTTTCAATACTGTAATTTGTTCGGGAAAGTTGATCCTCTCAGATATCTATGGGGGGGAAAAAGAAAAATATTAAGCTGCGAAGGACAAGAACATCCTGACCTCGGCTGCATATCAGTGCGGTTAAAGCCATTTCTTATTTAAAGGTCCCCTGTGGAGGTTTAGACCAGTAGCAGCAACAAGAAGCGTTTTGATAAAAGTCAGCCTGCGATGAAGATGCACACCTGCAAACATGAGCATGAGCTGTCACTAAGTTTACACTTGTCTGCCCATCGGCAGTTACTTGTGATATTATGGCTGAAGGTTTATAAACCTACGGAAGAGGATAAGGGCCACTGGAGAAAGAAAATAATAATTCTGAGAAAAAAGTCAAAATTCTGACTTCTCAGAATTCTCAGATTAAAGTCAGAATTCTGATCCTTTTTTTTTTTATGTTTTGGAAAAAAGTCAGATCCAGAACTTTCAGGTTCAATCTTCAAACCTGAGGTGTGAAGATTGAAGAATATTTTAGATAAGTTGACCAAAAGAGGAAATGCAGCCTATGCAGTGGGGTGTATTGAAAGAAAAACTATAGATCTGGAAACCTCCATGAACACTAGCTAGCTTTTCACAACTACTACATAGACTCAAGCTTTGTAGATACATTTTGTAAACCAGCATTTTAAAGGAGTGATGATATATCGGTAAACTATTCCATGTAGCTGATATTGCTGCACATTTCAATTCTCCAAAGAAAAAAAAAACATCCCCTTTTGCAGCGGGGTTTGTTTTGACATGTCAGATTTCCCTCCTCACTGAAAGGGTTGGGTGCGTACTACTATGTGGCTCTACCCGGAGACCAAGTTGACTTCAGTTTGATTGGCTACAACCTTATTAGGAAAAACTGGGTCAACCTGCCTGTTCCTTGCAGGGTTTGTTTACTAAGAGGCTATCTGTTAGCATCATGGGCTTTTCAGACAGTGAACTATGTTTAGATTGAATTTCAGACAACTTTATTTATCCCTTTGGTGCAGAAATTGTTGCAGCAAAGGACAAAAACTTTCCACACATATAGACATAATTACAGTACACAGGGGTTTGCAGAGGATTCAGCCATAATTTAGCAGACAAGACAGCATTTAGAAAATAAATAAACATACAGGTAATGACAACATTGTGGTTGCCTCCTTCAGTGTTGCTACAGAAGTTCTCGTTTAAATCCATTTGTTCAAAAACTTTCACCCATGTTGAATGCAGTCAGACATGCATGGTAGCGTGACTCACATCAGTGTATTAGCTGAGGCAGGCTGTTCACTTGATAGTGTGCTGTAATTGGAGAATATGAAGTACATAGAAAGATAAACCGCTGTCTGATTCAACCGTTTTTGAACTAAACAAAGCTAACCGCTCATGAACAGGGACTCTGACACTCACTCTTGACATTCACATGGCCTCATCAGTGCACAACAGATCATATTATACCCCCAAAACCACAGAAAAGTTCAATTTTATGTCATGGCACCTTTAAAATTTTAATTTTGCCATTTTATTTTCAAGACATTTGACAGACACAACCTGGTGCTGCCACTGAGTCACCCTTTGATACACGCCAGCCTCGGCAGCCTTCAACAGGATAAGCGGTTTATAAAACGGATGGTTGGATATTCTAATTTTAATGCGGCAAACAGATTAGCAGATTATTGCCGTAATTGCCTCGCTCATAATAACACCGCTGCTCCTTTTGTTCACCAGTTCTACCATCCTCCATTGCCCCAAGCTTAATTTAATATTATTTGTAAACCATAGCTTCAGACTTAGACACTGTTCGCTATAAGCCCTTTAGATATTCTTCTCCTATAATGAGCACGCTGATAAACCAATAAATTCACTGACAGTACGAAGTTCCAGTAGATGAAGATTCAGGCGGAAACCAGATCAAACCAGAGCACTTCTTGTTATCTGGCGCTGGAAAAACCTGCAAAAAATAATCATCTAAAAGGAGGAAAAAGAGCAGCCAGAGTTCAGGAGTCTGGTGGCATCTGTCAAACTTTAGGGGATTGACATCCAAGATATTTAAACATTGTGTCAGTTGGCTTTTTTTCCATCAGTGAGAGAGAAGAGAAGAGAAGAGAAGAGAAGAGAAGAGAAGAGAAGAGAAGAGAAGAGAAGAGAAGAGAAGAGAAGAGAAGAGAAGAGAAGAGAAGAGAAGAGAAGAGAAGAGAAGAGAAGAGAAGAGAAGAGAAGAGAAGAGAAGCACAATATCGGAATTTTGGCTGATATCCAATATGCCGATATTTTAAAACACATGTGGCCGATATCAGATGTCGATACAGATATTAAAGTCAACAACAACAACAAAAAAAGCAGACATTGCAAATAGCAGTTTTGCTATTTGTTTCCGACACTTTGAAAAACAAGGGTGGGAAAAAACATTGACACACTTAAATATTGCAATGTTTTTACATTCTAATATCAAACTGATATTTAAAAAACACTGTATTGATTTATTTTATATACAAAATCTTGTGAGACTTCATCGTTCTGTTAAAAACTCTTGCAATATTTCATGAATTCTTGCAAGATTTTGTTTGTAAAATAGATCAATAATGCAATTTTGAATGTCAATATGATATCAGCATATGAAAATACTGCAAATTTTTGGCAAATTCTCGCAAGATTTCGTAACAGAACGATGAAATATCGTGAGATTTCGTTAGTAAAATAGATCGATGTCGTGTTTTTAAAAGTCAGTAATATATCAGCACATGGAAATATCACGATATTTCAGTGTATCAATATTTTTTCCCACCCCTAGTTTTCAGAAGTTTTAAAGTCTGTAAAAAATAAGTTTTTGAAGAAGGTTTAGGGGGGGGTAGACTTTAGAAACAGCGGGCTGATTGGTTAAATATCAGTTAAATAATAATATTGGTGGGGTGGCCGATGTCCGATATTCAGCTTTAAGGCCGATACCGATAGGGAGCTGATTACATTGTGCATCCGAGAAGAGGAGAGGAGAGGAGAGGAGAGAAGTCATATAATGGATATGGGAGAGGAAAGCTGTGTGTGTGTTCATGTGTGTGTTGTCACAGCGACTCTCATCCTCACCCATCACACAGTCCACAGTGGCTGTATCATTGCAGCTAACAGAGGGACCTTGTCACCGGCGCACTCCAACACTCGCATACATTCAGCCGTCTTTGTGAGGACATTCTCCATCACGATGCCTTCAATGCCACCTCATTCAAACGGTCCCGACTAAATGTGTAATCTCAACCTTTATATACCAGTTTCCATCTCAGCCCCAACCCTCAGCAGCCCTCTGAACAAGTGTCCAAATCTAAAACCTTCCAATGTCTATGGTATAGCACTCGCCTCCAGCATCTCTCTGACGAATGTGTGATCATCATGTTGGAGTGCAGCGGAAAATGTTGCAGTTAGAAAAAAGACTGGAGAGGAGGATTTTTAAAAGTGGTTATATAAAGTGGTTTTATAAAACCATTAAAAACTGAACCACAACAACAAGTTCAAGTTGATTTTATTTCTGTAGCATAATTTGTACAACCAAGGATGCACACTAGGTGCCAATAACAACTAGAGTTGTTCCAATACCGGTACCGGAAATGTCTCCAATACTGCCAAAAATGCTGGTATCGGTATGGGCAAGTACTAGTTCAGGCACAGATCCGATACCACATAATTTATTAAGACAGGAAGCTATTTAGCTATTAGCTCTGACCCAGTTCTTCTTCTCTGCTCGAAAAACAGTTGTGTTTTGCTGCTGTCTGCAGCCTGCTGTTTTTAGAGGAGCGAGGAAGAGCTGATCACCTGAAAGACAAGGAGCTAACGGGTAGTCATGTTAGTATTTCACACTGGATTCTCCCACCAGCAAGACTGCATTTAAAAATAAATGGCTTCATTTCGCTGTATTCATTCATGTTTTATACAGAGTTTAACCTGAGCCAGGCCTTACCACAGTGATAATCATGTCACAATCATGCAGGTGGCATATATATATTTATAATGTAGTGGTATTGGTACTCTGTATCGGTCGATACCCACAGCACACGCATCGGTATCGGGAGGATGAAATGGTATTGGACCATTTCTAATAACAACAGCGTCTATACCACCTGTATGAGCAGCAGCAGTTTTCACATCGCCATGGAGAAAGAACAACGCGCACATGCTGAGCTTTCAATCCCTCATTCACTTAGCTGTGGGATCTCTTCTAAACATCATTCACTTGTCAATTTTCAGTTAATCTACTTACTCAAACACTTCTAACATGTCCTGGTTCACTTTCAGCTGTAACGGTGGTAATCAAAACTACTGGGTTAAGAAATGATCGAGCTAAGGGACGGTACTGGACAATAAATCTAATATATTGTCACCCCAAAAAACAAATAAAGTATCAATATCTCAGACTAATGAGATTTTTATTCAGCTAAAAGAAATTGTGTGCATGTTTTATAACTAACCAACATGTAGAGCAACAATCACTAAAACACCTGAGATTAGCAGCATAGGACCACCTTATTGATTATTACTGAGCAAGGCCCCTATTACTGCAATATTCAGCAATGATGATGCAAATTACACATTTACTTTGTGTAACTACACCTCCGAACCGGATGGATGCAACTTTTTTACTTGACTTGCAGATGCTCTTGTGAACACAAAAAGTGGTTGTATATTATTTCATATTACTATTGGGGTGGGTACTGGCAAAGACTTCATGATACAGTACGATACATACATGGGTCACGATATAATGCAATATTGTGACACAGCGATATATTGTGATATTCTAGGCACTGCAGAGAAATTCAAAATGCAGTTTGAAATAAAATTTGTACCTATGTACATATATCGGACGGCTGAAACAAAAAAATGAGTCAAAATCAATTAAATTTAATTTTCCATGTCCCATTATTAAACTTGGACAGGTTTCTTTCCAACTTGGATCTCATAATAAAACATTTTACAATCATCCCCCTGAACATAAATATTTCTCACTTTGGGAAAACCCAACTGAATAGATGTGCAATAAAATGAAAAACTACTTTTGAAAACAATTTTACCAATGCTGCACTGGAATAAAATAAATGTACACAAATTCGTGTGACATTAGTAAACCAGTATATGAAAATGCATGTTAGTGCATGAAAATAAACATGTCAGTCAGTGCATTATAATCTCAAACAACAGGGTGGTCTATGAAAACCTGGACACACGTTTTAACTTGTACTTTCCAGTGAGTGTAAGGTTTAACCTGAACCTGCAGATGCACATCCATCAGTGGAGAGCAACTTTTCTACATGCTGGAATGCTGTTAATAGAACATAATCTTGCAAAATTTTGTAATAGAACAATGAAATCTTGCAAGATTTCTTTAGTGGAAAAAGACCGACAAAGCCTTTTTTAAAAATGATACATCGCAACATAGAATATCACAATATTTTAGTATTGATATTTTGTCACAGCCCTTATTACTGCAGATAACTTTGGCCTTGTAAAATCACTATATTTTTAAGGTACTAAAAGAAATGCGTGCCTATAGCTTACTTAAATTCTCCATAACCTTTGACATCAAGAGAAGTTGATTTTACTCCTTTATTTATTCATAATTTTAGTCTATTTTTACTCTTTATGTTTTTATCTTATGTCTTATCTTGTTATTTTACGCTTCGTGCCATGAGTTCTATTAATTATTTATTACACCTTTTACAGCAGTTCTGTACAGCACTTTGGTCCACTGAGGTTTTTAATTCTAACATTCTTGTGCGTTTTGTTTAACAGCTATAAAGCGGTTAAACTTTGATTTAAATGAATAAATGACTCAACAGCAGACCATGTCAAACATTAACATCTGTAGGGTTGACAAATTCACCGACATTGAAAAGAAGGAAGCCTACAGAGGTCATCCCAGCAACAAGCTTTGACTCTTGGTCTTCAGATGAAAACACTTTCACTCTTGCTGAAGCACTGTCCTCTTTAAAGCTCTGCACCTTTATCTTCACATTAATCCCTTCTGAACATGTGGGGAAACATACATGTCACGTGTTTTACTGCCAGACTGAGCGGTTTCTCTCAAAGTATAAAAACACACACAGACACACACATTAGTGCTGAATATGTTTGCTGCTGCCTTCTGGAGCTCCTTATTGTTGCAAAATTACTCATCATTACTCAGCTGAGGCTGATTCCAAGAAACTGAATCATTGTAAATGGCTGAACACACGAGAGCTCAATAAACGTAGTGTTGTTTTGGTATCGGAGCTCCACGTGTGCACTGAACCTCGCGATGCGACAATGACACAGGGGGTTGCGACGACGACAGATGTTCGGCAGCAGCTATTTACAAGCAGCAGCCTCACTAATCTGTTTTGCACTTTCATTTGTTCTAATTGAAGAGGACTTGGACTGGATCAGCTTATACAGAAAAAGAAGCCGCCAAAGATACTTACGGCTGACTGACAGGTGAGCGTCCCCATCATAAGCAGAGGGGAGGAGGAATAATAAAAGGAGCTGTGAGAAGAGGACCCACAGGGCCTGCTGAAAAGCACCAGGCAATATCTCAAGTCATTTGACAATGATATACTATTAAAAGGAGAAAATAGAAAAATCCTGCTTTTGAATGAGCTCTGTAATTCTATCATGCAAATGAAAAGGTTCATTGGTGGTCGCCAAAAGACCGGATGTCTGCTTCCATCTGGAATACTGAATAATGTTAGAAGGACATTAGCTGTTTTATGCGGAAGAAAACTCTGTTTTGGATTCACAGGAGAAATCCACTCAGTGAACAGTGTGAGTGGAGAAGTGACACTTAGATTTAGATTAGAGATGGAGAGTCGGGAGGTAAGAAATGGGAGGGTTTTTGTTGGTATGGTATCAAGATTCTGCAGCTGTCACTGAATCTCTCAATCAGCACTTAAATTAGTGAGGGATGCAACGGGAAGCAATTAATCAGGTTTAGCAGCAGCTACCAGGATGAGGCCGGGGAGGGGGGCAACCTGTTTGTGTACTGCTGCATCTGAGCTGATATTTATGGGTACATTAGGGTAGAATGAGCTGCCATCCATCTCAGAAAATGACAGCGTGGATCTGAATGGAGAACATAAGGCTGCATTCTTCACATTGACGCATCATAAATTTGCACTTAAGCAGTAGCTAATGTAACCTTACGCTGCTCGTCTGATGGGGAGAGGAGCATCGAGGTCTGACAGACTCGGACATTTCTCCCGCTTTTAGCCATTATTGCACTTTCATCTCAACAATATGGAAAAAAAATCTAATTGCAATTTTCTGACCAATATTGCGATTTGGTTTGAAACTTAATCTAGGAGATGGAGGATTACCAGGAAGGGCTGTGCAATTAATTAATCGTGATTCCAATTGTCATGTCAAACAATCTCCAAATTCATAGAACTGAGTTGGAACAAATTATGTGCCATTTTTCTTAATAAAATCCCTGAAAGAAAAGCGCATGCACATTACAATCCTTTCCACACGGCCCTGCTACAACGTACGTTCATGGAGCTGAAGAGCAAAAGGTGTGTGTTGTGTTTTGCATAAATTATCAATGACCAAGTGTTTTTGTACAGAGAGAAAAGCTGAATAAATGCATTGTTTAATTAAAACAATAATCATTTGAATAACTGATTTCAATATTGACCAAAATAATCGTGATCATGCTTTTTTCCATAATCGAGCAGCCTTATTACTGTGTGACATGAGTGTATGAACTGCTCGGCATTCTAGCAAAAGTTGAGATGTGAACAGCTTTACTTTCCAACTGCACGATGCGACCAGTAACTCAGACTCTGAAGTTTCCTCTGGAACAGGTTTCTACTTTTCTGTACTTGTTAACAGTCCGATGTTATATATCTGATTTACACCGCAGTATATCACAGGGCTAGGTTTAGATTCAATTCCGATTCTTATGGTTTTGAATCGATTATTTTCGATCCGGTCTGATCTGTCTGATCTGTCCGATCCAATCCGATCACGATTCAATCTCAATTTGGTTTGCTGGCATTGGAAATTTTTTTAGCCCAAATTCCATGACTCTGTAGGTATGCAACATATTAATGCTAGTATTATGCTAATATTCAACAACAAATGAATGAAGTAATGTAGTTAATGGTGGCTGTAAGGACCAAACCCTCTCCCTTCATGTTGACACAGATACAGTCATCCACAAAATTATTCATACCCTCCATTTAAAAAAAAAAAATGCTAGATTCACAATAGCAATTCAAATAACTGGAAACAAATGATTAATAAAAATTCACAAAATTATGATTTAGTAAAGCAAAATACACAGTAAGTCAGTATTTAAAACTTAAAATGACTAGCTACTAACCCGCTAGCTCGATGCTAACTGTTAATGGAAAACGCCATTGACATGCTAACGGAATTAGCATCTGCGTCGTAACTTCAAAGATAACATACAAAGTAGCAGGTATCAATTTCACCTCAATCATGAACATCAACTGCATTTATTAAAGTACCAGAGGCAGATGTTTCCTCTGCTCTGTGTAAACTGAATTTTTAGAAACTATTTGTACCAGCCCCACTTGCTTAGTCTTTTTCTGGCTCTGCACTAGTTTAAGCCTACATACTGTCCAGCTCACTATCTCCCCCTAGCGGGGCGGCTGAGCCACTGCAGTGCATTAAATGGTCATTTTAGAAAAAGAAAAGAAAAATCGATCTTTGGACAAATAAATCGATCTTTGGAAATTAATGTGAGAATCAATTCAGAATTGGAAAATTTTTTTTTTTTTTAACACAGCCCTAGTAGGTATATCATTTCGCACAATGTTAAGCTGGGCGATATGGACCAATAGCCACATTGCGCTTTATTTAAAGGTAGAGTCCGGAGTGTTCCCACGTTTCTGTTTGTAAAAACGATCCAAACTGAGAGCCCCTCCCTTCAGGCTAATGGCCCCATCGCTCTTCAGCCCAAAGCATCTCCTTCAAAGCTAGAAAGCAGGTGAAAGCCAAACCAACATTTAGAGATGAAGCTCAGCTGTTCAAACAACAATAACATCCAAACATGAATATAACAAATTCACAAATGCAAATAATGTACATTACAAATGAATTAACAAAGGAAAGGCAACAAAAGGAGAAATTACAAGGTTTTTTCCCCATGGTTGGACAGGCTGGAGAAAACGGCCGTAGTTCTGCCATTCAGATGCAGGGGAATCCTCTTCCACAACAACAAAATGAACCAAGTCGTTCTAGAACAATTAAATCTTTCTCATATATCGTATAAAACCTTGTGTGATATGATCTCTGTTCCCAATGTTCAAATATTTAGTGCAGCAAGAGATTCACTTTCACCAGAGAAACAGTGGAGATGCTCGTGTGATTCTGGGCACGTAGCCAAGTAATGGAAAACACATTCATCTGCACAAATATAAGAACCAATATAGATTCATGACACAGGTCTGACGCCGGTCTATTCAGTTTCCAGCCTGGAGTTGGAGAGAGCAGAGAACATGTCAAGGTCTCCTAATGAAGGCCGACAGGAACCCGTGTCCCATTGTTATTCTAAAATGTGGACTGTTCCCTGTCAGTCACTTGACAGCTGCAGAAGATATGCAAGCCTGTGCCAGGACAGAATTCCAGAAACATGCAGCCTGACAAACTTAATTGTCACATCTATGTTTTTTATAACATGCAACAGCTTTGTTTGCCAGGAAAGCCAGTCATCATTTGCAGCCAGGTTTAAAATAACCACAGCCTCTGCATTGAAAAATGACAAAAGAAAAGATTTAATTACATTTGGCACGCATTTGAGAATGAATGGGGGTAAAACGTGCTGGTAAATGGGCTGTAACTTTAAAACGACACCAATATTCTCTTTTAATGTGCATGCGACTCTCCGCTGTGAACAGCAGTCACATGTAAACAGGATAAGGGAAAGAGATGTTGTATTATGCAAATGAGAAAGTATGCTGTCAAACCGGCTGCAGTTGATCAAGATTATTGCCACACACACACACACACACACACACACGCACATACACACACACACACACAGAGGAGATGCAGTCAATCTGAGCAATAATATCGAAGCAAGCAGAGGTGAGAAAACATCCAGACTGTCAGCCACACACAAATCCTTGTCTTTAGCCCTGCTCCACTTTAACATTTCATCAATACAGACAGAGCCTCTCTCTCTCTCTCTCTCTCTCTCTCTCTCTCTCTCTCTCTCTCTGCTGACCTCCACAACTTGTTGGTAACAGCTTCCTGGCTGCAGAGAACTGGACACTTATTTATGGACAGGGATGCAGGGATAAATCAATCCCGTCTCTATTCTTTTCCAATTCCATTTGCATTACGTCAGTGGAGGTGTTGAGTTTCTTTATTTCCTTGAAAAAGAAATGAGATTTTTGTCTTTCCCCGCTTTGTTTCCCTGACTGATCACAGCCAGCACCAACTGGGCTTGATGATTTACAATTCCCCTCTGGGATTAATGAAGCATTTTCCATTTCATTTCATTTAAATCACTTTTCAAACAGCTGAAAAGTCATTATTTTGATCATTTCCTCACATGTAAGCTTAAAAGAGTTGATATTATGATATCCAAAGGCATAAAGACGTAGTATGCTGGACATCACGTGCTGCAGACATCCACATTAACTATTTAGAAATTAGGAAATGACGCTTATTTGATGGTGAAAGTCAAACTTGTACTGAATGAATAAACTTAAAGAATGGGGGTCTTGAAATAGAGCGGTCACATTTTAAAAACAATTGACAATGGTTTGGCCTTTCTGGTGCTTTAGCGCTCGAGCCAGGACAGGAAATTTACTTTTTATCTAACGGGCCTCTGAGCTCAGGACTTTCACAGCCGTGAAAAGAGGTTTCACTTTCAATCTAATCACCTCCATTACAAGAGGATATGACCAGTTTCCAAACCGGCAAATAAGAAGACATCAATGGACAATGGAAATAGGTGCTTGGAAGAAGTTTGGCTTCTTCTTTCTGCATTTACGGCTCATTGTGTTTCCAGGAAACATGATATTTGGGCTTAGAAGGGAATTATTAAGGTTTAGGGAGGAATTTTGGGGGGGTAAAACCTGAAATTAATCAGTTATCTCTGCATTAACTTGTTGGATTTTGATTTAGTTTTTATATTTGGCTGGAATATGTACTATATTGATAGTTTTCTTTTTTAAAATAAACAATTGTGCAGATAGGCGTTAATAGAAATGCAAACTAGGAGGAAACGCTTGCCTACAACATGACTATTTTTACAATAATATTCATAAATAAGGAATTTGTGCTAAACGTTTATGCAATACTAAGACAAATACAGCATCTTTTTCATATTTGTATATTCATGTATTCAGTTTGTTAAGGATTGTCAGGATTAGCTTCATTTTGCATTTTGTTTTTTTTATTCTGTGTTCAGTTATTTGTTGTTTTCTTCTCTACTCCGGTTAACCTTGTTAGGATCCTGCAGTTTTGAGTTGGATTTTGTTTCTGGAGTTAATGTCTTCGTAGAGTTTCAGGCTTTGATTTGCTGTTTTGTTCTGTAATTGGCTCCTCTCTCACTGACACTTCACATTTGCTTCGTTAGTTTGGTTTCGACCGCGTGTTGTTTTCTTTCCTCAGTCTGTTCTTTGCTTTTCTGTTAAATCCAAATTGTTTTTTGGTTTGTTTATCTAAGTTTCCCTTCACTTGTTGTATTTGAAGACATAATGTTCTGTTTTTAGATGATATTCTAGTTCCTGTTTTCTGCTGTAGAACAGAAGTGTCAAACTGTCCTCCAGGTTTTAGGTGCTTCCCGGCTCCAACACACCTGATTCAAATAAATGATTCATTAGGTCCATTCAGGTCGACTGCAAGACGTCAGACGAGAACTTTGTGAGTCGTTGAGGCGGACAATAAAAGCAGTGTAGCTAAGCCAAACTCACTAGTCGACGTGACGACATATAAAATTTGCTTGAATGCTCTGAAATGATCCTGTTAACTTAGGAAATTCATTTATGTAATTATTTGCAACAGCATTAATAACCTGTTTATTCTTCATTAAGCCTTGAATAGACCAGGGGTGTCCAAAGTCAGTCCCCAAGGACCTCAATCCTGCAGGTTTTCCAATGTTTCCCTGCCCCAACACACCTGACTTAAATTAAACGGATCCAACAACCTCTGAAGTTCTGCACAATGATTCATAAATGTGAGTCTGGTGTGTTGGAGCAGGAACACACACACATTATATATATGTATATATACACAACATATATATATATATATATATATATATATATATATATATATATACACACACGTGTGTGTGTGTGCATTTATGCTACATTATGGGACCACTTTCTGTATTTTACCATCACCGTGAGGACGTTTTGCCTTCGTGGGGACATTTTCCCAGTCCCCACGGGTCCCAACCCCGTTTCGAGGGTCAAGAAAAGGTTTTAGAGATTAAGTTACAATGAAGGTTTTGGTTAGGATTAGGACAAGGGTTAGGTTTAGAAATCAGTTATGGGCGTTAGGTTTAGGGTGAGGGGTTTGGGAATGCATGTGTCGATGGATGTACCCCACGGGGATAGAAAACCAGACTTTGTGTGTGTGTGTGTGTGTCTATCCCCAAATCCAAGACCATGGTCCTCAGCCAGAAAAGGGTGGGGTGTCCTCTCCGGGTCGGGAGCGAGGTCCTGCCCCAGGTGGAGGAGTTTAAGTATCTCTGGGTCTTCTTTAGGAGTGAGGGAAGAATGAAGCAGGAGATGGACAGACGGATCGGTGCGGCGTCTGCAGTGATGAAGACATCGGTCTGTCGTGGTGAAGAAGGAGCTGAGCCAGAAGGCGAAGCTCTCGATTTACCAGTTGATCTACGTTCATGAGCTGTGGGTCATGACCGAAAGAACGAGATCGTGGGTACAAGCGGCCGAAATGAGTTCCCTCTGCAGGGTGGCCGGGCTCTCCCTTAGAAATAGGGTGAGGAGCTCCGTCATCCGGGAGGGACTCAAAGTAGAGCCGCTGCTCCTCCACATCTGGAGGAGCCAGATGAGGAGGCTCGGGCATCTGGTCAGGATGCCTCCTGGGGAGGTGTTCCAGGCACGTCCCACCGGGACGAGACCCCTAGGGAGACCCAGGACACGCTGGATGGACTACATCTCCCAGCTGAACTGGGAACGCCTCAGGATCCCCCCGGATGAGCTGGCGGCTGTGGCTGGGGAGAGGGAAGTCTTAGGCAGCTGCCCCCATGACCCGATCCCGGATAAGCGGAAGAAGACGGACAGAAGGTAAATCTACACACATTTGGAGTTTGCATCAGCGAGACGTTAAACAATCAGGACCAAGTTCTGTCATCAACGCAGACTGCGCTCCGTCTACGGTCAGACGGCTCCCGCTTGGTTTCATGATCATGATATTGTCACGTTTTCCAGTGCAGTACAGGCACAGCCTGAAGTCGGACAAAAACTTCAACAGCATGCAATACTCCAGGACAACAATCCCTTGCTGCGTTGCATAAAGCCAAAGTCAAATCAGCCCGTTATTTCAGTCTGTTGTGTTTAAGCAGGGAAACATCTAAAACCAGGAGTGACTCCAGGACCGGACTTCAACATCCCTGTTGCAGTTTGCTCCTTGTGTAACCAGTTAACTTCCTCGTGACCACGCCCATTTCTCTGCGTCCTGTCTGAAAGGACAACCCCAAAATAATTTTTTTCTCAACTAAAAAGGATTTTTGTGTACATATATATATATAAATATACATGTATATATATATATATCTTAGAAGGAAGCGAAACAGGTGAGATCACGACTGAAGTGTCAGAATCAAGATATGTGCTACTGTGTCGGTACATTCACCTGGAGCACTGCAGGAAATATAAAAAGTGTTTTGCAGTTTGCCTTCAGTTAAAACTAGACGATAGAAATCATCAAGGAATTAGTAAAATAATGTCTGATCAGTAACTGTGTGATACTTAGTCATTTTGGAAAGCTACATTAGTTTCTTTGTGTGTGCAGAAATGTTCTGAACTGCAGAGTTGCCACAATTATTTACTTCCACAATTAATCGCGGTATTAAATGCCACAATTAATTCATTGTGAAGATTCCTCAAAATTGTCACTTTACATCAAAGATCATGTCGGCAGATCAGCGCAACTTGCACAAAGAATATAAAAGTTATTTGATTCACCGAATGGGTCATAAATATGGTGCTTATAATGGATTCTGTTCACCACTGTCATACCTACAAGCCCAGATTCAGCTCTTCTCACCAAGATCATGCCAAATACAGATTTTCAATATAGAATGAGTAATAACTTTGTTGGTCATGCATTAACATATATAAAAACATGTGAAATATGATTTCACACATTCATAGTGTTTGAGAATGGATGTATAATAATTGTGATAATTGTAAAATCATGATTATTTCTTTAGCAATAATTTTACCAAAATATCCACAATCGTGACATCCCTAAATGCTCGTATCTCATGCTGCCCCCTGTACGAGGATCTTCTCAGACATTAATTGCCACTCTTGTTCCTCATTTGTGATCCCTCTGTGTAAATACTTCAGGTTATCCTTTGTTCAGTGCCAGGTCCCTGTTGTCATCCAGTTCTCAGCGCTCGTTTGGATTCTGTCAAGTTTATTTAGTATTTTTCCATTAAAGCATTGTGAGTTATTGAACAAAAGAGACTTTATTTCCCACATCACCCATGAGCCTTAACACTGCACTCAGAGTTCACAATAAATCGAAAAAATAAAAGAAAAATTAACTTTTTTTATGACTTAACATCATTTTGCTGCATCGCACTATTTGAGTGCTTGATTGTGGTAATTTGAGTTGATTCATTTCCTACTACTGTAACATAAAATTCCAACACTGCAACGCTCCCAAAAAAGAAACCCTTTGGGGGGGGGGGGGGTGGAAAAAGGATCTGTTGCGTGCGGATGAGTGGTGCCGGTCTGGCTGCATCTTATTAAATGCTGTCAACATTTTAAATGGCCAACACTCATTAGCGCCTGTGCAGCATCCTTTGTTATTGTCTTTTCATCTGCAGTTAGCATCAATGCAGAGTAATGAGTTTTATAAGCACCAACATGGTCCAATTTCAGCAAAGCTGCCGCGTTTACCCTCCCTTCTCTCTGCTGGAAACAGTCCTGCCCAGAGGCTCCGTCATGATGCCAGTGAAGCAAGCAAACGTTACCGCACTTATTTATCGCCCACATGGATACAACAGGAAATGTCACAAAGTCACATCGTAGCCTGATCCAGCGCTGCACTCCCACACAGGCGGGAAAAGCAATTTCCATTTTGTCACCGAAGAGCTTCATCAGGAGAGGAAACGGGAGGAAGAGGAGGAGGAGGAGGAGACTCCCGGTGGTCTGTGGAGCTGGTGAGCGCCGGACGGGCAGACAGAGCAGGGATGCTTGTCTAAACAGTTTTACACTTCTGAGTTTACCCGCAGCGCCCTCCCCTTTCCAAACAATGAGGCCTGGAAGGACTGAGAGCAGCAGCATGGATGGAGGGAGGAAGAGGAGGGGGAGGCTGGCACCCTTTTTAATTCCACCAAAAGCTGTTCCAACAAAAGGGCCCCCACTTGGGAGCCGGCGTGGAGCAGCAGCCAGCTCGGCTGGCTCACAACGGGGTCGTGAGCTAAAGAATGAGTGTGAAATAGAGGGCGAGAGAATGAGACCGGGGGAGTAAGAATGGATGAATAAAAGAATGAGAAAATGAAAAAAACAGTCGGGTATGAAAGCCTGGCTGGAATTTCTTTTTACTCTGCATGGTGGTAAAAGTCAGACTCAGGAGGGGGCCACAAGGATTGTGTTTGTGTTTGCATGCTTGTGTGCGCATTAAGAGATTTGCAAAAGCGCTCATGATGCAGACAGACTGAAGGCAAAAACTTTCCTCAGACCATCCGTGGATGAGCTCCGTTGTGATTCATGGCCCTGCTCCTGTTGCTATGCTCTCTAATCCCTCTTCACTGACACCTGTTTGCTGAAGAATCACAAAGGAATGCCAAGGTGTTAGCCACGATACGCTTTATTCCAAGAAATGTGATCCAGAATTTGCTTAGTAACCCATTTCCTCAGGAAGAAGAATTAAAAAAGAGGGGGAAATGCTGACCAAGTGCACTCTCATGCTTGCTGGCTTGTGGAAAGCAGAGTGATGAATTAAATTCATGGACTTTCAGCAAGCTGCACTTGATGGAGAGTCTCAGTGCAACATCTTTCACCAACTTCTCCTGACAGACCAAACAAAGACCTACAAACAACAAACATGGTTGCACAACAAAGGGATGTGAAATCGTCTCAACCACAAAAGCTGTATCCATGACAACCGGTTCAAATTTTCTAAGAGCGACCTGCCAAACAGACAACAGGAAGAGGAGCAAAGCCGCTTCTTTGGTTAAGTTTCACGCAAGCTTCTGAAATGCAGTTATATCATCACAAATTCATGAATATTTTAAATAAAAATAGACCGATACATCGACCGCCCGATATTTTAGGCTGATATTTGTTTCTTTTGCTGGTATCGCCATCGGCGGATAAATTGGGTACGTTGACTGATACCCCAACTCAGTATAATTTACGACTTTTTATATATCCAGTCATCCTAAAATTATTCATACCCTCCAATTAAAGAAAAGGCTAAGTTCACAATAGTAATTTAGGTAACAAGAAACTAAAGAAACTTTTAAATAAAAATTTACAAAATTATAATTTAACAATATAAAATATTGCTTTGAACTGTGGATGAAAATCATAATTTTAAAAAAAACCCAAATAAAACTGGACAATGATCCAGAACACACCAGCAAGTCCACCTCTGAATGGCTTAAGAAAAACTAAATGAAGACTTTGGAGTGGCCTAGTCAAAGTCTCCACCTGAATCCCATTGAGATGCTGGGCATGACCTTAAAAAGGCGGTTCATGCTGGAAAAGCCTCCAATGTGGCTGAATTACAACAATTCAAAGATGAGTGGAACAAAATTCCTCCACAGATTCACTGCCAGTTATCACAAACGCTTGATTGCAGTTGTTGCTGCTAAGGGTGGAACAACCAGTGATTAGGTTTAGGGGGCAATCACTTTTCCACACAGGGCCATGTGGGTTTGGATTTTTTTCCCTTTTCATAAAAATCTTCATTTAAAAACTGCATTTTCTGTTTACTTGTGTTACCTCTGACTAATATTTAAATTTCTTTGTTGATCTGAAACATTTAAGTGTGACTAACATGCAAAAAAATAAGAAATCAGAATGGGGGCAAACACTTTTTCACACACTTATACTGTATAATTAAGACGTGTAGTGTTTCTATTTAATATTTGTTTACAAGGCACTCTCTCTTTTTTATATACTTATAATAAAAAGAACAAAGCAATTCAAATATCAAAAAAGATGTAAAATTACTTTTCATTGTATCCGTCATTATATTAAATTGGGAGTCAAATGCAGCACCAGCCCCAAATTTCGTCCCGTTTCATCGGCCATTGTCTGAGGCTGATGAGAAAATATCAGTATTGGTATCGGCTCTAAAAAAATCTGTATCTGTCGATCCCCAAATTCAAATCTATGATCCATGACCAGGCCTGAGGATAAAATTCAAAGGGCAAGTAAACAATAGCCAACAATGTGATGTAACACTATGAGCAAGTTTGTCAATTAACCGATAAAAAGGCTTTAAACTTATCTTCCTCATCGCAGCCCATCTCAACACGGGCAGAAAAGCATCACCACACACGACAGCTCAAAGATAAAACAAACTGACCTTAATTCTTTCAGCCCCCAGCGTGACGACGGAGTTTGTGTTGATGTGACTCATTCATACACTCTCAATTAGCATCAATGGTCCCATCTCCAGGGGATGATTATTGCCGCCGGCCTCACCGGGAACAGCCATTGACATTTGAGTCTCACACTGCAAGTCAGAGCCCAAATCGACTTATTTTTGGTCCCAATACGACTCTGACTCCGTTACATAACGTGGTGGGTCCCTGTTTAGTTTTAATTAGCACGTAATCAAAAGGATTCCTAATTTATATCTATAAAGATTTATAATTCAAAGGTCAAGTGTTTGACATAATGTTTTGAAGGTTTCTCATTCTAAATGTTCCAGTTGTTATATAGCTGCTGGTTTCCTTAACTGGAAATTAATATTTTATGAATTGGCTTTATACAACATAAATGGGACTAATGTGGGTCATATAATGGATCTAATTAATTAGTCATAATGAATTGGATTCTATTATAATTGAATGCATCTTAAAAAGTGCGTTGAGATGATTTTTTTTTTATGAATTGATGCAACACAGCCTCGCGATGGTCATCCAGCTGCTTCATGATGCTGATGGATGAACCTCTGCTTTTCCAGATATTTCCTCCTCATGGCCCCATCATATGGTCACCCCCCCCCCCTCTGTCGTGCAGGGATAAGGTGCCCGTGGTCATCCAACCTTTACCATGGGTCAAATCAGTGGGGATATGACCACTACAGCCAAAAGGAACCTGGACTGGATCTTTGTCTTTCTCCGCCCGGCAACAAGAGGTCTGGCTCTATTTTCTATCCTCAAGATAAAGTTACAACATAAAGTCCAAATATTATTTATTAACTGCGAGAAAAATCTGTTCAGTAAACTGAGAAAATTATTGGCATGTTTAAACAAACTGCTTTAAATTTTATGGCAAATGTTCAGCCTCTGGGTTTCGTCCAGTAATTAATCAACTAAAACATAATTCACAGTCACAGCACATGCTCGGCTCCACTGGGCAGCTCAGAGGTGCATTTCTTAAGCCCTGGCTTGTTTATGAATTTTAATTACAGCCGTAAAACTGTCTGCTTTTTCTATCCATCCACCTCTCCTTCCTCTGGCTTTCATCCAGACTCAGGTTGTGGTACCAGGCCAAGAAACACTGTCCAGATTTCCTTTCCCCCGCTGCAACATTTCCAGCTCCTCCCGGGGAATCCTAATGCACTCACAAACCCCAGAACAAATAAATTATGTCTGCGGCGGATATTTTTCTGGGTGTTTAAATTTAAAAAGCGTCAGATGCTGCATTAGTATAAAACATGTTTTTTTCTCCGAGGCTGAACGTGTTTTTGGGTGAAGAGAAAACGCTGGTGGTTATTTCAGATTTCATGAGCAAATCTAACAATGTTGGCAATCGATTGCTTCTTCTGTGCTGGTTTCCATTCCTTTATCCATACTCTGTACCCGATTCATCCTGCTCAGGGTCGCAGGGGGCTTCAGCCTATTACAGGGTCTGGACAGGTCATCACTCCATCACAGGGTTAATAGAAAGTCACACAACCGCACACACACACACACATCTGAACTAGTTATGCACTGATCTGATTTTTGGTCCGATTCTGAAATCTGGTGTTAGATATCTGCTGATATTTTCTGCAAATTTGTAAATATCAGTTCTGATAGGAATGAGCTGCCTTTGCTATTTCACACGTACGTATTTAAGTCTGGAAAAAAATAAAAAAATGGAAATAAAGTTCTTGAAAAGTGGCACCATGAAGACATTTTGGCTAAATTGAACAGCAGCTTCAACGATCAGAATTCAGCAGAAGTTGAGCCGATACTGCGTAACACAATCTGTCTTCACCGCTGTCAGACCATCTAGCATTTCCAGATTATTCACATACATCCTGCACCGCTGTCACACCATCTAGCGTTTCCAGATTATTCATGTACATCCTGCACCGCTGTCAGACCATCTAGCGTTCCCAGATTATTCACATACATCCTGCACCGCTGTCAGACCATCTAGCGTTCCCAGATAATTCACGTACATCCTGCACCGCTGTCAGACCATCTAGCGTTCCCAGATAATTCACGTACATCCTGCACCGCTGTCAGACCATCTAGCGTTCCCAGATTATTCACATACATCCTGCACCGCTGTCAGACCATCTAGCGTTTCCAGATTATCCACATACATCCTGCACTGCTGTCACACCATCTACCGTTTCCAGATTATCCACATACATTCTGCACTGCTGTCACACCATCTAGCGTTTCCAGATTATTCACATACATCCTGCACTGCTGTCACACCATCTAGCGTTTCCAGATTATTCACGTACATCCTGCACCGCTGTTACACCATCTAGCGTTTCCAGATTATTCACATACATCCTGCACCGCTGTCACACCATCTAGCGTTTCCAGATTATTCACATACATCCCACACCGCTGTCACACCATCTAGCGTTTCCAGATTATTCACATACATCCTGCACCGCTGTCACACCATCTAGCGTTTCCAGATTATTCACATACATCCTGCACCGCTGTCACACCATCTAGCGTTTCCAGATTATTCACATACATCCTGCACCGCTGTCACACCATCTAGCGTTTCCAGATTATTCACATACATCCCACACCGCTGTCACACCATCTAGCGTTTCCAGATTATTCACATACATCCCGCACCGCTGTCACACCATCTAGCGTTTCCAGATTATTCACATACATCCTGCTTCCTTTTCAACACATTTCTTTGGACATTGAATATTAAAAAAGTTGTTAGTGCTAGTTATCAGTGTTAGTGTTAGTTGTTACTGCTAATTTATAACTACCTTTGATTAAGACTATGAAGTAACTCGAACATCATCTTAGATTTACCTTGGAAAGTTTTTTTTCTTACAAATCATGTTGGAAAACAACATGATCACAACAATGCACAAGTAAACTGATTTGATATCGGAAAATATCGGTATCGGCCGATATCCAAATTTCAGAAATCAAATCGGAACCCCTAAAAGGTGGACCGGTGCATGTCCATACGGGAGCCGCGTCATTGCTTATCAAATATGCAAACAACATGGTGCAATGCAAAGCAGACGATGAGTCATTAATAAGGGCTCTCGATAATCAGGCCGTGCTGCTCCGTGAGCGATAATCATCGGCCGCCTGCTCTCCAAGTGATAAGCTAATCAGCCCTTCGTCTCCACCGAGCCGTCAAGGGGACTCATCATCATTGACATTTCAGCACAGGATCGAGCCTGTAGAGACGGGTCTCAGAGGAGAGGGGGCACCTGAAGTGACTTAATTATCATTGCTGCAGAATGATATCCTCTCAACTCTATTTTGCTTTTTTTTTTACTCAAGGTTAACATGGTTCTTTAAACATTACAGTTTCTGTGCTGCCATTAACACCTGCTGCAGAGAGGTGGTGAATTTTCCACATAACTGCATAATCATAAACACACAGGTGGTCAGAAACAACTCGGTTTAAAAGCCAGGGGGAAGAGGAAAAAGTAGAAAATCTGTTTGCATTCAGTCGGTTCCTTGCTGGCTAAGTAGCCACAATGTGACTCTGGTGGTTTTTCCTCCAACAAGACAGTTGTGTTGTTGCACGTTCAAATTAATTCATAACCTGTGGGGATACTGTCATGACAATCTGACAGCTTTCTAACAATGCAGACCGGATGCAGCATCGCCTCAGCTGAGGGGCTGTCATCCCCACGCCGACCTTAGCTTCACGCCTTCCAGCACCGAGGTCTCCAGCTCCACAGTGCTCATTTTCACACTGGCCTTTTCCAGCTCGGGCACTCCAAACACGCAGCAGGAGCGAGGAAGTCGGCGTACAGCTAATTCCCATCAAGGTTAAAGCTTCCTCCCGCCTTCTTCACCGCTGAAGAAAAAAAAATTACAGTTCACAGAGTCACCTATTACGCAACAGATGCTCCAGCAAATGCAAAGCGGAGGCTCCGTGGCTCACAGCCTTGAAATAACTTGCCCTCCCATTTGCTTTGATCTGGGAGGCATGTCTCTGAGGAGCGTCAACGCACAAGATGACATATCTCCCAGCTCCATTATGACCCATCTTCTTTTTCCTTGGTGACAATTTGGGGACAGCTCTGACAGATGATACTAGTTACACCCAGGTGAAAACAACAGGCTGACAGATTCATGCTGACGGTTCGGGCCAAAAGATTTCCATATCCATCACTTCCAGCCTGACTGCTGGAAATTTTCTACCTCGTCTCGGTTGGGATGAAATAACTGAAAATTGCAATTAATTGATGCATATTAGCTGATGTTATGTGACATTTGAGACGATAAAACAGTTTCATCTCAGGGAGGGATTGCTCGTTATTCATAAACAAGTTAATTAACAACTTCTTTTCAATCTCTGTCACTCAAGTTTACAATAACCTCATTTATAGCTATTTATGATCAATATATGTAAATAGAAACATCTGAGTTAAAAGCACATTGCTGGAATTGGAATAAAATCTCAAATTAATGATTTACAAACAGGTTTGCACTGAAATTGAGGACAAGATGTTTAGGAGTTCAGTTTCATTTGAAGCTGGTGTGTCGGAGCAGGGAAAAGGCAAACACCTGCAGGGCAGTGGCCCCCCGAGGAACGGAGGGTTGGGGTAACATAACATTCAGACTGTGTTGAATTGGGTTCGCTTCACATAACTGCAAGTTTACAGAGAAGCTTAACAGCAGCAGGCTGCTCATATCAGTCAACACTGGATCCTGATACAACTCTGCTCCTGAGCCTGCCAGATTTGTAAAAGAGAAATAGGATTAAAGGTCTTTTTTTATGCCTTTTTTCTTCATTTGAGTTCGAACATTTGCAGCGTTTTGTGTCTGCATAATTACAGTACTTCAACTCAGAATAGATGTTTTTGAATATATGGATTGACTTTTAAAAAAAGAGCATTTTGTGAATTTTGGTGCATCTATTGCTCTTTTAAATCAGATGTCAAGCTCTAATAACAGAGCTCTCTAGATGAATATTTGCACTAAAAATCATCAGGATGTCATCCATCCTGCAGTTATTAAAGTGGGTTTCATTGAGGGCTCTTGACAAGCTTGTATTCAGAGTTGGGGGGCCACCTGAAGAGCAAGAGCTAAGCAACTCTCATTTGCTATTGAGAGGAGGGTCTCCATCACCACGCTGCGCTGGAGAATGGGGACTAATTGCTGGCGTTATTAAAATGGTGAGTAATCATACCTGCGGTTGTGATTGCGCCCTATTTTCACCGCACACTTTCCAGCAGGTAAACACAGATTACAGGTCAGTCGTGCAGGAAGGGTTTGTAAAGGCTCAGAGGGGATTAGGTTTCCTGAACAGTCACCTGCCGACCGAAGCAGCATGAAATTAGGGCAAAAAAATCCCCCCCACACGCCAGGAGAGCCACACCTCACATCTCATGACTGGAGTTTTATGTGTGAAAGCTGCCTCTCGCCAGTCTGGCAGAGAGTCCGGACAGTAAACTTTTACAACAGGTCTCAGAGAGACAAACAGCAGCCAGACAGCGGACGGAGACGTGACACAGCGCAGCGTGCAGCGCGAGCGCAGCCCGTGCTCCGGGCGCGCGGGGCTGCTCTGAAACGCGGCTCGGCTCCGTTTCACCTTACCTTGGGCTGCGACGATGATGGCTGCTGCCACCAGCCAAGTGTTTGTCACCGGGGGGACCCGGCGGCGCGCGGCGTAATCTCTCGCCATTCTTCTCAACAGCAGGCAAGGTGGACGCTAAAATCCACAACAGCGGGACGAAGCGCCGCAGCCGGGCTCCGGGTTATTCCGTCTGCGACCCGTCAGGAAACTTTCCGAGCTCAGTTCAGATGTTCGGGGCTGAAAGCAGCCAAGTTGCAGCTTCTCGTGCCTTCTCTGCGTGTCCTCCTCCTCAATCTGGACCGCGCTCAGTTTCCCTGTCTCCTCCTCTAAATGTCTCTAATGACAGGAAGAGTCCGACCCCTCCCCGTGGTGGCCCGGCCGCCGCGCACAGGTAGCCCGCGGCAGGTTGCGTCCGTGGTTCGGCGTGACCGCAGAAAGCGGAGAGAAGCGGGAACTAAAGTGTGGAGGGAGTGTGTGAGAGAGTCTGCGGAGCTCCGTGTGTTTGATGCGGGAGCTGAGTGGGAATATCAGAGTGATGTCAGCAGAGCGTCACCAAGAGGACTTCAGCCGTAGTACCCAACCCGAACATAGTCTGCGACAGGTTCTGCTAAAAAACAGTTTCCACAGGGACGTGTTTGCGCTCTGGGTGTGTTCTGTTTACACCTGAGCGCGTGAGGGAGGGATCACAGGAGAAAAATGTGCGCAATACAATATGATATTGTGCACAACAATGACTCACCCTGATATGAGACAATAGATTAAGAGGGATGTTGCATAAGTGCGTCCAGTTCAAGTTCTGCAACTGTGAGAATTTTAAGCCGTTGGTATTTAAATTTAACGTTTCCTTCCCGCAGGCTGCCTCAGACTGACCAACTTTGTGATTCATGGCTCGTTACCCAAGGACGTCTGTAGGAGTGAAAGGCATGGGGGGGCTTAGCCCTCAGGAGACTGCAAAGTTGCCCCTTTCAGCCAGCAGTGAAATCATGACAACGATGAGTCAAAAGCATCATAGAAGAGCTGTTATTGTAATGCTCTTCAGTTACTGTAATGTTATCAGACACGAAGCTGCACGCGGAGCTAACCTGCCCAGAGAGAGTTCATCTTGATACAATTAGGCTACTGTACAGTAATGCTAAAAGTTTGGATAGAACAGCCACATATTCACTTTGTATTTCCGTTCAGCTCGATTCATCCATTCATTTTCTACACCTGCTTCAACCTGTTTGGAGTCACTCACTCTAACTCTTAAGGTCAACATAGATTCACCAACATACATGCATTATTTGGACAGTGGGGGGAAGTCGTGTATGCATGGGGAGAATATGCAAAGTCCGCATGAAAAGGCGATAAGTTTCAACCAGGAATCTTGTCGGTGTGAGGCAATCAGAGGTGGGCATTCCAGGTCCCAGAAAGTAAAAATCCTGCCATGTTTTTGGATCTGCCGGTTCATTTAGAACAGATGTTTTCACTAATGAGTTCACCTACCTGCAGAGGAGCAGTGCTAATTAAATTCAGCTGGTTTAGTGATTCGTGATGCGCCAAACCAGGTTTTTCCGATCCAATCCAATACTGATACCTGGGCTGAGTGTATCAGCAGATCCCCAACACGATCCAATACTGTTAAATGAATGAACCATATACCACACCATGGGAATGAAGGCATAAGGCTTGACATAAAAATTTAGACTTGTTAAAAAAAGGTAACAAATTAACACAGATATAAATGCACCGGTAACATTATTTATTAACAAATAAGAAAGTGTACATTTATTATGATATTAATAAATTTAAAAATAAAAAAACTGGATCGGAATGCTTGATTGGCCTCATTCATCTGATATCGGATCCAGCTAATTAGTTGATATCCGAGCCAATGTCTGATCCAGGATCCGGGTGCATCTTTGTTAGTGATTGGTTGGAACGACTGCTGGACAGGATTCCTACTTTCTGGACCGGGGATGTCCACGTCTAGAGGCAACTAACCACCATGCAGCCTGTTGCAGAGCTAAAGAGAGTTAATTACACCATCTCTGCTCCGCAGATTGATTTAACTAGGATGTGAATTTGCTCTGTAGTTTTATTTTTACAGTATGTAGAATATAATAGAATAACCTAAGAGAAAATGTGAAGTTCACGGTGAAATCTGACAAGATGGAAAAGTAGAAAAGGCTCAAACTTTTTACCAAACACTACAAATTTATCAGTTATCCCTTTGTTTTTGCAACAAAAACACATAAATTGCTCTGTTTTCTGCACCAAAACTATCTCATAATGCAGCATTAAAGAGGACAAGAGGAAGATGGGCAAACTGGTGAACGAGGCTTCCTCATTGGTGGGTCAGAGACTGGATTATGTGTACTGTGATGGGGCTACTGAGGAAGATTCAAGAATTTATCTATGCATGTACGGTATTGGCTGACTTTTGTTTTTTTTCTTCTATTTTGTTTCTATTCTATCTATCTATCTATCTATCTATGGCTCAAACAGGCACAGAGTGCAGCAGCAGCATCTTTTAATGCTATTTGTCTGTTCTGTTTACATTTTATGAAGGTATATAAGTTAAGATGAAGTCCAGCTGAGGCAAAGATGTCCTTATTTACAGCTTATTGTTCTCCATTCTATACTACAGAGCTGTGTTTACTGAAAATAATAGGAAATGCCAAAAAAGACTTCAGGCTGTTCATGCCGAGACACTAAAAAAGACAGAGATGATATGAGTGGAATGCTTGAGGCTGCAGAAGTCAGCACTTTTCAAACTGGTTTTTAAGAACTTTAATGCAAAGATTTATATGCAGGCTCCATGTCTCTGGGAATTAAATTATCATGAGGACAATAAAATTATGATGGTTTTGGTATTAAATCAGTTTGTTTCCTTGCAGGAGACTGACTTCTGCATATTTTAAGACATGTTTTTGTGTGTCTTTATTATGTAATGTCCTGTTTCTTATTCCAGACGCTGAGTCTGCAATAAAGTTTAAACTAAAAAATTACAATTGAGCTAGAGGATTTTTTTTTTCACCAACAGATTTACTTCTCACCTTTGGTTGCTTTCCAGACTGTAGTTCTGTTTGTGAATGTATAAAAATCGAAAAACAGGATAAAAGTTTGTACTTCAAAGAACCTGCCACTGGAATACGGCCTGATTCCAACAATATTTTTATTGATCGTAATAAATCAATTACTGAATAGACTTACATCAATTTTACTGGACAGTTTGGGATTATTTTTTTCTTCCTCAAAACACTTCATCAGTGAAGTGGAGAGGTTAATTGACCATCTTTCTTCATACTTAAAGATTTTATGTTTCTGTTCAGAGTTTATTGCCTTTAATATTTTTTTTTCCCTTCTTCTTTACTCATTTTTTATTTTTTGGGGCTTGGATTCAGTGATTATTTGGGTACATACAGGACATCAAATACAACAGATTACAAACAGGCAAACAAATAAATTAATATAGTCAAAATTTTCCTTATTTAACACATGGAAATGCAAACAGAGCAGCTATAAGGTTATAAACACAAAGATATTTGGTAATGGTGTGGGGGCACCAGCCCCTAGGTGCCCACGCACACTCACCGCCACCTACCCCAACAACAACAACAACAGTGGGAAACCTGGGTTTTAAGCAATTAAACCTACTAAAGCTGTAAATAAAGGGAAATCAGATTAAAGAAGAACAATATCTTTCCCTAAATGTTCAAAATAACATAAATTGAAAGGAAAATACATGTTTATGAAATGTGTTTTTGCACACAGCCTTGGTTAGATGTGTATCACTCCAGCAGCGAAGGCATTGGATACAGCAGATATAACACTGGAACGATGCTTAAACATTAATATAATCCAAAGTTAAATATGGAAATTTTTATTAAAAGTATATTTTTAAAAAAAAAACCCAGGGGGGTGGGGGTAAGAAGAAAAAAAAAAAAAAAAAAAATATAAAAAAAAAAAAAAAAAAAAGGGGGAGTATTAAAAGGGGGGAAAAGGGAAAAAATGGGGGGAAAGGGGGGGGGGGAGGGGGGGACCGGGGAGAGTGGGGGGGGGGGGAGGGAAAGGGAAAGAGCAAAGCCCAAAATCGGGAAAACCGAAAGGGCTCCCGGAGGAAGTGTTGTGCTAAAGGAATGGCTGGGTAACCGGGGGGGGGGGGGGGGGGGCGGGGCGGGGGGTTTAACAACGACGGCTCCCCTTTAATAGGTCAAGTCAACTATATTTGTAAGCACATTAAAAAAAAACAACAAAAAAAAACAGGTGTTGACCAACTAAGTGCTGTCCAACAATGAAACAGAAATTCAAAATAAAAGGACAGTAAAAAGTGGACATGACAGTTAATCTGCAAAATGTAAGAGCCAAAACTCAGAGTGGTTTAAAAGCTGGGGGAGTGAAAATGAGCCTTATGGCAAGATTCAAAAGTGTCAGTGAAGTCTTAATGGGGAAGTTAGGTTTTTTTTTTCAGTCTGGACCTATTTTCTAGCATTAAATACATTCATTTACTCACCCAGACAGTTTTAGTGTAACTTGAATTCCTTCAGGAGATATTTCGATCCACTCCAGATCAGCGTATGTCCGAGATATTGGAAGTGATGGGGCAACCGCGTGTAGCCTCTAAATAAGGCATTATCTGCCACAAACTCCTTTATTTCACCAATGTTTTGTTACCAAACATTAGTTGGACCCCCCCCCCTGTGAGGTCAAAGCGTCTTTTTTGTGGTGATTCGTCCTTATTTACAGACATTTTTACTGCGGCGGCTTTGATGACGTCAATATTATGCGACACCATAAGTAAATGTCTGTCACTATGAAGTGGGGGGGTTAAAGGTTCCTTTCCATGATTCCTTCAATTTTCACCACATGAAACAAAGTTTCTGGAAGAAATTTTTCCCACAAAGCAGCTCAGTTAGCAGAAAGGGTTGTTGAGATGACTAAAGCCTCCAAGGTGGGGCTCAATGTGAAGAGCATTTATGATTGGTAAGTTGAGCTTTAGTGCTTCATCTCTGCTCCAAATTTTCATTAAGTGTCTTAGAATGTGATGTTTATGTTTCTCGGCTGTTTGTGAACAACATTCTGACTCAAACAGCTGAGAAGACGTGTGCTACGATGACTCGACGAACTCCAGAACGAATGAGAGGAAATCATGACGAAAAAACTGTGAAATCAGTGAAGTAAAATGTTCATCTCTGATGAACACCAACAGCTCATAGAAAAGTGTGACATTAACAGATTTTACTGAAGCACGCTTTCTTAGTTTAATAACTTTGGAAGCTGCAGTGAGAATAACGGTGGAGAGTCGGGATGAGCGACACACTTCAAAGGACTCTTTTTCCTCATTTTTTTTTCTTCCTTAGGACTTGAAAGAAAAAAACAGGTCAAGGTATGGATGCCGTTGATCAAAGTCTCAAGTTTTACTTCTTAAAAGTCTATCCCCTTCGTCCCTGTGGCTTTTGATCGTTTACTCAACATCACTGAAATGATTTAAAATGCCGTCTTAAACTGTTTGCTGCATCTGACCAACAGCAGCAAAAAGAAAAAAAAAAAAAGCAGTATCTTTCATAAAAAGTCATTGTAACGCTGCCATAGCAGTTGGTTTTGAGTTGACTGAACCTTTTACCGAGGCCAGCGCCCCACTCTGGAGTTTTACAGCAAATCTTGCTTTCAGCTTGGTCTAAAACTTTCTGAGACGAAGCAAGAAGGAAAAAAAAATCCTTGAAAAAATACTTTACATTTTGCCAGAATAAATCAAGGTAATGGCAACCCGAAGACAAATAAAACTTTTTATTATAAGCAAAAGACAATCAGCCTGTTAAAAATAGAGTAACTGAAAAAGAAGGAGCTGAATAATCACAGTCAGAAGGGGGAAGAAAGATAATGCAGCACAAATCCGTGAGACCAGCTCAATAAACTAAGTTGTAGTCTAATTAAATGTCAAGTGACAGTGTGTATTATGTATTGACATTAAGATTATGATGATATTTTGTAATCCTGCTCGGACGCTTGTTAAAGGAAAGCAATGATTTCCCATAGAGACAGTGGGACATGGAGAGCACCAAACACGACAGCAAACTTTGGAGCTGAGTCACTTTCTAAATGCTGTTATCAGATAGAGTACTGCAGACTAACAATTTCCCCCTCTGCAATGAAGAAAAGATTTCATTTATGACTCAAAGCTCTATTTGCAAGAAGCACATTATCTATCTGGGTGTGCACATTCCACCTGGTGTCATGCAGTGACGCACGGAGGAGCAGGACAGATGAAAACAAAAGGAAAAAGGCAATCAGCAGTGTAAGGTCAAAGCAGTTTCAGTCTGCAGATGGATGCTCTTATTTCTTGTCCCCTCCACATAAACAGTGACTCTGAGACAGTTTTTAAGGACAGACATGTTTCAAGTCCAGATATGTTCGATGGAAATGAACAGACTGCTCGCCTCTGCCGTCTGTTCAGGACGATAAGAGTGTGTCTTTGAGGACAACTGCTGTGGTTTTTAAGTTTATTTTAAAATAAGTTGCAGAAGTAAATTGCTTGAGAGTTTTATTTTGTTTGCATATTGCAGGAACAACGCTCAATGACTGTGATTGAGTCAAAAATCAGATTCCAAAAATAAAAAGGAAAGGAAGAAAAAAATACATTTCCTCAGATTAAAACATACGAATGTTTCAATGATTTAATTTGTGTCATTAGTGCATTCATTGAACACACACACACACACACACACATCCTTGTACTTTGATCTTAGTGAGGACAGTCATTGACAAAACGCATTCCCGAGCCCCTTATCTTAACCCTAACTATCACAACTGATGGTCTAAACTTGACCCTTTCCCCAACTCTAACCAAAACTTAATTCTAACCTAAACTCAAAAACCAAATTTTGACTGGCAAAAAAGAAGCTCTCTCAGTGAGGAACGCCCAAAACATCCTCACCAAAAAGGCAGAAAGGTCTAATGTAGCAAGTAACACACACGTGCTAAATTGACAATCATAATTCAAAAACAAGACTGTAAAGAAGCTAATGATAAATAAAAATTTAGTTTGAAAATTATAATTTGAAAAAAAAAACTCTCAGTCACATTAGAGCAACTTTCCCACGAACAGTGGACCAACATACCTGCCAACAGGTGTAGAAGTCTTTTTGAACATTACAAAAAACACCTGATTGCAGTGATTGCCTCAAAGTTTTGCTCAACAAAATATTAGCTTCAGAGCCCCATCATGCTTTTTTACTCGTTTTTTTTTCTGTTTTTTAAATATTTCGGTTGAACCACAATTACGAATCAATGTCATGATTTCTATTGAATTTTTATTTATTATTTTTGTTAATTTCAACTTATTTCAATGACAAATTATTTTTCCCTTCCATAATTGGAGGGTATGGATATTTTCAAGGACAACTGAATCTCCATTTGATCCTGGTAAATAGAGAAGAAAATAAATCCCAAGATTGAGCCCTGCGGCACTCCTTTAAAAAGTGATAACCTTTGATAATGAGATTTATGTTAAAATTACTGCTAACAATCGTATGATTGTATGCTCAAAAGAAAATGCGTAGAGCTAAACAAGCAGTGTAACACCAACCCAATTAAACCGCATTTTGCCAAGACATCCGGAAAACTGGCCTCCGTGAAGGTGAGAGTTGGTTTGTAGAAAGAATGGACTGTATTTTGGTCTTAATGGGGAAGTTTTTTTGTTTTTTTTCAATCTGGACCTATTTTCTTGCATGAAATATGTTCATTTACTCACCCAGACAGTTTTGGTGCAACTTGAATTCCTTCAGGAGATATTTTGATCCACTCCAGATCAGCGTATGTCCAATATAATAGAAGTGATGGGGCAACCGTGCGCAGCCTCTAAATATGGCATTATCTGCTACAAACTCCTTAATTTCACCAATGCTTTGTTACCAAACATTAGTCGGACCCCCCTATGAGCTCAAAGCGTCTTTTTTGTGGTGATTCTTCCTTGTTTACAGACATTTTTACTGCGGCGACTTTGATGACGTCACTATTATGCGACACCATAACAAGTAAATGATTGTAAATAAGGATGAATCACGACAAATAAGCTACTTCCATCTCACAGGGGGGCCTGACTGTTTCATAGCAAAGCATTGTTCCAAAACTTCCATTATATTGGACATACGCTGATCTGGAGTGGATCTAAAAGTCTCCTGAAGGAATTCAAGTTGCACCAAAACTGTCTGGGTGAGTAAATGAACATATTTCATGCTAGAAAATAGTTCCAGATTGAAAAAAAAGCTAACTTTCCCTTTAACTATGAAAGTTTTATAATTCTAAGCTAGAAGTCATAACTTCTGTCCAACCAGGAAATCACAGAAGTGTTTTCGGAAAATATTGTGGTGGATTTGATATTCTGATTCTTTATTCACGTACTCAGTTACATCCCAGCTGCTTCAGCTGCCACCCCCCACTAAAAAAACAGATTTTTTAAAATCTTTCAACACATCCATAAGATGTTTTTAAGTGTTTTAAGATATAAAGTCACATCAGTTCTGTGACTGAAGCTTTCTGCATGCATTGTTAGAAACTGTGAAATGAGACAATAGTGAAAGCTAGAAGAGAAGTAAGCTAAGCAGAGAAGGCAGTAAAGCAAGGCCGAGCGAATGGCCATGGCTCCTCGTTCAGCCTCGCTCACAGTCAGGCGAGCCAGGAGAGCTGCATGGGGCTGAGTGCCAGCCAGCTGGTGAGAATTTCTAATATTATCAGAATGAACACATAACCATGTTGATACTTCCACTTGCATGTGACCTTGTATAATTTAGCTTTTACTCCTTGCAAATAGCTTTCTGGTTCAAACATTTACAGCTGAATTACACAAATATTAGAAGTGCTTAACAGAGCATAGCGGTATCATCTGCTGCTGGGTGGAGATATAGGCTGCACCAGATTAGCATTTTCACATCCCTCAGTTTCCTAAAAGGAGGAAAATGGTATGAAGCCATACCCAAAGCCATTTTAAGACTAAAACTTTGAAATGTAAAACTCTGGGATTACAGACTAGTTTTTAGGGGATTAATAAATGCAGAAGTGGGACTTCACAGATTCATGATGTGATGTTATGGTGATCCTATTTATATCTAAATAAATCATCATTATTAATGAACGCTGGTGATTCAGCAATAAATACATCTGCTGACAGTTTGACTCAGTTAAGACACATTACCAGGTGACCTGGACTTGTCTAACTGGGTTGAATAAGAGGTTTTTAACTTACTGTTCTGATCAGGATTTAAAAGACAGGCTGACAGTCCATCCCCATGAAGGGTTTTGTTCTGGAGCAAGTCCACCATGTTAGGCTTCTGGGTGTTACCCTTGATGAATAGATAATGTAGTCATATCAGTAACAATGCAGCTGTGTCTACTATCCAAAGATGTGCATCTTTAATGACTGATCACTAAATCAGACAGTTATCTGTTATCTGCTGCGTCATAAAGACCTACACAAACTTCAGCGGGTGCAGAATAAAACTGCACGTTTAGCTTTTTAGCTCATTCAGTGTTGATTCTAAGCACAAAACTAGGGATCGACCGATACAGATTTTTTTTAGGGCCGATACTTAAGAAACATTAAACTTGTAATTTAAAAACTGCTGCCTGTATAGATGCCTGTCTGTAAATTATGCAGAGGGGGTGTTGGTTAGTGCCCTGCGCGGGCCTAATACCTGGGCCCAAGTCCGGCCCTGGCCCGAAGGGGTGGAGCCCCAGACCAGGCCGGCCCAACAGATTTTCAACATTCTCAGGTCCGTACCCTTATACAGCCCAACTTTTTTCTTTTTCTTAAACCTGTTAAACTTGTTAACATGGCTGCTAACATGCTGACATTAAAATAGGTTAATTGGGGATTTTAGCGTGATATTCATTATATTTTTTATTAAAATGATGAAGTTAAATATGAATTGATTTAGTTAAATGACTGCATTATCTTATTAAATGAGAATTGATGCGTAGCCTATGAGTGCCATTACAGAGCTCCGATCTGAGCACTTTTGTGGCATAAGTGGGTATATTTCATTTCCTTTCAATATTAAGATTAGTTTGTAAAGTGTATGAAGCATTTTAGGGGGAGTTTGTTTTGTTTTTTTGGGTTTTTTTTTTTAAATGACTGAGCGATGCAACTGCAGCAGCACACGGCAATTTGACCTCGATGCCGCAGCAGTCATGTCTATTAACAATCACTTCTATCCAAACGATAACTGATAATTATCAGGATAAATGTAACAAAAGCAGGATTGGGACATGAATAACGTAGCGGGAAGGGGAGGAGGCAGTGCAGCTGCTGCGTTCAGGTGTTGCCATTTAAATTGGTTAAACACAAACACAGCACACATCTCTCTAATTAGCAGGTTTTAAAGAAAAAGAAGAGATTCCAGCCCGGGCCCAAGGTGGTCCTTAGCCCGAAGTCCGGCTCTCGGGCAGTCAGGGCCTAAAATATTGGCCAGCCGATGCATCGGTCTATCCTTACTCTTCCATAGTTAAAAGTTGAAGCCAGGCCATTCACCAATATCTTGTTTTCATTTGAGTCACCAGAACTCAGCCTCAAAGTTTATAAAAGTTCCCATGTCTGCATCAGACAGTCACGTCACATAACAGGCTACGCTAAGGTCATGACCCACAGAAAATTTGGCTGAAAAGACGTTGAAAAGACATCTTGTCAGCTGTTGAAAACGTTGAAACAACATTTTGATTTGGTTGAAAAGTGAAAGGTGAAAAGCCGTTAATTAGACGTTAAAAAGCGTTTTTGACGACTTTTCAACGTCTAATTTTGGTTAATTTGGACAAAATCAGACTGTCCAAACTCAGCGCCACTTTCAACGTCTATTTTCAGGCTTAAATATGGCTATGACGGACCGACCAGATTTAGCCCAAAAAACAATGTCGAAATGACGTCTTGTGTTTGCTGGGGAAGTAGTTCCCATTCAAAGGTCATGTGCTATGCAGAAAACAGTTTGGCTCAGGTTCAGTTTTTTAGTTGTGGCTGTTTATGTCATTACCGATTTGTTTGAAGGTCATTTTTTGTATTTTCGCTCCATATGTGGACCTCAGGAAGACTGGCTGCTGTCTTTGCAGCAGTTCACAAATAAGCAAATAAATAGATACTGGCAAGAAATGCTGAATAATGTTCTCAACAATGTTTTCATAAAGGAAGAACCGAATGAAAATAAGATGTGTTGTGATCTGAGAACTGACAAAGAACTGAATCTAAGACTCAAAGAATTAAGATCACAGATCACCCTCCATGTTTTAGTCTCGAAGCATCAAAGAAAACCAGATGCTGGCTCTAATCCAGGTCCTGTGTGTTTTCACATTTCAATCTCTGCCTGCAGTGAATATGGAAGTAAGCTTGCTTAGACATTCAATGTCATCCACAAACTGCTTACAGTTCTGTTATAAGCAGCAGGATCAATGAAGCTTTTATTCTAACTCAAGGTAAAGTTACATTTTCCTATCAGCTGCAGAACATTCCCACTTCTTCTGTCACATTTAACCCTTAAAACTTCAAGTCATTATTCATTTATATTCCACCCTTTTTTGGGGGGGGGGGGGGGGGGGTGTTTTCTACTGAAAACAAAAGGAGCAACTCAACACTGCAAAAACTCAAATCTTCCTTTCTGGGTCAAAAGAGGTCTCCTAGCAACACAGTGGTGACATTGATCATTTTTTTCTATAATGAAAATGTGATAATGGCAAAGCAAGTTTATTTGTATAGCACTACTCATGTACAGGGCAATTCAAAGTGCTTTACATAAAACATTAAAAGCATTACAGCAGGATGCAGACGAAACGAAAGCATTAAAAAGTAAAAGAACGAAAGAATAAAAGCATGATTTAAAATTAAAAACAAAAGAGAGAACATTAGGTCCTAAGGGGGGGCGCGTAGATTTGAACTTTTGACTACAATCTATGTAAATGCCTGAACGTGTTTCAGCTGATCTGAGGCTTTCTGGGAGTTTGTTCCAGTCATGTGGAGCACAGAAGCTAAACTCAGCTTCTCTACGTCATGGTGATATGTTGTGGCTGGATTGTAACCCTCCTGGATGGGACATAATGCCTGGAAAAGTTTCTGTAGATCAGCAACAGGGTAAAGTTTCCATCACAATTTACCTCCCAGAGTTACACTCAACCACTCCTGAGAAATTGTTGATCATATAAGTGATAGTGCTCAGGGGGGTGCCGGGATCATCGCAGGCTTTTAAGTGTTAAAAAACCCCACCTGCGTGCTTCAGTGGCAGCATTCAGATCATGGCTCGGCCTCAGCTGGAGTAGCATCCTTCACTGTGGAAAATGGATGCAGGCACCTGCACGCCCCCCTGCACCTCCACTCACAACACCTCACACAAAAACTTGCCTTTTCATTTGCCTGTGAAACCTCTCCCCTCATGTTTCCACCATGTTGCTGGGTGGCGGCCTCGGCCGCCCACCTCTCCATTATCACCTCATTAGCGGGCTGAAAACTGGCCCACCCTCCATTTTGGCTCCAACCTCAATCAGCCCATTAATCACAGAAGAGCAGAGAATCCTCCGTCCTCTGAAGGCTCACAATGTACTCTGCTCGCCCCTGCTGTGTGTGTGTGTGGGGGTGTGTGTCTGTGTGTACTGGCATGCTGGTGAATACAAATGATCCAGCTACATCCTGCCATCTGTTGACTCCTAGTAGTAATGCCTCAATACTGGCATGCACAAGGTTCATGATGTTTTCTGGCTCTCTGTTCATCCCTATTGTTCAGCAACTGAGTGTGTTAGTGTTGTGTTCCAAAAATCTATTTCTGAGGGAGAATTTATTTTAAGATGAATCATTTTTCCAAGAAAAGCTGCCTTTGGAGAAGTGTTCTTCTTTTCCTTCAGTTGTTATAAAAGCAGTTTATTAATTTATAATGTTACGTCCCAGGCTGTGGCCTGGACATTCAACTGACAGTTTTTTCCAGTGTTCAGCCAATCACCAGCTTATCACCATTCAACCATCTGCACCTGTCACCAATTACCTGCAATCTACTCATCTTTCCCTCCTGATTGGGCAACAGTTCCCTTCTCCACCTCTGGTTGGCTCCTGAAACTGTCATTCATCTGGTCAGCACCCTCACCACACGTGGACAGTCCAATCCAAACGCCCCTAAACTACTAATAGAGGTCCCAAAAAGCAAGAGTGAGAGGGGGATGGGGGGGGGGGGAAAGAAGGCTCCAAGGAAAAGGAAAGAGTATAGGGGGAAAAAAAGGGAAAAAAAAAGGGGAAATAAAAGGGGAAAAAAATGATTAAAAAAAAAAAAAAAAATAAAAAAAAAAATATATATAAGAAAATAAAAAAAAAATTAGGGGAATAATTCAAAATCAGGGGGGGGGGGGAGTTTTTAAAAAAAAAAATATTTAAAAAAAGGGGGGGGAGGGGGATTCTCCAAAAGGGGAGAGGAGGGACCGGGGGGGGGAAGGAGGGGGGAGGAGGGGGAGGGGGGGGAGGGGGGGGGGGGGGTATATGACTCCACTCCTGACATTTCCACCTTGGGGGGCCAAGACCAGGTGGTCTAATGGTGCGTTCAGACCGAACGCGTTGTCAGCGGCAAAAACGCGCTTGACGCCCAAAGTTTGACGCTGGTTCACATAAAATCAGACGCTGACATTCAGAGACCAAAAAAGCTGCTGACGCACGGCAGGAGCGGCAAGACTGTCTAGCGTGGTGGTGAATCCGGCTGTTTTCCTTGTCTGTGTGGGATGAAACTGAGCAGCTGCTTGGCTTTATTTACTCCACAAAGCCAGAGGATAATGGTGGCGGGCGTTTTTGCGCCATGTGGGGATTCAACAGACTGTTTAGATGTGTTCTGAGTTTCGTTAGTTTCACCGTTTACTCCAGGAACCGCACGCCGATGGTGGGCGCTTTCAGCTTTCATCAGCTTAATGACCTACAGTCCCGCCTCGGGACGGCATAATAAGCTTATTAATCCGATTGGGACGGCAGGTCATCAACCCGCCGTTTGGGAACCTGGGACCGGACTCCGATCACAGTTTATCCTCCACTGTCTCCGTGGAGGGGAGAGACTCCCCGCTGTCTCCTCTGTATTTCCCGTCCTGTCAGAAAATGCGTGTCTGCGTCACGACTGACACATGCTGAGTCTCTGATTGGTTGATGCCCCGCGGCAGGCGCGGCAAAAGTTCAGATTTTCCAACTCCGGCGTTGGAAAATCTGCCGCCCAACGCCCTAAACACGCCACAAGAAGGTTTGACACTCCTTCACGGGCGTTTACATAGACTTTGCATGTAAACCTGATGCCCTTGCCGCGGTCGGTCTGAATGCACCATAAACAGTGGTGTCCCCCGTCCCTCCCCTTTCTTGTTAAAAAATGGCTTTCATTTTACAAACCATTGTTTCCTTTGTTTTATGTTGACAATGCTTTACCCCAGACATCCGGGTCGTAACATAAATGGGGGCTTGTCCGGGATATGTTTCCTTTTGTAGGGGTTTATCTTTGAGTTTCAAACCTTTTTGGTGATATGTACAATAAAAAAAAAATCTCAAAGTCCACTCAGATGTGTAATGCCATGACTATAGTCCAGGTTTTTTTCCTTTTCTTTACATCACCATGATACGTATTCCCATTTCTGCCTTGTTGCTGCTCAACAAAAAGGTGCCCTCAAAGAGACTTAATCTGACAGCAGCTGAGTTGATGGTCAGCTCTAACCTCCACCGACTGTCAGGTTGGACACATTTTATTAGCCAGCGTGAACTTGAAACTGTGGCTGATCTCGGGGGAATGGCAGCTTAAGCAGCATCATTACAGAAAAAGATCACTTTTTTTTATAGCAGTCTGTTTTGAGAGCCATAGACTTGAAAGTCTTATCAAGTCATATTGCCAGGAGGGTGAGAAGGAAAGAAATCTCAAGGATGAAAAGCAGAATTCTCAATAGCGTCCCTTCTTTTCCAGTGACAGCGTAGTCTTACAGATCTAACAGTCTATTGGAAATGAAAACTACAGGGTTTGGTGTCAATATGTGTAAAAACGAGAAGCCAGAGGGGAGATTAAATATTTTCCAGTCTCCCTTGGGAAAGATAAAATAGATAAGCAGATCTGGTGATTTTAGAATAAAACTACATCATATCATGCATGTCAGTGAAACCCTAATCCTATCAGGGTAGAGCTGTGTCATCACAGAGGTGGTTCCCAGCAGACGTTACAACTAAGTTTTTAAAGTCATGAGAAAAGGTGATGCGCTGCATAGACAGTTTGCAGAACATCACCTTGTACAGCAAGTAAACAAGCGGTTGCCTCAGCTGAACCATCGAAGCAGATTGCACCTTTCAGGAGGGCATTGAGAGAGGAATGTTTCTGAGCATTTCTAGCCTTCTCCAGACAAATGTGTGTATTTTCAATTTTTCTCCCTGCTTTGTTCTCAAAAAAGAAAAGAAAAAGAATAAGTTTCATAGTGACCGTCAACTGAACACTGAGTACTTGCGGTACATATTTGCCTTACAACTTTCTAAACTTCTTGTCTTGACAATACAAAGGCATTTGCTGTCATGTGTGATGCCCCTCGCCTGCTAAACAGTTCAGAGTGCAACTTTTCTGACAGCTCTGACAGGTGATCTCATTACAGTTGTCTTCCCTTCAATGTGAGGGGGAGGCAGCTCACCCAAAGACAACAGAGAAATTTGTCTCATTATTCCACAGCAACTTCCAACTACAGGTCCAATTGGGTCTCAATTAAACTGACAACATTGGCAGGTGGTACAGTGTTGGCTAATTTAGCAGTCACCTACATAGCTCAATGTGACACCTCTGTTCTTCAATACAAGTAAGCAAAATAAAGATAATGTAAGGTCAGAGAGACTTTGGAGACTTGGGGGAGCAGCCTTCCAAGTGCAGCTGGATGAAGTGGGAGGGTGTGGAGAAGGGAGATCACATGGAGCGAACTGTGGTGTATGGAACTTAGTAGGCTAAGTTTCATCATTAGAGCCACATACGATGTCTTACATCTCCACTGAATCTACATCTCTGGTATGGCGAGGAGCCGGGCTGTCTCCAGTGTGCAGCCCCGGCAACCCTCAAACACATCTTGGGGGTTGCAAACCCAGCTTAACTCAAGGTACAGTAGATAAACCTGGCGCCATAACCAAGTGGTAAGTGCTTGGCTGCCGAACTTGAGAACAAGAGGATAACATCAACACCATGCCTCTAAAGGCAGAGACACCCCAGACAGACTGCTGACCATCGCGGTCGTCCCCAGAAAATGGGATCGGGCTGATAAGTCAGCCTCAGTCTCACTGACACGGTGAGAAAAGTGCCCAAGAACACACTGAACCGACTCCAGACTTGGGTGCATCTTCTGTGTGTTCTCATAATATATTATTGCCACAACAGCAGGCGGTGCTAATCTGTATTGTGGCCCCACAAACCGGAAACCGGAAATGACTGACCATTTCTCATGACCAAAACACATAAAAGCACACTGCTTTTGTTGCTAGAGAGCGAGGACTGCGAGCCAAAAACGGAAGAAAACAACGGATAGTGCCACACGATGTGTGAGAGTTTGCATTATGTTCACTCTTTTGGTTGTTTACCTTCACTGCCGGTCTTCTCGTTTGCTAATTTGCCAGTAAGGACAAGCCCTTCACCAAACTGATTGGTCAGTCCTCTAACGACTGAATGTCTGAACATGTGAAATTGGCTCGGCCAATCGTCTGAAAAAATGCAGACGGTATTGGCAACGGCTGCAGATGGCCGACGACAGAACACACCAAACTGACTCACACATTTCAAAACACTCCACGATGACACCAGACGGACGAAAATCGGCCCAGTGTGTCTCTGCCTTTAATTCCCAGCTTACCTTCCCCTTGTTTGGGAAGGGGAAATGTGGCGGACAAAGCCATCTCCTGGATTCAGGCCCACTGAACGCAGTCCAGGATTGGGGAAGGCAGGTGGACCTCAACCAGAGGCTCACCTTCCCACCTGACATCGCAGAAACTAACCTGCACCCAGACCTGGTCCTCTGGTTCAAATCCTGCTGACATGACATCGATGAGGCGAACAGAAGAGGCTATGGTATGTCAATGGGGGGCCAGGAGCGTCAAGGTGTGGCCGTTGGAGGTGGGGTGCAGGTCCACCGCAGGGCTCCTGTAGGAAATAGGGATCAGAAGGCAGGCCCAACAGAGGGCAATCAATGAACTTGCCCCTGCAAAGCAGCCACCAGCTGTGGCTGAAACAAAGGGATGCAACATGGGCTGCTATATGACCATGGGGTGCCACCATGTGACACACACCCGGGCTTGATTAGTCTATGGTGGGCCGCAGTGGCCAATGGTTTAAGAATAAGATATTGAAAATTTCTGTTAGGTTAGGTTCATTTTTCTTTCGAGCATTTCACACATGCTAAATAAACACAACATAACATTCATAGACATCAAACCTAAATGCTCATTAATGCTCGAAAAAGGAGTGGGATGAAATTAAAACTCAATTCCCACTCCCCTCTCTCATTTCTAAACATCATTTGATTCCAACTTCCCGTTAGACATTGCTTTCATACAAAAAACACAAAATAATATAATTAACAATCTAGACACAAAACATTCACCCTTCTCAATTAAGAAAATCATTCATTCTTATTTAATAAACCTAAATGAAATAATTAAAAAAAAACATTTGTTTTTATTATGTTGTTAGTTGTTTAGAATGTTTGTAAGTAATATTAACCTGTTTAATTCAGTTATTCATAAAAAATATTCACAACTCAATTTCAAAATGAAATTTGATGACCCATGACTACTTCCACTGTTACCCGCCACCCTGTACATACTCAGCATGAGGGACTGAATTTACAAGAAGACTCAACGGTTTCCTTTGCTAAGCATTTCCTTTTTCTTTTCTTTTTTTGTCATTGAATTGGCTCATAATAAATTGGATTAATGTGGATCGTATTATGGATTTGTTCTAATTGGATTATAACTGACTACAATGAACTGTACTGAATTAGACTGTATCTGTATCAGTGTTTTGAGATGACTGTTGTAGATAAACTGAATTGTATTGATCTTTTTGCAAAAATGCAAAAAGTGTTACAATAAAGAAGCATGCTTTGCTTTTATGCTGTGGAATCACTTGAATATATTCATCCTTTTGTATCAGAAGATGTATGACATGGCAAAAACAGAGTTAAAGATCGAGTGTCAAAAGGAAGAGGTGGATTTTACATTCAACATCTTGAAAGGGACGAAGGTCTGAGCCATTCTGTTAGAAATAACGAGGTTATTCCATAGATCAGAAGCAGCTGCGAAGACTTGATAATAAAAGTACAGCCAATATAGCAGGTTGCCTTCTCCATCTTCATGTTGCATTTCCATGTTACTCATCACCTTTAAAAGACCAATCATTGGATGTACAGCAGGTGTTTCTGGTTTATTGTGACCACTGTTGTTTGGAGGGAGGTTGGATGGAGCATGCAGATGGTTAGCATCCTGCGTAACTAGCCTTCAAGTTTGCACAAATTAGTACATACAGTACTGTAAGTGGATTTGTCCTTGGGCAAGACACTGAACCCCTTCATTGTATTCCTTACTTTTAAAGTTTTAGTGGATATAAGTTATTAGTTGAGCATAAAAAAGACAGCCATTGTATAACTACTATACATTTACCAAAACTGTGCCAACATTAGCATTTTACATGCTCAACCTAATGAAAAATAAAGAAATAAAAAAACACTCATTATATATTTGAAACCATCATGCGGCTGGCAGATAATCTCTTTTGGCAGCCAAATGCAAAAAGGCCACATAAAGGCAATTTGGGGGGAATTTGTGTGACATAAATAATGAGTAAGCCCTGGCTGCAGGCCTGTTTGGCCCCGTAGAGCAAACTGAGCAAATTAATTCCTCCTGCTATAATGATGTTGTAAACAAAATCAGAATCGCTTTATGTCAACTTATATGCCAAATGCTGTATATTTCAACAAATTTGTCTCCGTCAAGTTGAAGTAGAGAACCGCCATTACTTAAATGTAGTGCGATTGTGGTATGGAGACGTAAATCTAAAGAGGCTATTTTCAGTACAGAACAAAAGAACAATACCAGTCGATCTTCAGATGCAACCAAGCTAGAAAATATTTCATTTCCCTTTACATTTCCATTCAAATCCCATGTCCGCAGGCTTTGGATATGTTTTTGAATCGATTCAGCCAGTAATTCATGTATTACCTTTGTGTGTATCCTGACTCTCGGGGGGCTGCGGTATCTGAAACAAGTTGTCAAAGCCTGGGGATCTGAGCCCACCCAGGTATTACAAGATAAATCTCAGAGGCCACCAAATGATTTACAGAATACGGGAAAAGATTCCTGCAGCAAAAGGCTCCAGTTCATTTCTTATCCTCTCTGGGTCTTTTCCTTATTTAAGATATTTCACTCGTTCATTTCCCTTGAGGGTTGTATTTCAATTATGCAATTGTTGAGAGGAATTCTTATTTTTTTTGGGTTGCACTCCTCACGACTCCGATGAGAGGGTCGCGAGTTCACGTTTCTTTTTAAGTATGTGCTCACAAGCTGACACAGTTGGAGATTGCTGGTTTAAACATAAGAGAAGAGGGTTTCTGATGGCAAACAGCCCCCGAGGAAGAGAAGTCACGCTGTCTTTCCATCATAAATTAATCCTGATAAGGTTTGCACAAACTGCTGAAACCTGAAATCATGCACGAGCTGCTCCATGCAGGTCAAACTGCAGATGCTCTGCAGGTGGGGGAATGCTTTCAAGGAGTTAAAAGAATCTGTCAGATGTCACCTGAGTGCAAATGTTTGGTTTACTGAGTAGCTTCCTACCTCTCACACATAACATCTGTCTCTATAACCATGCTTCTGCGTTGTATGCAGACTGGACTGGGCCGTCCTTTAGCTCTTCAATCACATCTCCCCCATATAACCCTCCTTCTACTCATTCTTTGATCTCTCTCTCCCTCTCCACCTCTTGCCCCTCCATCCCTCCGCCTGCCACACCAGAGAGCAGTATAAATCAGCTCTTACCTCCCGACAGCAGCCCAGCCCAAACGCCCTCCGAGTTATTTACTTTAGTTTGCCTCTGATCCACTGCTTGATCCAAATGAACTTGCATTAGCACTAACAAAGTCACTTAGCAAACACACACATACACGTACAATTTGTTTAGAGGTGGAAGCAGGACGGTGAGCTTTCTCTCTTATTGTTTTCTCCACAGCAGACTGTGAATTTTATATACTGTAAACACACTTCCATCATTTCCTTCCTCATCTCATTCTTGAAGCTATAAGCCAACAGGGACTTGCACACACACTGAGACACACATCATGAGTTAACATCTGTTTGCACCCATGCAGTGGGTAGGTTTGATTTGTGTGGTATATTTTTATAAAGGGAAAGGAGGGGGTGGGGGAAGGGACAGATGGATGGATAGATGGATGAGGGTCCGCTGAAAAGGGAAGGCAGGGAGGCTGCTGCCTGGTGGGTAATCTTTCAGTCTCTAAACACAGAGGAGCGGCGGGTTAGAGGTGCCTGTCAGTCACTGCGAGGAGTCCCTCGCTGAGGTAACGGAGGTTATGGGTCTGTGGAGGGAGGGAGGAGTTACATGGGGAGGTTGAGATGCTCTCAGAGAGGAGTGCTTTCCCAGGAAAAATCCACCAATAAAACTTCATCATCCTCTTTCAGAGAGAAGGATGGAGATTAAAAGTGGAGAGCCTTTCTATGATAACAGGAGAATTTGAGGCTCTAAAATGGGAGGGGGAAATATGCACTCCCACTAACCAGCCAATCATGTGGCAGAAACCCAGTGCATTTATGGTCAAGATAATTTGCTGAAGTTAAACTGAAGCATCAGATCAACTCAGGCTCACCTTGACTGGACAGTTGAAGATTGGAAAGACGTTGTCTGGTCTGATGAGTCTCCATTTCAGGGTAGATTAGACTGCAGGTTAACTTGAGGTTCCTGGAGTCTCTAAAAGCAGACTGGGAGGCCGAGTCTTCAGCTACCAGGCCTCTCTCAGAACCAGCTCTTAGTTTGGGTTCAGAAGGCAAACACTACACGTACTCTGCAAAAACTCAAAATCTTACGATGTATATTGTTTCGTTTCTAGTTAAAATATCTCATCACACTCAGTATAAGACATAATTACCTAAAAAGAAACATTTCAGTGAGATATAGGAACTTGTTTTTCAACAATTCATCCTCAATTTCTTGTTAAAGCTACCGTTGGACAAACGGATCGAGCAAGCTACATTTAAAAACTAGATAAGCACTTGGAGAGTGCAGACCTCCGCCCATCAAGAAGCTCTCGCAATGATAAAGAATCCTTCAAAAGATTCCTGACAGAAGGTGATCCGGATCACCACCACCGGGCTGAGGCACACGGCTGGTGAAAATTTCAGGTCAATCCGTCCAGTACTTTTTCCATAAAGTTGCTGACAGACAGACAGACAAACCAACGCTACCGGAAACATTACCTCCTTGGTGGAAGTAAAAGACACCAACAGAACCAACACCTTCAGATGGTTTATAATAGTCAGGGCTATAACTTCATGATTCTGCAACCCTGTAGGCATTTTGGGGTAAAAGTGTCTTCTTGGTTGTCTCTATAGTATTTTTGGACACAAAATCCATTTCTGCCGGATGTCAAGCTGTAAAAGTTACTGTTTAGTCATTATTATTGATCAATTAGCATAATGATTGATTATTCACCCAATATTAGAAATGTCTATAATTTTCCAGGTTGTGAATATTCTACTGTATACAGTAAATGGTTGTTTAGGATACAAAAGTCTTCATTCTTTTCTGCTTATTGTGAGTGTCCTTTTTTCAGTGTAAAATCAGGCTTAAATCCCCCTGTTTGATAAATCGCATTGTTTGGGGTGGTTAGCCATCCCTTTGTTAAACTGTCTGAGGACATCCCATGATGCACTGAGCACATCCTTCCCTTTTCATCTCTCTGCTCTTTGTTTTCCATTTATAAATATATGACAGAGCCGGTGTCACTAAGATGCATTTCTCTTCCCTCCCTCAGCAGGTATGCCTCGTTAAAGGTATGATGCATGATGCATGGTGATCCGTCTTTACTGTCCTCTCCACCCCGTACCGGTCGAGGCAGATGGCCCCCCTACCTGAGCCGGGTTCCACTGGAGTTTGTTCCTTCCTATGAAGAGGGTGTTTTTTTTTTTCTTTTCCACTGTCGCCTGCTGTCCCACACAGGGGGTATCTTGTCTTTGGTTTCCTTAGTTAGGCAATATTTTTTTATTAATTGTCTTGTATGAACACAGTTACTATGAATCAGACCTGTGGATTTGGTTGAAATTAATCATAGAGAATGTGGTTGAAATAATTTCAGTAAAGTGCCTTGAGATGATCTTGAGAATAGGTGCAACAAAAATAAAGCTAACTGAATTGATTGAATTGAACTGAAGCAAAACTTAGTAAGTTATCAATGTCTAAACTGCTTTTAATAGATTTTGATGGCACATCGATGATGTCCCTTTAAAATGTGATCATCACACGTTTTGAAGCATATTCCTGGGGCCACTGGATGTGATGTTTAGGCTACCGTTGCCATGGCTACATCCCCACTTCACAATCTATTCAAGACTGCTGTGCTTTTCTGTATGGCAATGCATCACACCATAGCAACTGGGTATCAACACACTGAGCAGTTTGGATGCAAACCATGACTGTTTCATCCAAGAAACGCAAGATGGCATCACTGGAGGAAGAAAGGAAAAGAAAGATAAATTGATAGAGGGAGAGATAAGACAAGAGACAACATCAGACTTGACTTTTACTGGCTGAAGAAAGCTCAGAGTACAGGTAGGATGCAAAGTGGGTCTGACGTCTCTGACATATATTTCATCTAGGTTTTATTTGCTGATCAGGGCCAATATGCTTTCTCTTAGGTTTTGTCCTCTAGCATCAGCTTTTATTTGGTTATCGTCTCGTTGTTCAAAAGAAATAAGTTGTCAAAACTTTTAGTTACGACTAAATTAAAGATAAGATGGATGATGTTTTCAGGGAGCGTTTTTTTTTAATAATATTGCTTTAATTCTTCTTCACAACCCAAATACAGCTAATTAAATTAATACTCAGAAAGAAAAAAGAAAAAACACCGGCATCTAGCAGACAGCAGGTAAGATTCTCCATCATGTCACAAACGCAAATAAGACAGATGTCGTCGTCTGAACGTTGCTAACTGCTAGCAGAATGATTGTTAGCTACCTAGTGTCAGACGAGAGTTCGCTGCTTCTGGCACGCAGTATTACACTTGCCAATCAATCACTCTCATTGATCCGTCTCGCCTACTACCTGCTGAAATGCCCGTCAATCACTCTTACTACGGTAGTAAGAGTGATTGACGGGCAATAGACAAATAAAACGTAATGAATGCTGAAAAGATTGGCGGATGTTTTTTTAAGCCCATTGCTTTCACAGCTGATGTAATGACATTAAAGCTTCTGAATAACCATACTTTATGGGGTAGTGATTCCAACTTCATAGAATATTGCAAAAATTGTTGAAAGAAACAATTCTATATTGCCTTTAAGTTGAAAAAAATACGTCAGCATTACCTTAAAATATGCAAAATATGCTTGGAAAAAGTGGCAGCTCAGGCGACGAGACTCTGGTTCATTTGGCTAAAGTGCAGCCTCAGTCCGAGAGATCACCTCCACTCACCAAGCCGGCAGGCCACCACTGAGCCGAGTTCCACATCAGACCGTGTCTAGGGGACTATCCGGTGTGAATGCACCCTAAATACTTTCAGAAATGCAGCTCATCAGCTGTTAACTTGCTTGCTAACAAGATAACTTGGCTGTTTTCGATTGTTTATGAAACAAGTCAAGCAAAGGTCGCAAAGGCGTGGCTTTGGGGGGAGTCTGAAGAAAAGGGCTTGGATTTTTTAAATGTGTGATTGTTGTTTTGTTTTCGTTTTTTAATTGTAGCTTGCTCAAACCGTTTTTCCAGGATCTCAAACCTTAGCTTTAACAGTGTGATGTTTAGATCAAGTGTAAGTGAGACATCAGCAAGACTGAAATCAATAAGATAAAGAACCGTCTTATCAGAGAGTTTCCTGACTTCCCCCCCCAGCCACATAATGAGGAAAATGTTACACTGTGACATTTGCTGTGTCCTAATGGTGCTTGATATTACCTCATCCACTCCATCAGGGCACTGGCTCCACAGCACACATCTCAGGGATGCAGAGACTTTGACAATATGAAAGCATTTGATTCCCTGAGATTTCAAATGGGATTTATCTCAGCTTTTCCCTAAGTTAGCCAGCTGAACGTCTCCGTCACAGCTCCACAAACAGCTTGTACACCACATTCTCAGTGCTGAAGCCAAGTTGTTGTGAAGCAGCACGCAGACCTCCTGACATACATCATACAAATGTGGAAAACTTTCATGAACATTTCTGTTTTCTAATTTTTTTTTCTTTTTGCCAAATGATGGTGGGAAATGCCAGCTAGCTTGGCAGCAAAGCTGACATGAAGCGATGGAAGCCTACTATTTTCGTTTCGTGGAAACCTATATGTTTGCTTCGGTTTGATTCGTTGGTGAAGGAGAGGGGAACACAGTGTAGGATGTGGCAGATGATTTATTACAAATCCAAAGCTCTGAGTAGGAGGAATTTGCTGTGCCAAGTTTTTGTGGAGAGTTGAGCTCTTTCATGTTGCCTGGTTTAATGCTGCCTTCAAGTCATCCTTGTAAGCCTCTAGTCAAGACATCTGAAGTGGCGAGACGTGTCACGCATGCAAGTGCGCTGAGGTGGAAGGACAGCTTCTCAAGCAACATTAGTTAACTGTCACCTGAAAGTTAGAAGGGCAACCAAAAATGTGTGAAGTGAATGTTAATGAGGGAATATTTAGAAAATCCATAAAGCAAATCCAAAACCATGAAGAGTACGACACATTTTCATGAGACATTGTTGCATTTCTTTGTTTTTTCAACAGAATATTCCTTTAAAGGCTTTTTTTCCCCCTTTTTTCTGAGCTATAAAAGCATTTTCATAAGGGTTACAAAACAGGGTTTGAATGCTGAATGAAAAGAAAACAGTGAATTTACACAAAAAGGACAATTTGATCTTTGAAATTGCGGCAGTATGTAATAAATATTCATGAATTTTGTGTGTTTCTTAGCAGTTTCAGGGACAGGTTCAGGACATGACCTTGTAAGCATTTGATTTATCTGATGCTGGTTCATTTAAATCTGGTTTGAGAGGACGTTTTCAACAAAGCATCACTGTGAAAGGAAAGCTGGTACTTTTGCATCCAGAGGAAATGGAGAAAAACTTCTGAGTGTGGAGGAGCACAAACACAAAAACTCGAAGGATGGTGGGTTGAGCTTTGTTGTAAGAGATGAAATCTTTGATTGTTTTAGAGGAAGTCCCTCTTCTCAAACTAACCATCCCTGCAGGATTCCTCAGTTTATTTAAAGCTGCACCTCTGTGGCAGCTGTTGGTTGAGCACAAACTTTCCAGTCACTCAGGGATTATGCACCGTGCGGTGAAACTCCGGGCTCCAGAGGAAGAAAGAGTATATAGCAGAAACAAACAAACAGGAATATGTAAGTGTGTGGTGGAGAGGGACTTCATTAAAGTTACAATGTGCCATGTTCAAAACTTTCATACAGCAGCAGTTATTTACCATGAGGAGACATAGAGGCTTCATGATGAAATACCAAATAAAATGTGCCAAACTTATAGGTATAATTACACAAAATCAATCAAGATATTTCATGTACCAAGAAGTTTGAATCTCTTAAAATATGTCTGTTGCATGAGTTTCTTTTAGCTTTGTAAATTAAAATAGCTTTTCTAACCTCTATTCTTTGTAAAATTCTCCTGAAGGAAAGGTGGGTATCATTATCTTTTCATCCCAATAGTTATACCTATTGTTTCTTATACGTTGTGTGTGAATGTCTGCCCCCATTATGGAGAAGATTGTGGCGTGCTGGTCTCTACGAAGTGAATGCATGAATTAGAGTCTATAAATCACATGCTTTTACACAGAAGTTATAAATCTAAACCAGGAAGTAATTGACATTTCTTATATCTACTAATGCACCATCAGTGCAAAACTGCAGCAGCTGTTCTGAAAACAAACATCTGGGATATTGCCCACACAGGTAGTTGTTATTAATGTTAACCTAAACACAAAAACGGGAACAGAGCGACAGAAGTCCAAAGTTTATGGAGCTGATGCACAGCAGAAGAATTACATCATGAGTTCCCAAAGGTATAACCGTCCTGCAGCTGTTACATGCTGCTGTGTGCTTCAACTACGTGGGTCAGTTTAACACAAATGGTCACAAGATTGTGGCTGAAAGAGGGATTTGTTGTCTACGAGCTGCTGATGGCATAATGCACGCAGGAAAAAGAAAAGGTAAATTACAGAAAAAGAAAACAATTTAGAGGAAATTACAAAGTTTTTATGAACTAAACACAAAAGAGCAAGAAAGGTTTAAATACTTAAAGAGAAAAAAGGTACGCATGTTAGGCTGTGACTCTTTGTGAATGTGATGGTTGTTTACATAAACAGTTGTTTGTCTTTCTGTGTCGGCCCTGTGATGGACTGGCGACCTGCTCAGGGTTATGTCGGTAGAAGCTGCCATAATTCGGCGAAACGCTGGACCGTCCGCCATTGCTTAGGGTTCATATCTGTACGTGTGCAATTAGAACAGATGAGAATTGGACTTTTTTCTTATCAAAGAAATCTGGAAGGACTGGCTCATTCCTTGGTTTAGGGAACAACAGTCGAAACTTTAATTGCAGTAATAAGTGAATGAGAAGTATGGGATGTTTTAGTAAGGTAGGCTGAAGTCCCCCCCACGTTCTGTGCAAACAACTGTTTTCAAACTGGCGCCCCTCCTCTAGGCTAACGGCCGCCTGTCTTCGCCTATTCAGCTTCAGCTTCCTTAGAGCTCGGAAGCGGGTAAGCAAACAATATTAACCCTGGTTTTCCAACGTGCACTATCTAAAGCTCTTACCTTTTCTTTGGTGTATCCGCTGTTTTTTTTCTCTCTTTTCTTTTTTTTTCCTTCGACAGTTCAAGTAACTGGTGTCTGCTCCAATCATGAGCTTATTCCCACACAGCGTCATGCCCTTAGCTCTGTCATTGGCTGAAGATTTAAACAAAAATCTCCACCCAGAAACACTCGATACAACAAAATAAAGAGGAATTAGGAGGGGGAGAGAGAGTTGCATTCAAACTCACCACTGCACACGAGTAGAGGCCCAAAGGCGCGATTTGAGACACATTTCACTTGCACAAGCCTAACGTTTATTTTTAGGGGGGAATTTTTGGACTCTACCTTTAAGGGTGCATAGTGTCGAAAGACTCAGTCCGTTTGGGGACGTGGCTCGGCTGAGGATGGTCTTCCGGACCGAGAATCCGTTCACGTTGCATCATAGCCAAACAGGCCAAACCTTTTGAATAATGTTCCCAATCTCCGGTGGCGCTGATTAGATTCACCGAGGCGAGGAGATGTACAACGAAGAAGAAGGTTCTCACAACCTCCGTTTCCTACACATGCACGCGCGACATTATTTTTGTGCGCACTCACAAAGAGCTGGGATTTGCTTTCATCAGACCAAATATCGATTCAAGCTTTAAAGCTTTTACTTCCTTGTCGCTCCACGTCTGACCACGAGCCATTTTTAAAAGTACTGCAGTCCCACACGTGTTTGTTGTGGTAGCGCTTACCCACAATGCCATGCTAAACCAAATAAGCAGAAATTCTGTCGTCCTCTTACTGTATTTGTTCCACTGGCATCGGACTGAGACCCACGTTTGTAGACGGATCAAGTCTATTTTGTTTGTTCTGGATCGGAGTCCGTTTGCACATTCACAACTCCCCCAAACAAAGCGAACTTTCCGAGCAAATGGACTCTGATTCGAATCAAAAAAGCTTTGTGAATACGGCCTAAATGACAACAAACTGGGACTAAAATGATGACAAACTGGATTCAAGTCTAATACCGATACTGCTGTTATTCATTAATCATTTTGTGGATGTGTGTGGTTTTTTTTTATAAATTTATTTTAAGTTTAAGTTTATTTATTTATATAGCCCTTTACAGTACCCATTGGACACACAAAGTGCTTTACAGCAGGGGTAAGAGAAAAAGAGACAATGTAATAACATCGATAAAAATGCAATGTTATTCATTAATATTTCTGGATGTGTGTGTGTGTTTTTTTTAAAAATCTATTTTGCATTTCAAATAAAATTTGATCATTATTTTTTCCTTCCATCACTTTACCATTGTACTTTTTATTAATAATCTTTGGTTAAGGACAGAGAACGTCACAGTTAGGCACTAAAATACACAATAAGTCTAATTTCGCAGCAGAAAGCTTCAAAGACCTTTTTGACATTGCCATGGCCGTGTGTCCACAGCCGACACAGCAAGCACCTGACCAAGCATCAGTACGTGACAAGACAGGAATGAGAACAGGTTGATCAAACAACTTTGCAACAGCCCACCGTGCTAGGCATCCCTGTCCCCAGACCATCAGTCAAACATAACCAAGGCTGAGGATGAGGGTCTGACTTATCGTGGTCCCATCCCCCTCAGTTGGACGAGGGTTAAAAGAGTACTTATTCTAAAATTATGTTCTCCCTCAGCCTTGGGGTAGGGTCAAGCTCCTTAAATTAGGGTGAATGTGTGCAGCTCATGTGTGTGATGGTGGTGGGGGATGAGGGAGTCCTTCGGAGACTCGATGAGTGAGTAAGCCATAAGAAACAAATGATTGCCAACCTCCAGGCCCTGTTGTAAAATGTCACCCTTCTGAGAAATGTGTGTGGTGTTGCCTGTAAAATGTGCCACCATGTGATGTTTTTGTGCTTTGGAGACGTTTACTTTTTTCTCTCTAAATTGAGGGATGTAGTTTTTATTTTGCTACATGGTGTCTGAAAAGTTGCACCAGCTTCGAAAGAAAAAGCTATTAATGTCTAACATTATCAAATCTTTTGGCTGTCACTTATGTCATCGTGTAACACATCGTCATGACGACTGCCAAGCAGCTCGTTTAACATGTCTTTAAACAGCCAGTTAGATTTAAAAGCTTCCTCAAAGCAGAGCCGTTGCCAAACCCCCATCTGCAAACACAAAAAGTCTCAGCAACATGCAAACCAGACGTGCTGATGGAGACTAAAACAGTCTTCTGACATCGTAGGAAATAAAAACCCAGTAGATCAGCATTTATTTGGAAAGATAGCATCTTTCTTCAGCAGTCTGTCTGTGTTGATGGTCGGCCCTCGCCTGCATGTTTGTGCACGTGAATCTCCTCCCTGAAGAGGATTAGGGCTACTGAAGAAAAAAAAATTCTGAGAAAAAGTCAGAATTCTGAGAAGAAAAAAAAAAGTCTTAACAGATCACTGCCTTTTTTCAGAAATAAAAAAAAAACTGTGCTGATTTTTTTTTTTTTTTATGCATGTTCTGGGGGGGGGAAATAATTCTGACTTGAATCTCAGACATCCAACTTTTTTTTCCTCAGAATTCTGACTTTTTCCTTAAAAAAGAAAAAAAAGGGAAAAAAAAATTCTGACTTTTCTTCTGAAATTGAAAAAAAAAAAAAATCAATTTTCTTGAATGTTCTTGAAATAAGTCAGAATTCTAATTTCTTTTTTTTTAATTGGGTGATTTTTTTTTCAATGTTTGGAAAACAAGTAGAATTTGACTTGAATGTCACACATCTGATTTTTTTGTTTAAGAATTTTGACTTTTAAAAAGAAAAAAAAAGGAAGAAAAAAAGAAATAAAGAAAAAAATGGACTTTCTGAAATTGAAAAAAACATGCCTTTTTTTACTGTTCTTGAAATTCTGGGATTAAAGTCAGAATTTCAGAAATTCACAGGAAAAATGGGCTCTTTTTTATTTATTTATTTTTTTTTAAATTGTAATGTTCTGGAAATAAGTAAGAATTCTGAAATTAAAGTCAGAATTTATTATTTTTCTTCAGTGGCACTAATCCTGTTCCGTTATGAACTAGAGTAGAACAGACAGAATTTGCCAATAGTTTAGTGAAATATAGCCTGGTGTACTGGCTCATCGGCAACAAGACTATACCACAACAAAGCAAGAACTTTGTTCTTAATTTCAGTGCTGCTATAAAAAAAAAAAAAAAAAAAGTTATTTATGCTCATTCGATACATGTCCACAAGCAGCTTTCTTGAACAGTTGGCCCGGTATTATAACATTTGTTGAGTCTTTGTCTGTGGCCCAGTGGCAGTGAACATTAGGCGGTGTCTACACTTTGTGTATATTATGGTTGTTTGTGTCCACTTCCATCATTCAAACAGCTCCAATGTCTGACCGATCACACAATAATCAGGTTCACGAGTTGCCCGAGAACCAGAGAGGAAAAATGCTTGCTTTTCGAGGATTACAAAAGGAGGCGGGGGAGGGGGGAGAGGGGGGGGGGCCCCCAAAAAAAAAAAGAGGCCAAAAATAAAATAAAAAAAAAGAAAAGCGATTCGAAGCTACCCCCCACCAATCAGCCCGCGGTGCGGGGGGGTGGGGGGTGGGGGGGGAAGAGATGAGAGTCGAGGCAGGGGTTGGGTGGGGGGCAAGGGGATCATAAAAAAGAAAAAGGGGAAGGGGGGGGAATAAAAAAGAGGAGAGAGAATGTAGGAATAATTAAAAAAGAGGGAGGAAAAAAAAAGGAAGGGAATTAAAGATAAGGTATATTCTTTTGTTTGTTAGATAAAAAAGAAAAAAAATAAAACAAGGGGAAGGAAAAAGAGGAAGAGGGGGGGGAAAGAGGAAGAAAGGAAAAAGAAGGGGGGGGGAAGAGAAAGAGGAAAAAAAATAGAATGAGGGGGAATGAAGGAAGGAGAAAAGGAAAGGAAAAAGAGATTAAGAAAATGGGAGAAGGGGGTGGGGAGGAGGATGAGGGGAGAGGAGAAAAAAAAAAAAGAAAAAAAGAAAGAAGATGAAAGTTACTATTAATCACGGAAAGGAGGGGAAAGAAAAAGAGGGAGAGAAGAAAGGGAAATTTTAAAGTAAATAAAAAAAAATAATTAAAAAATTTATTAATTCGGGGTAGGGGGAAAGAGAGAGGGGAGGAAAAAGAGAAAAAAAAAAAGAGGAAAAAAAAAAAAAAAAATAAAAAAAAAAAAAAATAGAAAAAAAAAAAAAAAAAAAAGGAAAAAGATAAAATAAAAAAAAAAAAAAAAAAAAGAAAAAAAATAAAAATAAAAATGAAAAAAAAAAAAAAAAAAAGAATATCAGGGGGGGTAGTGGGAGGAAAAACTAAAATTAATTTCAGGAGGGGGGGGAGAAAAAAAGGACGTATGAAACTGACAAAAACTGTCAATTGTGACACTTTCTTTGGGCCTCTACACACGGTGCAACAGCACACATACTGTAGCGGTGTGAAATTACTTTTAGTCCCCTCAAAGAGCCATTTTTTCTTTCTTCAACATTTCAGAAAAAGTTTGAAATTTCAAAATACACAGCCAGCTTCCTGCAGCTCCGTCAGCGTTGGGTCTCTCAGCAGCCTCCATGACCGGTTTTAATCTCATCCTCTCTTTATTTCTCAGGGATCGTCCAGGTCTTTACAATGTCACGGTTGTCCCATAGTCCCTTCACTGTTTGATGACTGTCTTCGCTGTGTTCTATGGTATGTCCACTGCTGGAGATTCTTTCCTCCTCTTATCCAGACTGATACCTTCCAACAATGAGGTCCCTTTGATGCTTTTAAGCTCTCTGGGAACCATGGCTTTTGCTGTCGCAGGCAACTGAGTAAATGTCAGGAAAATCCTGAGCTGAACTTGATTTGGAGGAAATCAGAGTTTCTTTAATTGCTGACAGGTGTGTATCCAAGAAAACTGAATGCTGTGATTTATATCAAAAGGAGCTTTAACTAGGTATGATCTTAAAGATGTGAACACTTACGTTACTGGGTTATTATGTATATTTTTTACATTTCTCTTTAGATTTTTCCCTGATTTCTTCAGCAGGTTTCTTTACTGAACTGTGCAGATAGGTCACAGTAAAGGTGTTGGAACATTTTAGATTATTTATTGTTGAACTATTCTTTTAACATCACAAAAGCCTGGCATTTTGACAGGGGCTGAAAACTTTGCAGGGGATCCAGGCCATACATCAGTTGATATTTAACACAAACATACTCTGAAAAACAAGTTTCTGTCCACAAAGTTTCCAGTTAGATTCTCAATCCCAGCAGAATGCATAGAAAGTTACTATATACCCTTTATTTTCACAAGTAAAACTATCCTCTCTGTATCAAATATGCTTGTATTCACATAGTAAGATTTGAGAATGATATTTATTCCAATATTAGGGGGAAAAAAAAGCAATCATGACTCGTATTTCCTCTCGTGAGGCTTGTCGAGGAGACTCTTCCCAGGATCTCATGATACGTTGTATGAATGAACAACTTGGTTGTTTCAAATAGATGACTTGTTGGTACTGCAAACAGAAGAAAGGTTAAAATATTCCGAATAAAGGGGACAGAAGCTGTCTCGGCTGTGTTTCATTCCCATTTTGACATGTGAAAGGATCCATTTTCCAAACAGGTTTAATGTTTATAAAGCAGCTCTTCTTTGCACCTGGAACTTTGATCACTTTCTAATTTTCATCTTTTGAGGATTCTGTTTGTTTCTTAGGTTAGATGTTGTGTAGTTTTCTTTTGATTTGTGATAACATGTGGTTCAAGATTTCCTGAAGCTCCAACAAAATCTTTCTGCAAGATTGTGGCTCAGCCTTTGGTTTTCTACGAAGGTGCAAGTGCAAAAAAAATGTGTTTTCATCACAAAGAAACTGGCACCAGCCCCTGTTGTCCCTTTCTCTGCTCACATTTAGTCAGTCAAAGCTCAGACGTGTTGAGGGAATGCATAACCTTTTACGAATCTAAATTACTCTTCTTTCTTTTCTAATTGAGCTACAATTGTTGAGAATATAAAAGGTTTAGAGTACCTGCTGCAAAACATTTGATACAGGCCATCATGACACCCCATTTGCCTGTGCACAGACGTCTTGTAATTGAAATCTCAAGTCCTGCTGACTACCATTAAGTATGTTTCATTCTCAACTAAGAAATTCTGGTGAGTTTTTTTAAAGCTATGTTTGACACTCATGTCAGAGGTACCCCAGGCCAACCTCTTAAGGCTTTGCAGTTCAATGTCCGGCGTTTCATTTTCTGTGCAACCTGCAGAATCTTATATTTGACCTGAAACACCTCCAGCAGTTACCAGCAGACAGCTGCCTCCCACTGGAAATCCATTAAAAACACCCACCCACTGACTCAGTCTCTTTTTACAGCAGCCAATTATTTTTGCTTCATTTCACCTTTCCCATTTCCTTTGATAAAAGTTTATTTCACTTTGTCAGTTGTTCAATCAGTTTGCAACACTTTCTCTCGTCTACCCAAGCAAACTTTAAATTGTGAAAGATTCTGATTCTGATCAAGCAAATGTTTACTTGCAGTACAGAGCCAAAACTAAAGCTGAGATAATGTACTAGGCTGCTTACACTGTGTGCACTGGAAAAAGGCCACTCTTGAAATTAGTCTTAAAAAAAGGGGGGGGGGGGGGGGGGGGGTGTAATAAGCAAAAAATCTGCCATGGGAACAAGTGAATTTCAAGATAATCTTGAAATTAGCTGGAAAAACTCATTCCTAGCTAACTTGAACTCGTATTGTGAAGTTTTGTGTCTCATAAGTTTGTTTCATCTGAGATATGACTCAAGACAAGTTTGTCTTAAGACTGTTTCAGTTAACAAGAAATTTAAGATGCATCGTTTGAAAACAAGTTCCTATATACTGAAATGTTTCTCTTTAGGTGATTATGTCTGAGTGTATTGAGCTATTTTGACGATAAACTAAATATACTTGGTAAGATTGAGTTTTTGCAGTGTGGCGCTCAAAAAGTAGCTAATAAAGATCTCACTGATGCCAGAAAGTCAGACTGAGGCAGAGGGTTTCCTCTTTGCTCGTTTTGTTTTTCATTAATAAACCACAAACACTCACCAGCCACTTTATTAGGTACACCTGTTCAGCTGCTTATTAACGCAAATTTCTAATCAGCCAATCACATGGCAGCAACTCAATGCATTTAAGCATGTAGACATGGTCAAGACGATCTGCTGCAGTGATTTCAGTGATTTTGAATGTGGCATAGTTGTTGGTCTGAGTGTTTCAGAAACTGCTGATCTACTGGGATTTTCATGCACAACAGTCTCTGGGGTTTACAGAGAATGGTCCAAAAAAGAGAAAGTGAGCAGCAGTTCTGTAGGTGCAAATGCTTTGTTGATGCCAGAGGTCAGAGGAGAATGACCAAACTGGTTTGAGCTGATAGAAAGGCAACAGTAATTCAAATAACCACTTGTTCCAACCGAAGAATGCAGAAGAGCATCTCTGAATGCACAACACATCCAACCTGGAAGCAGATGGGCTACAGCAGCAGAAGACCACACCGGGTGCCACTCCTGTCAGCTAAGAACGGGAAACTGAGGCTACAATTCACACAGACTCACCAAAACTGGAGAATAGAAGATGAAAAAACCATTGCTGGTGTGATGAGTCTTGATTTCTGCAGGGACATTCAGATGGTAGGCTCAGAATTTAGCGTCAACAACATGAAAGCAACATCAGACATGAAAGCATCCTGCCTTGTATCAACGGTTCAGGTCGGTGGTGGTGGTGTAATGGTATGGGGGATATTTTCTTGGCACACTTTGGGCCCCTTGGTACCAATTGAGCATCGTGTCAATGCCACAGCCTACCTGAGTATTGTTGCTGACCATGTCCATCCCATTATGACCCCAGAGTAGCATCCTCTGATGCTGCTACCAGCAGGATAACGCGCCATATCATAAAGTGCAAGTCATCTCAGACTGCTTTCTTGAACATGACGATGAGTTAATTGTACTCAAATGGTCTCCACAGTCACCAGAACTCAATCCAACAGAGCAGTTTTGGGATGTGGTGGAACGGGAGGTTCTCATCATGGATGTGCAGCCGACAAATCTACAGCAATTGCGTGATGATGTCAGGTCAATATGGAGCAAAATCTCTGAGTAATGTTTCCAGTACCTTATTGGTTCTATGCCACAAAGGATGAAGGCAGTTCAGAAGGCAAAACGGGTCCAAACCGGTACTAGCAAGGTGTACCTATTAAAGTGGCCAGTGAGTGTACATGTACAGAAATTATTTTGATATCAGGTTCATCTCACAGTGCACAAACATAGAACCAGAGAAAAGCAGTGTGATGCAACAAGCCAAAATTAAAAACACAAATAGTAGATTAGAAACTACATTACTGCTGTACATCAGTCTGAAAAAAACGGGGAAATAGATCTAAAAGAAGTGTGATGAATGTTTATAAAAGTTACAATAAATCTCAAATACTGTCTATAAAAACTTGATGTGGTCTCAAGGTTTGAGTAACGAAGCAAATCAAAGTTGCCATAGAAGACCTGGCAATTCATGATCGTCCTGGGGGACGTTAATCAGATCTTTTACTAAACCACCGAAATCCCCAGAACTTCTACTCTACAGTAAAGAAGAAATCCTGGGCATTTTATTTTTCTCAGTTATGAGGACTTGACTTAGCGTCATGAATTTTAAAACGAGGCTACTCGTCAATAAATATACACACAGCATTTTACTAACAGATGGATGAAAACCTGTGAGCCGACAAACTCTCAGCTTCAACTATACAATCATATAATCTGTTCATGTGTGTGGATTAATTTAGGATAAATAAATCTATTGGGATTTCTCAAAGGCAAAGACAGATGTCTACATATACAGAACTGAATCTCTAATTTGATACATCTTATTTGAGCAAAAGGAGCAGTTTAAATATGAAGGCAAGCAAAATTTGTGGAAATATTTAGTGCAACAACAAAATACATAAAAATCAATCAAAATCTGGTGGATGCACATGGAGATGACATCAAATCAGTTTCATTTCATTTAAAATGCTGCAGCCAACCAAATTTTCACATGAATTCTCAGATGTACCACTTCACCTGTTTTCTTATCATCCCGTTAAATCGCTGAAACTGTAAAAACAGAGATCTTTGCTTCTGCACACATAAGACCCAAACTGTCTTTATATCAAAATCATGGTTGTCAAAACCTCACCACGTGGCAAAGTTTCTGCAGAAATCCAGTTTTCACTGGGATGTTTATCCCCGTTTCTGCTTGATTAAGGTCTTCTCCACCATCACCGGGTTTTTTATATTGACAGAGTGTCAACGGGGTCTTAAAAAGTATTAAAGTTGATTAGTTTATTGATTAAATTAATGCCCTGAAAAAGTATCAAAAAGTTTTAACTGCAACTTCAGGAGGTGTCAAAATTTGCTGGCATTCAAACTTTTTCCAAATAGTTTGGAAAAAATATCCATGAATGTGTTTATTTTTCTCATTCTGACAAATCAAACAATTACGTTTTTTTGCTTTTTTTATAAAGTGCTTTACAATTACAGTGGTTAAGGCGCTGTACATGAAATGAAAAATATAAAATTTAAAACATATGAAAAAAAACACAAATAAAACAGCAGGTAAGAAAATCTCACAATGTGATGCGTACCTCAGGCATTAAAGGCCAATTTAAACAGATGGCATTTCAGCCTGGACTTAAAGGGACTTCAAGCAGGATTTAGATGAGACTCGCGAGTGCTGCCGCTGGCGCTGTGGGTAACTGCAGCCACCAGCCAAGCCGGCACGGGAGCGCGCACAAACGGATTCTATAACGTTGTTTACAGTACACTGATCAAGTCTTTTTCTTCCTAGTTCCACTTTTTAGTGTCTTTCAGTTGATCTGGATCATTTGCCAACGGCAGAAGAATCCATAACTATCCCTTGCAGTGTTTGGATTCACTGTGACCGTCTCCTTCCTGTTTCAAAACTGTGGGGGACACGTATGCAGCATCAATTGGCATCGCATCCGCAGGACAGCGTGGGAAATTCGGCCACCAAATCGCAGCACATTATGCAGCACACAGCCTGTTAAAGGCAACGGAGAGAGACGTGGGTGGGCTCGTTCTTTTTGTTTTTTAATGGTTCATCACTCATTAGCATTCAAAAACTGGATATGCATGTTTATTCTTTCACAATTCCCCAACAGGGGAAAAACAACACAAACTTAAGCCTATCCTCTTGGAGGTTTAAAGTGCCCCTGGCATGAAATTTGTATTTTTTTGAGGTTTTTTATCATATGTTTTAGTTTCCCCAGCCTGCCTATGCCCCCTAAGGGATTAAATTATACATTAGCTTTTCCTTTTTCCTTGGGTGTGTCTGCCTACATAGCGAAATAAGCATTTACAAATTGGCTGTTTGGCAGTTCGGCATATTACGCCGAGTTCGGGATATGACGTTGACTTCCAGCCAATCACCTCCCTCCCTGAACTACACTCTCCCCTCCCTACACCAACAATAACAAACCGACAGCATGGAGTCCAGTTTGCATCGGAACTGCTCTGTGACTGGGTGTTTAAAACACAACCATCTTTTTTCCCTCCCCAATTCCGAGCTACGGAAGAGTGACATATTATTATATCATATATTATTGCGACAGGTGACATGACTGAATATAACAGACCTTATCTTTAAATCTATAGCCTTGTACCGTTACTGCTTGGTTTCACTACATTGCCACCGACATACAGCTTTAGTCCTGACGTTTTTTGGAGTGGAGCGGAGCTGCGGGAGAGAGAGCAAAAAGGCGAAAGCAGCAGCGTGTTGGAAAGAGTGAGAGACAGATCGTGACTTTTAGAATAAAAAACTAAACGCCCAGAGGCCTTTACAGTGCAGACGAAGTTCTGCACTGATCTTTGCTGATCAGGATTAGAAGGGGACGATCAGGCCTCGTCAGAGACGAGTGACTGACGTCGCAGCGCACCGCCGCGCTCGCCCTCCACAAACGGTCAGAAAGCACACTGATGACGGTGAAAGTTTTCTCCGCCGCTGTGATGGAAGAAAGAAATAAGAGACGCGTGGGCAGAAGACGGGATAATCAAAATAGGGGAGTAATTGATGATGACTGGGAGTGTTTGAGAGTTGAGGAAGTTATCCTTGAATGGATCAAAGACACTGACGAGCCTGTGGGATATCGCGGACAGGAGGATCTCACAGATGCTCGTGCACGTGACTTCCTGTCTCTGATTTCGGATGAAAATTTCTGGAACCTTATCACAAATGAAATCCACTATCCGGATCAGATTCTGGATCGAATTGAAACGCCGTTACAGTAGCCGGTAACTGAGCCATTGCTGTGGTGGTGAAGCTAGAGATGTAATGAGGATGGATGGATGATCATATTTTTTACTAGGCCTGTAATTAGCAAACTGATTAATGTGCAAAACCATATAATTACTATATAAAACCATATAAATAGGCCTTTACCTGATTACATTGGATAAATAATATAGGAATTTGGAGAAGAGAGGGGAAAGGCGACGGCAGCCCCCCCGCCCACAGAAACTCGTCATTGTACCCATCTGCTAAGAGTAGTGCTACTTAGTGGCGCCTGCTATTCTATTAGGAGGCTGAGTTACAACGAAGGATCCTTTTATACAGTATTAAGGTACTTAGAGTGGGACTATAAAGGGACCAAAAGTCGCTGGGAATTTCATGCCAGTTCCACTTTAACTTATTCTTTCCCGCTTTATTCTTTTCCAACTTATCTGAATTTTGTTGTGTGGTTGTGCTCCATAGATTTAATTGCAGACTATGACTGTTAAGTTAAAGATGTTTAGCTGGTAACAGCTTGAAGTTGCAATAAGGGCTTCACGTTTTTTTTAGAAGGTCTTTAAAAAGTCTGAAAAAGGTATGGAAATCAACTTCAGGATTCCTGCATACACCCTGACTGATATAGAAACTGACATTAGAACCTGGAAGTTAACTGAACTTTGCACTGACCTTTAGTGGATGTTTTTCATGTCAATGTAAAGAATGCGTAGCAGTATGATGTGGGTGCACTTTACAACATTGGCCACAGATGGATCTACTACTGGACATAAAGGGAGCGTAAAAGTGAGGAAAGTGCAGGGAAGTTCATCATGGGTTGTCCACCAATAGTCTAAGTTTAAGCATGGAGCGGCATAAAGGGTCAAGGATAACTCAAGCCAATCCCATCTAAGCTTTGTAAAAAGGAAAGCATAATCTTTAAAGGTGTCTGCTTCCTGAATGCAAAGGCTGGGTCCACAGAGAGGGGTTTTCTAACTGAGGGTTCTGCCTCCTGTTCTACTTTAAGAAAGTCTAGAAATCATAAGTAGTTAGAGAGCTGGTGCTGATCACTAAGGGCTTCATATGAGAGAAGAATAGGCCTATTAGCCTGTATTCTATTGTAAATTTAACAGAGTCAATGATGAGAAGCTGAAATTGGAGCAATATGATTTCTCCAGCTAATTCTCACCAGAACCCGCACTCTAGTAAGATTATTTCTCCTCTTGATCATCTTTTTCTTTGTTGTCGGAATCCTCAGTTCAGTTTAATAATGTATCATAAACACACAGTAATTTTGATGCTTTCAAATTTGCGGTGCACAGCCAGATTTGATTCTTAGGTTTATTTTGGAGAAGTTTTCATATTTCAGGAAACAGATGTCTGAATGAGACAGAAAAGATTTTACTGAGTTGAAGCAAGAAGACAAGCTTTTAGCTTTTAGGGGATGAAGTGGACAAGAACCAGACAGTAGAACTGAAAGCAGACGGGTCAAAGCTGGAACCTGAGCAGGAACTATGGGGGAAAAAAAAAAAGAGGATAAAAAAAAAAAGGGGGGGAAGGAACGGAGGAGGGGAGGGGAAAGGGGGGGGGGGGGGGAAGAAACGGGAAGAGAGGAAAGGATAAAGAAGGGGGAAGTTCTCTCCTTAGGACGTCTTTGATTCTTTGTTTTGAATCTGTGACCCAGTTGGTTCATGTCACCAACTAACTAATGAAATACTTGCTTAATTCTGGGTGTCATATAGATTAAACAAGGTGTTGGAAACATTCCTCACAGATGTTGCTGCTCATTGACATGATACCATCACACATCCATGAGAACCTCCCGTTCCTCCACATCCCAAAGCTGCTCTGTTGGACTGAGATCTGGTGACTGCGGAGGCCGTTGGAGTCCAGTGAACTCGTCAAGTTCCAGAAAGCAGCTGGAGATGATGTGAGCTTTGTGACATGGAGCATCATCCTGCTGGAAGCAGCATCAGAAGATGCTCCACGGTGGTTATACAGGGATGGACATGATCGACAACAATACTCAGGTAGGCTGTGGTGGTTAAACCGCCATGTTAGTACTAAGTGGTAAAGAAAATCTCCCCCCACACCAGAAGCAGCCTGAAGCCTTGATCCAAGGCAGGATGGATCCATGCTTTCATGATGTTTCCAGAAAATTCTGAGCCCAGCAACATTTCTCCGTCTTCTATTGTCCAGCCTCAGTTTCCTGTTCTTAGCTGACAGGAGTGGTACCCAGTCTGACCCTCTGCTGCATTCTGGTCCAGACAACTGCTGCTCACTGGATATTTTCTCTTCCTCGGATCATTCTCTGGAAACCCTAGAGTTGGTTGTGTGTGAAAATCCCAGTAAATACTCAGATCAACAACCATGCCACATTCAAAACTACTTAAACCCCCTTTCTTCCTCATTATGATGCTTAAAACTTCAAATCGTCTTCACCATGTTTATATGACGAGTTGCTGCCATGTGATTCGCTGGTTAGATAAGTCTTCACAGGCAAATAAATGGGGTAGATCTAATGAAGTGATGACTATTTATTCTTTATATTAGTGTAAGAAAATGAATGCATGTTTAATGGGATTTTATAATAAAAAAAATACTGAAGAAACATTGAAAAAATGTTTATTTTCTTCTGGGTCTCAGGAAGTTAAACCTACAATGTAATGACCAGAAGAATGAAAACTGGCCAAAAAACACTTTACAGTTAAGGTCATTTACTGTACAAACAGCTTGACTATCTATAATTATATATTTTTTAATTGAACTTTTCTTGCCAGATCTCCATTGTGTGGGTGTTCTGGGAATAATTTCTGCAGTTCTTGAGGCGCCTTTGGACAAAAATGATTCCATGTGGATTTCCACACCTTTAATTTGATCCAGACTAACATAACTGGTGTGAAACATTCCCCAGCCCATGGACCATTAACCTCCCCCCAAAAAAGAGGTGGCATTAGTTCACATAAATTAAAATGTGGTTTCATTTTGTTTCCATCATGAAAATATTTTTGCATCTGGACCAGTCACATGAAGATACTGTAGGTTTACAGGTTGGTAGCAAAAAACCTGAACCTAGGTGTGAACCAGGGTGTCAGAATCACCATCCTATATCACTTTTTTTTTAAAAAAGCCAAAATATTAAGGCCCCAAAAGCTTAAACACTTCAAAATAGCACAGTATGGTACAGTCCAAAGTGGCTTTATCCTGTTTATTCAGGTCATTTTTATTCATTTTTAATGGAGAACTGAACTCATACAACATTTTTTTAAAAATTGTCACGTCTCTAATTGATGTACTGAAAGGTATGACACAAAAGCAAATGTGTTGAAGTCGAAAAAAACAAGATCAAAGAAGGTTGTTTCTACACAGCGGCAGGTAGCACGCAGTTAAAGCATATGGAGGAGGTTTTCAAGGCAGGGTCAAAATCAGGTTGAGGACAGAAAACCTGGAATGCAACGGCGCAAAGCTCAAAGACAATCTGCCAAGTAATGTGTGATCAACCACTGCTGCATACGGAGGGGCTCTGTAACAGAGTGGAAGCAGGTGGGGGTGGGAAAGATCACGATATGCTGCTGGAGAGGTGGTGGGGCAGGTGGTTTAAAAAAAACTTGAACAGTCAGAAAACAAAAACTTTGTAAGCATTAATTGACCCTGCAAAACTCTCTAAAGGGGTACCATGTAACTTTTGGCCACTCGGTAACTTTACACATGCCACACAACTGTCGAAAAATCAAACAAAAAGTCTCTATCCGTGTTTTGGATTCGTGTTTGCAGACCACTTTGATCAGCTGATATCGAAGTCATCGAGCCATAAAGCAAAGCGCTCCAGGTCACATGACCCAATAAGAGACAGATCTGCTTCTGCAAAGTTACAAAGTCTGGTTTGTGAGGAAGGCAGACCCCCCTTAGAGCACTGACATGCGTAAAGTGCTACATATTGACTGCAGAAATTATTACTTACATTAGGGAAATTTTACGCGGTATCCCTTTAAACAACATAAAACACAGCAGAATGTTTCCACCACTGGTTCGACTGAGAAGTACGTAAAAACCAGCTCAAGCTGAGACTTTCTGTCATTTCTGTAATCTGCACCATCTGAGGAAGCTGGGGAAACACAAACCTGAGACTGTCGTCAGTTAAAGAAACAAATGGGTGTAAAAATGTTCCTGTTGGATTTACTGGAGCTCACCTTATATTGTTGATGGAAAGCATCACTAATTTAGTAGATAACTGACTCAAGAAGCCAGTGGAGTGTAACACCAGTCACAGTTTCTAGATGACTGACTGCCACTCGCAAAGCCTGAACTTTCATTTTTCACCTCAAATGTTTAGAAAAGAACTCCCATCTGATACTTCCACCATTTACAACAAGCTGGCACATCGTTCACCAGCCGTTTTCAGTGAGGAGCTGATGTTTTTCTCCCAATCTGGTCCTGAGAGTTGTCTGACAGTTTATGTCTGACATTTTGGGCAGGTTTATCTAGACAGACACATTCAGAAGTGCTCCTACCGTTTTCATGGTAACCAAGGGGACAATTTCTGTGTGAACGCCTCTATAAAAGCAGGGGTTTGCTGTTCTGCAGCATTTACTCAATGACAAGGAGGAAGGACATCAGTGATGCGTTTAGGAAAGCAACTTTTGCTGTCCATCAGTCTGGGAATGGTTATAAAGACTCTTCCAAACTATTTGGACTTCATCATTCAGCAGCGACAAAGATTACTCACAAGTGGAAAGTATTTATAACAGCTGCAAATCTTCCCAGGAGTGGACATCAACAAGTTCAGCCCAAGGCCAGACACTGCAATACTCAGAGAAACTATCACCTACTTAACCTGCTAGAGATGGGGTTTATGGCTCTTTGAGGGGAGCCAAATTGTGAGGAGCCATTCCTTCTAAAAATAATAAAAAAAAAAACCCTCAAAAAACCAAGGTTATTATAGTTTTGAAATTTATCAGTTTTTATTTTTATTTCGTTTTTCAATTTCCTTTTTATTTCAGTTTAGTTTTAGTTAGTTCAACAAATGATTTAGTAGTTTTAGTTTAGATTTCTTTTGAGGAATTGACAAGATTCAGTTTCGTTTTTATTTAGTTTTAATCTTAGTGTGAATGTGACATGTAGTGTAAAGCGCTTTGTATGACTGGAAAAGCGCTATATAAGTACAGTCCATTTACCATTTGGAGAACTAACAAATGCAGCAATGTCAACTACATGAACTAGTTTATACTACTATGTCATCACTCCTTTGAAGGAATAGTTCACCCACTGTTTTTCCATACTGTTTTTCAGGTATTAAGAGAAAGCCTTGAAATGTAGATGTTGAAAAGGATGGAAGAATGTGTGACACAAAATATTGATTATCAAATCCTTTTATTTCAATTCCTGAACCACAATTATTCAAATTATTTCTGAATGTAAATCCAATATTTGTTTCAAAGTTCAACAGGCCCTTATCCAAACAGGCAACTATAAAAATCAGCCCACATACAGCTCTCACCACATATCTTCAGTGTAACCAGGAACTTTTCATGAGCATCTCTGTGAGAACCACAAATGAACGTTCAAAATTTGTTGGATTTTTCCCTTTAAGTCACAATAAACTGATGCTGCGTTCCATTTACCTCAGAACTGGGAAGTGGGAACTGGGAGGTTATGTCACACCGACCAATTTGCGTTCCAGCTCACTGGTCAGAAAACCAGTTAGCAGCCTAGCACAGCAATGTGTTTGCTAAGGCTATTGCTATTGGCCGTTGTTGGCAAAGCTGGCATTGTAGTTCACATATACACGACATGAAAAATGTGAATTACACTACAGCAGCTTCCCCCTACATCTGTATAAACCAATACTACGTGTATGACTGATTAATGCAACCAAATATTAGTAAGAAGTGTGAATAAATGTAACATTACAGCAGCTTCTAACACTGCTAACACTGGGCGCGGCCATCTTTAAATCTGAACTCGGAGCTGTGAGAATTTTCCAACTTTCCAGGTGGGAAATCAGACTTCGGGGGGCCATTCCTGTTGAAACTTCCCACAAACAAAGAAAGAAAGAAAAGGAGAGAATGCGTGAACTCGTCTGCCGCGCCTTTCGTAGTTTCACGAACGCACATCAGCGTGTTCGCAGGAGTTTAGAACTGTTTAGGCTATAAAAATATACGAAATGGCGTCATTTCAAGTAAATTCTGGATGCTACCCACTAAGGACACTTGGATTACATTGGACGAGCAGTATGGAGGAATATTGACAAGTTTTTGTGGACTTTTATGGACCTTTTTGGCTTGGGCACAATCGTACTCCAGTATATGAAAGTGGAAAACGAGAAGTCGTCCTGATCGCCGGCTGCATTTGACATATTAAAAAAGTGCTCCAGAGTCTTGCTCACCATGAGGGTAAGTGGAAAATAAAGTTACATCATTCTGTGGGTGTACTATTCCTTTAAGTAAAGCCAACTAGTTAGATTTTACGGTGAATAATAATGCTAGAAATAATACAGATGGTGTTGATAGACTCTCTAAACTTACAGCAATTACAATAGTGGAGTATTGCAGTATTAATAATAGAACTACTTAATTACATCCTAAACAATATACAATGCTATAATAGAGCTGTTAATAGTTGGAACAATCACAATTCTAACATCTGCGTAACCAGGCTACACACCTTTCTACGTGCATCCCCACATGTAGTCGAGGCAAAGAAACATTTAATTGTGATGACATTTCAGAAATGTTCTCAAAGCCATCACTGCGCCTCTGACCGAAATGTTCCAAGACAAACGTCTGTTGCAGCCCCATGCTCCTGCAGCGTTAACGTGCCTCCTCGCTCTCTGATGCAGGGCCATGTGAGAGAACATGCCTGTGGCCAGAGACCAGGGAAGTCAGATTGATTAAACAAGCTGCTGGCCTAATGCGATCATGTATCAGTCAGCCCACACGTTTAGCTCCATAATTCTCTCTCCGTGGCAGCATGCCTCCTCTCCAGCTTTGGCCTTTTGAAGTAGAGATCTCACAAATCCCCATGCCCACCAAGCCTTTCCCTCCCCATCACTACTGCTCTGTGTCGGTTGTCCATTCAACCTGCTCATCGCCTTCATCCCATGTGTCCCTGTGTCCATCTCAGCCTCCAGCTCTTTCACCTTTGATAACTCTCACCACCCTGTTCCTCTTGACCTCCAGCCTTCCTTTGGCCTTGATAAATCCCCTCATCCCATCTGTATGTCCTTCTCACACTGCTCCCCCCATCATTAGGAGTTTTACCCCGCTCCCTTCTCCTCTATTAGCCAGTTCTGAAGCAGAGTGTTTGCTAATGGCACTCTAAGGGAGCATGAGATAATACTTCTGGCTTTAATTAAAGACATTAAAGAGCTTGAAACAGAGCTCTCAGGATGTTATGTTCTTCTTTCATACCTCCCAAAATGCCTCTCTATTTCATATCTCCTCCTTTCACTTTCCTGCTTTCCAGCGGCTCATTTCATTCCAACACATTCCCCGACTTTTCCTCTTACAACCATCTTGTTTCAGTTGCTCCCTGTACTTCAATCCTCTACTCTCCAGTCATTTTGCTTTTATTAAATGTTTTTCCCCGTCTTTACCATTTTATCTCCCACTTTCCCCCCCAGAGCATGCTCCCCTCCTACCCCCCTCCCTTCTCTTCTAGGACCCAGGAACATACAACTATCATTGGTTAGCAGTAAATTGATGCTTTGCCTCTTGATTTCTATCAGGATTGTTGCCAGTTTGCGGTAATCTGATTGCCTCTGTGCTTCTCTTGCTGGCAGAAGGTGAGCACAGATAACTTAAATTCATACAAATAGCAAAGGTGGAAAAAGCTGGTCCAGAAAGTAAAAACCCTGCCATGTTTTTGGACCTGCCTGTACATTTAGAACAGGTGTTTTCACTTATGAGCTCGTCTACCTGCAGAGAAGCTGAGCTGATTAAATTCAGCTGGTTTATTGATTGGTTGGAGGAACTGCAGGACAGTTCTGAGGTAATTTGCAGTTATCAGGGCAGAGTTATTTTTGAACAAATAAAAGCTTTCAGCTAATCTAAAATGTTATGAACCTCCAACTTGAAAAAGAAAACCGACCCAGCCCCCACCCACCCCCGTTTCTATAGGTTTATGTAAATGCAGAGCTGATGCAACTTTACGATGTGTCCCGCTATGTGACGTCTCGAGAGATAACTGTCTACATGGACAGCAGACGTGATATCAGACAGAGAGACCATGACAAGATAAATAAAAAAAAAAAAAAACTTTGTTCACAAGTCTGAGGGTGAATTACAATTCTTGTCTTAACCCTCAATCTCAAAAATGCGCACTCCCACGAAGTGCAAGTGCTGTCCTGACCATTTAAGTTAGTTAACATTACAAAATGGTCATTTTTCTCAGTTCTAATGACGTTGTTTTATCAAGAGAACAGCCTGTATAACGTCCTGTGCCTATAATGGTAAAAGACGACCAGGCTAATGTCATCTCCCGTAGCCGCAGTTATCCAACAATAGTTCCGTTTCATTCCACTGCCAGAGTGGACATGTCTCCTTGCGCTCCGTGCAGGTCGAGTCCTAACGCCAACAAAGTCAATCAGGTGACGTGTAGGCCAGCTGACTGGCAGCCATCCAGGAATTCACAGAACCACAGTTGCCTACGTAACTTTTGTTATAGTTGGTGTTTACCTTTCAATAAGCCGTGGTATGCAGTGACAGCTGAATATGTCCATGGTGGCTGCGTTTGTGGCTTACGATTAAACAGGCAGGGTTAACAGTGCAAATAAATGTAAATAAAGTAAATTCTTCTTCTTCTGAATTGACAGACTGAACGCCGCTTTGGCGTAATGCTGCCCCCCACAGTTTGAAGACATATCTGCATTTAAGGGGTGTCCCATTTCTAAGTCACAAGAAAGCCCTTAACACTTGGTTTTAAGGGCTACTAAGACTGAGGGTTGAGCTTGAGGGTTAAGATAGGAATTGGAATTGGCCCTGAAACTGCGAGTCGAAATCAAGCCTGTGACGTCTCTGGAATGTGACTAGTGTGTGCTCCCTCAGTTTCTTGCACAAACTACGGCACAGCTGCCATTGTTCTGCCAAAAAGTGATTGTCTCCCAAAAACTAATTAAACAGTCACGGGAGCGGAGTAGAGTCTGGCTGTTGCGTTGAAACCAGAGGTGTGTTGTTCGCTACCAACGTTACTACACCACACCTATACTACGTGATAGCTATAGCTGACCTCTTATGCACCATTATCAAAGTACAAAAACTAGCACGTTTGGCAAGTTACCAGATGTTTTACAATGAACTCCGTGTCTGACTTCCTGTCTGGTCCAGTCTGAACTACAGGAATTTATGCAGTGTCGTTGTGTGCTCCGTCTAAAATAGAGCTGGTGCTGCAGCATGCTGGATATAATTCAAACCATTGACTACAACAGGCGCGATCCGGTGCACACAGCGCGCCACTGCGCTCACGGACCCGGTATAAAGCCGGGGTTAGATGTCTTCCTGCTCCAATACACCTGATCCAGATCGGTGAACTTCCTCATCAAGTTCTTTGTAGGTCTGTTAACGAGCCAGTCATTTTATTCAGGTGGGTGGAAGTCGGGTTACCTCCAAGACCTGCAGGGCAGTGGGTGCAGAGGACCGGAGTTAAGAAACACTGGGCTAACTGATTAATTAGAATTTGACCAGTCATGGTATGCCTTTTTTAATCTACCTGACCTTCATATAATAATCTACAGACTTAAAAAGACATTTGGGTTTATTCCAGACCCCTGAAAACATGGACCATAACGATTTATACATGTTTCTTAGTTAAAAATTAGAAAAATGATGTAAAATAAACACTTAACATGATCAATTCTATGCAATGAGTGAAAATCACATTTAGGTTTTCTCTTTACAAACTACTACTATAAGGATGATGTACTGTGTAACACGGGCTTATCACTGTGTTTTCAATTAGAACTTTCAATGAGCACATTTTCCTTCAAGGTTTCATTAATATGATGAATTTAAGCCATATACGTTTCTTCCCCCTGAATGGAGTAATTTGCATTTTAAACTTCTGCTTGTTCAGATTTCCTATGCGCTCAATAACATATTGCATAAAAGCCAAACGTTTGCGTTCAAGGAGCCTCTGTGGGCTTCCTTTATGTTCCTATTAATGTGAAAATCATACCTAAAAGCTTGTGCAGAATGAAGCAACTAGATTCAAGGATTTTGCTTTTAATATAATTACTTGTTGATTTTCCAGCTGGCATTAAAGAACAGCAAAAAATAATATAAAAAATCTAAAATGGTAAAATGACAGCCGAGTAATATTTTTTACTTTTTGCAAAAATGTTGATTTATTTATTGATTGATTTTATCCATTTTAACTTTCTGGATCTTTTTACATCCAACTTTCACAGCCCATCAAATGTATAAAATCCCACGTGAGAGGGGTCTGTGAGACTTGGTAAGATCAAAGTAAGATGAGCTACAGGCACATGGGGGTCATTATTCAGCCATTTCTAAAGGCTTTGCTGGCAAACCAAGCAGTGAAGTACTCAAATGTGTTAAGAATCTTAGGGGGAAAAAATTAAATGGAGACAGTTATGGAAAAATAAGTTCCTTATTGGAAAAAATAAATTAACGAATTTTGGTTAAACATTTTGGCAAAGTAATAAAAATGGAACATAATGAAGAACAGAACTGTTGTCGCCTTCCTCCACCTGAAGACTTCATAGACATCTGTTAGTAATTCCAGATAAAGAACTATTTCACCATATTTTCAGCATATTGTAGCGCTCATACCAGACATGGCCAATGTTTTCTTAATTTCCAAGTAGTCATTTAATTACTACCCAAAAAATTAGAATATCCTGGAAAAGTTTTTATTTCTGTAATTCAACTTAAAAGGTGCAATTTACATATTGTATAGATAAATAATATGCAAATCAATACATTTCAAGCTTTTATTTGTGTGAATGTTGCTGACTAGGACTTGCAGCAGTGGGCTGCTTCTTAAAGCGCCCGGGGAGTGGTTGGTGGGGGTTAAGGACCTTGCTCAGGGGTCCACAGTATTTTAGCTTTTTGAATTTGAGGTTTTCTTAAGCTGCAAGTCCTAATCAGCAACATCCAAACAAATAAAAGCTTGAAATATATTGATTTGCATATTTTTCATCTGTACAATATGTAAATTTCACCTTTTAAGTTGAATTATAGAAATAAATGAACTTTTTCTAGGTATTCTCATTTTTTGGGTAGTGCCTGTAGATGGAATAGTTTATGCAACTACAGTCGAATCCTGCCCGGGCTCTTCTTCATCCAGCCACACAACCATGTTATTATTGTTTTACGTTGCTTTATGTTACTGGCAATTACAGTAGCCTGTAAAAGGGATTTCAGATAGAAATGATCCATTTCTAAATCTTTATGAAATAATAAAAAGAATCCATTTTATATTGTAAATGTCAATAATGTGTGTCTTTTTAAAAAATACATTTTTTTAAAAGAAAAAATGCCCGTGTCGCGTCTTCCTTCACTCTTTTAACGCGTCTATCATACAGTAATAATTTAAGTTGGATCCCCCCCCCCCAGGAAAAACTCTATATAAAAAAACCGTATTTTCTTTATTTATTTGTTTTTTTTCCCCAATTAAAATTTTTTGATCTAAAAATTGGAAAACAAAAAAAGAAAAAAAGGGAGGGGGGGGCCCACACAGCTGTGCCACTGTCATGGAAGGATGCAAGTTCTGGTTACTTTTTTTAAAGTTTTAATTTCCAACCACAATTCAAAAGCAATATTTACTTTCATAAAAATATAATTTTGTAAATTTTTATTTATTATTAGTTTCTTTTGTTTTTTGTTATTTGAAATATGATTGTGAATTTAGCTTTTTCTTTAAGTGGAGGAATAATTTGGACGACGACTGTATGTATATGTATTAGAGAAAGAATCATATTTTTCATTGCTCCAAATGGTAAAAACCTAAAGCTAAACCTAACAATGTGGTTTATTCTTTTATCTTACTAAGCAATTTAAAGTTCTTAAATTAAAGCTCTGGTTTGGATGGGAGAGAGATCATCGCGTTAAAGCTGAAAATGCCATAAACTTTATTTCCCTCTGTTTTCTACAGTAAAACCTGGTTTTACAGATTGCTGTGGGACAGTACTATTTCATGTGATCATTCTTGCGGTTTATGTACACAAAAAGATGCGTCTCGCCTAAGAAAAAAAATCAATCAATAGATAACATCCAAACTCACGAGTTTTTCAGCATCTTTCATCAGTTCAACATCAGCTCAATGGCTCGAGGATCCAACCCTGAAAAGACTCATTACATTCAAAGCTGTTCTGGTTCCCACACTCTCCAAACAATAGCAGCATTTGATGAGACGTCTCACACATTTTGAAAAGTTGCCCGGGTCGTTTGCCAAAAACATGATCAAGGCCATCACTGTGAAATGATACAACAGCTTCTTCTTGTTTATTTAATTTGTCTTGGAGTCCAAAAGTAAACAACATCTGATGAAAATGAAACATTTTCGGAATCAGTTGTGGATGACGGTGCCGTCAGAGCAGCAGGCAGGAGGAGCGACGACTTACACGAAGCAATAATCCATGTTTAATGCACTTCTTCCAATTGGCCTGAATATTTACCACTTCAGTGTGTGTGTGTGTGTGTGTGTGTGTGTGTGTGTGTGTGTGTGTACTGAGCAAATAATGTGGCATAACAGAAATTAGTATACTTTTTAGCGTGTGTGTGTGCATGTATCCAGCAGAGCACCATCTTCAACACCCCTGGAGTTCCTGCATTTGTGTGCTGGTATTGAAAGCAAATGTGGGCATTCAATCATAAACCTCCACCTGTGTAACGCACACACATGCACGCTCCTCTTTGTCAGGAAAGTTGTGCACCTCAAGGCGTTGATTAGTCTGACTGGTGGTGCTTCCCTGCATCTTTATTTAGTCATTATTGAAGGCACATCTGCTCTCAATGAGCCGGCTCCCGCTTTATATCCCCGCCATCCACGACGCAAGCACGCACACCGACACACAGGCAGATGCACAAACACCTTTACGGACCAAAAACAAGCACAAATGCGCGTTCACACCCAGACAATCCCAAAAGCTAACTTGTATACATGCCAGCGTCTGCACAGACACACACACACAAACCTCAAGGAGAATCACAATGGGAGCGAGGCGCTTTCCGATCATCTCACATCAGCTCAACACCCCTCCATAAATAGAAAAACTGGCTCAGCACCGCAGGGAAGGAAACAACATTTGGAGAACAGATTAAAGTAGGGGGGGGGTTCTGTGGTGGAGGTGTAGACATCAGTGTTTGTGTGTGTGGTGTTTTATTGAGCTGTGTATCAATCTTATACGTTCATCACGAGAGCTTCCAGGGTCAAACACTGATGAAACATCAAGTCTTTTCTTTCCTGCAACACCGCACATATATTGTGTAGATCTGCAGATGCATGTCAGGATGTCAGACTGCATGTATGAGGGTTGTTTCCAGCGTGAGTGTGTGTGAGAGAGAGAGAATGGTGATGACTGAGTCACCCTCTGGCTTGCCAACCTTATCCCTGGCATCCCGATCCCCCTGCAGCACTGACAATGAGAAGTCCGCTTGATTCAATCAAACAGACGACACAAAGGGGGAAAAAAATGCAGAAAACAATTAACTTTGACAGAGAAAGGTGCAATGAGGTGGGAACAAGAGAGTTTATGTGGAATTGGAAAAGGGACCGAGGGAGGTGGCAAGAAGAGGAGACAAAGAAGTAAAGGAGAATGGCTGAAAGGCAAGATGAGAAAATATGAGCAGCGCTGATCTGAGCTGTCAGATATGCCTTCAATATTGTTGCGCAAACACTTAAAGGAAACAGATTTCTGAGGAAAAGTCAAAACATCATTTCAGCTATTTGCTAACAAACAGAAATCCAGTTCCTCAGAAGACCTGAAACTCAGCAAATGTTTTTTATGAGGGAAAAAAAATCCTTTAATCCTCTTTTTCATAAGCATCTGCACATAGAATGTGTGCTTGAAGAAACTTGGTTTGTTTAGCAAACATAACTGTTTTTCCTCACAGTGTCAAACAGTTTGCTCTCGTCAAACACAAACTTGTGAATCAGTGCCAGGTTTGTGTTGCAAATTTTACTTCAGTATAATTTGAGAGGGTTTTCTCCCAATACATAATAAAAGGTGCATGCGCATGTACAGTATGACTATTACAATTAGGCAAAGTGCAGCACAGAAGCCCAGAAAAAAATTAACATGGGAGACAACTGGAACCAGGATATGTGGAGAAAACCGAACCAGTGATGTGGAAACTGATCTGAAATGTATGAAATCAATAAGGCAGAAAATCACTGAAACGGTCAGTGCGGATGAAAAGAAAGATGGTGAACTTATGGTACAAAAGGGGCGAAGTAGCTTAAACCAGGTGAAAACTAAGGCAGGGAGCATTTCATAGCAAAACCACGATAATAACCTAAAAACTATGAGCTACAGAAATGTAAAGATTAATATCAGAGCTGGACATACTCTGACTTTATGACTTCATATTGTTCATGACTCAACTGCTGCACTGACTGTTTACTGGAAGTCATAATAAATAACTGCTCTCTTACTGCCTTATTTGAGCTATTGTGCAGAAGTGTGGGGCAACACGTATATGAGCAATAAAATGCCTTTGTTCTTATTGCAGAAAAGAGCCATCTGAATCATTCCCAAAGTTAAATTTGGAGAACATAAAAATAGTTTATCTATTAAATCAGGGTTATTGAAACTGAGACGTTACTAAGTGAAAGCCAAAAACAGTTTTACCAGAAAACCTGCAAAAGCTGTTTGTGTTTACTTCAGAAGATGAAAATCATAGAAGATTTGATTTTAGGCACCAGGCTGCTCGGACTACCTTGAAACAGATGTGTATTTTGGTTGTTGGTGTAAAAATATGGAATTTCCAACTACAAGATTTAAAAGGCTGTACAGATATTTATAGATTTAAAAATGTACAAATGCAGAAAAAATTGTCAACATGTACTTGAAACTGGAGTTTGCATGTTCTCCCAGTGTATGCGTGGGTTCTCTCCGGGTTCTCCGGTTTCCTCCACCATCCAAAGACATGATGTTAGGTTAATTGATCACTCTAAATTGTCCTTAGGAGTGAATGTGTGTGTGAATGGTTGTCTGTCTCTCTGTGTTGGCCCTGTGACAGACTGGCGACCTGTCCAGGGGTGTACCCCGCCCCTGATAATAGCTGGGAAAGACTCCAGCAACCCCCGCCCCCCTGAACTGGATAAGCGGTGCAGAAAATGACTGATGGTGACGACTTGAAACTTAAATTGGACATTAATTGTGTTGAGCTGTATGGGTCTTACTTGTATGGGTTATTTCTATTTTTGTCCATTTCTTTGTTTTTTTGTTTGTTTGTTTATTTGATTCTAATAAAGTGTTGACAGTGTAGGCTACTGAAAATCAGCTGTAGGTATGTGATGTCTGGCCATCTTCATTTTTAAATTTTATTTGGTTATATAGAGAGCAGCCAAATACAAGAATTGTTTTTTTTATTGCTGCTCCTTTCCAATCATGGAGGTGTTGATTTGAAAATGTAGAGTGCATTTGTGAACAAATTATGTTGTCCACTTTCATGAAAGGAACAAATAAATGAATAGATACTGATGATAATCATCATATTAACAGAATGGAATATCCTTCTGATAATGCACCCATGATTGTGATCAAAACTGATAAATCCACGTTGATGTTAAATTGGGATTTTTGTACATTTACAACAGAAACTTTGTATTTTAAGTTGAATTTGTTTTCTAGTGGAAGAAATTATTTCATAAGATATATTTTTCCAATTAGTCTACTGAGAATCATAAACAAAAGTATTACAACAGGGTGCAAAAGAAACAAATAGAAAGTATGATTTAAAGTTCAAACAAAAGAGAAAAAGAAAACAGATGAAAATTTAAGCTTAAAAGAAACTGTTACAGATCTGAACTCCTGAATAAAATCTATGTACTGTAAAGTCAGCTGAGAACAGGTGGGTCTTTAACCTGGATGTAAATAAACTGTTTGAGCTGATCTGAGACTTTCTGGGAGTTTGTTCCAGACATGTGGAGCATAGAAGCTGAACGCAGCTTCTCCATGTCTGGTTCTGACTCTGGGAACTAATAAAAGACCGGATCCAGATGACCTGAGGGGTCTGGTAGGTTCATACTGGTTCAGGAGTAGGGATCGACCGATACAGATGCTTTTTAAAGATATACTTTATTAATCCCAATTAGTGAGCCAATTAGGAAATTCGTCCTCTGCATTTGGGGGTAAGGACCCTGCTCAAGGGTCCACAGTGGTTCACCTGAGTGTCGTGTCGGGGACTCGAACCCTGGTCTACTGCGCCCCATCCAACGACGCTACGCACTCCCCCAAATTCAGGGCTGATACTGATATTTTCTCATTAGCTTCAACTGATGGACGATATTTGGGGCTAATACTGAAGGTCATTCCCAATTAATACATTGAAGGATACAATAAAAAAGGATTTTACAACTCTTAATAAACCAAACAAAACACTTCAACTAAATATATAACACTGCACTTGTAAACAAATATTAAATAGAAACATTCTATATGAAAAAAAGTCTGTAAATTATGCCGAGTGAGAGTATCGGCCAACACACCAGACGTATCGGTCGATGCCAGTAAAAAACACAAATATCGGCCTAAATTATTATTATTAGTCAGGAGATCCTAGACCATTCAGAGCTTTGTAGACCATCAACAGAACCTTAAAGTCTATTATACATATATTGTATCCTCTGATGGACCAGCAGGCAGTGTAAAGACCTCAGAACTGGACTGATGTGGTCCAGTTTTCTGTTGTGTCACTTATTGGTCTGAAGGATGGAAAATACTGAGCAATGCAGAAACCCGATGTGCCAGCAGAGAAGTAACTCATCGATCATCAGGAACCGTGATTTACTGAACGAAACATTAAAGACGACCTTAAACTAATGATTGAGTTAATAAAAGGTTTTACAGAGGTCATAAATCTGGTTAGAAGTTGGTATGACCCATCAGTTTTCATTTTGCACCCCATCTTTCTGCACCACCAAACCAAAATAAAGACAGTGTTGCATTCATATGAAAAAAATTAGCTTTATTGTATCATTTTGCTAATGTTTTATTCATCATTATTTTCTTTTTGAAAGCTGTTTATGAAAGCAGATGTCAAATTTGTTTGAATATTTCCAAGAAAAACATGTCTACTGTAAAAACAAAGGACCTGGACAATAAATGAACGTGATAAAAAAAAAAAAAAGGAAAAAGTTATCAATCTGGATCAAATTGAGATCAGGGTATAGGTAACTGTCAAAAAAATATCCATTTGAAGATCCATAACAATTTTCTAGCTAGGATATTTTGAATTTTTTTAAATTAAAAGACCTATTTGCCAAAGGAAAAAAAAAAAGTGTCACTCAGAATTCAAAGTTTTAGAGGTAAGCTCAGATTGGATCAATAGGACTAATTGTTGTTAAGGAGAAAATAATAGCAGGGAGACGTGCAGTAGAAGAAAGGAACATGCAGGTAATTGAGCATGTGCACACTGTGTTCATTCATGTGTTTAGTTTGCCCGCACTCAGTGAAAGATGTTATGAAGGAACCATCAATGCAACCTGCAAGTTAGTTTGACTGAGCAAATTATAGATTTAATCTTTTATTTCCAACAAATCTACATTAGTCAAAGTTTTATGTAAACAGCATTTCAAAAGGAGCATTAAAGAAAAACTGCAAAACAGCTTAATTGTGTCATCAAAGAAAGATGGCAGCAGCTCTCAAGAGAAACATTCACAATTACAAGTTTTCCAGTCTCACATGCAGAAACCCGTCTGAGCAGCGCTGGAGGACAGCCATCTTAAAATATAAATATTCCCACAGCTCGCAGACAGGGTTGGAGTAACATGACCACACACACTGAAAACTTAAAGAAACCAAGAGCCAGTGAAGAAACAGTCTGTTTGCTCTTTTAGAAGTTAAAGTTAAATTATAATACAAAGAGGCTATTAAGGCAGCGCTTCTGCCACCACAGCTCCTGCTCTTTTATCTCCCATCAGTTTTCTGCCTACTGACCAACAACAGAGGAATCTCCAAGATACAAAGAATCCTTATGGGATTTAGATGCCATTTGTCGTCTCATTAGGCTGCTTTTGTGCATCCGTCTCCAATCCAGAGCTTCGCTTCGGCACAAGTGAGAACAGCCTCTAATTTCCGACATTTCTGTGGTTTTTATTCCCTAATAAAAAGTTGTTACACAGACAGACCGGGAGACGTAAATGTGTCTTTTGATCATTATCAATAATCTATTACACCATTAGACTGACATTTTAAAAGAACTGTAGGAGTTTTTGTTTGCCTCCAGAAGGGGGCTCATCAGAGAATTTGTTTCATTAGGAGAAATTAGGAGGAATGGACTTTGATTTGTGTTTGCACTCCCGACCAGAAGATTGCCCTGAACTCAGTGTGGGCAGATGGCCGTCCTCCTGGAGTCTGGTTCTGCCCGAGGTGCGCTTCTCTGCAAACTGCTGCCAAATGTCTCCTCAAAGGGAATCACTAGTGTGTTTTGTTTCATGGGAGCGTCTTGATGGCACCATGTAAAAAGCCCTGAAATTGCTCATGCTGTCTTTTGGAGCTGAATCTTTTACTTTCTTTTGGTCTCCTTTAAATATGCATTTCTAATTTGTAAGTATGAAAATATAATTGGAAATGTGCAGCAAACTTTTAAAGAATAGGTTTGATATTTATTTATTTAATTACTCATGAGGATAAATTAAATAAAGAAAGAAATTCTATAAAAAAAAAATCAGTAAAAAGTCAGTTCTTTCATACACTAAAACCTTACTTTTAAAGCAAAGCCCTTTTTTCTTACTAACCTCGTGGTACTTTTATATTCTAAGATATGACATTTTAAATCTTAATAAACTGGGAAATGAGGATAAATTATGTTTCTGAATGCAAGATTTCAGCTGTTTAATAGTCTGTGGTTGTTCGATTCATGATGCTCCATCAAGCACGAGCATACTGTGAGAGGCCGTGCTGTTGGAAGTTGTCAAGAATGAGTTCAGATAAAAAAAACATGGACTTCCCAGGAAGAGACATCTTGATGGTGGCATGTCTCAAAATTCCAATATCAGCAGTTGCATCAGTGGTACCCTCACATATACTGTATGAAGTCACCGTTGCCATGGACACTGATGCTGCTCCACACCATCAGAGCTTTTCTCTCTAATTGTTGGCTCATAGAAGCAGAGGTCAGCTAAAACCTGGTTTCATCTGACCATAAAATTCATTTCCACTGTCTTTCAGTCCATCTGAGATGATCCAGAGAACTCCCCATTGTTTCTGCACAGGAGTCAAGGTCCTCCTCAGACTATGTGGCTGCATCAATCATGGCAGCATGACGGCATCTCCTGCAGTGCTACCTGGGAACTTTATCATGACCAGCAAACCGGGGCTTCCATCCTTGCCTTTAAACACAGATTTTCCTAGACGACATCCTGAATCTTATACCTCTTTACCACTGGCCAAACAACCCGTTTAAACCCGGCAACACTTAGCTTGCCCGCGTCAGCTCGCATCAAATGGAGCAAATTAAATCCCCTTCAAACCGCTCGGTTCTGATCGGCATGCACTGAACGCCAAACCTGGGTTGAGCTGTGAATTTATGTGATGGCGTTGGGCAGTATGTGCATATGTCACGATATTGTGCCAGTCACGTCTCATAATGTACCAAAGCAACTGCACGGATTTTCAGCCTTCTTAAGACGGACAAATGTGCAACAAGACAGAAGACAACGGCCAGACCATTGTTTACTTTCCTAATATCTGTCGCACAGATGACATCACCATGACATCACTGTGGCGTCACCAGACATGCAGCGGTGAAAAATAATTAATTAATAGAGTATCCTCTTTAAAGAGAAAGGGGAGGGGGGGTCCCCCCGGGCTCCGCCTGGGAACAAAAGGGGAGAGGGGGGGGGGGGAGGGGGGAGAGGGAGGGGAGGAGAAAAGAAAGAAAAGAGAGAAAAGAGGGAGGAAGGGAGAGAGGAAAAAAGGAGAAAAAGAGAAAAAAAGGGAGGGGAGGGGGGGTGGGAACAATAAGATAATAAAATAAGAAAAAAAAAAAGAAAAAAAAAAAATAAAAGAAAAAAAAAAAAAATAATGTAAAGGAGAGGTCGGGCCCAGGGTGAGGGAGGAATAAAAAAAGAGATTAAGAGGGGCCCGGGACAGAGGCCACACAGCTTGCTGGCAGGGACCAAACCCGGCTTTTTTTGCCAATGGAAAACAAGCCTAATGCTGATTGTAGAAAATTGAAAAGCCCAAGTGGACCAGTTTATTTCAGTGGGAAAGCGGCCAGAGGCTCTGAAGATACTGAAAGACCAAAGTTCTTGCAAATTTGTCTTTGAGAAGTATTTGAACTTCTTGATAGTTCTCCAACGAGCCATCGTGGCTTGGAATGACTAAACATTTAGGGGGTGTTCACACTGTGGCTGTTTGGTTTGCGTTAAACGGACCGTGGTCCGATTCCATTGATTGTCCGCTTCCTTTGGCGTAGTCTGAACACCAACTGTACTCTGGTGCGCATCAAAGAAGTGGACTCTAGTCCGCCTAAAAGCCAGGGGGGTCTCGGTTCACTTGCAAACGGACTATCGGACTATCCAGCACACCTAATGGAAGTGATGTTTGTCGACCATAATAAAGCAGAAGAAGAAGAAATCAAAGGAAGTGGGGTAAGTTATTGTATGGATTGGAAAAAAAACAAAACTATGCATGTTTGAAGAAGCCGAGGTCAAAACAGCGAAGAACAACTGGAAAATGTGGAGACAGAGATGGAGTAACCTAATAATAAGAAGCAGAAAGATTTCCACTTTAATTATGAAGTCCAGCTTTCTTCTTTTTCCTGCTTTTTCATCATTGTTCAGTGGTTGAATGGGGAACGTCACCCCCTCATGAGCAGTTGTTGTAACTATGGTGGTTTAACCAGGCAGTTTGGTCCACTTCAATCACTGCAGTTTAAACGCAAACCGAAGCAAAGAAAGGTGCAAAATTTTCCTGAAATGCCCAACCAGACAGAGTCCCTGGACTCGGTGTGAACACACCCTTAGTGGAGGCAAATCCTGGCACCCTCACCTAACTGTATAATCCAAGCTCAAGAAAAAACATTTAAGACTGAATTTAACCACTTTGCCAATGGTTCAAGTTAAGATTGGTCTTCCTTTTTTCATTCCCCCTCATGTTTTGTTGTCAAAGCAGCTTACAGAAATAATTGGAATTAGATTGGATTGGATAACTCAGTCAAGAAAAAAAAAATCAAATGCTGGAAGCAGAACAAAAATCCTCAAACATCTATGATTCATTTATTTATCAGAAAAATCTTTGAACTCCTTTCTAAATATGCAACATTTTAATGGAAACAGCAGCAAACCAGTTATCTGTTGCATCCAATTTTAGATACAAATTGCTTGAATGCCAATGAGATCAAAACGGAACTAAAATAAAATGCATTACTTCTGCAGCTCTGCTTTTTTCATGTTGATTTAATTCAAGGTTCAGCAAAACAAAGATAAAGTGCTCTGAGGATGCTGTTGCAAAGTCCCTCCCTGCCATTACCAGCTTTTACGATGAGCATTGATTATGGGGCATGCTGCCTCCTCTCTTTACTGTAACAATTTCAAAAGATGGTTAACAGCTTACAGTATCTGCAGTACACCAACTCTGCACTCTGTTACCCATAATTACCAATCTTTCAAGTAAGCAGATCTGCACAGTGCTTCATAATCAGTTTTACACTGTAAAGATCTGCAATGATATGAACATGCAGACGGTGGTGGGATGGAGAAATTGCACAGGAGCTGGGTTATTGATTTCATTTATCTCCGCCGGTGCTGGGACTTGTAAACAGGTGTGATGCTGTAATGGAGTTATAGCACGCTTTGCTGGTAATGCAGCAGAAGAATAATGCAAGCAGACATATCAAGGTCATCCTCTCCCTCTGCAGTTAACAAGAGGTGCATCTTAACTGGCCCACCGTCCCAGTGGCCAGCTGGGAGGACTGGTTGCACTGAGCAGGTGTGCATGAGCAAGAGCAGTTCGAATGTGAAACAAGTTGCGGCTGATGGGAAACACCTTGAAAATCTTTCCCTGATGAATAACATCTTAAAGATCTGTTTTAAACATCAATAAATCAACGTCAAGCTAATTATGAGCACGTGCTGTAATTACCATCAGTAAATGAGACGGTGGAGACGGCCGTCTGTAACTCGTCCCAGCTGAGGATGTGGTGATGCCGTTGTCCTCAGATCTGCTTGTTTGGTTAAAATACTCATCATTTTCTGACCCCAAGATCCTGATATCTCATCTTTCCATTTCTTTATTTGGACAACAGTTCTTTAAATCAAGTTCCTCCAACCAAAACACTCATATTATTAAACTAAACCAGTTAGTCCTGACCTTGTTTCCTTTCATGTAATGGTCCCTTCCAGAGATAATCAGAAACAATCTAAACCTTTTTTCACAGAACATTTTTAGGGCTCTTGCACAAAAGCAATGACAGGAGAAACCCCCGCTGTGTTTTCTCTGTGTGCAAGTGGTTTGAAAAGCTAAAAAAAGCACTTGAACACACCACAAAGACAGCCTCCTCCTGCAAACTATGACGAACAGTCTACAAGGACAAAACACTGCAGTGCAGAAAGCAGTCGCCAATACATTTTTCAATTAGATAAAAAACAAAACACTTGAGTAAAGTGTTTAATTCCTAACATAACGAGCAGCATTAGATGCATTTTAAGACAATTTAAAAAACTGTTCTTTATAAACAGCCAGATTCTATGCAGATTCAACATAACTGGCTTACAAAAAAGGCGCTGACAGAGCTTATAGTACGTTACACACTGAAAAGACGAGACAGATGCCTACCGGTACTCCAGATGTTCCCAACGGCAGACTGTCAGCTCGGTGAGCAAGGCCATTTTGTTACATTCACTGCAGAAAACATTTGTTTGCAGACATTTTGTTGGAAATATACACATTTGCTGAGATCGAGTGGTTCGAGATTAGATTTTGACTTTGAGTGTGACGACAGAGATGTCGCCTCAAAGTTTTCACCCTGCTGCCATGTGCAAAGAGCTACTGCAATCTTCTCGATCTGCTGGGGATGATCACGTATGTCACAGATTTATACTTTTGTTTGCACACGGTAAAGCAGTCATGAAGGTTCAGCTACGCAAATATGCTGCATTCACTTCCTTTACGGAAAAGTTTTTTGTTTATAAATCATTTTATTCATTTTTACTTCACTTTTCAGAGAAATGCTTCAGTAAAAGGAATGCTTTGTAGTCAAGTTCTGGCTCAGAGCTTGGTGACCCCTTTAAGAGAAGCTTTCAGAAACAGGTGGATTCTTAAACAAAAAACACTAGATGGGAAGAAAAAAAAGATAACTGGAATGTTAAGAAAGCTAAAAACAAGGTTCACAAGAGGGAACAAAAGGGGTAGAATAAATGCAACGAATCCAGACAAGAAAACCAGGTACAGACTAACGAGCGACAAAGGAAGAGACGGGGCCGTAAATGCAGAGGACAAACTAGTGAACAAGACACAGGTGAAGCCATGAGAGTGAGGCAGGTAATCTAAAAAGAGAAGCAAAGCTACAAAAGAATGACAAGAAACTATTTGAAAGAAAACCCAGGAAGACAGAGACAAGGACGCACAGAAGACGGAGAAAAAGGTTTTTGTGAGGAAACGGGAATTAAATCTGAGGCAGAAACCGGTGTTTGTCTTAAATGATGATTTACTTGTTTGTCAGGGTGCAAATTATTTTCATGAGTTTTAGAGGAGCTTTCAAAGAAAAAGTTTTCAGACAAAAGAAAATAAAATTAACGTAATTTTTCTTCACTTTTTCAAAACAGGGCTTTGCTGTAAAAGGAAGAAAGGTAATTTACTGCTGTGCCCTCTGGGTTTATTTAATTATACTCAAATCTGAAGTTTGCTTATTAAAATTTATTATCAGAATACAAGTCTATAAATTTCATGTACTTTATCCTTAATGTCTTTTCAGTATCTGGCATTTTATTTAATCCCTGCTGCTCCATCATCATCATCATCATGTCATTTTGTTTTGTGATGCTGCCTCCTGATTCCAGATATACTCTTTGCAACCTGCTTATATTTCTCTCCTCCGTATTTCTCCTCATATTTATATGAATAATAATTTAGATACTCAGCACAAGTTGAAAACAGCAGCCTGTAGGCAGAGAAGCACGTGCAGTAGTATAAACCAGTATCCATAATTAATACTCCCCGAAGAAAGAAGTGCTGCGACACACTTCATAATCTGCTCTACATTAATAAGTCAAGTTTATAAAGACGAGTGGGAGGCGCTGGAACTGAGAAATTACAGGAAAAATCTACTTTGCATCACTTGCTACAGGTGTCAGTGGTAAAATAACCAATCAGATTTTTATACGGTAGGATCTGGGGGCATATAAGTAGGAGCTGGTGAAACGGTTCACAGTTACTTTTTCTGTAACATGATAAAGTTTGTCAGTCAATCAGCATCAGAGTCTGAACTCCTGCAGACAAATATTTTATATTAGAATAAATGATCGGTATCAAACCCAGCATGCAGCTGAATACCGAGTCCAGACTCTGAGGAAGCAGTCATGTGTCATAGTTAGGGTGATTAGCATTCTGTGCCATGTTTGATGTTACAAAACAGAGGGCACATAAATGAGATTTATTTGCCATCTGCAGCAGCTGCTGGCTTGGTCAAATAAGACAGATGAGCAACTTGAAATGCATTATAGCATCAATAACATCTGACTTTGAGCAACAACTGCAGGTAAAATGTAAAGATGGGTTGAAGGTGTTAACCACCTTCAGCTCTGTGTTTATTTGGCTCTTGTAATAAGCTGGAAACTTGGCTCATGATCATATACTGTGATTTAATAAATCTAAAGCCTGCACTTACTGTGTAGGAGGCCATGTTCATGGTTGTAGTTTCGTGTCCTGTGGGACGTGCAGAGGAGCAACCTGAGTTAAATGAGAATGAAACTAAGATTAACAGAACAAAGAGCTGATAGTGAAACAGTGTGCTGGTGCATTTCAGGAACTTACAACACCAATAACTCTCAGCTCAGGTGTTTAAGCCGTCTTAGCTCAGTGGCAGCGTAGAAAAATGGCTAAAATCCCATTTTAAAGTCCGAGTAAAGTAGAAATAAATCTGTGATCGGAGATTATTACATCTAGATAATTGTGCCATTAACCCACAGCTTAATACAAATCATTCAAACAATCAATCTCCGAGTAAATAACTGTTTTAAAAGTGAGAAAAAGAACAGTGCTCCTTTCTGAGATGAGGATGCCTGCTGAAAACCGATTAATGCATCTCAGATTAGGTCATACTGACCATGTCAGTGAATCACACAGAGGCCATTTAAGTGAAGCAAGATGTGAGATCACAAACACACAGGCAGGGATCTAAATTAACACCCGCCAACCCAACAAATACAGGTTAAACTCAATTTGCATGGATAAAAACTTACTTGTCACTTTAACAGCAAACTAATAAGAATGAAGAGTCTTCAGCCACTGCAGTGGTGACACTTTAGTTTGATAGACATACAATTATGCAGACGAGGTTGCCAGATTCAAATGCAAACATGTCAGAAAATGTGAACAAATGATTGCAAATCGTAAAATAAGCCGTGTCTGTTTGCATTTCAATGATATGGGTGAATGCAAAGCAGAGAGCACAATTTGCAAAATAAAAACATGTCACTTCATCTACAGTAAGGTATCGTTATAGTCACAGTTTGCCTTTATCTGATGTGGTGTATTCACTTATTTAAAGGCTTAATGAAAAAAAATTAAATGTCAAGTCTTTAAAAAAAGGCATGAAAATAAGGTTTTATGAAAACACTGAGTAAAACATTGCTTGCTACCACCAATCATTTATAATTGCTGAATTAGGCTAAAATAGAAGGTCTACTGTCAGTAATGATACATTTATAGCTAATTGAGAACTGGGAGGACCAGTTCCTTTAAGGCCTGGGATATACTTGCTGTGGGCGCAAACGTTCACACAAGCGGTCTGCGTCATCTGTGCAAATACTTGCTGCAGCACGTCGCGGCCAAAACGCTGAATACTGGAGGCCACCGCTGGGAGCTGCACACAGCACTTGGACACTGAGAATGTGAAAAGGTCAATCTGCCGGTCAGATTGTATTTCCGGGGCATACGTGAACGACCCAGGTGTATGTGGAAAGTGGACAATGTGGACGCCTTCAAGGAAGAAGTTACTTTTGCTGCTGTGAAAGAAAAAGAGGTCTCGTATGTGCGGCCACTTAACCAAAGTCGCAGAGAAAGTCGCACGAGCACCTTTAGCATTCAAGTCGATATTGCACTATGCGCACGCGGCACGTTACCTCGCGTCAACGCGAGCAACCTTCATGCCACCGGTATGCTGGGAATGCGTGGGGGCCATGATGCGGACGTGGACCCGTCGCCAGCAGCAAGTATATTCCAGCCCTTAGAGAGTCAAATCTTTAAAAATAGTCGGAGCTCCAATCACTGATAAATGAAGCAAATCACATTTCCAAGAAACATCATTCCATGACATGTCACTCATGGATTGGCTGCGTGTCTCCTTTAGCATACGTTGTGTGTACAAGTCTGAACAAAGTGCAGCTGAATGAGTGAAATTTAAATTAAGATGTGTTGAATGAAAACAACTAAATGTGGTTGCTGGACAGTGTGAATAACTGGCCAATGACTGCCTGGGGAACTTGTTGGAAAAAATAACATTGTGAGAATGTTGTTCAAGATTTTCATGAAAACTGTCAAAACATTTTAAATAATGAACTATTAATTACATTCAGTTGCACTATTGTGTTAATCTGGATGATTTTTCCCTAAAATAAATCTGACCAGTGAAAATTCGGATCGGCTATCATCAAGAATCTACCAGACACACTGGCTGACACTAAAAAAAAAAAAAAATAAAAAAAGTTCAATTACGGCCCTGCATGCAGCTATGAGGTGTTTTGGTAAATCAAGCCATCAACATTGTTTCACCAGTTGTAGTTGCACATTATGGAACTCGTGTTAAGAGATTTAATGGCATAGAGTTGTTTTGCAAAGGGATGCCAGGGTTTAGCAAGTTGTGTGTGATGTTTGGAGTTTTGTGTGTGCAGTTTTGAAAAACATGTTTGGCAATTGAAAAAAAAACTGTAAACCTGAAAGTTTGGTTCACAGAGTCGGTACTTAACACAGTATGGCATAACTTTTCCATCCTAAAACTCTTTTTCAGGCTTTTTTTCCTGTGCCACTTGCCAGCAGGTCTACTAGGCAAATCCTTTGGCCTCAAGCCAAAAGTAGAGCAGTTTTCTATCTGTTATTTACAAAAGTAAGAAGAAACAGGAAGAGCAGAAAAGATCAAGACAGTGGTAAGTAGTGTGGATAATTGGGAAGCTAATTTAGCTCAGTCTGTCCTGCTACTGCCGAGTGTAAATAGTAGATGGGCAGGTAGCTTAATCTTCCGTACTGGAACGATGTTAAATCACATTCTGTTTAACTGAAACTAGTAAATAATTGAAGTGTGGGTGAGTTGAGGAATAGTGAAAGCTGCCAAAGAACATTCAGAACTTGCATTTGCCAAATTTGATGCAACAACCCCTTTAAAGATGATATCATTAACATGTTGTGAAGTATACAAGATAATAAAAGGGCAATTAATGCTGGTTCAGGGGCCCTCTGTGAAATTTAGCCTCAAAAGACCCTAAAGTTGCCTCTGGGCACACAGCCAGCCATTCACTGCAGACTTCTCTGGATTTGTTGTTGACCCTTCAATCCAGTGAGCATAAATGAGATCTGGAGCGGCGTGTTTTAGTTTTCTCTAAATTAATCCAATTTTTCTTCATCCTGTTATTCCTTGTCAATTTTAGTACGGCAGCTCAAGCTTTGCTAATTCTGGTATTGGATGGATTCCACAGACATAACAGCAAGTTAGTCATCAGATGCACAGCGAGATGACATGGCTGGCTAGTCTGATGCTGCTGCATTATAGTGGATCTATTAATAACCTAACAGAATTAAGACATCAGCTCGCCTTAAATACTCCACTTCATCATGGAGTTTTTATTTTAGATCCCCCCTGAAACTCTTAAACAGAAAACCTATGATATGTTAAATGATCCACCTCAAATCAACGTAGTTCTCAGTCCTGTTGCATGCAAATCTTTGAAATTACCAAACTTTGGTTTCTGTCGAGCAGACAAACAAGTAGACATACATCTTTTAGAAAAAATAATGAAAAGGAAAAAAAAAATACAGTATAGCACAAAAAGGAGCAGGATGAACCAACCACTTTAGAGTCCTGCCCCCTTTACTGGCTGCAATCTACTCTATTTAAACATTGTGTCACATCACATTTGTCTTCAAGACGTCAAAATAAGTGCAAAGAAGAAAAAAAAGAAAAGTCCCTCCACATAAATATAATGCAAAATCTAAAACACACCTCCCACCCAACCCATATATACATATTTACTCATACTGCTGTACAGTAGGGGTGTAACAATACATCCGAATTCGATCCAAAAATCCAATATTGACCAAAAATCGATGTCAAACCCACTTTTATTATGAAAATGGTTTTATTTTGAAGGCCCTATGAGACAAGGTTTTCACAACAAAATACAAGTTACAGTTATGCAGTGGATAGATATGATGCAGGGAGATTGCACAGCAAAGCTTCCGGTTATGTTAAACAATAACCTTGTTTATTACTTGTAATATTGTTTTATATCATTTTACATTGATTGGTGGATCTTAAATCAAATCGAATCAAAATTGTATCTATCCACTGTATCGATATATCGTATTGCGATGCAAACAGTGATTTACACCCCAATTCTACAGTACATACACCCCCTAACAGATACATCTCTGTAAATATATACACAGTCAGGTACACCTGTATAAATATACATGCATTCACATGCAGTATGACAGTGACTTAATAATAAACTGTATATTTGGTCATTGCTTGATTTCATCTTGAAGTTTATTCCAAAGTTTAACACCGTACACTGAGATGCACATGCTTTTCCTGGTTGTTCTTTTAAAATGTTCAAACTTAATTTTCCCTTATTAAGATCATACCTACAGTACTATCTCAATGACGAAAAAAATCTGTTAGAAATTGTAACTTACTTTAAACATTGTTACGGTTTGTAATTCCGCCAAATCAAAACTTAAGAGTTCTTAACTTCAAGAAAAGTATGTTGGTATGGTCCCGATATCCCATGTTACAAAAAACTCTCCCTGCCCTTTTTTGATGTATGTATAATTGTGGCAAGGATGTTTTGTAAGACTTTATTTCCACTTAATAGTTTAGATGTGGCAAAATCACTGAACAGTAATGAAGATAGTGATTTTTTTTTTCAATCCAAAGCATATTTATATTTACCTGATACTGAAACGTTTGCCATTTTGGTTTGTACACATTTCATGCGTGACTTCCAGCAGATCCTGTGGTAACTTTTAAAGTATAAAGCCTTTTTCTTTGAGTCAGTCACACATTCTGTTCATTTCTTTAATCTAGCTTGATCCCTCAGAGAAAGTGTTTGAGGTGTTTCACATTCATGTCAATCACAGCAGATTTCAATAGTGTCCCAGATTCAGAGCAAAGCAGCATCAAAACAGACTTTTCTACGTCTCTACTGTCCATGCACCCCCCCCACGTTAATGCAATTCATGTCTTGTGTGAGGAAGTTTGCTCGTTTCAGTCATGATTGAATTTCTTAAGAAAACCTTTAACATGGGAGTTTTTCCTTTTTCTGACCCACTTTTAAGTTCCCACGTGTTTCATTTCTAGCACATCTCAATAAATTTTACATTACCTCACATTAAGCTGCACTTTCACTTAATATTTTTAATTCCCATCCTCTCCTCGTGAGCACCGTCTTGTGTTTTTCAGCTACAGCTGATGTGACATTGAACGTGATGCCTGGCTGTGATGGTAGAAGCTTTGGCTGTAATTCAGCAATTGTTCATGGCTCGTGTGGCTGAATGTGTGTCTATACTGTACGTCCGAACCACAATTTTTCTTTAATGCACATATTTATATCAACTGAGGAAGCATCATTTAGCTAAATTGGCTCATTAGGATCTGAAGCTGCGGCACTTCTGTTATATATGACAGGTGTATGAGTACACCACAGGAGCTCAGGAGAACTGGAATAATTAAGCACAATGTTCAATGACAGTCGTGTCACTTTACTGCGCACAAAGGCACATGGCTAATGCTGCTTGCAATATAAAAGAATGTGTCATAGCCGTAATCACAGCAACCGGAGCTACAAGCACGATCTGTGACAGCGATGTCACCCAAGCGTACAGTAACAATACCACCTACAATCTGTCTCAGTTGGCTCCTTCAGTAATCTCTCTAACTGCTGTAGTACAGATTCGAGTCTGAGCAGATGTAATTGAGGACGGAGCCTAACAGACAGCATTAAAGCCACGAACAGCCTTTAAAGCCACACTTTCTGCAGCCGATTGTGTTGCACTGCATCACTCTCCACTCCAAACCCACTCATGTTGTCCGCACGTCATTCCTCCAGCTCAGATCTCCACTTTTCTGCATAATTTCCAGGAGTGAAATTGTCTTGTTCAAACTGGTACAGTTATCTTCAAAATGCACAAATTTATCACAGCAAACAGGCAATTTTCCTCATCTCTGGAAGAGTTAAAGATCGGATACAATCATCAAGAGAGTCATTCAGCCAAGAATCTATGTTCATTATATTAATCATGTGCCTCATTTCCAATTTCGCCATGTTAATTACACCCATGCAACGCTAAATTTAAATGAACGCTTTGTTTGTGAAGAGTTTTTGATGGAGAAAGGCAGAGCTACTCATTTGGTACAAACAGCTGACAACTTATTTTAAGGGGGGTATCTACAATAGGCTTCAGATTCAAACCAAGTCCTTAAAAGCCCACAACGGAACTCTTAGCAGTTTTCTCAGTGACACCCCCCGCCCCCCCTTCTCATCTTATCTTATCTTGACTCTTGTTCTGCCCCTTCCTCTTTTCCTCTCTTCCTCCAGAAATGTTTTGTGTTTCTTTGCTGAATCCAACATGGATTTGACGGTTTGAAAATGCGCATAAAGAACGTTGGTGTGCCATCAAAACGAGTCAGAAATGCATATTTTTTTAAAGGTACTGTATGTAAAAAAATTTAAGCTCAGTGACAGAAAAATTTAATATAATTCAAAACTGTGTTTCTATTGATGTGCAATTGCTGCACTAGAATAGCGGTTATGTGTTTATTTTCTTAGAATGATTTATTTATATCTACTTGCTAGGCAGTGCACATATGAAGGCCGCCATATTTGTTCCACCATTTTTGCTACAGTGTCCCTAAATGGACAAAATGTGTGTGAAGTGAGAACCTTTGAACTTTAAAACTGCTGCACCAGTTTTGTTTAATGGGAGTTAGAGCACTGTTGGGGATAAGTCATGCCTTAGAATACATTAAAAATAGTTACTCATAGTTCAGACATACAGTACCTACACCTGAGACCACTGGATCCACTCACAGATGAAAACACCTTTCTGTCTGGGAGAATTTTGGCCACTAACAGCCACCATACATTCCCAACAGTGCTTGATGTGAAGTCATTTGAAAGAAAACATCTTTTCTTTCAAATACCTCTCTTTACCACACTGTAATCGAATTTCTGTAAATTTACGGTGAATTTACCACAGTATCTTACCGTTTTTCAAAATAATTGTAAAATACTGTTAAATAGTCATCCCTGCATGTAAATTAACAGTTAATGTAAACAAACTGTATTTAAATATATAAATTAACAGTTAATGCTAACAAACTGTAATTTAACAGTATAATACAGTATTTTCTGTCACGCGGTGGAATTGGACCCACATTCCTTCACAAGTCTTGTCACTATCCATCAGCATCTCACTGATAATTGTAGGCTTATGTTTCTGTTTTGATGATTTTACTTCTTGTTGATCATACTTTTAACATTACTCAAGTCATTTTTGAGTGATGAGATGTGATGGGATATTCCTGGACCTGACTTTGAACATCACAGCTTCTTCATCATTCAGAGCAGTACATGTGGACTTCATCCAAAGAGGTAAAATGATTTTTATCTCCATAAACTTACAGTGTGAAGATTATTAAACTGACATTATAAAAAAAAAAGAGCATTAGGTCTGTTTCAGCTGGTCAGGCTGCTTAGCTTGGCAAAGCAAGCTCTGAACTCAGTTAGCTAATGTTAGCAAGCTGGCATTGCTTCTGACCTTTGTAAGGTGTAACTTATCACTTTCTCATCTAACTTCATTTAAAAGTCCTTTCAAATACAGGCAAGTTTATCAACAGTACATCAGGTTTTTGAGTAGTTCTGGAGATCAGGTAATGTTTGGGCATCCTTAGACTCAATAGAAGCTAGCTAAAAAATAGACAGTAAAGGTAACTATTTCAATCTGCATTTCATTTTTCTGCGATGCCACCTGTGATGATAAACAGTAATTTCTGACCTCACTTGACCTGATGATTTAAACAGTGTTGCCTCCGTGATATAGTGCTTGCAGGACAAAAAAACAAACAAAAAAAAACAAAACAGTAGGCCAGACTGCTTCACCTTCACACAGAAAATTGAAGTCTGTTGCGTCTGCTCTATCTGCTTTGTTTTGCAGACCAAATGCTGAGTGAGATAGAACTGTTCTACATTTATATATCTGTGGGTAAAGTTAAAATGCACTACCTGTGCGCAGTCTCTAAAATATTCCCAGGAAAATTGTCACTAAAACCATGTTATGAATAGGCTTCTTGGCCGAAATGCAAGGGCTTTCACTTATGTTTTACTCCATTCAGCAAAAGAAATCACTTAAACTGGCATTTATTTAAATGAACATGTGTTAGTTAATCACCAATAACAGTGTGAAGACTAACTTGTGATTATTTGTGCAATTATAGAGCTGTCTGTACAACCAAAAATGGGAAGGAATGGGGGGATCATCAAAAGGGAGAGAGGACCTGGACGTGCCATTATTTCATCAGATGTAAAGGTGAGATGTGTTCTTCTCAGACGCAACATTAAATTTATGTTAAACACATTTTATTATATTCCATAGTAGTAATACCAGTCTTTCTCATTTAGTTTATAAATTAAAAACAAATAAGCTTTTAACTTCATGTTAATTAGATAATCACATACTGTAGGCAAATCTGGTAATTTAAACTGTATTTTTCATAATAGCCCGGTATTTTTAACTTTCTAACAACATGCCACCAGCCTACTGACTTAGCCCTCGTAAGAGGTAACCTCCCTCCCTAAACTATAACAGCCAACTAACCACTCTTTTTTCTGTCTCTTGCTGTTCTCTCTTCTTAACTATTTATATTTTACATCTCCCTGCAACAGTTTATTGCTCTGGCCCTTTTCTTTCCCCTTATGTCTTTTATTTTTTTGCATCCCTCCATTAGTCTATTTCACATTTTTATATTTAGGTGACATTGTGTTACTAAATTTTTGTACGTCTGTTTGTTTGGCAGGCACCAGTCATCAGTGATTGTGGATACCACCAATGCTACAGTCAAGTACTCCCACTGTACACTGTCTTCCCCCTTTACTTCTCTTTCTCTAATTTCACTGTTCACATTGTTCACATCTACATGTACAAAAGACTTGCTGACAAGCTAGACTGTTCTGTTACACTGCTCTTGATGCTACTTTAATTAAACGTAATACTGTTCTTGAAGCTATTTTAAAGGTGATAGCTACAACTTTTTCATCAAAACAATATTTTTTTTTAAAAGTAATACACCCACAGAACGTCTAGTGGGGTGAAGAATAAAAGTGTTAAGTTTATCCCCAATTTTTTTTATAGCATATGAATTATTGTTTTATAAATTTGATGGGTCCCAAAAATAAATATTTACATCTGATTACCATGTCAATGTCATGATTCTTCACTGTTAGCATTAGCTCTGGAGTTGCCAGCTCAATTGCTATGTGCAGAAGTAGCATCTTCGTTACCTTAGTCTTGTCTTTACTTTTTTATTCAAGGTCAAAGTTCAGGAATGACTGGCAATAACATTTAATCAACATTAAATCTTATGATTATTTTGGAAAATGGTGTTAGTGGGAGAGCTCCATAAACTGTCAGTTCTTGATTCTGTTCTTCAGCTAGCACAAAGCAAAGCAAAAGCACAATAAGGTACACAATTTAAGAAAAATACAAGAAAAGTCATTACTTGCATATTAGGACTTGATGATGTTACCTGCTGTCACGATAAAAGGAGGAATAAATGGAAAATGGTCCAGACTGACTTGCTGTTCAGTCCAGAATTTCAAAAGCCCTGTATGATGTTTTAAGTTAATTGTGGGGATTTATAGGAAATTAATGCAAATTAGCAGATGTATTAAGCATTGAGAATAAACTGCTGTGTACTGTAAAATATACCATGACACAATTATTCTACTGTCATGTACTGTACTCCAAAATACAGTTGTATACTGTTAAAATAACAGTAAATGTGCTGTAAAATTACCACACCACCCAATGTTATCCTACAATAATATACTGTAATTCAAAATACAGTACTATACTGTTAAAAAATTTTACAGTAGGTGCACTGTAAAATAACAGTAAATTACTGGCGTCCCTGCTGCCAGTAATTTACTGTTATTTTACAGTGAAATTCTTTACAGTGCACGAGATGACAGTAATCCTTACATACTGTACCTTCAAGGTCTAAAAGGTTACATTGTGCGCCTTTAAAAGGATCAATGGAATCAAGGTTAAACTGGAACAAACATGCAGTGGAAATGGGAACGTACTGAAATGAGGGAGGAAGGTGGAACTCTTCAGCAGCATTACGTGTCATCACTTAGCAAGGTGACATGCATTTTTCGTGTAGTTTACAGCTCACACTCAATCTTACCTTTGGAAACTTTCTTCCCTCTTGTGATGATTGAAACACTACAAAATCAGAGCTGACAGCGATTCTGCGAAGAGACACAAAATAGGAGCAATCAGTTCAGAAAGTGATTTAATATAATAACCATGAGAACCATCACGTTATTCAAAAGAAAAATGTCCTCCAACTGTCGTTTGCTGTCTTATGTTTGTTACTTTATGACATAAGCAGAATATTAATGTACTGAAGAGCCACAGTCAGTCAAGATTACACAAGCTTGAGTAAAAGCCACTCATTTCTCATGATCTCCTCTGGCACTTGTTTCTTTTTCATGTTTCTCTGAATTGCGGCCGACGTGGCACTCTGGATTCCTGGCAGACCCGCAGGCCACAGCTGTGGCTCGACTGCTCATCACCATGCTGTTCATCTTTCCTCCACTTCTCTCCAGTCCTCGCCAAATCGCTCTACAGTACCTACCAATCTGGCTGCCGTTTTCCTGATCAGCTCTGCTTTTGCTCATTGGTTTCTGCTGTCTTTGCTCGTGTCCTCATCATTTCGCCTGTCAGTCTGCCTGCCAAACACGCTCATCTTATTGTTTTCAGTTCTTTCCTTGGAAAATACTCAAACCCTGGAAAACAGAACAAATTCCAATCATTGTGAACACCGTTTGATAGATCTGACCTGATCTCCAGTCTGCTTTTGGTTTCAAAATCTCATTCTTTGAGATTTTGTATTTTCATGAGGAGTCAGACTTTCTTGTAATGTTTTAAAATGGTCTTCATTAGTTCTCCAGCTCAGTTTTTGTTTTGGGGGAGTTTTTTTTTTTTCCCCTACACATTGCAGTCCATTTCCCTCATTTTTCAGTCTAGCCGTTAAACCTGGCCATTTTCACAACGCATTGCTTGTCAAGCCACTTAACACTGATTTGAAGTCATTTAAGCACAGAAAAGTCTTCTGACTGAAAGGATGACACGATGTTGTCAACTTAGCTAAGAACTCATTCTAAATTGGATCACCGTCGCTAAAACAGCCTGACAAAGACATCCTCTGTTCCCATCTACAGAATGAAAAGTGCCAAAGCAAACAGTTAGCCAGAAAACAGGATTTTTTTCTTTGTTTTTACTAACAAAGTTATTCCCAAAGAGCTATTAGCTGAAGACTTGGTATCTTAACAGGGCAGTTTGAAGTGAAGAAACTTCTTCAGCAGATGATCAGGATCTGAAATTGATTCCCTTAATGGAAACAAATCCAACAAAGACCTGAACCAGGACCTGAGAGATGCATCTGGACCTTCAGCTGATCCACCTGCTGTTGGTTGAAGCCATGTCAGAAGTGGTCTCCGTGGAAACATGGCTGACAAGAAGCCATCCTTAAAGTGAACTTTGTTCACAAAGTGCTTCACATGCTAATAGAAGTAAAATTCAAAGTAAAAACTAAATAAATGAATAAAATCATTAGCTATGGGCTTTGAAAAGCCTGCGTAAACAGACACGTTTTTAGACGGGGCTCTACCGCTTTAAAACACTGCTCTCCTCAGGTTCTTAAACATGTCTGAGGAACCATAAGCCGATTTTGAAAGGACTAAAGGAAAGGAGACGGGGAGAAAAAGCTGGAAGAATGTCACATGACAAGGACTGGACTGGAAATCAGAGGCAACAGGTCTGATTGAGGGATGGGTCCTCCTCGAGCCAGGACCTCAAACATTATTGAAGCAGTTTGAGATCATCAGGTTGGGGGGGGGGGGAATCAAAATGAACTCTGTTAATCAACCTTTCCAACAGTTTCAGTTGCCGAGTGTTCTGATTAAGGAAATGAGATTGGAAGTGTGACTTTTAAATTAACCCATCCAATGAATAAAACATGCCATTATTTGAGAAGGCGTACAAAAGCAGGTTGCAGGTGTAGTACACTTTGCTCACAAGTATCTAGGAGCTATGTGAAACGTAGGGGGGGGGGGGGGGTTATTGTCAAAGAGGTTATGAATATTTTCTTAAAAGATTTTCTGTTTCTATTCAACTCTTGCACAAGTTACTTAAGAAGGGAAAGAACTGATATTTTGAAAAGCCCAATCAGAACTGGAATCTCAGCTCAGTAAACAGAAAACCTGCAGAACTCTGTTCAGTCACAAAGAAATGTTCATAGACAGACCGTTTTATTGGTCAGAGCAGGAAAAAAAATCTGTTTTTATTGTTTTGGGAGGATTTTTTTCTTCTCCTGTATGAGCATCTTCAGGAAACCCCATAATGCAACATTTCTCTCTGACGTACAGGATATTAATTCTTTTATTTATTAGGCTGTTTGCTTTGAGTTACAGTCAAGATTCCAGGTGTGTCCCCACAGAGCACACCGAGAACAGGTTGAGTCATTCACGCAATCCAGTTTCATCATCACATTAAGAAGTGTTCTCAGTTTAGGAGTGGAGGTAAATTTTTACATTTGTTTCCTATTTGAGACAAAAAAGTGAGTGAAATACATCAGCTTTTGTTTTAACTGCTGAAAAGAGACCAAAACCACTTCTCCACCACCTCTCAGATATCCAGACCTGTTGATAGTCTATTATGGATCTCCATTAGTCTTCACCGTGGTAAAGACTCTTCTGAACTCTTATGCTCAGAATAATCAACTTGGAAAATTTACCACACAACAGGAGACTGTTTGAGCTGTAATTTTTCCTTTTTCTCTGCTGACTTGCCACCAGCCTGCCTGATGTGCTGCTGCCTGTACCTACATTTAACCACAATGCCGTTTGACAACCCCCCGCAGAAAGATTTTCAGCAGCAGCTTTTTTCTGGTTCTCAAAGAGCCTGAAAGGCAACCGCTCATGAAGCAGTTCGCCTTCTTCACTTGCACTTCATACGTCTAAAAACGTTTCTCAAAGTATAGTAAATTATCTACCATTTCCCTCCTGCCTCAGCTCGCTCGCACTTATTACCAGCTGATTAACCTGCTTTTATTGCAAGGAGCTGTACTGATAGCTGTAGCTCCAAGTTCCCGTGGCAGGAAACAGATCTATGATGTTTAAGGTAATATGATGAAGAGGATGGTGAGGTAAACAGTTTAATTACACTGTACAACATTAAGAAATAGTTATTTCATGTAAACGTGGATCCTAAACCAGTAACCCCCAGATTCCACATACTCCTTTCCACACGGTGCAGCAAACACATTGCTGTTATTCAATGAGCTGCAGCCCACATGCTCCGAACGGCTCCGCCGACGTACGGTCTCTGCGTTGCACTGCGCCCAAATTGCAAAGCCAGTCCAATTTTCTGCTCCTTCAGCGCAGGCCGGATCAGTCCCCACAGCTCAGATCACACCCAACAGGAACATGAACGTGGACTACGTCCAGATTGTTAAAGTAAACACATTGTGAATCCAAATGTAAAATACGTGAAAAAGCACAGTTTGTTAAAAATCACCTCCAGAATTAGCGTTGTCCCTACGGTGTGCGTTTTACATCAGCCTGCATTATAGGCTACAGATCAGGACATTAATTATGAACAACAATGGAAAATATGAAAATCCCCAACGTAAAACACTTGTTTCTATTGATCATGACCATAAAAAAAAGGTTGAACTCTGAATTGTCCGTGTCCTCGTGCGGTTCATGTGTGCTGGGTTTGCCATTCACCAAATTATACACATGGTGATCATTGTGAAAAGCCTTTTAATCCGAGTCATCAAAACATGCCTCGCGCATGCCCTCCCCAGGCTACAAGACCTGGTGGAGCGCAGCTGGACGGAGCGCATATACAGTAGTGGGTGTTGCACTTCCCAACATGTTTGCTGCGCCGTGCGGAGCGGACCGGAGTATGTGGAATCTGGGGGTAAAGCTCCAACTTTGAGGCCACACATTTGTCATTTAAAAGTGGAAATAAATGTGCTTTAAATGAGTCACACATGAATGTTATGCACCACAAATCTGATTGGTGTTCAGTCTGTAATGGGCTGACCAATCGGCTGTCACCATTCTTTTCAGCTGACGACCCTGACCACACAAAACTGACTCGTGTCCCCAACTTCAGACTCAATGACGACAGACGGCTGAAAATCGGCTCGGTCTCCGCCTTTACATGTAGTTGGTTTAAAACAGGACAATTCAGTTCGGTCCTACAAGGTCTGCAATCCTGCAGATTTTCATTAGTCGTTTTTGAAAAATAAAAGCGAGATTTCTTAAGTTTTGAAAAAGCACAACTGTGATATGCAGGCGTTTCCACTGATAGCACATAAGCTGTAATTCTCGTAAAAGCCCGTCCTGCTAGACCCCACTTTGAAGGATTGCGATAGACATTCAGCGTTTTAGAGCAACTGCTGCTCCCCATCAGGAGCTGAAAGCAGCAGATGATCATTCAGAGACAAAGTCCACATGTATGGAGTCCTCTAGTAACATCGGCATGGTGGGGGTCTCGTTGCGATGAGTTGCAAGGCAAAGATGTTACCCCGTGGCCACGCATGATGAAATCATAGCAATGAATAATTAACGTGGGAACGAGATAAACAAATCATGGCCATGTGTTACAAATGTGTGGAAACAGCATACAGCATAACTTGTGGCCAGTTGCTATGGATACAACAAGAACTTGAACTGAACGCAAGTTGCCTAAAAATTAACTCAGTTTGCTGAATAGGGGATTATCACGCTTCCGCGTTCCGGTTCCCGGAAGTTGAAACATTTGGCACTTCCTCTTCCGGGCCATGTTAACGACAGCCGTTCCTGCTCTGTTATACTGTTTAAATCGGATAAACTCCAAACATATTTAAGCTTCATTCTAGACTGAAGTGATACTGGATCAAAAGCTGGATCAAAGCGATCGATTCGCCGCGGTGAAGGGCCGAACTTTATAAAAAAACAGACGTTTGTTTGTCCCCGGTGGGGCACAACACCGGCACTTCACAGCATGCTAGCATTAGCCAGCTAGCGTTTACCGACGTGCTTAACATCGTGCGTCTTAAAACGCACAAACATCTGAAAATCCGGTCTGTACCTCCCCGTTTCCAGTGGAACAACTGGGGACTGCCAAGAAAGGAGACGCTTCCAGATGCTTGTGTGTTTTCAGCCGCACAAAGTTAGGCACGTCATCAAGCTGGCTAATGCTAACCTGCTAACAATAGTCCGCCAGCTACTACTCTGTTAAACTTTGTAAATCGGATAAACGCCAATGCCAAGTTTTCATTCCAGACTGAAGTGATGCTAAGGAAGAAGTGGATTAAAACGACCGATTCGCCGCGGTGAAGGACCGAACTTTATAATAAAACGACACACGATTGTTTGTGGCCGGCAGACTGTGCAGTCGTGTTAGCAGGTTAGCATTAGCCAGCTCAATAACATGCCTAACTTTGTGCGGCTGAAAACACACAATCATCTTAAAGCGTCTCCTTTCTTGGCAGTCCCCAGTTGTTCCACTGGAAACGGGGGGGGGGGTACAGACCCGATTTTCAGATGTTTGTGTGTTTTAAGATGCACAATGTTAAGCACGTCAGTAAACGTTAGCTGGCTAATGCTAGCATGCTGTGAAGTGCCGGTGTCGTGCCCCACCGGGGACAAACAAACGTGTGTTTTATTATAAAGTTCGGCCCTTCACCGCGGCGAATCGATCGCTTTGATCCAGCTTTTGATCCAGTATCACTTCGGTCTGGAATGAAAACTTAAATATGTTTGGAGTTTATCCGATTTAAACAGTATAACAGAGCAGGAACGGCTGTCGTTAACATGGCCCGGAAGAGGAAGTGTCAAAAGCCGGCAACTTCCGGTAAGCGTGATAATACCCTATTACAGCGATTTACAGATTTTTCATAAAGGCCTTTATGTATGTGACAAGTAAAACTTCCCACCTCAAGTTAATGCTTGTAAATGATCGTAAACATAATTAAGAAAGAAAAACTGGTTTTGCCCCCCCACCCCAATGTCACGCCTGATGAATGGGAAAAGTGAGTTTCCATTAAACTTTTGCAATAAACTGATTTGTTTAAAAAGAAAAAAAAAACTTTCATGATATTTGGAAGTTTTTCTAAATATAGGTTTTTCCATTACCAGTTTCTTGCTGCAATATTTAGGTTTTGCAAGGTTCTAGGCGTGATGGAAACAGAGCTAATGTCTCTCTCTACTCCAACATATCTTAAGTTAATGACTCACAGTGCTCAGCTTGATAGGCTATTGGTTCTATTTAAAGTGCATCTTTCATGTTCTTTATAAAAAGGCAGAAAATCATTCCCTGGGATGAGGCAGTAACTGCTATTTCTCCCGAGTGGACAGGAAGTGTTTCTTTAAAACGGAGGGCGAGGGGATAAAACGTTCCTTAACAAACCACGCGTGGTTTTGGAATCATGTGACCTCTGACGTCAGAGTAGGTGAAGTCATATGAATTCTACAGCCAGCCAATGCTAAAGAATAACCAATAAACAGGGAGACAACAGCAGATTAGCAGCTAGACATCATCTTTCTTAACATCCGTCTTCTTTCTAAATCTCACCTCTACATCTGAGGCTTAACTCTTCCGGCTAGCAGCTTCTTGATCGCTGCCAGAGACATCCTCTTCTCCTTGGACTGACTCGGCCACAGCAGGGTTCTGGCAATGTTAGCTTAGCTTTAGCCGGCGCAGCTGCTGGAGCTTCTGCCAGGTTTCTCGCTGTTCCTCTCAACATCAAGCTCAAACCTGGAGGCGGGACTCAAACTCCTGTACACATGATCCTTAACGCTCTGCGCTGGCCGTCCCTTTCTTTTCCTACTGAGAGAGCGGTGGCACCAGAGTCATGGAGACCTGAGAGAGATGACTCACTCCCTGCTGCCACGACAGAGCGGGACGTGGGTTTTCCTCGCTGCCTTTTCAGCACAAAATCCTGAGAAAAGTGAGGATTTCCAACCGCAGAGTGACTAGAAGAGGAAGGAAACTCTCGTCCCTCCAGACTGAACTCACGTTTGGCTTCCAGAACGTTTTCTCTTCCTTCCAGGACGATTCATGTCGGCTCTTCGGTCACTTTCAGCGGCTCACACTGACTTTTCCTCCACATTTTGTCTCCGAAAATACGTAGAAGCATTTTGTATGAGCCGTGAGACGGTGTTGCTGTTAGCAGAGACATCTGAGGACAGAGTCAAAAGGGAAAATGTCCTGCCGCTGGGTTTGTTGAGATGTAACGGAGCCGATTGTTGTGGGGGTACGGATGCGGTCCCTGTTCGGCGGGCATACATGTTTCAGATCACTGTTTCCCAACCCTGGTCCTCGAGGCACACTGTCCTGAAGACTTTCCACGTTGCCCTGTTGAAAAACAGCTGACTCACATTAATGGATCAGTGGAAGAATGGTGCAGAGCTCATCAGAGATCCATTTAGTTTGAATCAGCCGTGTCCTAGCAGGGCAAAATGGAAGGTCTTCAGGATAGTGTGCCTTGAGGACCAGGGTTGGGACTCACTGTCCCAGATGATCTGCTAGAGCGGAGTCTACTGCCTCTAAATGGAGAGTCATCAGCAACTGTTGCTTAAACACACTGAAAATCTCAACGAATACATAATGATGGTTGCTAAAATAAATCAGAAACAGATTTTTTTTAAACGGTCTAAAGACCATAGACCTCTAAAAGGTGTAAATGTATGACGCCAAGCATCTTGTACACGATCTAAAAATGAAAACTAATCGAGGTGTGACAAAACTATTTTTTTTCAATGTTATTTTCATGTCTCTACATATAGCTGTTGCGTTCAGCATTAAAGCTGTGATGAATTCAGAGTCGCCTCCTCCTGCTGTGATCCATGCTTTTTATCTGTAGAGTCGGGAGCGTTCGCCTCGCCCTACGTCATTTCCGGTCTGCTGGGGGCGCCATTTTCAGACGGAGTGGCAGGAAAGCCCTGTTGTACTCATATTTGTACATTTTTACATTGCCAATGTTCAGTGTGGACCTTATACACTACAAAGGCTTCTACATGTTTAAAGTGAAAATCGGCCTTTAATTTGAGTCAGGCGTGTTAGAGGAGAAACATGGAAAACCTGCAGGACTGCTGCCCTCGTACGACTGAATTGAGCAGCCCAGGTTGACAGAGTTTTACATGTTATTTGCTGCCACCTAAAGAGTTGCAATTCCTGTGCTACGTCCCCCCTCGTGTTGTTTTTCTTGGTGCAGTCATGGTCTTTGGACACGTTTTGGCTTCTGTTGCCACATCTTAATCGGAATTCCACAATTTACTCTGAGCTTTGGCTTCCCTCTGTGTTTACGTAATGGTTCCAACGCTACATTGATTAAAACATCATTTCATGCTACATTGATGTTAGTTTGTAAGATGTAGGTCATAGCAGCAGCCACACAGCAGGATAATCATCTCTGTCTTTCTCCAGTCACAAGACTGACAACAGTGGTTTTAGCTGCCAGTGCTCAGTGTGTGGGTGTAATACTTACAATTCTTTAATTATCACCCCCCCCCCGGTGCCTTTAAAGATGGCCAGCTTTCATGTGGGACAGCCAAGAACCACACACTGTATACCAAACTTAACACAATCTGGGAGTGGAAGCTGAGAAAAGTGGAGTTTCAATGCAAAGTGATGCAGTGTGAGAGCAATTAGTTACAGATGAAGTAATCAGGAGCAGGTGATCTCAATCAGGTAATCAGGAGGAATCCAGAAGGACAGGGTGAAGCTGCAGAAAAGAAACATGGCGCGATATGAATGTAAAGAAAGTCAAAAGAAAAAAACAAGATGACTGAGGTTGTCATGTCTTTGAATAAATAGCTTCCCATTTGTCAAAAGAGACATCTGTTTGCTGAAACTCACCGCTGCCTTTTGTCAAAACAACTTCCTTCATTTAACTTATTCAATTTCAGCTTTTTATGTCCTTATTTTCTTTAACGTTTGTTTTTAATGTACTTTTAATACATTTTCTGCACCTCGCTGTAACCTCTAAGGTTTTCAGTAAATTACTTTGAATTGTCTTGTAATGAATTGTGCTATACAAATGAGCTTGTTTCTATCTTGCCTAGTACATACGAAAAGTCAGCTGATTGAAGATTTTGTCACAACACCTTTAATGAAAACATGCCCAGCAGGTGTTTTTTATCAATTTGTGTCAAATTGGGTTTTGGTCACTTGTCTCTTGTGGAAAGTATTAGAAAAAATAAAGATGAGCATGTCCTTTAAAAGCACATTTACATGCGTAAACGGTAGGGATGTCCAATATTATCGGCCAATATCAGCATTCAAATGTGATATCGTAAAATATCAGTGTCTGTTTTTTGGACCTATATTTCTGCTGTTTGGGGAATTGTATTTCCAGTGTGTAAAGTGTTTGACAGCAGCGTGAATGAAAAAAAGCACAGGTGAGTTTGACATTTTTAACTGAACAACAGCAAAAAACATTTTGTTTACCTTTTTCCATTATTTTAAATAAATGAATAAATATAACATTTCCATGGGTTTCAACACATACAAAAACTATTCAAACAATTTTGTTTTGCTTACTTAAAAAAAAAAAAATGTCGAGGACTGGTGAATAATTCCACCAATGCCAAAGAGCAGAGTGTAGAACAGCTGAGCCGAACTGTCTCCACCAGGCTGACAGGCAGCTCAAATGTACTGGATAAAAGCAGTTTTCATGGGGGCTCAGCAGGAGAAATCAGCTTTGTTCTTTTTTAGATGGATTCAGTGATTTTATTGATTCTTCTCACGCTACAGAGAGCAACAAAGAAAAAAAAAGCTAAACAAAAAACAGTTTCCTTGAGTACTGGCCTTTACAATTTCACTTCTGTCCAATGGGAGAAAAGCTCGTTTTCTGTGCTGCAGGGAGAAATCTAGATGGATGGAAAGATCTAGAGGATATAACGGAATGCTATTTTTGCAACTGTAAATTTAGCTGTACACAACTGCCATTTATTTACGGTATTTTCTTTCAATAATAAAAATGAAAACAGTACAAAAATATTGTTTTACAAAACATATTCATAAATTTACAGTGAAAAACTGACCACTTCTATAAATTACTGTGGCAATGTTATTATAGTATGCCGTTTGGTAACCGTAACTTCTGACACAACTGTTATTTATTCATGGTAGTTTACAGCAAAAATAACAGTTAAATACCACAAATTTGCAGCTGTAGTTTACACCTTTTTTACTGTAATTTTTACGATGAAAAAATGGCAACCACAGCTGCCAGTTTTACAAGTAGAAGTACCAGTAATTTCTATTTTTCTACATCTGTTTCTTGTCTTATTAGCTTGGAAAGTATGGGCTTCTTCTGCAACTCAGTCTCAAAAGAGCAAAATCCCATAAAGGAAAATGGAACTATCCTTTTTTTTTTTTTTTTTTTGCAAAAGTTGTGTTTTTGTTTTGTTTTCCAAAACCTAAAAGTCAGAATAAAACTGTGGTTCTTTACAACAGACTTCATAAAGTAAGTATTTATCAGAAATTGTCTTTTTAAAGAAGGCCATGAAATATTTGCTGCTCTGGATGACTTTTATTTAGCTGGGTTTAGGCAAAAACAGCTCTTTGGACTGTAAATGTTGCAGACCCCTGCGTTATTTGGTTGAAATAGAGAATAAATGAATAAATCTCAACATCTGAGCCAAATTAGTGATAGTTAACTGTTTGAAAGCGCTTCTATTCTCTAACTGCTTCTATCAGTAATGGTTTAGTGCTGCATGGCTGTTAGTTTGACATGAATTTTAGAAGAAAAGTATCACAGGAGGACTTCAGCCCAGTGCGCACAATTCTCTATGCCATCCAGATAAAAACTGATCAACATGAGGGGATATCTGTAGTTTTGGCTAAAACAGGGACAGAAGATGTTCATTTTAACATGTGAAATTCAATAAAACAAACAAATCTAGAAAAATCATATGATGTGTGCTCCATCTCAGACCATATTCATGCAACGGGGAAGTAAACAGAGGTGGAATCATATTTTCAACCACTGAACTGAAAACAGAGTAGTTACCAGATCAAATATTTTTTAGTCCAAGAGATCACGAAACATCAGCGTGATGTTTGGAATCTGTGTTGTTCTTCATCTTCTCAGCTTGTGATAGGTACCATTGTGGAGTCTCCACACAGCAGACATGACTTTGTAAGCAGCATCATCAGCAGCTGTCTCACTGTGCAGCTTGCAGTGAAATACATGATGGATAAAATCACACAGTATGGTGCTGCCTTCAGAGCTTTGTGTGCAGGTGCAGCTTCTCTTCAGAAAAACAGCAGTGGTGGTGGAGAAGGTGTCCTCAGGTGAAGCAGGAGATCGCCTCTTTCTAGCCATGTCATGCATGAATTATTGAAAAAGACTGTCTTTGTGTATCGAGCTCAGCCAATCCATATTGGAGTCCTGGGGATGGGATAATAAGGACGTATGACAGTGGTGGGGAACCTTGTCCATGATTCTCTGCTCCGACACACCTGGTTCATATTAATAAGTCACTGTGCAGAACTTGATAGGCTTTTGATCCATTTTCTTTATAATCAGGTGTGCTGGAGGGGGACACATAGAAAACCTGCAGGACTGCAGTCCTCGAGGACCAGAGTTCCCCACCACTGCTGTTTGGCCTGCACGTTTACATGTTTATTTAACACACGTTTATTCATTTGCAATATTTGTTTTTCTTATTCTTACCCTTTACCTTATTGCTGTTCTTAAATACTATTATCGATATACAATCATCCTTGTACTATGAGTTATTGACTTTATTTTATTGTACAACTGTAAAGATACACCAGACCTGCCAGTGTCTCTTTTAAACATTTTTTCTTACACGTCTGCTCTTTTTAATTGGGTTTTCATGCTGTTTCCTTCCGGTCGTCGCTACAGGTCAGTTACATGGAAAAAAGTTAAATTCAGTAAAAGTTTCAGACCAAATGCAAGAACAGAACTGAAGAAATCACTTACAGACTATGATGTGTTAGTTGCAGTTATAGATGGGTTTCCGAGCAACGTCACAAATAGAATGCGCGCGCAACCAGGGGGCAAGAAAACACAGGACAAGCAGTATTGAACTATGAGAAGAGGTGTGTTTACATGCAAGACTCAACTTTTAATGCAGATGAGGTCAAGATATGACGTGAAAGTGTCGAGGAAATATAATGTTTGAGTCCTGGTATTAGTTCGGTTGCAAAAATCAAAACGTTGATGCATGTAAACAGCTGAAAATGGTGATGATAGGACAGTTGGAGTGACTGTCTTCAGAAAACCCTCTCGGATAACTTCTGGAGGTTCAGCTACATGATTTATTTATCAGATTAAACCACCGCAGTGGCAGAAATCATTCCCGTGTTCTAGTCGGGAGACTGGCACTAGTAAATACCAACATCAAGGCCGCGATCAGTCATTTATCAGTTCACGGCTGCATCACAACAAGCTGCAAACACTGTAGCTGAGTGTGACAGCCGTACTTTGCTCCGACACAGAAAATAAAAAAGAAAAAACTGATTGTGGAGCTGTCTACGAACATTCACGCTGCAGTTTAACGCATCCCGGAGATTTAATACGAAGTACGGGGGTCGTAAATCAGATGGCGCTTTGAGTTTATACCGTTAGCTTGTTAGCAGTTAGCTAGTCTGTCTACTGTCTACCAGGATTTCACACAAAACAGAAGCAGAACGTTCCACAAGCAGCGAGACTCACCGACAACAATGCGGGCGAGTCCCTCACAGCTGGAATCACCTCCTTTCCAAACGTAGTGATGATGTCGTCTTTGCCTGGTTTAATCCAAGACAAGTGAAAGTTGCTCCTGTGTGGAGGTGGTGAAGACCACACCGGAGCTGAACCTGCTGCAGACAGCAGACTGTTGTGGCCTATTTTGGTTTTAACAAAGTGTCTAAACGAAAGTTTAAGCCACTTTCTTACTTATGTTTTTCAGGCAAACTTTAAACGAGGTCTAACACGGATAATTTCCATGTTTTAACAAGAAAAGTGCCGTTTCTGGGTGATGACTCCCTTGCCAAGTTAGTTTGGCTGTTTGCTCTGTTTGTTTCGTTAGGTTACTTTACATTTTTATTAATGATATGAGTGTGTGTTTCGTCATAGACTGCGGTACAAAACACAGGCTTTTTTGCCCCCTGGTTGCGCGCGCAAATCACCTCAAAATCACCTTTTTTCCTTTTCATTGGCCAGTGTAATGTGCAAGTTCACCATCCTTGCTTGCATATCATGCAAACATACCAGAAAAAAAAGAAGCGGTTTGAACAAGTATTCAGTGAAGTGAGCACAATGCATGAAAGTGCTGGAGTTTATGACAGCTATACTATTACTGTAGTACCCTGCTATTAAATTGCCACAAGCATAACACTGACTTCTCAATAAGCTGGAATACACTGAGAAGTGATATTTTAATCTGCTTCCATCCACTTTCGCTCTGTCTTACACAACTACTTAATTTTTATGGCAGTATATGTTGTAAAGAAAAAGTCTGGCTCTGTAAGTGCTTTTCTATAAATGAATCGTGTGTTGTGCCATCCTGCAGCGCTGCCATTTCTGTGGTGGCAAGTCCTAATTCCCTCATTATCGTTCCCGCTGCTGGAAGAGTATGGACAGCAGTATGGACAGCAGCATGGACAGCAGCATGGACAGCAGTATGGACAGCAGCATGGACAGCAGTATGGACAGCAGCATGGACAGCAGCATGGACAGCAGCATGGACAGCAGCATGGACAGTCTTAGACAGTGGTCCACAGCTACTGGTAACAGCATCTTACCTGGTGACCTCAAAGTTATTCAGTTATTAAGACATCACTGTGTAAATGTGAACTATGATTCATCTGGCAGAAGCTGCTTTTAATAACTGAAATATAGAACACAAAACTGGTTATAATTAGAGATGCACCAATCCGATACCTGGATTGGATATCGGCTCCGAAATTGACTTATTAGCTGGATCGGGTATCGGATGAATGAGGCCGATGCAGCACAGCAGTACAGTTGCAGTGTTCTAGTCACTTCAGTTCTATGTTTGCAATAATTGGCCCCCTATCGGTATCGGCCTGTATCTGCCTTAAAACTGAGTATCGGACATCAGCCATCACACTGATATTTAACCGATCAGGCCGCTGTTTCTAAAGTCTAGGAAAAAACAAAAACTTCTTCTTCTTCTTCAAAACTTCTTTTCTACAGACTTTAAAACTTCTAAAGACAGTTTCTTTTAGGATGCTCAGTGTGAACAGAGTTTATACACGGTCATTTGCATAAATAGCCAAATATCAGTTTTTTGGGTTTTTTTTTTCCTCAGGCAGAAGAAACTCCAGGTTGGTCTAGGATATAACGCACATGGTTTTGTTTGAATAACCATCATTAAATTTGACTTGTTCTACAAAACACAAGTTGAGGTATTTTTCTAATTTTGTACAAGGAATGAATATTACATAATTTATTTTTCAGCTTTAATATTTTTATCGACATCGATTATCGGCCACATGAGTTTTAAAATATCGCCATATCAGATATCGGCCAAAATTCCAATATGGTGCATCCCTACTGGTTTCGTCACCACGCAAAGGAGAGAAGTGTTATTTATTTCTTTTTGCTGCTAATGTACACTTTATTTGTAAACAAATATTATTAAGTACATCATTATACATCAATATTATTAGTACAATTGTTACCTTTATTTTAACAAGGTTAAATGTTGATGTCAAACCTGATGCCTTCACTCACATGGCAAGTTATTCGGTTCATTCATTAGTATCAGATCAGTATCAGGTATCTGCCCACACACTCAACCCAAGTATCGTATTAGATTGGATGGAGGGAAAAAAAAACAATGATCAGTGCATCATCAGTTAAATAAGGTTTGCAAAGAAAAACTTTCCTTTTTTTAAAGGCAGTTATTTTCTATTTTGCAATAAATCTGATATAGTTTTGTTGTCTTAAGGCTACGGGACACCACTGTCCATGATCTGTTTGTGTTTCTGACCGAATTATTTTCATTTTCCGATCCTTACTTTGCCCTGATCAGAGCAAATAACATTACATTTAACAATATCTCCCTTATTTTCAGCAGCATTGCAGCCCTTGTCTCTTAGTCTATTAACATTAATTCGTGTAACAACGTTAGTGTTGGGTCATGTTAAGCTTAACAGAAGCAGGGATATGTAGAATTTACTGACATACTGACATCTGTTTACTCAAATTTACGGCACTGTTATTGGGAATAAAATCCAGTTACCGTCTGCCCACAGAAGGTCAAGTTATTTATGGCTCCCCTCTTAAAACTATACTCTGCTGTTATTTATCTTATTTTTACGACGGCATGTCACGCACACACACTGCCACTGCTTGACAAAGAAAGTGTGTCAGACAGATAGAAGCAAAGGTCCATTTTCCTCATATTCAGTTTTTTTTCCCCCCACAATTAAAGTTTTTCACAACTGGTTGAACAGCAAAGAACTGTGCATGTCATTATTAAGGAAATAATACAGTTCTCTTTTCTTCTGTTCTGACATGCACAGACATGCAATGAAGGAGGGACAACTTCCAGTTCTGGCTTGCAATCACATAAAGTCGTCCTCAAAATTATTCATACCCTGCAATTAAAGAAAAGGCTAAATTCACAAAAGTAATTCAAATAACAAGAAACTAATAATAAATAAAAATTGTGATATAAAATATTGCTGTTGAATTTTGTCTGGAAATTATCATTTTAAAAAACTGTCCCAGACAAATAAAACTTGTTTTATTTTTTGTTTGTTTTTAATATTTCTTTCAAACCACAATTCAAAATCAATGTCAATTTTTATTTATTGTTACTTTTGTGATTATTTTCCTTCTTTAATTTGAGGGTATGAATAATTTTGAGGATGACTGTACATCGCATGTTTTATGCAAATGGAAAATAGCATGCACTGTCTATAAATGCACAAAAATAGAGGGCATCATAGCAAAAGTGACCAGTGTCTGAATGACTGAACGCCACTGCTTTAACAAAGTAATATCAGGTATATCATACATGAAAAGGGGTTTATTGGCTCAAAACTGGAAAGGAACTTCTTCTCAAATCAGACAGAAAAAGTCTACTTAGCTGGAGCTCATTCAGTTTGTCCTTGATGGAAAAGTCTCTTAACGTTCCTAAAGTGAAGATGAAATTGACCACTGATGATGCCGTTGTTATTCAGTCTTCAAGCTGTCACGAATGCAAGATAATAAAAAAAAATAATGATAAAAAAAAACCTTCTTCCCCTGAAGAAGCTGTGTGAGTATTTCTTGTTCTGATATCATGGAGGGGACTTATGATTGTTTGGTTTACCACCTGCAGTCTGAAGCTTGGGGAAGATTGCCATCCACTTGGGGTGGAGAACTGCAGCGTCTGGCAGCTCTTTGTATGTAAAGGTTCGACTGTGGAAGCAAAGACAAGTTCTGTAGGTATGAAACTGTATTTGCATCACGTGTGGGAGTTTCAATTTAACTCTTAACAAAGCACATGTCTATGAAGCAAAGCCAGAGAAGCTATTTTAACACCGTGTGTGTCAAATTGGTGCGTGTGTTCGTGCGGATAAGCTACACGTGTGTGGGTGAGAAGCAAAAAAAATGTTTCATCATAGTGAAGTGGGTGAGGTGGAGATGGAAAGAGACTTCAAACTCAAAAGGCGACAAAAACAATAACAGCAGAGACTTTGTAGTTTATGGCTCTGAAATTGAATTTGTGCATCAACCCTGTAAAGCTGCCATGTCAAAGCGGGCCAAATCACTCCCGCTCTACCTGTGGCAAACTCAAACTAACCCCTCTTGCTGGCTGACCCCATAATGGCTAAAACGAAGCCATTAAACTGTCTTGTCCAATTACAGAAGCACTTTATCTGACACACGCAGCCATATTCAGCTGCAGACAGTCCTTCTGTGATCTGTTCATTCACTGTGATTCTCCCTCACCAGGAGCTATAATAAAACTTTAATGCTGTCCCACACCCCCATCTCGGTCCAACCATCATGTTAAGTGGAGAGAGAAAAAGCCAGAGAGTGACCCCGGGCCTTGCTATTAGCCCCGTGTACGTGTGTTTTCTGAGAACGTGCTCTACTGTATTTGTGCACATCACTTCTTCCCTTCTTAATCACTTGTTCTTGCTCTCTCACTGTATTTGTCTCACTTTCTCCTTAAATTGGAGTCTGTCTTGTCTGTTCAGTTCAAATTAGTTCAATTTCAATCAGATTAATTAAGTTCAGCTGAAGTCTGGGTGATAAAAGCAGAAATACAGAGCTGGATCAAATTAAATCGAAAATGAACAAGTTTTACTTTTAGTTACACTGTAAAATCTAATTAGTTGGCTTTACTTTTTTTTAAAAAAAACATGCAAACGTGCTGCCTTAGGAAAATTAAGTACTCGGTAATAGGAGTGATTAAGTAGAATCAACTAAAATGGTTTAAATTTGTAAAACTTTTCTGAACTTGATAAATCTGATTAAGCTGCAAGGGAATGAGGCTGTGGAGAAACTTGATGTGGTTAATTTCACATAAATTAAATAAAATGCTTCAGACAAACTTCATTTTATTTTGTGCCAACATCACGATTACTTAAAGTAACTGATTAACTGAAAATTGTTCTTGCTATGTACGGCAGGAACTTATTTTGGGTGGGTTTTAGCTAAAACTGATGTCAGACCACAGACATCTCTTTCACGGTGCAGCAGCTGCTGCATAGCAGGTATTAAATACAGGAATAAACAAACAGGTTGGGAGTAGTCACATGACACGACTGTACCAATATTATTTACTGAATAAATCCTTCATTTGTGAATTATCTCTAATTTGTTGCTAAAAGAAGTGAACTGCATTGTGGGGAACCTGCTCCCTCACCAACTCTAATTTACCTGTACTCATTTTTATTACACTGATTCAACTTAAAGGAATAGTACACCCATAGAATGATGTGTGTTCATTTTCTACTTACCCTCATGGTGAGCAAGACTGTGGAGCACTTTTTTAATACCTCAAATGCAGCCGGAGATCCGACAGGTTTTTGTTTTCCCCCAACTTTTATACAATGGAGTTCACCGACAACTGAACCAAAAAGGTCCATAAAAGTCCACAAAAACTTGGCAATATTCCTCCATACTGCTCGTCCAATGTAATCCAAGCGTCCAGAATTTACTCGAAACAACATCATTTAGTATATTTTTATAGCCGAAATAATACATTACACTTTCTATTTGCACACTCGTGCAAGTTCATGACACTATGGAAGCTGCAGCGTTCAGCACCTACTCTGCCGATAATGCAAGCATTGAAGACGAAATTCTCTCCTTACATTGTGCTAAGAGTGAACAAGCTGCAGACAAACATAAGAGGGGTTGGCTATTGATTTAAAACAAAGAAAGAAAAAGAGAATGCGTGATCTCATCTGTAGGGTTTCCGTAGTGTCGTGAACTCGCATGGACGCGCTTATAGACAGCTAGATGTACTACTGTTTAAGCTATAAAAAATATACTAAATGATGTCGTTTCAAGTAAATTATGGATGCTACCCACTCAGGACACTTGGATTACATTGGACGAGCAGTATGGAGAAATATTGCCAAGTTTCTGTGGACTTTTATGGACAATTTTTGGTTCAGTCGCCAGTGAACTCCATTATTTGAAAAACGAAAACCTGTCCGATCTCCGGCTGCATTTGAGATATTAAAAAAGTGCTCTACAGTCTTGCTCAGCATGAGGGTGAGTAGAAAATGAACGCACATCATTCTGTGGGTGTACTATTCCTTTAAGTAAATCAAGTTATCCAGCATTTTTCCTTCCAAAGTTCTTTACAACTTACTTAAGATTAGTATTAACCACGAAGTTCAAATTAAGTTATACAGTATCTACCAGATATATTCTATTAAAGACCCACAATGGAACTTTTAGCAGTTTTCTCAGTGACCCCCCTATCGACGGCTAAACTAGCATCCATCTTAATCATACCTGTACTGTGATTCACTCCAGCCAGTAAAATACAGTCCTATCTTGACTCTTGTTCTGTCCCTTCCTCTCTTTATTTTCTGCTCTTCCTCCGGTGTTTCCTTACATTTCTTTGCCAAATCTGACATGATGCACGTTCAAAACACCCGCTGTGTTCATGTCTGGTTCATATCCGTTTGCTAGCACAAGACGCGGTGTGCAGCCAATAGTTGGCTGCAATGTCACGGCCCCTTCCCGGATGCATAAGTTACACACTTTCTGAGCCTTGGGACGCCGCTGGGAAGTGACGGCTCGAAAATATGCATAATGAATGTTGTTGTGCCATCAAAGCAAGTCAGCAATATATCTTTTTAAGGTCTAAAAGTTACGTTGTGAGTCTTTAAAACCAATGTTACATTTTACAATGTAGGCCAAGAAAAATCACTATTCCAACGTAAAAAGAATACACAGTTTTCAAAGTATTTGTTTTGCTTTTTTGTCACAGTACATCTTATTTTGTAGCAGAATAAGGAATATAATAATAATAATATAATATAGAGTATGGTAGCAGTTTAGATTCACAAACGATATCTTTATCTTCTCACACAGGAAGCATTTGTTTCAGAGTATCAGAGGTTGGCCCACCCCTGAAGGGAGCATAAAGTCACATGAGACTGCTACACATGACTACAAGGGTCAAATGTAAAGTCAATCTAAAGTTGAAAGGACACAGAGTGCATGCATGCCTCACTTGTTAAAGCATCCACCCCATGTGTGGAAGCTGCAGCGGGGCTTAGTTTGATTGCACAAGATCAGAAATCTGTGGAGTGTGAATAACTTTTCCTTGGTCGCACTGCTGCACCTAATCTCTCCCTGTTTTCTTGCATGTCTATGTCAGTGTATGCAAGAAAAAGAGGGGGAAAAAACACAGTCAGAAGAAGAATATCGGGTTCGTAGCCAATCAGAAGCAGGGAAAGGGTAGATGTGCGTGTTTTTAAGATTGCCTGTAGGCTCCTCTCTGACAGCAACACTAGAAACTGGTAAAACGAAATGTTGTGTGCCAGTTACATAAGCTCCAGCCGAGACCTTGCATCATCAGTGGAGATCGTTACTAAACCAAACGTCTCCCCTGTCACAGGTAAGATGAGGAAAAGTAACTGTAGCTGAGCGTCAATACCAGAGCAAACAGAAATGAAAAACTGTCAAAGTATCCGCATTTGAGGGAGATGCTTCTGCTCATTTAAGGATGCTTAAATATTCAATGTGATGCGCTGGATCTGCTGCAAACAGCACAGCCAGAGCGTGACTGGTAACAATGCCATGTTGTCACCACAGAGCTAAATGCACAGAAAAAAAAATGCACCTACATTTTTTGGCAATTCGGTAAAAAAGAAAGATTCAGGTACACCAATACAACCAGTGATTTTTTTTCTTTTCATCTCTCTCTCTCTCTCTCCACACACACACACACACACACACACACTTACAGACACACATAATTAGTTAGCCAATGTCTCTGTAAAAATTACAGTATAGTTTTGCTTCATGGTAAATAGTTCTATATTGTAAATTGAAATGTCCACATTAATAAGGTAATTTGTACAGAATGATACAGTAAATACCCATTTTTGACATTACCTTTTTTCTAGGGATGTCCAATGTCATCGGCCTACCGGTATTACTGGCATTAAAATATGATATAGGAAAATGCGGGTTTCAGTTTTTTGGACTGATATTTTGAAAAAAAGAAATCATGCAAGATTTTGTTATGGAGCAACAAAATCTGGCGAGATCTTGTTCCATTAGCATTGGTCCAGCATGTAGAAAAATCTCTGTCCTGGAAGAACTTCATATCCCAGCATTCCTTTCAGCGTCATCTGACTACAGACTGACTTGCTTTGAAGCTGCTTATAATATGTCTGGTTTAAGTTGATCTGGACCATATTGGTATATCGGATATCGGTAAAAAAAAAAAAAAAAAAAAGAAAAGAAAAAAAGACTAATATCGAACATCCCTACTTTTTTTTCCATTAATTTTACCTATGTGAAAACAAATCACAGTAAAATACTGTGCATTTTACATAGTTTACCTGTAAAAAGTTGGATACTCTAATTTTATATACACAAATTTGACGTATAATTGTGATGTACAATTTTGAAATTTGCGGTTTTTCACTGTTGCTATATAACATTTTTTTACTCTATCTTTTACAGACTTTTTTTTTACAGTGTCATTGTAATTTGTATCATTCTTACAAAAATCAAATATTATGTAATTATTTTTCACAGTTGTCATAAAATAATCTCAAAAGTAACACCAGAACAATAGAAAAACAATAATTATGTGTAGTAGATGTAAAGAGACGTGTTGAGCTCATCTAACAAATCATGTCTCAGACTTCATTGTCAAATAGTGATGTAAATGTGTGTGTGAGTAAACATGATTTGGAAATGCAATAGCTGTAATTGATCATAAAGTAATAAAGAAACAGTATTTGCGTTAAACAAAAACAAGATATTTACAGCATGATTGGAATTGTAAATGATAAAATTAGTTTCTTTCAAAGGTAAAACATTGCAACACACATGAAATTACTTAGAAATGACTATGGGTCATTTCTTACCTTTGTTGTGTATTAGAGGGGTAGTGACAAAATCATGTTTTTGTCCAAAAAAGGAAACGTAAAAATAAGAATGTTTTATGATCAAAAACAAGTTAATTGAGGAATACCTTAAATTCTGAATGATGAAATTAATTCACTTCAAAGTTATGTAAAAGAAAAACATCCTTTTGACCCATGTTGTGCATCATAGGGTTAAAGGGATATTGTGTAAGTTCTCCTGTGTTTTATTCACAAAAACTGATTATTTGGTTCAAAAGTGTTTTGTCATTAATCAGTAATCACTCCCATCAACAAACTGAAGTGCTCTTCTAAGTTCTAAATTTGCCGTTCGTATCATTCATTTATACATCGAGCGGGTCGTCTCGGTGGAGGCTGCCATGTCATATCGCCATGTTTTTGCGTTCGGGAGAAGCGTGACGGTAGGAAAACACAGAAACTCACCGGACACACCGGAGTTTTCAGCTCAGTTCGAGGTAATGCCTTTGAAAAGTAACCGCGCTGCAGAGGGGAGAGACTAGCGTCTCACTGATGCTGGGTTCACGTGCAGTCGGGCAGACGGCCGTTGGTAACAAACCAGATGTCATTTTAATCAATAAAGCCGAGCGAAAGACGGTAAAACATGGGTCAGGGAAAACAATACGACATCGCCATGACAACCGAACAGATGTGGACTGATATCACTGTAACTGACGGACCACGTCTTCACATAGAGGCTGGTGGTAACTTTACATGCAGCGGATGTCGTCGGTCTGCCCGGTTTCACGCGAACGCAGCATGAAAAGTACGAGGGAGCTGCTCCCGATTACACAGTGTCCCTTTAAGAATTAACTTGTTAAATGATCGTAGCTATATTTCTGTACTCTGTTTTGTTTAGTTTTATTCATAAAACAATTTTTCATCAAACATTTAAACTTTAAGAGATTTATTCTTTTTGTGGGTTGAGCTGCTCAAAGTTTAACAGCTGTGCTTCTAAAAAAACTATTCATCATGACCTATTGTTCATGATCGACTACCACACACCAGACAGTCATTTTCAAAGCAGATTATGGACAGTAATCCTGCAAATTATTAGAAAATATTGCATTGTGTTTATATCTGTAACTGCAGAAATATCCATCCATGCCTCCACTGTCCTCCACTTACACAGGATCAGCTCATGGCTGCAGCAACTTTGGCAGGGGCCAAGACTTTCCTCTTCCTAGACACTTGTTTTTTTTTTAAATATAACCTGAGAGAACAGGGTAACATTGAGAGCAACATATTCCAAGTAAATATATTCTCCATAGGACATACACTTAAAATGGATAAGAATTATCAAAAATCTCATTCAAAAGAAACAGGTTTCACTTTATCTGTGAATATTGGGGGTATTTGTGTTGATGTCTACAGCTGAGGTCCATTATGAATTATAGTTACCGTGAATTCAAAATGTTTTATTTTCATTTCTTGCTAAAATAAAATAAATAAATAAAAGGTGAAAAGAATATTGCTTATGATTTTCATTTATTCTGTTTTTTATGTTTTTATGGAAAGCACTTTGGTCACCTTGTGTGCTGTAAAAGACTATATAAATAAAGTTGATTGATTGGTTGGTTGATTGACATGATAAGTTTATAAGGATGAAAACCCCAGATTTGCTTTTATCATCAACTTCTTTGTTTATTAGAACAATGTTGTTTAAATAGACAAACAAAACTTAACAGGTTAAACAATTTTCAAAAGGAAAGCAACACAATATTTAGCTTCAAGTGCATCATAAAACTATAAAACAACAGTCACTTAACATACTGAGAAAAACAAGTTCAGAACAGAGTTACAGCAGAGTACTTTCTTGAAGTAGGCAAGTAAGTAGCGTGTTTGTAATGATGTTAAATCTGATGATTCAAAAACGGTCATCGCTATATATCAGATCTGTGATCTAATATTTGCTGCTTAAACTGACGGCAGACTTTTTTTTTTTAATGGAACACACGTAACCATAAACAGCATTAAGATGTATTTTATTTAATTTAAAAGTTTTTTTAAAGAGAATAAAAGTACAAGACAGGGTGAAAAAAATTAAAACACTAAAAAATTATGTAAATTGTTCACAAACACAGTCAAATGCTCATTTTCCATTTTCTTTTCCCATTCCTGTGCTATATTTGGCTAGTCATTCACAGTTATCAGCAACTATGCACTTTAAACTCAATGTAAAGTACTATGCATGTTTTAAGACTAGATGTTTTAATCTTCACCCAAAATTTGACAACCAAAGGATTTTTCTCCTGTGTGGACTCTCATGTGTGTTTTAAGACTACTATGCTGTGTAAACCTTTCACCACAGTCACCACAACCAAATGGCTTCTCTCCTGTGTGGACTCTCGTGTGTTTTAAGACCACAATGCCGTGTAAACCTTTTACCACAGTCACCACAACCAAATGGTTTCTCTCCAGTGTGGACTTTCATGTGTTGTTTAAGATTATGACGCTGTGTAAACCTTTTACCACAGTCACCACAACCAAATGGTTTCTCTCCTATGTGGACTCTCATGTGTCGTTTAAGATCATGACACTGTGTAAACCTTTTACCACAGTCACCACAATCATATGGTTTCTCTCCTGTGTGGATTCTCACGTGTCGTTTAAGATCATGACGCTGTGTAAACCTTTTACCACAGTCACTACAACCAAATGGTTTCTCTCCTGTGTGGACTCTCATGTGTCGTTTAAGATCATGACGCTGTGTAAACCTTTTACCACAGTCACTACAACCAAATGGTTTCTCTCCTGTGTGGACTCTCATGTGAGTTTTAAGACCACTATGCCATGTAAACCTTTTACCACAGTCACTACAACCAAATGGTTTCTCTCCTGTGTGGACTCTCATGTGTGTTTTAAGACCACTATGCCATGTAAACCTTTTACCACAGTCACTACAACCAAATGGTTTCTTTCTTGTTTTCTTGACAGTGTTACATTTCATATCACTACTTTCATCAGACACTGGTGCCCTGCTCATCTTACAAACTCTGTCAATGGTGTCGGTTTCAGTTCCAGAATCTGACAAAGGTTTCTGCCAGTCCTCATAACTGGCACCTTCATCACAACTGACCTCAGTTCCATATGATTCAGAAGTCTTCCCCATAGTGTTTGGCCCTTGGTTTCTGGCTTGTTCTTGTGTTTCACCTTTCTTTTCATCAGATTCTAATTTGATTTGTTTAATGGAGATGCTGGTTGGAGGATCTGCCACAGTGTTTTCTTCAGTAAGCCTCTGAAGTTGTGGGGATTGATCTTTCTCTTCATCATCTTCATTCTTTACATCAAATGTGGTCAGTCTATACGTGGTGATTTCTTCCTCAAGTCGTTAGCCTGCTGTGTTGGTTGAATGCTCCAGAGTTGTTCCTCTTCTTTAATCTGGAGGAGTTCTTGCTCATCTTGGTTCACACTGGAGCTCCAGTCATGAAGAGCCTCTTCTTTAATTTTTGACAGTTGACAGCCATCTGCCAGGAACACAGACAAACATCTGTGTTAAATGTTGTCAATGTCTTACAGCAAATCATTTTAATATCCTGGATGCTAGCTGCTAACATAAGCTGGCCTCTTTCCCACCACTTGAAATCAGCTGATTAGCTGCCATGGAGTGGCGATTCATGAAAAAACAGAGCCGTCATCATCAACTGCTCTGCTGTCGATGTGTTTTCAGTGCTGCAATAGCAGACTAAACTACCAGTGGACTATATTTACTCAATGATGATGCGTAGTCAGTAAGTGTTGCTGCTTGTGTAACTTGTTATCTTTTGTGTAAGAGACCAGGAAACGATGGTAGATGAACGCTGACAAGCTGCTAACGTAACTAAAAAAGATAACACACTTGTTGTTGGAGTTACTTCACATCAGATGTCCATTCCTTATCTTCATCAGAGTCCAGCCCTTTTACTCCATCTATTGTCTATATCAACTGTACCATTAAGTTTTTATCATGTTTTTCTCTGTTGGGACATCATTTTCCTCCGCTTGGTCTGAGTAAAGTTTGTTTTGGTTTATGGTGCTTGGCTCTAGTCTAACTCTTGTGCTTACCCTTACAAGAGAAAAAAAAGTGGGGGATGAAAAGATGTCAGAATGAGCTTATTGAATTTTGCTCCCACCCAACTATGATTAAATATGAATTTGAAGATGCAGTCATTTAAGGATAAGGATTGTGTATGTAAAATACCAGGTACCAGGACACCTTTAACGTAGTCAGAAGCATTACATACAGAGGAGGAAGAAAGACAACATCAAAACCACCTTAAAGGCATATTGTGATCTTGATGCATGGCGAAACATCAGTAGTCAGATCGGGGTCCCAGGTTTGTGAATAGGCAGAGTTTACAAACAACTGTTAAGCTAAATGCAATGCTAACACTAGCTTAGCTGTTTGTGTATATTTCAGGCAGACACTCTGAGCTCCACCACGTCCATTCAGTGCTTCTGCACACTACTTGGCACTGAGCAAAGCGCAAACCTCTTATCATGTGAAGCCAGCTTTACTTTTTAGTCTCCATTTTGATTTTAACAGTTTCAAAAACACTTAAAAATAATTTTTTTTCGACTTGATCTCATTTTTCTTCTTAGAAGAAAAGAAGAAAACAAAACATTAAACTCAAAGATGTTTGCCAAACAGCCACTTATTTTTACAGTTACTAGGTTAAAAACACATCAGTCTCTACAACCTAAGTTACAACTTACAGAACAGTTAGCAAAGCTCATCAATAACACAGTTAGCATTGAGCTAGTCAAATGCTAGCAAGCTCAATAATATGTAACTGAAATTAACAGACTTAAAATAAACAGGGAAAAGAAAAGACACAAACCTAGTCTGTACAAGTGAACTCTGGGATTGAAAACAGCATCCAGGATTCTGTAGCGCTCCATGTTTTCTCCTAAATGAGACGTTTCCATCTTCTCAGCATCTTTAAAATGTCCAGACTTTTCCAGCTGCTTCATCCAGTTGTAGTTTCACCTGTTGTCTCAAACTTCTACTGGTTTAAAATTATCAGGCTCATTTCTTTCTGAGAAGTTTTCAGTAGTTAAAATCAGTTAAAAACTGTTAGGTCTCTCCTGAGTGCTAACTAACTGTTGCTGTTGCCTGGTAACCACAACTGTCAGTTAGCTAGCTAACCTGATGTAAGCTAAAAGTGCTCAACTGTTTTGTGAACCTTCTGATGCACAACATGAGTCAGAAATGACCCGCATTCATTTCTGTGCTTCATACTAGCTGAGTTTTTTATTCTTGTATCATTTGAAATTGGTATATTTCAGGATCAGAATTCCACATAATCTTTAAATATCCTGTTTTTGACAACCATAAATCATGACTTTGTCATGCAAGTGTGATTTAATATAAAACAAGTTAATAACATGATAAAAAAAAAAAAATATATATATATATATATCAGTCAATATTTGAGAACGGAGGGGAACCAAACAAATGTAACTAATACGTATATATATATATATATATATAAATACACTGCCATACAAGTCTTTGTATTTCTCAAAGAAAAACAAGTTCCCTTTTTTCCCCCTATACGTTTATTCGGCAGGATCGCATTGCAGTGACCTTTTTTTAATTACATTTTTAAATGATAAACCAATGAGGCAAATAAAGAGTTATGCGAAGACATGAAAGAGGTTATTATAGTTGGTTAATTAAACATTTTATAATTTCCTGTTTAAAAACACAAATTGTTAAATATAATAACTGAAATGTAAATAACACTGAATTATTAGAAACCCTTAAAGCTGGAAAAGGGTATTCATTGAGTGGACACATTAAGTATTTAAAATGTGGTTTCACAGCCCTCTCCTGGTGGGGCTGATGCAGCTTTAGTGAGGACCGTTGTCTTTTTTGAAAGTACAGAGGTGGGACGAGGAGGGAGAAATGGATTATTTACATGTGGGCATATTGTCTGATGACAGCATTTATACCACACACACATCAAATCCAAGCCTTATGGATTTGCAGAAAATAAAAATGCATAACTGTACCGTGAGACAGTTCTGAATTGTGACTTAATTTCCTTGTTGGGATAAAATTATGCAAAGCAGCTTAAGAAACACATGCAAGTTGTTTTTCAGAAACTCAAATGACATCCAAAACACATGCACACCATTATTAACACATGCACACCATTATTAACACAGATAACAACTGAAGTGTCTCAAAGAGGATAAAGAGAATTACGTAAGTTGAGATCAAAGAGGGGGGGAAGGGGGGGGAAAGGGGGGGGGGGGGGGAAGGGACAAAGAAGAGCCTCAGAGTGATAAGGGGGGAGGGGAAAAGCGGGGGAAAAAAACACCGGAAAAGGGGAAGAGGGGAGGGGGGGGGAAAAAACACGAGGACAAGGATATAAAGAGTTATCAACAAGGGGGGGGGGGGAATAAGGGAGGGAAGGAATTAAAAAAAATGAGGGAAAGGAAAAAAAAAAAAATTGAGAAGAAATGGAAAGTAACAAACATTTGGGATTTTCTCTCAGAGAGGGGGAAGTATAAAAAAAGGAATGGGTCGAAAACGGACTGAGGAGCAAAGAAAGAAAAGAGAAAAAAAAAATGAATGATCTAAATCTAACTTTTTAAATAAACCAAAAAAAAAGAGAAAAGAAAGAAAAAAGTATTTGTTTTTGGGTAAAACCAGGGGGAGAGAGAAAAAAAAGAAAAGAGAAGGGAAAAAATCTCCAAGAAAAAAAAAAAAAAGCAAACCATAAAAAAAAAATAAAATAGAAAAAGAAAAAAAATAAAAAAAGGGAAGAGCAATCCGAAGGGAAAAAAAGGAAGGAGGAAAAAAAAGAGAATCAGGAGAAAAAAAGAAGAAAAAAATTAAAACAAAAAAAAAAGAACAGGAAGGAAACAGAGGGAAACAATAAAGCTTAAGAAGGGAGGGGAAATGCTCTGAGACTGAAAAGAGAGGAAATAGAGATCCTCGGAGAAGAGAGGATCTCCTCGAAAGGAAGCAGAAAATTCTTCTGTCGCATTTACCTCCTGACCACATATTCTTCCTCTAGATCCCAAAACACCTCCAGATCAGGGGACCTACCAGGGATGGGGGGGGGGGGCCGCCCCAAAAAAAATTTGAAAACAAATAAAAAGAAAAACATGAAAAAAAACTACGAAACCTGAACCAAAAGTTGGAAAAATAAGAAAGGGAATGAAAAAAATGACGAAGGGAAAAAATTTCTCTCCTCGGAGGGGGGGGGTTGGAAAAAACAAGGTTTAAAAAAGGAGAAAACGGTCTACAACCAATTTTGGGGAGGGGGAAAAAAAAAAACATAAAAAATTTTCCCAAACCTACCCCCGGGACAGGCATCATCGCAAATCCTTACAATGCTACAATCCGAGAGTACGAGGGGCTGATTTAGGTTTCAAAACAAAACCCAAACGAAATCAGCCGGGGGGAGGGGAGGCGTCAGCAAATAACAAACAATAAACAAACAACGGAAATAGAAAAAACACAACCGATGATAAGAAAATTCCACTCCTACCAACCACCCCTCCACCCAAGGGGAAAAAGGGGAAAAATAAAAAAAACAAATGAATTAATAAAACAAATACAAAAGGGATAATGAATATAAGGTATAAAAATGAAAAAATCCTCTTCTTTTAAATTTAAGAAATATTTAAAATCTTTTAATAACTAAAGTTTTATAATATTAAATTTTAATCGAATATTATAAATATAAAAGATAGTATGGTATCTTTTATTTAATTGGACTAAAGAAAAAATCGAACTTCCTGTTCTCCTAAACATCAATAAGGAATAAGGGATAAGACAAAGATAAAAACAAAAAAAATGAAAAGTAAGAAGTAAAGGGAGGGAGAGCGGACTATAAGCGGGGGGAGAGGGAGAAAAAAGGACGACACCAAACTGAATTACTAAAATCTTATCAAAAATTTTTACTCAAAGTATTATAAAGAATAATATGAAGCTTTTTTGAAAATTGAAAAAAAATTCTCTCAAAAACAATGAGAGGGAAAAAACACAAAATAAAGAAATCATAATAAATTTACGAACATAGATAATATCATTTTCTATTAATCTATTCTTCTAAAACTGATTTTTTTTTTTTTTTTTTCTAATATAATTCACCACATAATACATAACAAAAAAATAAGGTGAAACTACTCACAGCTGACCCGGGAGGGGAGAAGAAGAAAAAGGGGAATAGGGGAAAAAAAAGGAGAAAAGAAAGGGGAGAAAGAACTAAGGAAACCGGGGAGAGGAGAGAGAAATAATTCACACTGAGCTGGGGGGAGGGGAGAGAGAGAGGGGAGAACCAACGAGGGGACAAGGGGGAATGCCAAGAGGCAGAGGGGAGGACACGGAATCTCTAAAAGGTGGAAACATCTGAATTCTCTTATATTAAATTAATATTTTTTCCCCTTCAATCCCAATTTAATTAAAATCGAAAACGTCGCAGAAAAAATCTCAAAAGGAAAAAAAAGTAGCTTTGTCTGGTTTTATAAGTACAGTGCATGAGAATTCCTGACATCTAGTAAAGATGTGCAAGGCAATGACTTTAAATATTAAACACAGTTGTGAATGGACGGTGGCCATCGGTGGCAAAAATTCTTCAATCAATCAAATTTATTTGTATAGCCCCTTACAATAACTACATGGTACTCAAAGTGCTTTACAATTAAACCATAAAAATTACACAAATGCACAAAAAGACAAAGTCATTAAAACAATACAAAAACAAGTGGAAAGTGCCACAATGCTGCAGGATATAAAGAGCCTTTCTAAAGCCCATGACATAAAGTTTAAAAAAAATAAAACTTTAACTTTAAAATTCTTCCAGACATAAAGATGTTTTCATCTGTGACTGCCAGCAGCTATTAAACAAAGCAGTTACAACAGGTTTAAAGATCAAAATGTTCTCACTTCACACACTTGTTTGTCCATTCAGAGATACCGTGGTGCCACAAAAGCTGCCATGTATGCGGACCCAGGGCAAACATAAATGGCTCATTCTGAGAGAATAAAAGCACAGTGGTTATTTTAATAAAGTGATTAGATACCAATAGGCCCATTGACCTTCTGTCATGTTACATGCTGTACCTTTAAGGCAACACTTTAAAGTTTCCCTCTTTAAAACTCTGTGATTCTTAACAGAGGCGCTGCTTGCCAACAGGCATCACACATAAATGCTTGCGACGCTGAGCCAGAAAGGGGCCCCTGAGGGCCAACTAACTTTGACTCACTACAGAGACGTGACAATGTGTAGACTTTGCAATGACAGTAGTTGGCCAGCAAAGAACTCCCTGAAGGGGTCCCACCAGAACCCCTAAAACCCAGTCTCACCACATGTAGAAAAGAAAAGAAAAGAAAAGAAAAGAAAAGAAAAGAAAAGAAAAGAAAAGAAAAGAAAAGAAAAGAAAAGAAAAGAAAAGAAAAGAAAAGAAAAGAAAAGAAAAGAAAAGAAAAGAAAAGAAAAGAAAAGAAAAAGCTTTTTACAATGTTGAATTTCCCTTCTGGGATAAAATAAAGTATTTTTCATTCATTTCATTTTCATTCATGTAGCTGTTCATCTTACATAAACAAACACTTGAGTGCAGGTCTATCAAAATTAGGAGAAGTTATCTGTCTGGTACTGACAAACAAAAGGAGGAAAAATGGAAGAGCAAAGGAGATATTTAAGTAGTGGTAAGTAGTGGAGATATGCAGAAGCTAATTTAGCTCAGGCTGAAAATGAAACTGTGTCCAGTCAAGCTTAATTGCCAGGTTAGTGTTGTTAAATCACTGAATTTATAGGCAGGAAATATGATCATGCACCACTAAGATGCATGAATGGAAGTTATTGTTTGCTGTCTGCAAGTGATGTTTGTACTTTATCTTCCATACATCCAGTTGGCTTTATGCTTCTCAAAGCTGCTTTTGTTTATTTAGCTATAAATGTCTTAATCAAGAGTCACAATGCAGGCTTCAGAACATAGTCAAATCTTCTGCGTTGCAACTGTTTTAAATTATATTCCCTCTGTTTAATTACATAGTGAAGTAAAAGTAAGTAGAAGTACAGTAAAAGCTGCAAAAGAAAAGTCCAAAAGTTGTATTTAAGGAATTTAATGCTAAAACAACAAAACATTTAAAGATAATATTAATACGTTGTTGTCATTTTTGTTATTAAAGGCAATAAATGATGGTTGAAGATGCCCCTTGTGAAATTTTACCTGAGGCCCAGCTGGACTGGCCATCGGGTGTACTGGGTATTAGTCATGACTGATTATTGGCTGGACCAATTACAGCTGAGGGCCGATGGCCCCCTCCCTATAGGTCACGGCTGTCAGTCAGTCAGTCATACAGAGAGAAGAACTACACGAAGAGCAAAACATTGAAAGGTTGCACGGGAAAAAATGAGGGATAAAAAGAGACGAGCTGTTCATGCAGATGCTGCCAGATGTGTTAAAATAACAGGTGTTTGCTGGTGGCTATGGAGGAGCTTTCTCTTCAGCTGCAGGGGATGAAGTCGGAGGTCGCCGGGGTTCTGTCAAAACGTGGTACTTTACAATAACTTTATTAATATAATAACAAAATCAAAAAAGTTACTAGTATCTACAGTGGCAACATGTGACAAAAACAACCAGCTGTTCAAACAACAGAGTTGAGGTAGGATAGGAGTTTTCTCAAGCCGCATACCTGTGACGTTTCTGTGTCATGTGCATGCATAGGTACCACATCTCGACAGGTGTGATGAAATGTCAGAACACCTGTAGGTGGATGAGTGGAGATCCACGGCAGTGAACCCCAAGCAAAGCCCTCAACTGCTCCCTGGGTGGGCAAAGGCAAGGCCGCTCCGAGCTACGGGGCAAATGGTGGACAGCCAAGCTAAATGCTAACCGAGCTAATCCGAAGTGAACAGGAACAAACGAAGATAGACAATTTAAAGGTAAGACACGCTCAGATTTGCTGTTAACCAGCTAAAAACCACCGTAGTGCAACTCTGCTGCAGGCTGAGGCCTTCCTGGGAGCAAGCAGGACGCTAACTATTAGCCTCCATGGCTAAAACCGGCATCTGGTCTGCTGCCTGTCAGTCAAAAGGACACGCCCCTAAAAAAAGAAAGGATGTAAAATGATTTTTTTTTTTTTAAAAGGAGGGGGGGTTCAAGAAGAAAGAAAAAAGAAAAGAAAAATTATGTCTAATTTCAAGATTAAATAACATCTAAACAAATGAGTTTTAAAAAAAAATTACCCCCCTCACAGTTGACATGAAGGTAATTTGACCTATGAACCAGGCTGTGAACATGTTTATTTCTGCTGTAAACATGTTTATTTCTGCTGTGAAGTTGGTCTTTTCAACATGGGAGTCTATGGGGATGTTTTGGAGCCCCAAGCGGGTGAAGAACTGCAATTATTTAATTCAACTTCCGGGCTTCAGTCTTTTCCAGCGGAGTTTGTCCCTTGGTGTTCAAACATGGCAGCCTGCTGCTTTCCAGTATGGTAGAGGTGACATGCACAGCCTAATTTCCCAGTCAGGATTAATAAAGTAAGAAAATATTATAATTATTAATGATCTCACCATTAAACAGCTCTGTACAATGTCTGCTGAATGACTGGTTTGTCACAGCTCAGATAAAGAAAGAGCAGCTCAATTTTTTTTCCCCCCCTATCAATTCATAGAGCTTTCAGATGAGCGGGCTGTAAGAAACAGAAGCTTTATTTAGGCGTTTCAAGTAGAGTGACAGGAAGTCTACAGGCATGTTACATTTAAGCATGTTCACCTTTTTAATGCAGAACCCCAAATTAAAATTCTGAGCAATCTTGACATGCATTTTTTAAGAGTTAGCGTGAACGCTTATGATCACATCGTTATTGTGAAGCACAGACATAAAAAAAAAAAAAACTGCTCCAGTAAATCTTTGTCCTACAGAATATGTGAAATCTGATTTTATTTCTGATGATATGACCAATTTTTTTGCCTCAGTCAGTCAACAAGATTATCTGTTTTACTGCTAGTTTTCCCCTTCTGCTAATGCTTGATAAAAATAGATTTGTTGTTGTGATGGATGATGACGCATGATTTCTTGGCCAAAGGGGACATAAAACAGAGAGTTTAAGAACAACTGCCACATTTCATAAAATTTATATCCACTGCAGCCTAATATAGATATGCACATGCAGAGAAAACAGTTGAAAATGGAACAAAAAATGTGCTTTGAAATGCATAAAAATCGTGATGCAAAAGACACATGCTTGCATGAGCTTGATTACAATGTGGATTTAAAATGCACTTTTTGTAGTCATCTTTATTTCAGTGCCCATCTTCAGAGTGGAGTGGGTCTAATGGAGCCTTGGAGACTCTAACCACTGTTTTTTTTTCTCTCCGCTCTTTATTGTCTCTGAGGTCATTTTCCCTCTCTTACTTCCTTCTCAATTTTTATCCCAGTCCCTCTGTCTCTTCTGTCTCATTTTCTCAATTTCATTGTCTCGTCTCTCTCGTTCATTCCTCTCCTGTGGCGATCTGTCCCCTCCAACTTCCTCCGAGAAAATGAAAATGCGGATCCATTCAATTAACTCATCAGTCCCCTTCTTCCCGCTCCCTGCTTGACTCCCCCCCCCCACGCACACCAAATATTCCCCAGCTTTCACCACATGAAAGCCAGTCCAACCACGCAATGCCATCCTAACAGTTGTATCATACATCACCTGCCTCTGAAACGGTTGTGGCAGTAATTGATGCCGCACCAGGCTGCAGCCACACAAAGGCTGCAGCTCTGCCTTTGTTTCCTGAATGAAATTGGACCATTAGGGAGGAAAACTTCTGTGCTTAAACATCCCTCATGAATTGCTAAAAAGAGGCTAAATTTGAAGAGCACACTCAAAGGTAAGAATTTCCCTGACGCCTGAGTGTTCTCCGATGGTTAGATGACTTTTTTGTTCATCGGCCTCGCCTGGAGCCGCCCGGTGCTTCTCTCCGCTGTTTTTCAGCCGTCATAATCAGATGCTGGAAGACGAGGAACAGCAGAGTGAGCGTCCACTAACCAGAAATGACCTGATGGTGCTCCTGTCTGGTTTGTTTGTTTAAAAATAGCTTTACCTTTTTTTCCTCCCAGACTCTAGCTCTCTTTCCTTTGCTTTTATCTGTCATATATCATCTCTCGCCACACAGCGAGGGTTCAGAATCTATAACAGAAAAAAATAGATTTGAGTGGCATTTATTTTCATGTAGAGATTTTTTCCCAGTATATCAGCCAGACAGTCCTTATCAAATATGCTCTTATCTTGCTTTGTTCTAAAAGAGTCTAGTAAAGCTGTAATTGACTCAGACAGTCTGTATTGTGGGTAGCTTGACCTCTGCATTGTTTGTTATCATCTCTCGGGTCATGAGTGTCAGAAAAATTATTCAAATAATAGAAGGATGCCCTATCATATCCAGGATAAACAGACGACTGATGTACACTGATTATCTCTGTCCAAACAGCAAACTTTGTCTTCCATCTTCTGATGCTAATACTATTGTTTTATAAGACAGTAGACAATGTCAGAGACCTGGAATGAAGACGTTTAGGACCAAAACCTTCGTTCCCAGAAAGAAATGATCCATAATGGATAATAACAGGGTAAAAAAGGTTGTCTTTAAAGCGAGAAAAACCAAAAAAGCTCGGATCCAAGCCTCGACAACAACACATTAAGTATTAAGAGGAGATATATTGACGGTTTCCGAACAGCACATTAGTGGTCTGTGTTGCTTAGAATAAAAATCTTTCAGAGATGCAGCCAGAAAACGGCTTTGAAGAAAGCAGAGGATACAGGATGTGAAGATAGTTTGGAGTCTTTTTTCTTTGCAAATGTATAGCTGGAGCCAACAGCTCAGCGAAAAAAAGGAAAACAAATGGGGGCACAATTAGCCTGGCTCTGCCACGGGGCAACTAAATTTGCCTCTCTGCACCATTAAAGCGCTTAATGAATAGTTAGAATGTAAATTTTCAGTCTTGGGGAAAGTAAAACAAGAAAGTGGGTGTCTGTGGGTGGGGGTGGGGAAAGCATCCCATACTAGCTTGAATAGCATGTTTAGTTCACTTCTTATATTTTTTATACTCCCAGTCCTGGATATATAATCCCTAGATGCTCATATGTTCCCGGTTAATTCTGCAGAAGAGTGACTTCATTAGCTGTTTTTCTTCTGTAATTAAGTCTTATAGGTCTAATGTGCTTGGAATTAAGTTCATGCTTAATTACCTCAGATCTGTTTCCATCTGATTTTAAGGTGAAATCACTTTCGCTGTCACTTTCGTTGACATGCTGCCAGGTGGTTGCTAACATTAATCAGTTTGTCCAGTAATGAAAGACGGGACACAAAGGAGCTGGCTTACCTTCAGGAAGTAGTGGAGTTGTGCATGAAGCCCATTTTCAGCAGAATGAGAGCACTATAGTGTGCCATAGAGGAAGGAAGAAATTAGTCATCACTCGGGAATTCTGGGATAGCGCTGCCATGTTGCATGAACAAACTCAGTAGTGAATGGACCAGTTAAGTCTGTGACTGCGTCTACGTTCTGTCGGTACATCTGCGTTTGTTAGATTTTGTGCTGCTGTGTCACCTGTTGTTCCACTGCCGCAAAAAAGTAAATGGAGAACTTTTTCATAGATTTCCAGCTTGAAAGCAGAAAGAAGGAGACCAAATCCCGAAGATAACGTCCGTCATGACAGCGCATCGTGGTGAAAGCAGCCTGCGGGCTGACTGGGCTCCGTCAGTCCCTCTGAAATGAAACTTTGCATCACGTAACATCACGTTAAGCATCATCTCACTTCCCTCTGATCAGGCCTGATTATTATTATTCAGCAGCAGCAGAACGACCTATTTTCTACAGTCTACAGAGAACAACCGAGCTGCAGGTTCTGAGGCCACAATTGGTTACCATGGCAACGTGTCACAACGAGAGATATTAAATAATCTGCTCAGTCGCTTCTTGTGGAAAAACTTGTGATTTTAATGGCAAAAAACCAGCATTAATGTGTCAATAATTGACTAAACATTTATTTCTTTCGTATGTGACAATGGTATAAGCAGAATAATACCCTTTGAAATGTCATTAAATTGATTAATTTCTCATAGTGGACATATCATCGGGCATTATAACTCACGTAATTCCTCATTATTAGTGTCTGGAAACTCATCTAAAGTTCAGGACAAACTCGTCATCAGTAATAATTCAGCTAATGCCCAGTAGTGCTTTAGCTTTCGAAGTTTAATTTCACTTTCTTCTGAGTAAATCATTGTTGTTGTTCGGAGGTTTAATACCTGGAGCTGCTGCATTCGTCTCCTGGTTAATTGTTTGCGAGCTTCGTGGGATTTGTAAATCCAAAACTGGTCTGATTTGTTGGCACTTACACCACAAACCAGACGGGAAAAAAAACATCAGCAAAACGCAGTGGTGGGAGTGAGTCCATGTCCTGGCTGTAACTGCTTCGCTGGATTAAATATGGATCTGGGTTGGAAATTATTGCCATTTTTATCGTAACGGTTTCTTGCCTCTGTGGATTAATTCTCCTGGTAAATCGTGTCCCTATTTTAGACTTGAGCATATTTTTAAATTTCTTCAAACTGGAACTCAGTCTCAACAACAAACTCAGGTAAATAGGTAAACATTCAACCAGCATGGTGGAGAACCCCCACAATGCAACACGGCATCAGCTTTCTTCCTTTCTCTATATGCAGCCCAGGGACGTAACCATTATCTCAGAAGTGAGGGGGACAAATTTATCGTTCGTGATTTATCGTTCTCTTGCATTCAGTTGCACCTTTCCTTAGTGGCTAAAAAAACACATAATCCCCAACAGCCAAAGTACACCACCAGGGGACCTACTAGGCTAGTTCTTTAAACTATATACTAAAAACAAATCCATAGTTTTAGTTGTCAAACTCTAGTTGAGTTGATACAATGGCTCCGGTTACATGATGTTTTTTAATTCAGAATGAATTATTCCAAATTGAATAATTTGGAATTGCATTCTTCTTCTTCATGTTTACGTGGTAATAGTAATTCCAAATTAAGGTTTACATGGAAAACACATTTATCGAATTCTGTTTTAGATATGGGGGGTGGGGAAGGGCTCTGATTGGACAGAGGGCAGGCGTTATGTATGTACGTCCATTTACGTCTACCCAGAAATACACAGACAGCAATTCCTGCTCCTTTTTGTTTAGACTACGACATAAAAAACACCTAACAACACAGATTTTAACTGTATTTTGATTGTAGCTCTGTAGCAGCAGCTCGACACTAACATGCTTCTTCTTTTCTGCCGGCTGGCACAAGTTCAACCCTTCCACAAGCGCCATAATAACAGGACAAGGAAGGAGCATGCGAAGAACAACAGGAATGAACAGAGTGGAATAACCATTTACATTACAGGCAATTGATTTTATTTCAGAATTAAAAGAGGAATAAACCAACCGCTTAGTTTGGAATTAAATTTTATTTGGAATTATTGTTTTCACTCAGAATTAGGGGTATAAGTGGTCTTCCTAAAGTAGAATTAACTTTTATTCAGAATTAAAGAGGAATTGAAGCTCCCATTTAAACACAGTCAAAGACAAGTTCTGCCCAGAAATTAAAGAGGGTTGAGTTTAAATAATAAACTAACTAGCAAGTCATGTAACAGAGGTAACAACATTTGAATTATTGTTAATTACTGTAGTTTAGCATATTGATATGCTAAACTACAACTCTGGAAGACACATTAATGCATGCTAATAACAGATTTAACTGCTGTAATGGCTGAAAAAAGTGCAGGGGACATGTCCCACATGTACCCCGCATCCATTACGCCCATGGTGCAGCCCTGTCTAGTGAATAAAGGGGTTAGGGAGAAGAGAGTACATGCAGACACAGCCACACTCATAGCAAGCAGTCATTTGAGTTTGAAACTCTGGATATATTTATTAAAATGAAATAAATATTTACTTTATAGATACACAAAAATTGATGAAAACAATTATTTATATATATGCTATAAAAATTTGGTAAAAGTATTCCTTTTATTCTGCACCCTTCTAGACGTTCTGTGGATGTATTATTCCTTTTGTTTTGATGAAAAAGTTGAAGCCATCACCTTTACCTGGCCAGGGGACATGCTTTACAAACACTGTTAAAGAAAATAAAAGTGAATATCATAAGTCTTATTTATACACTTGCAAGTGACCTTTGTTATTAAATATGCCTGTGCGCCTACAGCTACTGTTTCAGCAGCTACTCTGAGCCATGATTACTTGTTTTTCATTGATTTTTTTTCACTAATTAATTATTTGATTGAGTTGAAAATTGTATCAAGCATCCATAAAAACTCCAGGGATAATTTGCAATGAAACATTCATTGCTCAACGCTTTGCAAACAAGCAATCAAGAATGAATTAATAGCTCCGTGACTTTGCACTTAAATGCAAACACATTTCATATTAGCGTAGTATTTAAAGTTTCTTTTCCAGAAGTTACGTGATCCTGAAGATCCTTCTAAAAAAATATAAAAAACTTAAGAGCTGGGAGACTTGGCATGCATTTACTTATTTAGCAAACATTTTTATCCAAAGTGACTTAAAAGTGAGATACTGATGCATCAGCATGGTAATAAAACCCTGCAGCAAGCTTTAATTATTAAATCTAACTAAAGGACAGAGCACAAGGAGAGTATGAAATGTAAAGTGAGGATGATTGTGTCTGTAAGAGAAGAAATGTTTACGATTCTTGAAGGCAGTGAGGGATGCACTGGTTGTAAAAGCATCACAGAACCACAGATGAGATCTAGCTGGACTGAGACTGTCTTGTAGAGGGTGCCCATAGAAAACTTTGGTCTTGACAGAAATGCAATAGCTGAGAAAGGACAGAAATCCATCTGACTGAGCTTGAATAGCTGGTTGAAGACCCTGCAGTCAGCATTAGTGACTTGAATTTGATTTCAGCTGCTGTGGGAAGCCAGTCGAGGTCAATCAGTGGTGAAGCTATGCGTCTTTTTTTGACTGATGAAACACCAGGATCCAGATGCATAAAACCGTGTAGTTTCATGACTAAAAGTGTGTGTTTGCAGAGAGGCAGACATGTGCATTCACATTCTTTGTTCAGAGTAAAGGACTCTGCAGAAGTGAAAAACCATCAGCTGTTACAAAGACTGTATTAGAGCTATGGGCAGAGGACCAGCAACCTTTGCCCCGTCTGTAACAGATAAACATGCTGTACAGTCTTGCATGAGCTTGATAATCAGGAGGGAGACACTACTATAGAGGTGGACCTTTGCGTGCATGTAGGCTGTTTTCTTTAAAAGCCTTTGATTGTACCAGTGAGGTGCAGATTTCTGGGCAGGTTAAATAATCTGATTTGTCTATTTAAGGACTACATACCAACTCAGTTAATTAAGTTTTTTATATTGGAGCTGAAAAGAAACTATAAAGATGCTCAAAGAGTACCTCTGTATCCGAGTTACTTCACACTGACTAAACAAGCATGATCCAGTTTTATCCAAACAGGAGGCCAACAAGGCTGTGAGATGATTCTAAAGTAGCTACTGTATGGCATGAAGATGCAACCAAACTTAAGTAGAAAATATAAGAAGGAAACTGACTTTTTTATAAAGAGAAGGTACACAGATGAGGCCAAGACCAACCCCAGCAGTTCCCAAACATGGAGCTAGCCGCATGAGGATCCAATGTATGGTGCCATTGATCCCCTTACAGCCACATCCAATGGGCTTAAAAAAGATGCAGCAGTCATCATATATTTGATAAAGTAGGGTTGGGAATATCGATACCCTGGAGTCGATACTTTAATACCTGCCAGACAAAATATTGGAATCAATACTTTTTTGAGTGTTGACTGTAAAAATACCAAAACATCATCATCATCACTAACAGTAGCAGCATCATCATGATTTCTGATTGGCTACCACCATCATGTGACACAGGAGCAAGAATCTGGCTGTTTTCACATCATTTTATTGCCTAAAACTCTCAGACGTGAAAATAAATTGCATGTTTTGTTCAATGCAGGTTATTGCACATTATGTTTTTAGTAAATTCATGATATTATGATTACATTTTATATTTGAACATTTTCCACTGAATAAATTTCAAGGATTCATTTCTTTTTTTACAACCTGGACCTTATTTCTAGGAGTTTATATGTGCATTTACTCATCGGTAAAATTTTTGCATTACTTTCAGCCCTTCGGAAGATATTATGTTGGCTCGCCCTTCGTGTACATCCAGTATAATGGCGGAGACAGGGCAGTCACTATATAAGACATTACCTGGAGCAAAACTCCCAGATTTTCACCAATACTTTAAGTAGAATGAACGAACTAGTACTATTATCCCGTGAGTCCAGATTTGGCTTTCCGTAAGTTATCAGGGTGTTTTACACACTTTTCAGAGCCGCGCGTTCATGATGCGCGCTTCCGTAGTACAGCTGAGACGAACAGCTCGCTACTCAGACAACAACAACACAATTTGTGAAACTCTGAACTCACAGGACAATAGTACTCATTCTTTTGTTCATTCTACTTAAAGACCTTTGTTTTGTTTGTGTTGGACGAAAACGAGATGGCTCATCTCAAGGGGTTTATCCAAATAAAGAAATTTCAAATAAAAGCATTGATGAAATGAAGGAGTTTTACTGCAGATAATGTCTTATATAGAGGCTGCCCCGCCTACGCCATTTTACTGGATGTACACCGAAGGGCGACTCAGCGTAATATCTTCCCACTTCACCGGTGAGTAAATGCACACATATACTCCTAGAAATAAGCTTCATGTTGAAAAAAAGAAAGTTATCCTTTAAATAATCTTAACCTGTACTTAAGTTATTTGATCATTGAAAGAAGTTTTTAATCTTATCTTTAATTTACTTATCAATATAATTTATGATTCTTTCAAAAGCATTTTTCTTTTCTACTTCTGTTCTGAAGTTTTGCTTGCATTCAAGATATTAATGCAAACTGTAAAATCATGAGATTTTCTTTTAAGGACCAAAGATATTGGTGTCAATGAAAAAGTACTATAAACTACTGGTATTGTGTTGTATTTTGGTATCACCCATCCTTATGATAAATTAATCCAGTTTTGAAGAAAATACTTTGTTACGTTTCAGGAAATCAGAAAAGTATGCATGATCTACATACTGTACGTCTCCAAACATCACCAACCTACACGCTGTGATCGGTAATTTTCAAATGGTTTTAAGAAATTTTGTGTTTAAAATTTATCTGTCACATATTTTCCTTTGAGAATCAAAATTTTATGGGATTAACCAAAGTAAAATTTAGTGCGACACAAAGCCAATCTCAACAGGGAGACACTGGTACATTTGTCTTCTTGTGGGTGCTGATATAAACGTTTTTGGTTTATGGTTTCATCTTTTCATCTTGGACCTCGAGTCTAATAAAGATTGATTTAAATTAAACAGAGCTGATGTGCAAACAAAGCCGTAAATTTTGCTTCTACTGAGGAGGAGATTGTGTTTGCTTGTGAGAGTTGCTGTAATTTTCTTCTCTGCGACCTGTTCGCTGACTTTCCTCTCACAGACCATAAACAGATACATGTAGTATTTTCTATAAACATGACAAAGGTAAAACAGGAGCTTCACCAGCCATTTTTAACCACTTAGAGAGAACAGTGATTTTCTCCATATCCTCTGGACACTCATTCTCCTGCAGCCCTCTTTCACTTCTCCAGCTGCGAGTTACATGTGATTTATTTGTGTGAGCAACAACCACAGAAAAGCCCATGCTGATTTGTCCAGAACATTGTCAGGAACATGTGCATGTTTGGAAACAAGGGCGGGAAATATCTGCCAGAAACCCGTAGTGAATGCTGCAAACTTTTGAATTTCCTGCTCTGGAACATCCTTAGAAAATCTCAGGACTGCAGCATATGAGTGGAAACTGCTTTAAAGGTGAGCTGTAAAGATCATCAACATCTGTGGCCAATGGAGGCATAAATGTTCTAGCATAGTCATCTCACTTCATGCAAAGAAAGACTCGTTAGAGATGCAAATGCCCTGCAGGTTCATCATAGTCTGTATGTTAATCACTTTCTGAAATAATATAATGTCTGTCTCCCCTCAAGGAAAACGTGTAATGTGCCAATCTCCGGGCTAAAACTGTTAGCAGTACATGATGGTGTGAGCTCTATCCAGATCCTTCTATAAATAAAAGAAGGCATTTTAGAGAAACATCGTTGCTAATGTTGTGCATGCTGAGGATATATTGTCCCTCTAAGCTGTTTGTTTCTGAGTTTACGGCTCCAAACCGCTTCACTGCAAATATCCTGCAGCAGTTCATCCTGAATGCTGGCATACTGTAATTGCCACAGAGACGTGTCCTCCACCTTAGCACCTCAACAGGCCTGAAACAGTCACTGTTAACCAACCAGAACAGGGTATACTGGACACCAACTGGGATTCTTTCATTACCTTTTCCTCTCTTCCACAAATCAAACTCATCTGTCCTCCAGTCCATTTTCAACAAAACACACATAAAAGATGTCAAAATAAAGAAATAACCTGCAGCTTTAGCTAAATATCACAGATTGATGATAAAAAAAGAAATCTGAGGGAGGACTTGCCCTTTCGATAATGAATTATTTTTAACGTGTTTAGCCTTGGGTTTCTTTGTCTTGCTAATTTGCTGATGTCCCCTGCACAGGAAGGCCATGTTTCTGCCTCACAGGAAAGTAGCTTCTAAATCAGAGCGTGTAGTGAGAGTCTCTCGAGACGTGCTCGACAGAACTGCTAAATCACCCGGGGTTCTGATTCTGCTGATCCTTCCTCTGGATCAGTGCACTGATGCAAATGTCTGTCCCTGCATTAACCTAACTGACATTTGTTTTGGTTTTTTAAGTGATTTTGTGGCCATTTTACATTTTGATGGTGTTAGTGATAAGATGTTTGGAAATTAGAGACAAAAGGGTCAAAGGATTGATTTGCCATGAGAATGTCCCAGTTCTCTCTTCTCTTTCACATGAACGCTCTTCAGTGTGGTTTTTCTGCACCAGATGAACCAGAGTCCACGAGAGCAAAGCAATTGGTTTTCAAAGTTTTTGAGCCACGACCCCCAAAATAACGTACTTTGGTGTCTGTGAACCCCCCAACAGCTGAGTGGTTAATTGTGTGATATAATGCGTCATCCTGTAGCCATTCTTTTAATGTGAGGCTTGGAAACTGTCTGAATCTTCATAAACAAGGAGGATAAAGTGGATCTTGACGGATGATGTTAACAGAATACCAAAATTCATCTTTTCTCACCAAAATAGGGCAAAATTCTGATTTTTAGACTAGCACCTGTAATAACTTTGTTTCTGGACACTCAATGATGAAAATAATGCATGTAAGGCCTGAAAACTTTCAGAAACTTCATAAATAAAGTAAATGTTTTCTGGTGTATTTGGTTCACTGCTGTGAAAAGGCACCTACACGCCCAAAATCAGCTTGTCTTACTGAGATAATGCCAAATTCAGATTTTATAACATGGTAATAGTAATAATTTAGACATTTATGCATTAATTAAAAGATGGTGTTAATTTCTCATATGTATATATATATATATATTAAATTTATTTATTTATTTATTTATTGCAATAATGTGTTAATATTGATAGCCCCAAAGATTTGTTTGATAAATGTAGGCTCTATTTTTTTACCACAATGATCTGGCAATGCTTAAAAGTATCAAGTTTAGTTGCTACGTTCTTTATCAAGCATGTATATAGTAGGACCTGTCTGTTCATATTTGGAGGGAAAATATGTACTCCACAGTTATAGAAAATACCTGTCACAACCCATGACAGAAGTAAACACAAACCCATTACTCATCAGGCAGGTTTTCAAACAGGGAGGCCAAAAACAGAAAAATCCAAATAAAACACTGAGCTGGGCGAAGTCTAAAAGCAAGATAAGATTGAAAATAGGGAAGTGATGAAAATGTCACAGAGGAAAGAAACAAATGACAAAAAAAAAACTGAATAAAGTCATTATTTGAAAAAAAGTAATATGGGTGCATTAGTAACTGGGACCTGCAGTCCTGTTAAGACTTTTTATCCAAGAAGATTGTTTATGAAGGTAGATGCTTAGGATGCATTCACAGTAAGGATAGACCGATATATCGGCCATCCGATGTATTAGGCCGATATTTGCGACGTGATATTGATGTCTGCCAGCACCATATATATATATATATATATATATATATATATATATATATATATATATATATATATATATATTGCAAGTTTTATGTTTTCATTTTATATTTGTTTACAAGTGCATTGTTTCTTTTTCAATTATTCATTTGGAGTGTTTTTTTTTTTTTTTTTTTTTTTAAAGTTGTAAAATCACTTTTCATTTTTTCCTTCATTAAATTAATGTGGGAGTCAATTGGCCTGAAAAATCGGCAAGTGTATTGACCATTGGCTGAGGCTAATGAGAAATATTGCTATCAGTATTGGCCCTGAAAAAAATCTGTATCGGTTGACCCCTAATTCAAACCAGCCTTCCTTTTAATTCAAATCCAAATCCATTTGCTTGGAAAGTCCCCAAGTCGTTTGGGGAATTGTGAATGTTGGTTTCCACAGGACATTCAAGGATTTCTCAAATATGTGTGAATGAGTCAAAATAACTCCTGGGGCATGTTTTATGAGGAGGGAATAGCATGATAACATCATAAAAAGCTCAAAAAAAGTCAATTTTGCATGTTACCCTCATGAAAAATGACTGAATCAGATTTGTGCGTACCCAGGATTGTCCCTCTCAGAAGTTGAAGCCTTTTGTGCACAAAGCTGCAACTTTGCACCTGCTTTTCAGATGTACTAAAACAAAAGCAAAAAACCAGCACAGCAATGCATCTCACGGTTGATAAATCGCCTTGCGAGAGCTAAATGAGAATATTTACATTTTTTTCCTCCCATTGCACGCACTTTTGCGTGTAAACGTCCCATATTGCATATTCATTGCAGAAAAAGTACTAAATAGATAAGACGTGCTATTTAGCACGTTTTAAAGACCAAACCCTTTTAGCTGTTAAGAGATCAGTTTGTACATTTTTTGCGTGTGCAGTGAGATTGCTCACATTTTTATACACGCAAACCTTTGATAGATCCAGCTCAATGTGCAATAACTGCATTAAAGCACTGAAAAATACCAAAACATCATCATCACCACTAACAGCAGCAGCATCATGATTGGCTGCCACCATCATGTGACACAGAAGCTAGAATCTGGCTGTTTTAATATCATTTCATTGTCTAAAACTCTCAGAAGTGGAAGCAATTTACATGTTTTGTATCCGCACAGTGGTATGGCAACACTCAAAAAAGGATTGATTCCAATATTTTGTCTGGCAGGTCTCAAAGTATCGACTCCAGGGTATCGATATGCCCATCCCTAAGTGGAACCTAATGTCTATGGGCTGTAATACACTTGCATGCACGTCAGCATTTGGCATTTGTGTACATGCGCTGCAGCACATCAGGAGCACAAAACACTCAATACTGGAGGGCACCGCTAGGAGGACTACACAGCACTTTGACTCTGAAATAATATGAAATGCAAGCTGCTTTTCATATTTCCACTTATTCCAGTTCAGGGTTGCAGAGGAGCTGGAGCCTGTTATCAGGAGAGAGGTATTCCCTAAACGCTTATAGGGAGAATTTACTTGATGTTGTAAAGAGATTTTATTCTACCTGAGCTCATCCATCACTGGTGTAGACGTTCAGGCTTTTTAATTTCACTGAGCTTGCTAGCACATTACTTTTGTGTAAACTATTACTGCTAATGTTCTGGCTGTCTCTATGATTTCTTCTTCTTTTTGGGACTTTCTGGCTGAAGATGTCTGTTTCCCACTGAGAGCTCTTTTTTTCACATCATGCTGTGGTTTCACAGCAATAGCATCCAAAAACAAATTCCACATTTGGGATCCAAGCCAGAATTTTTGTCTGCTTACAGATAAAGACATGAAGGAATGGCTCCCACCTAACCATGGAATAGCTTTTCAGCCAGTTGTCAGTAACTTCTAAATCCTTCCTCCAACTGGATTCCCTCAAACTAACACTTGATTGTCCAACTGTCTAATCTGGACAATAAAAGGCTGAGTTTCGATGAGATTTGAGCTGAGACGTTTCTCATTTGTTTACTGTAAGTGAAGGGAGGAGGCTTGCTGCAAGTGAACCAGGATGCAGCCGTTGGTGTTTTTCTGTGTTCTGGCTGTCATCGCTCATCTTAACAACCAGCTCTGCTGTGTTTACTGGAAACTAAGTGAGGTTTCCACCGCCTGAAATGTCAGTTTAATTACTTCTTTTTAAATGCAGGGATTTCCCCCAGTGTTTTACCGCACTGTGAATTTACTGTGATGTCCCCCAGAGGTTTCTGAGCCCTGAAACTTGGGCTGGTCTTGACCTCTCCCTGCATCTCGTTAATTGGTTTGGAGACAGAGAAATTCAAACTGGGGGGACCGACTTGACCACAACTGTCAGTCAAGACAAACATGAAACTGGTTTAGACTTTAACATCATCTAAACTGTTGAATCATTTTGAGAATTAGAACCAGAGACACATAAGAAACGCAGCTTTTCCTTTTTCAGACAGTAAATTCCTGCGGTGAGGTCGACTTTTAACACAGCCCGCCCGCTTCTCTTAATTTCCTCTTTTCCAGTCATTTGAAGCTGTTGCTTCTGGGTCAGCCTTGTTTTACTTAAGTCCCATTGCTCACAAATTACCATTATATGAAAAAAATATAAGGAATCTTTATTGCTTGCACATCGTGACTAAGTTGTATGAATATGAAGATGTATGGTTCACATTTACAGTCCCACATCTGCTCAGGTTTAGCCAACAAAGGATCTCTGTGTGGAGAAAGTGAAAGTTTGTGGGTTTGGTTAAATGTTTATAATGTCAACATATGGTGGGCTTTATAACTTTCCATTTATTAACCAACATTAATTAAGTAAGGTAGCTTATTCGTAGAAGGTTCAACTGTTTTCTAGCAAATTCCAGTAACTATATTTCCCTTTTAAAAAATCTTCATGTCATTACTCATTTAAAAAGGAAAAAGTTCAACCTGAGCGCTCTTTCCTTCCGGTTTTAGGGTAAATTATTCATAGGTGCAAAAATCTTTGAAATCTGAGCCCTATTGAGTGAGCAAGCCACAGGCTGCTACTGCTAACAGCTGCAGTTCAGTAACACTGTGCAATCATGTGCAACAATTCAAAAGTGCTCGGATTTGCAACTGATTGATAAACATTATGGAAAGAATCTCACTGGAAGTTTTGCTATTTATATATTTGAGAGGTGAATCAGTACGTGATGACTTCAGCCTCCACGTGTGAGCAGATACGGCTCCCTTAAACAGCAAAGTAACTTTTCCTGGAAAACAAAGTTTGGTTCTTCACGAACAAACTGCAGAGCCACAATTTGCAAAGACCCCTGAAATGGCCTTTTAAGTACTCCAACAAGTTGAGATCGTGGCCAGTACGCACTCTTATCTCTGTGCCGTAGCATGCAGATGATGATGTTTGAGGACTATTTCAGTCACATAAAAGGAGCCAAACATAAGGCACCTGAAGAGGCCTTCTGCAAAGTGCTGAGGTAATTTTTACAAACATAATTAACCCTTCTCTGTTTGCACCTCTCTTCCTTTCTATAATTTCTGTCAGGCTATCTTCGGTTAATTCAGCTCAAGTAAACACTGGCACCAATTACATTTCAAAACTGAAAATAGATGTAATTCAATAGTAGAAATGAGAAAAAGCAGTAACTTCAGCAAGGGGGGAATAATTCAGATTCTTTGTCTGAGACTTTGTTTGCTGAAATAAATGGTCAGATTAGAATCAGCATGACTTTTATTTAGCAAGTTTTTCATAACACATCTGTGAAAAATACACAAGACCTGAAGAGAAAATGAAACACACCGGTCTACTTTCCTGTGAATGTTTCCATAAACAGTCACAATCTGATGCTGTCAGGTTCATTTGTTCTGCGTTACAGGGGGGGGGGGGGGGGGGGGGTATTGCTAAAACACATTGCACAAAACTTGACTCCATTTTCCAAAACCTCTAAACACAACATACTTTCTAAAAGCTACGTACACAAAACCACAACTTCGTTTTTCACAACTCAAACTTTCACACCAAAACAGCTGCTCAAAGCCCGCAAAATACTATACGCATCATTACACACTGCAACAACAACTCTACACAGTGTAGAGTATTGGCCATTCTTAGATTTGTGTGTTTTATATGAACAGTATGTAAATCTACAGAAAATACAGTGTGTACACTATTAAATCCAATCACTTTATTTCTATAACACACACTATAAACTACAGAAAGTCTCCAAAGTGGTGCACAAAGTGCTATTGAACTAGAGATGGGCAACACCGCAATTTTTCCTGTCAATAATACTATTAGTTTATGGCAATTTTTTGTCTATATAAATAACAATACCAATGCTAATAATTTTAGTCTCCTAAAAGAAAATCACGATTGTACAGTGTGCATTAACATTACAGTGTGACCACACCTGGGTCTGACCGCACCTGGTTCTGGCCACACCTGGGTCCGGCTGCATCTTCATTCAGCTCATTGTTACTTACATGATCAGCTAAGATTGCTCTGATTTCATTTGAAAGTCATCTTCTTTGGCCATGAACTCCTCGACCGGCTCTGCCCCATTTCTCACTCTTCCTCTGCCTCTCATTCTTCCCCTTATCTTCCTCTTCCTCTCTGTACAACTCTGTTCATAACACTTTTGTGAAAAAAGAGATCACCCATGGTCTTTTTATGGAGCTTATTTCCTGGTTGAAGTGGTAACAATTAACCATTGAGGTGTTTGAGGTGCGCATGCGTTGGCCATTTAGCTCCTGTGGTGTCACTTTGAACGTTTTGCAATGGCAAACGTGACTTTGTGTCAGATTGTTGTGTCTTATTCAGATAACTGTGCTCAGTGCATTTTAAAAAGTGCCAACTTGAATTAAAAACTGTATGTACAACAAAAAGAAAGTGTTTAGAGCTTCAAAGACTTGAGAAGTTTTGTTGTTAGTGTCTCAGTTAAATTAATAATGATATGCAAGTCATTTTAGTGTGTTAGCATGTGCAAAACCAGCCAGCTGTAACCCCAGTTTGAAAACCACTGCATTACAGTACATGATTAAAATGTTAAAATAGAAGCATGAATGGATACTGAGATGGAACCACTTGTACTGTAACGTATTGTAAACATACACCAGCTGTTTTCTTCTCTGATTGCTCAGATATTGGTGATCTGATAACCTACTCAAGTTTGGACAAACTCTTCGTCCTGGTCCAGTCTTTGTCATGCCGTAGACAATGACATGGTCATGACTGCCGCTCTCATCATGTCTGTAATGATGGGGAGTTTGTCTTGTCCTCCCTCCTTGCCCTGCTCCTCTCCCTCCTCTTCCTCTGACTGTTGCGGTGTACTTTTTGCAACTTTCAGCAAACTGTGCACTCTGAACATCATTTGTAACAAGTGTCTTTAATTTTGGGTCGTTATGTTTATTAAATGAGGCCAAATTTTGCATCACATGAGCTTTAATTTATTGTAACTTGTGTTTTAGCAATACAGAGATGATAACAGGAGGATTGTGTTTTGTAAATGTAAAATGTGTTTGTGGTTTTGGCAAATGGGTGCTAGTCTTGTGAAATGTGTTTAGAGAATGGGTCATTTGGTTAAGAGAATTAGGTTTTGTGTTTCTGCAATTTAAAAAAAAACTGTTACTCTGCGGTAAATTGGTGGTCTCACTGGGCCGCATTCACAAATTCTAATAAGTTTGTTCTTACCTATGCACTTTGTCTTTTAAGAAAGAATGTGGTATTCATGAATGTTTTGCCATCCAGGATTTGTTCTTAGGTAAATCCAAGGTAAAGCTGACAGGCTTGAACAAAATCACTGTTGCCTTCTTTTGTGCAATTTTACTAAAATACAATAATTAAACCACAGTATTTTTTTAATCTTGTGTTATATTGTTTCTATCGGGCATGCTGGGGCAGGAAAACATCTAAAACCTGCAGAACTGTGGTTCCTGAGAACCAAAACTGGGCATTTCTGCATTACGGACACAAAGCTGTTGTACAGAGACCGTGTTGTTTTAACACCAGCCAAACCTCCCAGGAAGTGAGAAGTGTTTTCACATTATTGACTTAATGCAACCCTCATGTGAAAGAACAGGTGTCATTTTGGTGTTACAAGTCTCATAGCTGAAAATGGTTTGGGTGATTGCTAAGAAAAGGCCTTTTTGCCTCGTATAAAAGGGAGTGGTGATGGTCTCATGCGTCAGATTTAAGCCGAAACAGACATTACGTACTGTATTTGATTGTTTTGAGTACAAGACTTTTTAAAGGACCTTTTCCTGATATCAGAGGAGCCTCATCATATGTCTCTGCTAACCATCATCTTACCAAATGCTTGTCCAGTCATTCAAGTCCACACTGCCAAAAAAACTAACCAAGTCAAAGTCTTATATTCAGTCAAAAAGTGGTTTTGATCCATTTTTGAGAGACATAAGATGCAAGAGCCGGATGTGTGAGATTATTAATAGTGTTTGTCTTCCATTTCTTTCTTAGTTACTAAAACCTAAAATTTATTTCACACACTGTTTGAGCTCACATTGTTGCTTTCCACCCAGTCTTAGCTATGAAAACTTGTTTCAAGACCTTAACCACCAATTCACACACACACACACACACACACACGCACACTGAAAAAACTGGCCATGTTAATATTTGGAAAAAGATTTAAAATTAGAAATATCAGACTAAAGTCAGGTGATTTAACCTCCTACTGCAGTGAGATAATTGAACTTTGTAAGATTTCCTGAAATATGAAAGAAATTCTCAACTTTAGACAAGTGAGAAATTCATTAAAACAAGTATTGAAATACTTATTCCAAGTCCTTTGTTAAATCCAAGGGGCAAACTCTGCAGCAAAAGAGTGAAGCCCGGAACTTAAAGACACACAACGTAACTTTTAGACCTTAAAAATCTGTGTTTCTGACTCGTTTTGATGTCCCACCAACATTCATTATGCGCATTTTCGAGCCGTCAGTGCCCAGAGGCGTCCCGGGGCTCAGAAACAGCACTATGTAAGATTCCCATCCGGGACGCGACCGTGACCTTGCAGCCAACTATTGGTTGCAGCACCGCGTCACTCACTAGAATCCATAACTATCGCTTACAGTGTTTGAATTTACCGCGACCGTCTTCTTCCTGTATCAAAACTGCAGATGCAGCGTCATTTGACGTCACGTCCGCAGGGCAGCGCGGGAAATTCGGACACCGAATTGCAGCGCATTTTGCAGCACACAGCCTGTTCAAGGCAACGGAGAGAAACGTGGGTGGAAATTTTATTTATGGTATTTCATCACCCATTAGTATTAAAAAAAATGGACATGCATGTTTGTTTTTTAAATTCCATTTTAATGAATTAAAAAATGAGAAATTTTCCATTAAATGTTTAGAAGCTGGGTATTCTCTAATCAATCTCAAATGTACTTAAATAAGTAAAAACACTGATTTAGAGCTTTGGGTCAAATCATTGTCCCCCTATCATAAACATTATGAGAAGTAATTGAGTTTGTTTGTTTTCATAAAAACAGTGACATCATGTAATCATATTTGCATTAAAAGGGTTCATAGAATTGGAATAATTATATATTTGCTATTTTTGTTTGGACTTAAGTTGGTTGAGCTTGATAGCTAATCTTTGTAGTGCCCTAGAGTCTAATTACTAAAACAACAGTGTTATAAAAATTCATAATTTGTTCATTAATGCATTATTGAAATGTTATAGGTCTTATAAACCTTTACATGGTGACATGGTGCTACAAGATGCTGTGATAGACGAGCTAAAACAAGGTTACAAGTCACAGTCTCTGATCTATGGATGCTCTTGTGCTCATTTGTTTTTCCTGAACTGAAGAAAGCATTCAGGTTTTCAGCCTCTAATACTTGGAATAAATTACAATCTGATCTTGAATTTAAAGCTCTTTTGACATTAAATGAGTTAAACCTCTGGTGAATTATTTGCAGTCCTTGCCTGCATGTACATGTTTTGTGTGAGCACGTTTTAATGTTGTGAGTTTTCTATGTTTTTTACTGTCTTCATTGTAACTATGCTGCTGCCTTCTTGGCCAGGTCTCCTTTGAAAAAGAGATCTTTGATTTCAGGAGGACTAACCGGGTTAAATAAAGGCTATGAATAAAAAACTGAGATAAAATAATTTTATTTACAAGTCTAAGCTTTAAAATAGCCAGTATCTCGTTTCTATAGCTTGTTATAGCATTGCAAACTATTTCTGCAGCTTAAATATTAGAAATGAAGCTCTCACTCCTCTCGCTTCTTTGTCTTTGAACAAATTAGCCTTTAAGCTTCTGCCACATGGTCTTATGCATCATTACATGCAGAGCTTTTAGGGAACCCCGTCATATCCCCCCCCCCCCACCCCCATCCCCCCCAACTAGCCACTTTGAGGTCACTTATAGTGCCGGCTGTGCCAACGCAAAGTCAAAGCACAATGATTAATGGCGTTATTAAACACTTGAGAGAGGTTGTGTGTTCTTCTAGCTGGAGCCAATTGAGGTTGGTTTTTGAGGTGAAACGGTGTAGTGGAATGAAGCAGAGTGTGTTTCTGTGTCTGTGTGTGAGCGTGGGTGGAAAAGTCGAGCATTTGAGCTCGTATGATCGTCACTTTGTGAAGTTGTGCGAAACATAATAAGAAGATGCAGGTGTGTTTAAATGTGTGTGTTCACCGAGAGAATTGTACGTGTTAGAAAAGATGACAAAGGTGTGTATGACGGTGTGTTTGTGAGAGTGGCATGCGAAAGGTCAAACTGGGGACAGGTGGAAATAAGCCAATAAGCTGGAATCTCATTTCCTGTGAGCTGGAGGGGTGAAACACTGAATGATGGGGGGAAAAGAGAGGGGAAGTTTTAAAAAGCGAGATAAAAGGAGAGGGGGGAGAATGTCATTGATCGAGTTTGGCATGTAAGGAAGCAAAAGGCAGAATAAAAACGGTTAACAAAAAGCCACTGTGAATGAGAGACGGAGTGAAATGCTGAGAAAGGGAAGAACAGAGGAGGACAGGTGAGAGGAGAGGAGGAGGGGTGATAAAAAGGAAATGAGTTGAGAGGAAATAAGAGAAGTTATGGAAGAAAGGCATGAAGGAAGACAAATGTGTTGAAAATGAGAAAGGGAAAAGGGAGATAAGCAAAGGAAATCAAACAAAAGGAAATGAGGAAGGGAGCGGGAAAATATGGAGAATGGGATGATGGCAAATAGATGACTGGAAGAAGAAAGACTAAACAAGGAGAGGAGAGGCATGATAAAGCAAACAGAAAAGGGAAAATTAAATAGGTGAAAGAGAAGAGATGTTAATGTTAGAAAGAAGGAGAGAGGAAAAATGAAAGGAAAGGACACGAGGAAGGAAGTGGACAGCAGGAGGAGGAGAGCAGCGATAAAGAGAGAGTTGGAAAGGAGGGAGAGGGAGAGAGGCGATTGGTACAAATCAACATCTGCTCCTTCTATTATATCCTATCAGAGCTCAAGCTAAAACACACATGCACGCACATTTATCTGTGCACGTACAGATATGACTCAATGCTTTTAAAGTGTGTGAGCACAGATGTGCACAAACAGGCAATTCAGTCACGCTCAAAGATGCACACATCTGAACCCTGCGTGCTGCCACATTTAGCTTTGCATGGCCACAATGAGAGAGGAAAACGGGTGAGGGGGGTTTCACACACACACACACACACACACACACACACCCACACACACACAGCACAGGTAAGAAACAGGATGAAAACATGCAGCCAGACTAAAGCTGCTCTGTGTCTGTGCTCTATGATTGAAACAAGAAGACACTGCAGAAGGTTGAGCTCTGTGATCCATTAAAACCATTCAGATACAGCCACTTCCCACCACCCACGTCCACATTGACCCCCCCGTTTGCTGACACTATCACTCACAAGCGTTCAGAATAGCATCAGCACGCCGCCTGAGAGACTAATGAAAACTATGATTTCCAGTCTGGGTGTAATGTGCAGGGAGTGGCTGCACACATTTGTTTCTGTGTTCATCCTCTTCCTCCTGCTGACTGTCCTCTGCAGGGGTCTGCTGGACTCTGCTGGTTTCGCACTGCCCCCTGCTGGGCCACGAGGAAACGACGCCTACAAAAACCACAAGAATGATGTTAAAGTTGCACCAGTTTGGCCATTTCAAGCTGGTCTGGATGGGAGTTTGATAGATCGTCCATCTGCCGTCAGTTTAATGTTTGTTTTTATGGAGGTTGTTTCTTTACAACTTTTAAACACCCAAAGAGCCCCAAGCATTCCCGCTGACTTTATCGACTCAAGTCTTCTGCCACTCCACCTGTGACAACAGCTGTACAATAGCTGCAGTGGCTCCAGGGGAAGCTTTTCAAAGTGGAGGGAAGCATCCGAGGTATCCCACCGGGGTTACTCAGCAGCTGTGTGTGTAGGTTGTTTATATTCACTCTATGGCAGAATTCAGAGTGAACAACTAACCTAGCATGCAAGAAGCTGATGTTCAGGGCTCACTTACAGAAAACAACTTTTCTTCCTTGTTGAATATGGAGAAAAAGCTTGAAAAGTTTGCCAAACGCATCATCCACATGGATATGTGACACAATCTGTCACAAATATCCTCAACTGTTAGATCAAATGGGCCAAGGGCTCATTATTCCTGAGGCAAACTGATGGACAGATATTTAAAGGAGATTAATTGCAATTATGAACCATCTGGCAGGGCTTAATTTTGGATTTCTTGGCTGGAAAACAGGTTGGTTGAGTCGGGATGAGTGAAGACAACTGAAAAGAACGAGCTTCAAATAGTTGTTGAATAAATAAGTGTTGAAAGTGGCTGGAAAATAAGCGATGTGGAGGGCCACATGTCTAATTCACCTCTGTTTATTTGTTTATTGAAGGATCCCCATTAGTCTGTGCAAATATAGAGGGTCCATTCTCAGTTCAGTTAAAAATGCAGTTATCACAACATTACATTAGATTAAAAAAAACAAAAAACAGACCAGTTCTAAAAATACTGTGGTTGCATTGAGGTACTAATCATGATTACACACTCAAAATAGAGAAAATTACAATCAGATTCATTATTAGTTACATATTTTTTCAAACTATTTTTGAATATAGCATGGTTGCCTCAACATCATTTCTGGAGGCAACATTTCCAATATAATTTGATCCAGAAATGTTCTTTTAGGTGTGTTTGTTCTTTGCAAAGGCAAAGAAAAAGAAGCATTAACAGCTTGTCTTGTCTTAATTCTGTCTGGGTGGGCTGCAATTTAGAGAACAGTATATGGTTTGTGTGAGGTCCATTTTTATGCTGAACTCACACAGATCTACATGCTAATTTGTCCTTGACTTCCATCCAAGACAGTCTATCATGCATTGCACTGATGTTCGGTGTGAAATTGTGTGCATTTGTCACATGTCTGCAGTTATTGTGTTAACTTATGGTGAGGTTAACTTACTTCCAAAGGACAGTTCTGAACCTTAATGGAAATATTTTCCAAACAGCATCACCAGAGGGTGGACATATATTAGAATTCAGTTGAAGACGTAGTTTTCTAGTCGTTGGGGAGAATAGAAAGCGCCTCTTCTGGCTTTACTTTCATCCCTGGGAAATTTGTTTGAGCATTACTGGGGTATATTTGTTTTTCTTTTCTTTCAATGTGATGTTGCTCTCCACATTTCATTATTCACAACCTCTAAATGTGAATCAAAACCTGCAAAGGAAGTGTTATCTTATGTAATATTTTGGCTACTGTAAAAACATAGCAGCTTCTGTGGAGGAGGGTCCATCTGTAGATATGAAAGACTCGCTCCAAAGTCACAAAAACACAGTAAGTCCTATTTTTACATCATTCTAATCTAATGAAAACATCCTTTTTTTTTAAAGAATAAAAAACAGGGTATTTTCCAGAGGAGCATTTCACAAGGCGTTCATGTATTTATCACAATTCAGTGTGATTTTTGTGGATTTAAATTGCTTCATTATCTAGATAAGTGAGTCAGTGATGCCAGGAAGTCACAGCTCTTCTCCATCAGAATGTCACATCAGACACATGCTGCAAATTATTTGGAGTGCAGGCTTGTTGCTGAGTGCTCTGATTACAGAGAGGGAAAATAATGGTGTGTGTGTGTGTGTGTGTGTGTGTGTGTGTGTATGAGTAACTGGCCAAAGAGCAGATGGATGTGAATGCGGACTTTGCTTTCATCTCACTGTGACCTTCCTCTTTGCCTCCAGCTTCAAGGCAAGATGGAGCACCATCAGTTATTACCAGTGAGTATTCTGTATAACACACGCGCACACACACACACACACACACACACACACACACACACACACACACACCCAGTTTTCTTCCTATGGGGCCCATGACATAATGCTTCCCTAGCCCCTAACCCTAAACCTAACTCCCATACTGATTGCTAACCTACCCTCGTCCTAATCCTAACCTAAACTTTTGGAACTTTCTCTAAAACCTAATCTTGACCCTCAAATCGGGTCATCCCATGGGGACCGGGAAAATGTCCCCACGAGGGCAAGACGTCCCCACAGGATAGTAAAAATCCAGAACACAGTCCCCACATGTTGCAATTACGCGTCCACACACACACACACACACACACACACACACACATCTCCACTTTAGTTTCCAAATGAGCATCATCAGCTTTGGACCTTCCCTCTGTCTCAGTACGTGCATCATCAAGGGAAGGAAGGTGTCAGCCGGTATTAAAAGATGGAACTCTGACTGTTTTCCCACAGTCCCACGAAACCCAAAAAAATAGAAAAGACACAGGGAAGGCTGTTGCTATGGCAACATTTCAGACAATTGTAATTGTCTCCCTCCATCTTTGCAGGTCAAAGCAGTGGGCATAACAGCTCCATAATCTCTCCATCTCTTTTGTAACTACCCACAGTTCTGTGGGGGTAAAATAGGCTCCCTGGAGTCGTGAATTACTAATATCATCTGTGATTTATAAGCTAATTTTATAACCAGCGTGAGTCGGTGCTCGTGTCATTTTTATGGTGGAAAGTTAGATTTACAGACCTAGAACTTGAAGAAAAACTGACAGCCAGAAATGCTTTACTTTTATTCGCTATCCAACATCTTTGATATTTCACCCACAAGCAGGAGTCAGCAGCTCATTTCACAACAATAATCAAACCGTCTTATCAGTCACATCTGTTTAAAAAGATGAGGGTAAAACAAAGAGTCGACAACTCATAATTTATGAATGGGAGGCAGAAACGTTCCATCATTAACTAAATATAACTTATTCAGGTTGAACTAAAGTCAAATTGGAGCAATAGCTTGCCTGACTGCATCAAGGATGGAGAGTCAACATCTTGAATAGTTTTAAAGAAATACACAGTCTAAAAAGCAGCGCGACCTCCTTGTGAACTTTATCTTAAGTAAACATCTCAGTCCTGTTCATAGAACTCAACCCCGTACAGATCAGGGGTGTCAGACTCCTTTCATCACAGGCTACTGTACTGCAGGTTTTAGAAATTTCCTTGCTTCAGTACGCCTGACTCAAATTAACGGGTCATTGTGTCGAACTTAAGCCGTTGGATCAATTTGATTTGAATCAGGTGTGTTGGAATATGGGAACATCAAAACCTGCAGGACATCGGCCCTTGAGGACTGGAGTTAGACACCGTGTTTTAGATGTTTCCCTGCATTTCCACACCTGGTCCAAAGTAATGGGTCAACACCAGGCTGCTGCAGGTCTCAATGACAAGCTGAATCAGATGTACTGACACGGTGTAACATCCAAAACCAGTAGGTCAGTGGCTCCCACAGAGTAGGATTGGGAAACACTGACTTATGAGGAGCCAAAAGGGACAACATTTTTTGTTTGTTTGTTTGTTTTAAGTATTTATATCAAAACAGTATTTTAAGTCCTGGTCCTATAAGGTCGCAGTCCTGCAGGTTTTAGATGTTTCCTATGTCTCAACACATCTTGTGTAGATCCTGACAAATAAATGAACAAATAAACCAAAAAGGTTGTTTCTCTGAACAAAAATTAATACACAATGGAAAATCTAGTGATAAATGTTTAAGATACAATGCAAGGAATGGATTACCAGAAATGATATTTTCTCATGTCTTTCAAGACTTCCATCTAATGCTGCGTTCATGTGGTATTGTATTTATGGTCAATACCAAAGTCTGACATGAAAATTGCACTTGAACACCCACTCATGCCGTAATTTCCACTGGAAAGCTGGAAAAATTTTATGATGCTCGAGTTGCTGAGATGAGGTAAACTTTGACATTTCAATATGGCGGAGGGCAACAAAAATATCCTTAATGGGATGCATTGCATTATGTGTCAAGTTTTCTGCTGTTTTTTGGTTAGTTTTTAGTCTGCATAATTCTGTGACATTAGTTTTGTTCGTAAAAATGTGGTTAGTTTGGTTTACCTCCTCAGAGCAGATGCTAGCTTGCAGCTAGCTAGCTAGTCAGCTGAGGATAGCCTCCAGCGTTAAACTTCATTACAACAACAAATCCCTTGAACATACCGCACTGGTAATTTCCTCTTAACAAGTGGAAAGGATCATCTTTCCCATACCACATGAAGGCAGCACAAGTCACTCTCTCTCTTTCCTGTTTACCCGTTTTTCTTTTCTTTACTTTTCAGTCCCTCCAGAAAGTTGCAATGTTGCAATTTCAAATATTAACAGAAATTCAACCAAAGACAAAGTCTTCAAGCAAAAAAACATGTTGCCCTGGTAATATGAGAAGTCTTGGATTGCTGCATTTTTTATTGTGTATTCCACCCTTTTGTGTTTGTTTTGATAGTTAAAATTGCAGCATTGCAACTTTCTGGAGGAACTGACTTTTTGTAAGGTTTCTTAAATTACAGTTTGCTTTCTCCATTTCCTCTTTTACAATGCTTTTTCTGCTGGCTTTTTTTTTTTATTTTACCCTTTTATTTGAGACAGACAGCAACTAATAAAGCTTTCAAACTTACTTTTTATCAGTAAAAGCAGAGGTGGACATCCCTGGTGGCCCAGAAAGTAAAAATCTTGTTCAACCCAATCACTAAACCAGCTGAATGTAATCAGCACAGCTTCTCTGCAGGTAGATGAGCTCATAAGTGAAAACACCTGTTCTAAATCTACGGGCAGATCCAAATACATGGCAGGGTTTTTACTTACTGGACCAGATTTTTCCACCTCTGCTGTATGTACGCTACTCACAAAAAGTTAGGGATACCCAACTTTCAGTTATAATTTAAAGAAAATGTAAAATGTTCACACTTTTTTTTATATGATATCAGGAATGTTGGACATTTAACTGGAATTATGATGTGGTAATTCCTCCATCTCCATCAATTTATTGGAGGAAAAGCTAACAAAAATAGTGGGTATACCATAGCATATAAATGACAAATTCTCAATAACTTGTCATGTGTTCAGTGTCGTTTTGGTCTGATGACGTCTAAATGTAAACAGGCTGATGAAGAGGACTGTTTAGAAACAAGATGTCATTAAACCAGAACATTTGGAGGTCAAGCCATGTTTTTCAACCTTTTTAAAAGCAAGGTACATTTTTTACAAGAACAAAATCCTTCAGCACACCACCAACAACAAAAGAAACACAGTCTGATATATTGTATACGGTATACAGGAAAGCTTAATCCAAATGGCAAATAGCTTTTGCTGTTATTACCCTAGGCTCACCATTTTTGCTTTCTTTTTACGACTGGCACTAAAAGTGTATTTGATTATTCCACTTCCTATTGCAAGCAGAAATCTATTGCAATTCATTTGTAATAATATTGTTTTATTTTGTTTTTGTCATTTTTCATGGCACACTAGTGGGCCACAGCACAGTGGCTGAAAATCACTACATTGTTTTTTTTGTTTGTTTGTTTGATTTTTGGTTGTTTGTCATCTTTTTGGAAAACTGCATGATGCAGTAATTATTTAATCATTGGACAATGTACATGTGCATTGACAGGTTTAGAGAAAGTCTAATTCAGTTCACCTGGAAAGATTGTAGTGGATTTTAGTTCATTCTGATATCTAGAGATGCACTGATCCGATACCCGGATCAGATATCGGCTCCGATAGCTGGATCGGACATCGGATGAATGAGGCCGATCCAGCATTCTGATCCAGTCTTTTCTTTTTTTATCATTATTATTTCTTTTAGAAATTAATGAACACTTAAATTGTTAATAAATAATATTAAATACATTTATATAGCATTAATTTGTTACCTTTTTAAGGCTAAATGTTTATGTCAAGCCTGATGCCTTCACTCACGTTGCAAGGTATGCAGCTCATTCATTCAATAGTTATATTGGATCAGCATCAATTATCGGCCGATACGCTTACCCTAAGTATCGGTATCAGATTTTATCTGAAAACACTGGATCGGTGCATCTTTACTGACATCATACAAAAACTAATTTAGTGCATATAAAGTATATGCCTCTGCAATTCAGCTTCCCTCCGAGGATGAATAAAATCTTTCTGATTCTGAGTTAATCAAAAGACAAATACAAAAAAAACTGTAGTCTGATTAAAAATAACATTAATGAGGCAGATTTTAATCATAGGGCCGTTTTGTTGGACTGCATGATGTTCTTATCTGGCCAAACTGAGGACTTCATATGCTTTTAAATTAGCTGTGATGAAATATAGAAAAAAAATGTTAACCTCTTTAAAAGTGTCCAATATCTACACCAAATCACGAATGCAGATCATTAAATGATCTCCATCTATCTATGATCATCATTCTCATTATTAGGCCCATGCATGGAGAAGCCAGATATTATCCAAAGTAAAAAAAATGTGGGCGATAACGGGCTTCAGATATGAGGATGCTCTCTTTGCTTGTTGAATCTCACTCCTCTGTGATTGTTTCAAAGAAAACAAGGCTGAAAATAATAAGCAGATACATCACATCTCTGCTCACTGTCATTTTCTTTAAAACACCAAAGAGTAGAGAAAAAATCAAAATTTATAACGTTTCATCAATCTCGACTTGAGCTGGATGCAGAAGAATCTATAATAGATGTGCTTTTGATCACAGCCGCCGTCTCCAAAGATATTTCTTTGAAAAAAAGACAAAATGAAGCCTCTGAAGATAAAACACACAGATAATGCCAAGATACTGTTCCCAAATATTCTTTATTTTTCCCCTCATAACTTTGATGCTCGTAGCATCTCAAATTAGAGGTTTAATTCTGTACACCAGAAAACCAACGAAAAAAACAAACTGCTGCATTTCAATGGGATAATTAAAGTGAAGGCAGTGTAAAAACAGAGTGCTGCAAAGCTTGATTTGTGAACCATGTGCTCATTTACACAAAAAAAACAAAACCTTTGATTATCTACATGTAGGAGCTCTGATCATTTCACCTCACAAGTGCAGCACAGTGGGATTATATCAGGAAATGGAAGCGTGCTGCAGATTCAACAGATGATACGAACACAAAGACGTGAGCGCAGCCTCGTAATGATCAAACCGTCTGCTGGCCGCAAACTTAATCTAATCTGTCAAAGCTTTAAAAGATGATACAAGAAGCGATGTTCGCCAAATATAAAGACTCCAGGTCCGCAGTTTACTTAGCCAATTATGCCGTTCCCAGATCACTTTGAACTGCAGAACAGAAGCCTACGAGCGCCGCAGAAAAATTATTCTCATTAAACATTTATGAAAAGTTTTTCAATCAATGTGTGGATATGCAGCTCAATATTTCCCTGCGCGAAAAGCAAAATGCTGGAAGTAAACAACAGGTTTTTTTTTTTTTTAAACTTCCCTTCAATAATACCCCCCATAAGGCCAACTGCAAATTACAAAAACCGCTTTCTTCCCTTACTGGTCATAAAGAGACCTCCTTCCAATGATTACTGAATGGAAGATGCGAAATAAAAGTAATAAAAGTTGGTGAAATATTTATTTAGTCTTTAGTGCAAAATTCACTCAAATACTGTTTGGGGAAACAAAAAGGACTTTTTGCACTAAAAATATTAAAGGTGCAGTGTGTAAAAAAAAAAAAGGTCAATGGCAGAAAAATTTAATACATAATCTGAAACTGCATCTATGTGTAATTACTTCACTAGAATAGCTGTTATGTTTATGTTCTTAAAAATGAGTCATTTATATCTACTGGCTGGGCTGCACATACATGGAGGCTGCCATATTTGTGCTGCTGTTTTTACTACGGTGTCCCTAAATGGACAAAACACTGCGTTTACATGAAGCCAATAACCCTTTCATAAACGGAATATAAGCAATAACCTGGTTGCGCATGGCCATGTAAACACCAGCAAAACCTGAATATTACCCTTGGGTTACTCCTTTTCTAACCCAAATATTTGGTCATGTAAATGTGTATAATGTGTGCGAAGTGAGAACCCTCTGAACCTTAAAACTGCTGTACCAGCTTTGTTTAATAGGAAGTAGAGCACTGTTTGGGATCAGTAATGTCTTAAAAGACATTCAAAGTGGTAACTCATAATCCAGTCATAGCTACACCTGAGCCCACTGATGAAAACATCTTTATGTCTAAAAGAATTATGGCCACTAACGGCTACCGTACATTCACAACAGTGCTTGGAATATGAAGTCATTTGAAAGAAAACATCTTTCAAATACCCATATTTACCACTAGATGTCAGTAATTCTTACACACTGTACCTTTAATTTATTGAGGCCTCATTCATTTACATTAGGGAACTCCGGCTTTAAACAGCCACTGTTCTGCAGGTTTTAGATGTTTAACTTGCTGTTGGATCAGTTTTATTTTAATCAGGTGAAGCAGGGAAGCACCTAAAACCTGCCAGACGGGGGCCCTGTTCATCAACCAGCCTGGAGAACAACATTTTCAGTTTCACCAAATGGCTGTTAGTATTACAATCACCTTCAAACTGTCAACCCATCCACAAGGAGAATTTCACTGCAGTCCTTTAAGGCCTCGTTGTTTTAATTTGAACATTTTACTTTTAAAACTCATTTCATGCTTCTGTTTTGTGCTGCAGTTTTTTCAACTTCTCTGCAATTAAAATTTCTCACAGTCACCGGTTCTCATTTTAACATCTGTCGCTCAGTCAAAGACATCTACAACTGTCTGATTTCCCACATCAAAATGGAAAAACAGGTGCACGCTGAGGTGCGTTAGCTCAGCAGAACGACTCGATGCTGAACCACTGATGTGGTGATAATGGCACCTTTTTTTCTTTTTAAGTGAGGCTGCAAAGATGTAAAGTTATTCAATATCTTCAGAGCTAAAACTCAAACAACAGATTACATCTTTACTATGAGATTAAACTACGAACAAAATATTTCTTTAAAGCATCTTAAAACAGATCAGAAAAATGACCCCCCCCCCCCCCCCCTCCATTTACATTCAATGAACTGCAGGGCCTTAAAACCCGTTATAATATGAGGTCATCATGTTAATGCAGGTATAACTGACAGTGTGCGACAGGAGCACCTCGTTCAAAAGATGCATTTTTCATTCTGGTACGTTGTCACACACAAAAAATTAGCAAAAACATTTAAGTGAAAATAGTTTTTTAGCAACTTAACACGGTTTATTTATTGGATTTTGGATCCAAGACACTGGCGCTGACCCGGTAAGCGCTGCTGAGACAAGCCAGTTATGAAGCTGTACAGTCCCAGCCTCAACAATACATGCTGGCATCAACTAAATCAACCATAAACATCAAAATATATTTGATTTTTTTTTTTTCTTTTTTTCCATTTCTATTATGTTATTGGTTAGGACTTTTTTCTCCACGTTCTTAAGCTTGTAAATTCTTTTTATAGTAATATCTATCACTTAAACTGTGAATGAAAAGCTCTGAAGCAGAATTGATATAAAGATTAGAAAAGTGGTGCAGGTTTAAAATCACAAAGAGGCTTTTTATGTTGTTTTGTGCCAATGAGCCCTCCCACGTAGGAATCTGGAATCAAATAAAAGGTGTTTACAAGAATTTTGAGCTCCTGAATGAGAACATTAACCACATTCACCAGAGAAAGCTCAGGCAGGTGCAGCCCTTTATATCCAGCAGAAAAGCACCCACTTTGGTACAAGAGTTCAGTAGTGTGAGTCATCTCTTAAAAAGGTGGAAATTGACCTGAAAAGAAGCCCTTAAAAAAAAAAAAAAAAAAACCTCTAACATCAAAACTCAACCCACGAGCTGCAAATAATGAGATCATTTTATAAATGTTTTGTTTCATCTGCAGCTGATAATTCATGACATCTCACCGGTAATGAGTCCTCCCCAACCACACGTTCAAAAGCTTCTGTAGAAGTGCCTTGGAACATTTGATTATCATCCTGAGAGCACCTCTCAGCCGCAGCATCAGACGTCTGCTGACACTTTTTTGGCATTTAATTGCCTGGAAGCATCACACGCCGACTCCTGGGCACTGAGGTGGCCACATAAGCTGGAGGTGAATTGGCCTTAAAAGCGTGAACACAGCAGCAGAAACATATCGGAGGAAGGTAAATCATCATGTGCAGAAACATTTCATTAATCTTCCCGAATGCAACTCAATCTGTGGTCAATGGCAGCTCAAGTGGGAAGGCACTCAAACGTTTCAAGTTTTTCCCACATTGATCTCACTTTTTTAAGCAGTGAAAGCAAGTGAGACGTTTAATTACAGTTCGCTTCTCTTCTTCATATAAAGCCTGAGCTCAGAGACTGGGTGAGCCAGATGTTAGACAGTTAGGTCGCAAAGGGAATTCGCCAGCTGCTTTAGAGGTGAAAGAAAGCCTGCAGGTGTGAAGCCCATCTTCAAGGCCATTTCCACTTTTATGACTGAGAAACATTTAAAGGATAAAATGTGGCAACATGAAAAGTTTAAAAATGAAATGCTTAAAAATCGCATTTAATCATTAGCGACAGCCGCAGTGGAAGTCGGCGTTGGGGTCCATCAGGAGCTTCTTGCGGTCCACGTGCAGACAGTCTATGTGGTACCAGGCGTCGCACACGTCGCACTGGATCCACTGCACCGTGTCCTGCTGGGGCAGCCGGCACCGCCGCGCCGCGCACGGCTCCACCGCCGCGCCCGTCACGCCCTCCTCGTCTTCATCGTCCTCGTCGTCAGAGGAGGAGCCGGAGGAGGACCCAGAGGAGGAGGAGGAAGCCGAGGATGTAGAGGAGGAAGAGGAGGAGGATGGAGAGGGGAGGGGTGGTCTGGGAGGCAGAGGGTGTTTTCTAGGGCGGCCGCGCCGTTTGCTAAAAAGGAGAAAGAGGAACAAAAACAAAGTTTAAATTGATATCTCAGTGAGTCATGACCCATTAGAGCACTGTTTCTCAAATGGAGGTACGTGTACCCCTGGTGGTACCTGGTGGCACTTCAGGGGGTATGTTAAATCTTTTAATATCTATGTTTTTTAATGAATAATTAAAAATACTTCAATAAAAATGCATCTAATAAAGATTCCAATAAATGTAAGTGTACATTCATAAACTGAGGTTTAAACTTAGTTTGACACTATTTCATTAAAAACTTGTCTTCCACACACTGACATGGGTTTGACCCAACCTGTCAATCAAATATCAATCACTATCACCTTAATAATGCAAACAATGAAGTCGTGGTTAAAGCGTAGCAGAAATTGACTCAAAAGACAGAGGGCTAAGGGCCAAAGAAGGTAAAATTACCAGTGTTTTCAATGGTTCCAGTTTAATAAACCAGACACAAATGTCAAAGTTTTTTTTTTTCCTTCTAATCTATTTATTCCAACCAAAAATACTTTGAAGTAGATCAGGGGTACTAGGCGGAAAATGTATTTCACAAGGGGTACTTTGGAGAAAAATGGTTGAGAACCACTAGAGCATCATAAGGCTGTTGGAACAAGCGGTCAGATGCTTCTGCAACAATCTCAAAATATGACCTGTTAATCTTTGTTCTGATGCACTTAGTTAAAAGAGGTGTCCCACAGGGCTCTGTTCTCGGCCCACTTTTCCCCCCTACTATCTACATAAAAGATGCAAGCGTCAGTTTAATAGATGGAAATTGCCACTTACACCGTACCAACTTCATTTATAAAGTACTTTCATACGACAGCTGAAACAGAGTGCTGTACATCAGTAATAGTGTAAAAGCGCAAGATATAAAACTAAACTAAAAGAAGTAAACAGTAAAAACGCTTACACTAAAAACCATGAAAAATAAAATAATTTCATGCTGGGTCAAATGCCAATGCCAATGATGTGGTTATCTACTCTTGTGGATCAATACTTGTACAAGCTGTTGACTCATTATATATCATCAATGTCTAACAGCTTTATACAAACAAAAACAAACCAAAAGTAAAACTACAGTAGGATTCATGATCGTCCCTGTGGTCAGGCATGATGGAACAGCCACTGAAGTTGTTGACTAAAAAAAATTGAGTTTTCTTAAATAATTCTTTGACTTTTGAATGTCATGTGAACCCTCATAAAAAAAACAACAACCTTAAATTCAAACTTGCTTTCTGCTTCAGAAACAAAGTGTGTTTCTCCTTTAATACAAGACTTGTTCTTTTTACATTTTGCTAACTTTGGACTATGGAGAACTTTTATTCATGCCCCTGTCCAGATACTGCACACGTTTGATTTAGTTTACCGCTTCTTTATCTTTTGTGACATTCTGATTTCAGTATTTTGCTTCTTCAGACTTGAACAGCGTAAAAAAAAAACATTTGACAACTTCAAGACAGGGTCTCTTAATAATTTCAAATCTATATTGAAAGACCTGGAGAGGCAATCACTGGCCTGTCACTCCTTGTAGTTTTATTTTTTTTCTTCAAATACCGTTTGAATTTTCTAGTTTGTTTTATTTGGTCTGTTTTCATTATAACTGTTTTTAACTGGGATTGTCTCTTGTATGTGGGCTGTGATTGTGCTTTTCTAGGCCATGACTTCCTTTTACAAAAACAGGTCTGCGATCTCAGCGGGAGTTTACTGGGTAAAGACTTATTTTATTTACTTATCTATTAAGCCAGTTGCTAAAATCATCAGCTTGTTCCCGAGTAATCTGATTATCCACAGAACATCTGAGGCATTCAATGTGTCAGACTTCAGTTTGGGTTCATAAAGTTTCTTCCCGTCATCTCTCAGCTACTGTGTGGAACTGACATTTCACTCCTTTCAGTAATGGAGCGAACTCCTCCAAATAACTCACCTTGTTGGGTGATGAAATCGGCCGAACTGCACCCGGCTTCTGTCCTCACTGCGGATCCTGACTGAAGGCGAGGCCAGGCTGTAGTGCTCGCCTCCCACCACCAGAGGAGAGAAGACTGGTGAGCTGTTGGCCCTCCGCCTGCCTCGCGGTGCAGGCGGAGAGCTGTGAGCGGGCTTCTGTTGGCGGAAAGCGGCGATGTTGCCGTGCACCACAGTCTTGATCCGATGCGGCGTCTCCACCTCTGATTTGTGAACGGCCACGTTGGTGTAGGATGTCTGGAGGAACTGGTGGTTGATTCTGCTGTTGGTCATGGCGCCGTGGAAGCTGCCGATGGTCCTGATGCCGACGGGGAAGGGTTTGGTCTCCAGCGGCTTCTGGATGTCGTTGGGGATCTTGGGCTGCAGCGGTGGAGGTGGTGGCGAGCTGAAAGCTTCAGACTCAGACTTGTAGAGCTTTCGCCTCTTCTTTGGTCTTCTCTGTCCGTCATCAACCACTCCTGTCAGGACTGAGCAACCAAAGATGATTAGAGATCACAGACTTCATTTTTTAAACTAATGCATTTTAAATCTGCCTAACAGAAAAATCTCAATTGCTCTTTCTATATTCAGAAAGCTCCAGACGTCAGCAGGTTTATGAAGCTTTACCTGCTCGACTTCTGGGCTCATCTGAACTGTCGTCCTCAAGGAGGACAGTGTGCGCCGACTTCCTCCTGCTCCTGGAAGCCACCTGGAGAGGTTTTGTAGAGGCCGCTGAAGCTGCAGAGGAAAACGATGGAGACGTCGATGTAGGCAGCAGGGAGGAGAAGCCCACGGTGAGGGGAGACGAGGAGGAGGTTCCAGGGTCCGAGATGGCTCCCTCTTGACTCTGGCTCCTCTTGAAGGTCCACGCGCTGCCCTTCATCTTACTCAGGCTGCCGATGGAGTTGAGGATGACCGTGGCCCGGTTGATGGACAGCTTTGACAGGTCCAGGTTGGTTGCCACCTTACGGTCCAAGTTGGTCCTGATCCGGTTCTGCAAGTCTGAGGAAAAGGTTCCTCCCTGAAAAACAGGATGAGAACAGAAGATGTGAACCAAACTGTCCTGTAATATTCTGAATACAGCTTCAACCTCACGGAATCTGCACACATAAAGGATTTATAATAGATGTGATGTTCATGAACAAATGGATTCTTTTGGAAGAACGATGAGAATCAGATCTCAGTTGGGAGTCGTTCTTTTTATATATCAAAATTCTCCATGTTGCCTTCACGTGACAGAAGTGTGCATCACGGTAGTCTGATGTGCAACACGCCTCATTCATGAACGCATCTATGGGCAGAAAGTGTTGTTCAGAAACTTAGATCCTTCAAAAGTTTACACTGGTGTACCTCAGGTTTATTTTATTTCTACTTTTCTGTATTTTTCCTGCATTTAAAACAAAGTACTATATTGTAATTATATTTAGCTAAATATCTTTTCATCAACCTTTATTCATTTATAGAGAGTGTTTTGCATTACTAAAATTTTCTTATGTGAAAAATATTTGGAGTGAAGTTGTTTTGTACGGAAGTTAATTATAACCAGCTTAGTATGTTGTGCCACAAAGTGTTTTGGTGAGTAAAATTCCAAAATAGGGACATCACTGTCAAAGCACAAGGATAACGCTTACAATGAAAACAAGATTAATGAAAATTATGACCGATGATTCAGAATATTTAACACCAACCAAGTTTCATATACTGTACTGATGAGGAGTGCAAGTCTGAATCATTGTGATCCAAATCCTGCCTTTTAAAAATCGCTAACAGTGATTATTAACTTGATAAAGATTAATTACTGTTGACTGAATTCTAAAATAAAAAAGAATGAATAAAAATGAAGAATGAGCCAGTCTTTTGAATGGTTCTTTAGATGGAAAGATTCAGCTCCCTTCAAAAGCCATAAATCCCATTTCTAATCTTTAACTGGGATGGATAAAGATTGCAAGTTCAGAATGATTCAAATATAATCATAAGGATCTCTTCTTGGTTCTTAAGTAAGTGCAGGATCTTATAATGCAGCTCATGATGTTAAATTATTTTAAAAAAAGTTTTAACTGAAATGTAGGACCATAATGAAACCTGGAAATATGGAGATTTAATCTTTCTATCCAAGAGTCCAAACCATGATTTAATCTGCATCTGTTACAGCTCACAGAGCATCATCAAGAGCTACTGAAAAAGCATTTAATTCATCTGCCGATTATTCTGGCTCATTATCTCCATCTCCATCAGCTGTCGATTACTTTGTGAAGTGCAGCCAACTTTGTCGGCGAGGCCGCGGTGGGAGGATGGTTTTGACAAGCCGCCCACTGATCGTTATCAGGTGACGTCCTTTATAAACAGTTAATCAGCGGTCTACAGAGAGAATGATCACTGGGGCTAGTGAGAATGGGGGGGTTTTGTTAGATTAAAGGAAATCTATTTTTATAACTTGGTGAGTGTTTAACACTTTGTTTATATTCCAACCTATAATTTATAAATAAATCAAGTTTATTTCACAGGAAATATGTAAAATGTGCCAATAATCGAGTGTAGGCTTGGCTGCAGGCGTTGAAAGCCAAGATATGGTTGGCAGTTCTTCATATATTATTTATGTCTGCAGTTTGATACCAAATATATTCATTTTAAGTTATCAAGCATGATATCAGTATCAAAACAGAATCAATTATCTGCAATTAAAAGCTGTGTTACGTTTCATTTCTTGTTATAAAAATGTTTTCATGTCAGCTGTCAGGGTTGATTCGGGTTCTTGTGCCTCCATTAAAGACCGCTGAGCTCCATTTTTGTAATGTGAATCAGTTTTTTCCTGGTTTTACCTTTGGAATCGTGATGGCATCGAAGTCCAGCGGCCGAACTTTGACCTTCTGGAAGAGGAAGTAGAACTCGGGGCTTCCAGGAGCCGTCTGGCCACCGAAGGTCAGAGTGTCGCCGTCTGAGAGCTCCCACAGGATGCCCGGCTGGAGGCGCACATCGTTCACCCACGTGCCTGGTAGCACAGGAGCAGGAGGAAGCGAGTTAATGCAGCAAACTGGTGGCACTGGCTTTCTTCTGCCAACAAAATGCCACGTTTTGATGGGAAATTCTCTGAAGTCACAACAACAAGCAGCAGTTTTGCAGTGGAGAGAAAAGCCACCTGAGGCCAGATAATCACAACTTACTCCTTTTTTTAAATTTTTATTATTATGTCTGAACGTCTGGCAGACGACACAGAAATAATCAAGCAGGGACAGCCCTGAAATAAAGTCATTTGTTGACTATCAATGTGTTTACAGCTTCCAGAATTTAGGGGAAATGTAAAACAGCCTGTGAAATGAAACCAGAAATGAAGAGCTGGAAGGCTACAAGGCAAACGAATAGCCATGGCAGAATGAGAAATGCAGGGGGAATACTAAAGCATAACTAATAGCAAAATGGAAAATGTGTGAAACAGGCTGTGAAATTACTTGAAAAATAGGCAGTGGTTTAGATTCTGAGCCCGTCAGACTTTAGCTCGAACTTTCACCCTCGGTCCGTCTCTCTTCACCTTCATGTGCAACTCAGACTGCAACAACGCTACCACGAGACCTCCGCTGTCACACATCCATCAGCATAAACGCCTTCCAGCATCTAAATGCACCAGGAGGAGCGTCTGGCACATCTCACTCCATTTCTAAATCCTATTTTATTTCTTTAAAAAGACACTTGGTTTACAAAGTGTTGCTAAATGAGAAAAATCCATTAAATTTTCTAAAACCCTGATGACATTTTCATTTCTTAGTTTTGCAGTGACAAACAAAACTAATTAGAAACAAACAAAAACTGGAAAAAGTAGATTATCCCCCAACTTCAACTCCCTAGAACCGATTTACCAATAAACAGTTTTATTTTAGCAATTAATTCATTACTTACTTCAGGTCTACTTACAAGCAGTTTCGCACATAAAGCTGTAGAGTAGCTGCCAAAAGATTCATTTCTATCATTTATGTGATAGGGAACCACTCCTTATATTCATAGTTTAATAATGACAGTAATAATTAGGTTTTCAGATATTGTAGTAATGAAGAAAAAGGAAAATACTGCAGTCCTCAGTGACTGGTTAATTATCTTCTCTGACTTACAGGCACATTTTGGAGCAAAGAATTATGTTCACGCCTTTCCTTTTTTTTTTTAACCCTCAACTGGGATATTGATCTATGTGCATATGTAGTAGGGCTGTCACGATTAGATGATTGGTCCAGAATATGTCAAATATCAAAACAGTTGTCAGAAACTAATTATCAATTAATCGTTTATTATTTTTAGGCTTTGTTTTTCTCTTAAAACTGTCGCTGTACCTTCTGTTGCGTTGTCTGTTTTTCTGTCATTGATAAACATGCATTGAAGCTACAAGCAATGGGCAAAGATCTCGATCAACCCCTCATTTCGTAATATTTTCCTTTTTTAAATAGTTCGTGATCCCCTTGTGAAATAGTTTTCCCAAGATTTCGTCAAGTCTCAAGTTCTCCTGAAGCACCTCGGCTACTTTTGATTCATCTGAAGCACAATTATTACACCACTTAGCATCAAACTATGATTTATCCAAACATAAAAAGGCTCCCAACTCGAGGCCTGAACCAGAATTAGCAAAGAACCGGTTTTAAACTGGATCTTTAGGCTCTGTTATTTGCAGCCATTTCTTTAGAGAAAACTGGTTTTCTTTTTTTGCAGATAACTTGGCATCTCTCAGCACAGGAAGCAGTCTGAACATAAAACATCCAAGGAAACTGAACAGTAGAGGACAAAAGAGGAAGAGTCAGGACTAAAGGAACTATACAGTAGATGAAGAGGATCTGAAAGTGATGTCCTGAAGAAACGGCAACAAATCCAGTCACAGGACCGGAGTGATGCATCTGCACCAGATGATTCATCTACTGTTGGCTGAGGCATCAACAGAAATGCTCACTATGGAGGGTGGCTGTCAGGAAAATGAGGAGAAAAGGATGCTACATGCCACATGAAAATCAGTGGCAACAGGTTTGATGGAGGAATGAATCCTCCTCTGGGCCTGGACCTAAACCTTACTGAAGCAGTTTGGGATCATCTGGACAGAAAACAGAACAAAAGAAAGAAAACTACAAAGAAAAGAAACTAAAAGGAAGTTTGTCTGAGGATTAAGACGAAGAATAAAGCTCAAACCAGATATTAACCTTGAAGCTACAAGCCAGTCAGTTTTAACTGGGTGTATGTTTAAATAAATTGCACTTATTTCCAGTTTTTCTGGCAATATAAAAAGAAATGAAGGATGACTCAAGATATTTCACGCTTTGTTTAACGTTCTTTAAAATTCTGTGTAACTAGCAGACAAATGCAAGTTTAATTTGATTAAATTTGATTGGTCTAGTCCAGGAGTCTGCAACATTTACAGTCCAAAGAGCCATTTTTACCTCAACCCAGCTAAATAGAAGTCATCCAGAGCCACAAATATTTTATGGCCTTTTTTAAAAAATACAATTTATAATTTTTTGATAAATACTTACTTTATGAAATTTGTTTTAAAGAACCAGAGTTTTATTTTGGCTTTAAGGTTTTGAAAAACAAAACAAAAGCATAAAACCTTTTCAAAAAGAAAAGGATAGTTCCATTTTCCTTTCTGGGATTTTGCTCTTTTGAGACAGTGTGTTGCAGAAGAAGCCCACAGTTTCCAAGCTAATGAGACAAGAAACAGATTTTTAATTGTAAAAATTTTGTGCAATTGTTCCAAAGAAAAACAGCTAAAACCTACATTTGTTATCACGTATATTTTCTAAAAATATTTCTCGGTTCTTTATCATTTTTAGTCAATGTTAGTGAGAGCTATGGAAGGTCCAAAGAGGCACTTTTGGCTCTGGAGCTGCAGGTTGCGGACCCCTGGTGTGGTCAGTAACATGTCCAACCATCTTTATTCCTGTTAATCTGAATGTGACAAAATTGAGTATATAGTAAAGTTATTTGAAAGTGAACGATGAAAGTGTGTAAAGCGTGTGTGAGGCCGGCTTTCCTTGCCGATGTGTAGATATTTCCTGTAAGCTGGTGTGTTTTTGCACCCTTTTCTCCCACAATGACTGTAGAAAGGTGTGAGTAAGTCTCATATTGACTGTGATGGTGCTGGTGTGTTTCTGCCCTCTTCTCACCGTGACTGCTCCGGTCCTTAATGTGGACCCTCCAGCCCTCCTCCTGCTGCTCTGCGTCACCTTCACTCGGCTCCTTCTCCGCGTGCAGCTCGGCGTGGATGCGCGACACCGACGTGGAGTCCAAGGTGACGTCGCACAGCTCCGCCGCCCGCCCCAGGCGGAACACCGACTGGCCCAGCGCCGGCCTGAAGGTGTACAGGTCCCGCGCAGAGTCGCCCGTCGACAACCCGATCCGAAGCAACTGGAAGCATGGCTGCGCCCCAGACAGCATGGCTGAAGACTCGGATTGTCTGCCACCACTACAACCCACCCCCCCACCCCTCTAACACCTGCCCCACCCAGAGGCCGCCCCTGATCTGTGACAGCCTCTGAGTTACAGCGAGCTCGGATCCATTTTCAGATGCAACTCCGTGCTAATGGAGAGCAGCCAAACTGAAAGTGTCTGAACAAAAAGTGCTGACAGCTGACATAAAACCAGCCTGCAAGATAAAACAGAAGACTGAAAGCACCGAGTGTGAAGGTCACAGGCAGGTGCAGCAGCTTTCACCAACAGGTGTTTGCATTAGAATGGAGGGACGGTGTCCTGCTGTGCATATATGAATAAATAATGAGGATTTAGAGCACAGTATAAGACGGTGAAGTGTGGAAATGAGCCCCAGCTCAAACAAGACTAAATCCCCCATGGAGTGGAGACTATAAGGCTACAGATTTGTGTGTTTGGGCCATAAAGAGCTGCTGTGATGTGGACAGCAGGTGTGTTACTGCGCTGCTAATGTAAGAGGAGCACTAATCTGTAAAAAGTGAACCTGCTGAAAACTTGGCAGCAGTGACTTTTAGCTTAAGATTTAACGTTTAATAATTCAAGGATTAAAAATATATATAATGAGCCTGTGCATTAGGGAAATTAAACTCCCAGGCATCCAGCCAGATCACAGGTGGAAGCCTGAGGGGGTGTCGCAGCTGTCAAATCTGCAAGAAAACAGGAGAAAAACAACTTAATATTTAAATTTAAAAAAAAAAAAAAGCTTTCCCCTTAATAAACTTTTGAGGGAAACAAAGGAAAGAAAGAAAAATATCATTACACTGCCCATTTGACACTTAAGATAACGGCATAAAATACCTTTTAGTTACTTTGCAGATTTCGGATGAATATAGATATAAAAGTGAAAAAAAACATACATGCTTAATTAATAAGCTGAAAATGTACATTGTCTGAGATGTACGTGACTGTAGTCCGCATCGTGCTACCAAATCATGAGACCGGACACAAGGCAAGTCATAATAACCACCAAAAATTAACAGCCTTTTTTGTTTTAAAGTAGAAAAACTTCACACATCTTCGATTAATCAACATTTTAAACCAAACTCAGACTGACTAAAGGTAAAACTATATTACGGGGGCAGCGAGAGCCCCTCGTCCTGTTTCCAGCTCGTCGCCCAGAAGCAGTTTTCAGCTAGCTGACGTGAGTTCCTTGATGGACGGAATGAAAGTCAGAGCTGCCACTTACAACAAAAACACAGCCGCACACCGACTTCACGACACTTTCCTCCTGAAAATGACGCCCAACAGCGACTTCCGCGACTCGACCGGCGGGTTTACGTCGCAAACTTTGGCTGGCGTTTATTTTTCTCTTACTAGTTTATCCCGGTTACTCGCCAGGCTTCGGTGCGGCGTTTCGCCTTCTTTCCTCCCAGGAGGAAGTCCTTTGAAATTTGGCGCGCCAGTACCGAGACTTCCGTGCGCGAGAAGCGGCGTCACGTCCTGCTTTGTTCTGATTGGCTGAGAGCCAGGGCGCCTTTTAGTGGAGCAGGAGGAGCCGCCTGTCCGACTGGGACTGCAGCCAAATGTCAGGACTGGTTTTACTGGTAGATTTTCCGTTTGTAGAATGGACTCTAGCCTCCAGGACTACTTAAAAAAAAGCCACATGTACAGTCAGATTGTAAAAAATAAATTAAAATCCGGTTAAATTAATGTTTGTTGTTTACTTTCACATTTTAAACGAATATAACCTTGTGACCATAAAGTAGGTCATATTGCTCCTGAAAACTTCCTGTTCAAAAGCAAAACTTAACTTGGGCTTATCGGATCTTACTCATCCCAAACAGACCGGAAGAAATCCAAACTTTGCGCTCAAATCAAAGCCATTTTTCAGGCCAAGGACCCCCAAATCAATGCAGACACAGCAGGGACCATCATAGAGCTGTTTGGCACGTGTACTGCAGCCTTGCATATAACTGTTAGGTTTGTTTAGCTCAATGAAAATGTCATTAAGATCCGTGAGTCTGTGTGCAGCCGTTCTGTGCACTTTTGGAAAAGTAACAACTTCCACAAGCAAAACTGCTCCACATGTAAGCCATCGAAACTTCTCCCTCAGCAACACAGATATTAGAGAAGATTTGCAAAGCTCTTTTCCTGACTGAGTCATGGCATCTAACAATTCAGTACTTGTGAATTGGGAGGAAGTGACTCCCTGTAGTATGCAGGGTCACATCCTTTACATGTGCAACTACTCCACATTTGCAGGAACTTAGCACAATGCATTTGGTACATTATGATTTAATGCCAGCTGTCTCCTTGAAGGTAAATCCATACTTCAGTAAATATCTGTGTATTTCTCTCATTTGGGTTTTATCAGCTGAAAAATATGCAGCAAGTGCAGCTTTTGCATTTTTGCTGTTGGTTTCTGTGGTGGGGGATGTCTCTCGAGCTTGTGGAGCTTTTTTTTTTTTATAACTGTCCATACAGTTAGTATTATAACACACTGTCCACAGACGTCAGCTGTTATGGATCAGAGCTGCAGTGTTTTTGCAGGAATGTCAGGATTTTACTGCTCCGGATTCTTCAGTATAGTCAATGGTGGGTTTTTTTTAAATTAATTTTTCTTGTTTATTTATTGTACAAAGGTATTTTCTTTTCAAATAATGACGGTGCATGCTGCCTTGTGTTTTGGTTTTTAGTTAGCTGGCAACTGAATAGACTCCCAGCCAATCAGAGTCAACATATAATGTGCAGCTCTGTAACCGTCACAGCAGAAATAGCTGTTTCAGGGGTCTTGAAGAGACATGTCTAGACTGGTCTTGTGCTGGTAGTGAACTGGTGCCCAGCTTGAGACAGTCAGTGTCACTGAATGCACACAATTCTGACTGAAAATAATATCCTCCGCCTCTATTTATCTTTTTAATATAATATGTTGCATTTATGTTAACGTGTTAGTATAATAATTTCAGATCATATAGTGTAGCATAAATTTTTACATGTAGTTTTGTATGAAAACATTCTACAGATCTTTAATGCTAAATAAAGCGTGCCCACCTGTAAACGCCTCCTTACTGTGGAGCACGTGTGACCAGCTGAAGGCAACATGTTCCTGCTGTGAAGAGATGAGAGTTGTGGTGATGAGGTGCAGCAACTTCTGGAGGTGATCCTGGGAGGAAATTATATATAATAATTTATTTATTGTTTGTTAGTTTTGTTTTGTCGTTTATTCACTGCAGCTTTACAACATTGCCTTTGTGGCGCCCACCCATGAGGATGGTGTTTCACCACACGGTGATAAGGTCATTACTGGGGAGGAAATGAGGCTGCAGCAGTCATAAAGTGGAGGTGTTGAGGGGCTTACAGGCTTTTAGCTTCCTCTGAAGTGGCCTTAAGGTTGATTTGCTCCCTCACAAATAACAAGATCAGGACACGGTTTGCAGTTTTGTAGATAAATTTGTCTTGACCTCAGGATAGATGGCAGTACCCTTAACTTTAAATGCATAAATTCAATTATTTTAATACTGAAGTAGTAAAATGATTCCAATGAATTCTAATTTGATTCAGAATTAGTGTAAAATTGACATGGAAGAAGCTAAATCAGAGCATTGCTGATGTATTTAAAACAGCATGACATTAAGCAACATGAGTTTTTAAGCTGCTGCTGTATAAAATCTTGTAGGCAGGAAAAAATATGTCTGCATTACTGTTTAAACTTTTTCCCACATAAAGTGTTTATGGAAAGTTGAGGAATTTCAAAAGATTTAGATTTATTTATTTACATTTTCTTTTGTTTTATGCTTAAGACAAAGTTTGGATGCAGAGATCACAAAATCCATAAATCTCCACAGAGCTGCATAAACTCCCAGAATCTACAGAATCTATGCTTTTTATTATTAAAAGAGAGTGTTGTATGCTATGAGTACTGATTTTTTTTTTTAAAGGATATCTGATCAAAACAATAAAAAAAAATTTTATAAACAACAAAAAAGGAAGCAGTTAATAATACCTTGAGGTTAAAGCCTAACACTATGTCTAATAATAATAATTTTTAATTTTTAATATTTTTATTCTGACTGGGAAATTCAGCTCTGCATTTGACCCATCCTTAGTAATTTAGGGACCCGGGCCCACCTCTGTCACCCCGCTGCTACGTAATCATCCACTGCATTGTCCTTCTGTGTGGTGTACAGGCAAACTTCTCCATTTGTGTCATTTCTCAGTCCTCAGACTTCCACATAAAGTCAGTTATTAGTTTATTTATTTTCTTGTTGTTAGAATTACTATTATAATTTTAGCCTTTTCTTTGTTTTTCTTGCTTGTGTCTTCCTTTGCCTTTTGTTTGTTTGTCTGCAGTTATGGTTATATTGTGTTTGTTTGAACCACTGTTTAGTTGATGTTATTCAGTCACTTGCTCAGTCATATGTGCTTTTCTAACTGCTCATTTGGCCTGAAAAATCCAAAATTAAGAAAAGAGAAGTGACACTATGCTTGTTTTCCATTTTAAATGAATAATGAACAACATATACTGTATATCTACGGAGGATAAATTAAAGTCAAGTCTTCTAAGATTAGTACTGTCGGTGCTTGAGTGGAAAATCTGGGTCATGTTTGGTTATGAGAAGGTCAAGTGACCCAGCTGACAACAGCCTGAAAGCCTGAAACAAAGGATGCAATGAGAGCTGTTTTCTTCTAAATGATCTTCTAACACGGATTTCTTCAAGAAGTCACGAAACAAAACTGATAAAGCAGTAATTGATGTATGTTTTTAGGTCTCCTGGAGCTATTTTCAGTACACTACTTCTCAAGTCTTGATGTCAAATGGATGTTTTTTGCTCCAGGGACCACAGTAGAAAATAAATGTGGCTCTTTGGTTGGATTTCTCAAAATACTGCAGCAAACTTGTGTCTAATATTTAAGTCAAAGCAGTAAAATAATGTTTGCAAAAGCACTGAAGTCACTCTGCTTGTGCTTCTGCACAAGTGCAGAACAATAAGAGTTAATTGGGTTTATTCAGATGAAGTCACAGAGCTGAAATTTTGGGTCAGAGGGGGCTCTGTCTGCTGGTTTCTCAAATACAGACTGTTTATTTGAATAAGGATTTCTTGGCATGTTTAAGAAAGGCTTGTTAATCCTTTATTGAAGCTGAAATAGAAAATATTTGAGTTTGAAAGACTGGAAAGGAAACGGTACCCAAAAAGGCAGTGACACAAAGATAAACCTTTTAATTCACTCTCTGTTGAAAATTTGTTTAATTGGAATTATTCATTCATTACAGAAAAAAGAGAAGCTTTACAAAAAGATTTTGCAGGATGCCAAAAGGTCTTATAGACTACTGTATATAAATAACCACTGATTTATTTTTCAAGCAAACAAGACTCATACATGGAAGTGCATTGAAGCATTGATAAAGCCAATAAATACTCAGCATTAGAAAAACGTCAATTATTATCTGAGTCTATATCACATGAATTGTTTTCATGGAGAAATGAAAACAACTATTTACCCAAACAAAACAATATTAAACTAAATTTAATTTAATTTAAAAAATGAATGAAAAACAAAATAAAGTAAAATAAAATGAACATTAAATTGAATTAAATTTAAATAATTTAATAAACAAAAATAAAATAAAGTAGAAAAATAACATTAAATTAAATAAAGCAAAATTAAATTGAATTAGTTTAAATTGAAAATTTTGTTCAAATTAAATTGTTAAAACAAATATTAAACTAAACAAAATTAAGTGAATTTTATATTAAATTAAATTAAATTCAAAATAAATGAAACAAGAATAAAACAAAGTGAAATAAAAACAACTTAAATTAAATAAAATAAAACAAAATGAATAAAACTGAAATAAAATATAGTGAAACGAAATGAATAATTAAAATGAATGAATAAAATAATTTTTAAATATCTCATTCTTTTCTTTTTACTAACTATGACCTGAACTTATTATAGTTTAATGCAAACCAGGATGTTTGATATTTCCAATAAAACACTCAAAATTCAACACAGAGCTGCATGTTTGTTATTTTAATTCTGATTAATATTACTGTTGTTTCAGGTTTTAAAGCATGCAGATACAAGCTGACAATAATCTATAACGATTCAGATTAAACACTTAAAACCCTCGCTCTTTAGTATAAAGGTTGTTTTCTAACAGATGTGCAAAGACATGGACATCAGGTGAGAAATCACATTTAACATCCACATCAAATTATTTCCCCTTCACCTTCAGGCTTTTCACATAAAAGCCCAGACTAATATTATCCACTAATTTGGTCCATCAGTAAATCTCACAGTCAAAAATGATACAGAAAATATTTTATCTCAAAACCAAAAAGTGCATTTTTCAGAAGCAGCTACAGTAATATTAGCAGTAGCACTTCCCCTGACTGTGTGATGGGACAAAATAAACAAGAGGATCTAATTTAGCCTCAGGAGCCAACCTGACTCTGTTGTTTCCAAAAATCGTATTAAAACCAGAACAGACAGCCTGAGGCGCTGCTCCTCCAGATATTATTGTACTCGGCATGTCAGTGTAGAATTTAATCCACGTAAAGTAAAATAAACCTGTCCGGTGCAAGCAGAATCTGCTCTGAAATGTGCTTTATGGTTAAGAATAAGAACCTGCTGCAGATGATATGTTAATGGAGACCACAGGAGACATCGCCAGATTTAAACAAGATCAGTCAAGATGGAAACAGCAAAAATATAACAAAGTTAAAGGTATACTGAGCACAATGCAGCATACTCATATAAAAGTAGTCCATCTCAGTCATCTGATGTTGAATAAAGGTGGAATTGTGTTTTTATTCTTAGTTTGCTGCAACAAGAGGATTTATAGACAGCAGCCCCCCCCCCCTTTTTTTAGGGGCAAAAGAATACATCGGTTGATATTGATACATCGATGTCGAGCCTAAATCGATCCAAAATCCCAAAATCAGCCAAAAATGGATATCAAACCCCCTCTATTTTGATAATGGCTTTATTTAGAAGTTCCTCTGACGCATTTTCCCCCTGAGTGGGGATTCTTAAGTTGATGTTTTAAAAAATATGTTATATATTATAGTTGTGCAGTAGAAAGACATGACGCACGGAGATTATACTGTATGCACTGTCAAGTAAGTAGGAGCTTCCAGTGATGTTAAAAAACATTAACCTTGTTTATTACTTGTAATATTGTTTCATATCGATCAGTGGATCCTAAATCATACTGAATCAATCGTATCTTGACTGAAAGAGATATCTACAAACATCGCTATCCAATGTATTGATATATTGTATCGTGACTTAACAAGTGACTTATACCCCTACCGTTTTCACATATCTAAAACAAAAGACTAAAACTAAAAGAAACTGTTGAAATCACCACAAAACATGTTGAATTTGTGAAAAATAAAAAATAAAAACTGTAATTTTTAACAGTTTTATGTCTAGTTTTACCTTCAAATTATATTCTATTTCACTGATTTATTGGTTTTTGACTGGAGTATGTTTTGGACTTTCTCCAATGCTTATGTTATGCTGCAGTCAATGACAACAAGCAACTTAATTTCCAAACTTTCGGGGGGTGTATTAATGCAATTTTTAAAATATACACACACAAAAAAAGCCCCAAGAAGTTTGAATGTGCATGTCCGTTATTCTGGCAAAGTTTCCAAGAACTCTTGAGGTAAAAAAGAAGCGATTTTGAATTCCAACCTGTGATTTCAGCGGTACATTGAATGCAGCATCACTCTGCAGTGAAGAAGAGAACCAGTTAGAAATGCTGTTTGCGGAGTATACCTCTAACTAGGACAACATGAAACAGAAAAATAAGGCCAACAGGAGGTCTTGTGTTTTCACATTTTCATCATTTACTTCGCTCTGCACAACAAACAGAAAGAAACAGTTTCCTCTGCAGCAAACAGACATTCTTATATCCACTAAATGAGACTTAAAAGCAGATATTCACCTTCACCTTTATGATTCTCCTCACTGACGTGATTCCTAACATCTGGAGGATTTGGGGAAACCAGAGATCAGGAAGGAATCATGACGCCAGCTGTACAGAAAAGTGCATTTCATATGGTCTTTATTAACTATCAAGCCTGCTGCCCCACAAGCAATCTACAGGTCAGCATGCTGCAGCTAATCTAACTCTCAGGTATACATGGGACAGCAGATATAGGCTATAATATCAGTAATAAATAATACGAAGCACAGCTAAAGTTGCTTTTGGTGCTAAATGTGGTGCTACAAAACATCTTTACACTGAAATGTTCATTCATTCGAAGGAAGAGTGATTTTTTTTTTGTCCTATTTTTAATTCACCCGTCTATATTGAGATGAATAAATTTTTTTGAAGACAAATATCAAAATAATATCACACTTTTCTTGTATAAAAACATTCTCTGGTGCTGGGAGTGTTGCGGTGGGACCGGTGTGTGAGCACAAAACAAGTTTCAAGCAAAATGAACTCAATGAATTTCTAAATTATTTGCAAAAGTAGCCCGGAGTTAGGAGTGCAGAACCCGAATCACCCGAATCATTACTCAGAAAAGGTACTTACTATAAAATAGTGCGACCATAGAGCAGGCTTACTGTCACAGAGATAAGTAGTTTCCAATTAGTTTCTCCAATGATCTTCCATGAATCCAAGATTAGAGCAAATTCAATCACAAAAGCCACTGATTCCAACTGGAGTGAATTAAAACTAATTGATCTTTGAGTTAGAAACTGCACTTGACAGTACTTCAGATATTTCCCGTTACAATCAGAGGTATTAGCAAACCGCCTCAGTGCCGACATCGATTCATGGTTTTTCATTATGTTCCCCAGAATTCCAGAGAACAGCAGATTAACAGAGGAGCGAATCCACCACAACTGAAAGCACATTTTTATTAAACCCCCCATCTACCGGCGCATGGATCAGCACTCCTGCTCCGAGATGCTTTATGAGTAGCAGCTCTGATGTGTAATGAAACAGAAAACATCAGAGCGAGGGTGAGTGACAGGAAGTGAAATCCTGTCATAAAGCCTTCATCAGCTGTGATTGCCTGAACCTACAGTTATTATTCCAGCAGACACATGGAATCCAAGAGTTTATCATCTTTGTTCACAATGATATGTTTCATCACTTTAAAAAAGAAAGTTGCATTAGCAAAATTCTGATCTAAGCACAGTTTGCAATTATCCATCTCGAGCATCATATTTTCTTGGAAAAAGAGAGATTTTGTTGGATTTCTGCAGCCGACTGCAGATCCAACCTTCTCGGCGTGGCCTCGGAGGCAGGATCTGACCGTACCTGGGTAAATCAACAACGCTGCTGATGTGTCAGCGCTCCCTGCAGCAACAGGCAGCTGCTGAGGCTAACTTTGATGAAAGGATTTCACACAGCATCACTGAGATCCAAACATGTAAACATGACATCGGTGGGATGAGAGTTTTCCCAGCTGAAGGCAAAGTTTTCTACCTACTGTGAATATGTGGTTAAAGGATCAATGCAGCGTATTAATAGTAAAAAATCTTGCATAAGCCTTGCAGTAAGAAACATAGAAGCATTTTCACGCTATTCACATGCAGATCATGTTTATACATATATATTTTTATATTTACAACAGAGAAAACAGGTGGATAAGAGTGGCCTGTGTTTCTATGTGCTACGTCTGGTTCCTCTTTATGCCATGTGGAAGTGATGTCTCAGTGCCTTTATAGTTAATATTGCTTCAGATTTAATTGAAAATCCACTACCCAACTATGAATCCACCTCACCGACTCATCAGCTCATTTCAATTAGCTCCATATTTACAAACTACGGCTTCACTTGCCTTTCAATTACAATATAGTCAATAAGTCCCTGCACACTTAATAAGCATTTTCCTAAAAAGAAAAAAAAGGGATAGAAAAATCAAAAAATTCAGTCGTTATATAAGTTGGGTATACAAGTCATGTTACACATAATTCTTACAGATTACTTTTTTTTTTCCTGAATAAGAAGGGAACTAGTCATTTTTTGCAGATCTCTATCTCATATTTACAATAGCTGCTTCTCATTTTTCTTTTTTTAAATCCATTTCTATAAAAACATGAGCCTCATCCTTGTTCAGAAAGAGTCACATGCTAAATTTTGTGCTTTTCTCTCTCAGATATAAAACGCCTGTGCCTGTGAGTTTCCTTGAATAACCCTCAGAGGTAAATCCTGCAGACTTTCCAGGTTGACATCGATTCAGTTTCAGCATGAGGTAGCCATACCGCTAACAGATGCCGATGGCAGCAATAACACCGGGATGTAAAAGCGATTGTGGGGATACTGGACCCCTGTTCTGACTGGCAGGTGCAGCATGTGATGGATGTTGCCATGATGCATCTCTGACTCTCTGGTACAAGCGCAGCGATCGGCATGGCACACCGTCTGGAGATGTTGTGCTTGGCAGAGTTTCCTCAGCAGTGTGAAATGCCTCCGCTCTGAATCAGAGGTGGAAATAAGTGAGAACTGGTTTCTGAAAAAGCGAGGAAGGGGAAGCAATTTGTCAAAAGCAGCTGTGAGGATCATGAGGGCTCATTTTAATTAAGTGTGGGAATTTCTTTTGAAATATATTTGAAGTTCTCTCATTGTCTCCACCTTTATTTTTAATTTATTGTTGTTAAATGAAGACTAGCTTGTCCAAGTCTCCCCAAGCAAAGAGGAAATCCTCAGAATATCAAAGGATGCCACAGGATAAAGGCTATTTTAGATTGGCGCCACATTCTATGATGCCTTTGGGCTCTTTTTTTACACTCACAATGATTTCTTTTTAAAGAGAAAAACAGAAAAACAGAGCTCTCTGCTCATCTTCACCATGAAGCTAATCACATGCCTCTCAGCTGCAAGGCAGCAAACTTCCAAAGTATAAAACGGCTCGACTTCAGTGATTTGCAGCCTTTAATCATGCAAACAGACACATTTAAGCACTGAGATGTCTTCATCAGAGTCAAACTGAACACAGAACTGGGCAGGCAGTTAAAGTCAACATAAACTGTGTTTTTAAGCCATAAAAGTGCAAACTGGACCAAAGTTAACACCTTTTAGGACAGCCAGTATAAGGCTTGCTGCATGAAATGTCCAAATATAACATCTCTTAACCTGTCAGACACAATGGAAAAAAAGGCCACTCTTAAAGGTACAGTATGTAACAAAACCAAAGTCAGAGGCAGGAAAATGTGATATATATTTCAAAATTTTGTTTCTATTGATGTGTACTTTTCCCACTAGAATGTTTATTTTCTTAGATTGAGTCATTTATATCTACACATACATGGGGGCTGCCATCTTAAGAAACAAGGGAAATTGAAGTTTTGGTTTATAAAAAAAAAAAATGAAAAGGGTTTTATAAAAAAAACCATAAAAAAAGGAGAGCTAAAATAAAAATTATCATTATTTACAGAGGGGGGGGGGTGGGGAGGTGATGTGTGTACGATATTTGGTGGGGGGGGGGAGGGGGGGGAAAAAAGAGAAACGGAGAGAAGAGAGAGTAACTAATTGAGGAAGCTGAAAAGGCGGGGGGGGGGGGGAGAAGCGTCAGGGGGGGGGCAGGGGGGGGGAGGAGGGTGGAAAAAAAAAGAAGATATTTTAATAAAAGGGGAAAGAAGGGAGGAAAAAAATGGGAAGGAAAAAAAGAAGCAAGAAAACAAATAGGAGGGAGAGTCAAGGAGGACAGTCAAAGGGGGAGACTTAAAAAGGGGGGTCGGGGCCGGTCCCACAGGGAGGGAAAGAAAAGGAAGAGGCCCTCTCCATCCCTTAAGATGACATTGTCTAAAAAAAGTTCCTATATCTCACTGAAATGTTTCTCTTTAGGCGATTGTGCCTTGTATGAAGTGTAATGAGATATTCTGACCTGAAACTAGACAAATATACTTGGTAAGATTTTGAGTTTTTGCAGTGCACATTTCTACTGTTTCTTTATTTTGTATGATTGTTGAACCCTCCATAACTCTGCTGTGTTTGCATCAATCACATGATGAGATCAGTGTAAAGGCTGGTCTAACACCTAGATTCAGGACCCACATTTGGCTCGTGCATCTGATACGCTGTCTGAAATGTGCTGAAATCGGCTTGCCAGTACATGCACCAGCATGTAAACAGTGCGCACCCTTTTACGATGCCAAGCCTCATTTTTCTATTAGCTGTCAAATAGGTGAGACATGAAATTTAACTACTTGTGAAACAGCTCAGTCACACGTGTTATGGTTTAATAACTGTGGGTCTGGTCGACTAGTCTGTTTTCTGAGAAGCTTCCTATCTGAGTGAAATGACCCTGAAGAAACTAAGTGGCAGGAGAATGAATGTGAGCCGCATATATTAGCATATATTCCACTTGTGTCTGTTTCTTTCCTTTTTATGAATTACCATCCTTTTTTATATCACGCTGACATATCAACCCTTCTGCACAGCATGGACTCTCAATGAAGGCTCAGAAATTGTACAATTGCTACATCCTCGCCAACTTGTTCCCATTGATACAGCTGGATTTTAGATCATTAGCATATAAACATCCTACATACTCAACCATAAACACTTAAAAGTTAGTTAAAAGGGATGGTGGAGGTAAATTGTCTTATAATCCCACTGAGCCAAGGATGTCTGTTAGATGTCTAATCTTAAACCAAAATTCACCTGATTATAATCGGTCTATATTTTTGCCCAAATCTCAACGTTACAATTTAATCCATTATCTATTAAATAAAAAAACAACTGTATAGACTGGCGACCTGTCCAGGGGGTACCCCGCCTCTCGCCTGATAATAGCTGGGATAGGCTCCAGAACCCCCCGCGACCTTGATAAGGAAAAGGGGAAAAGAAAAAAAAATAAAAAAAAAAAAGCTGTGTAAATGATGGCCAAATGTTGGATTAAAACATTTTAACAGTTATTGATCAGTGTACAGTGAAGACTTGCTCTGGAGAGCAGTAATAGTGCGGACTTTGTCCTTTGTACCGTTTGCATTCAGACATGCACTCTGGTCTTTTATCTCAGAGATGTAGCGGACATGTACCAGCTGGTCTCCATGTCATAAGAGCGGAAATGTTGCGGCATGTCGTTTTGGCTGAACGCACAAGAAAATGCTCCGGACGGGGCTAAAGGGAGAATGTGGCTGTGCTGACTTATCCAGAACATTTCCTGATGTCTGAAGGGACGCAATAAGTCTGCAAGGAAGCGGCATGTTTGAAAAGACGAGTCCAGTTAAAGAGCGGATGGATTTTACCACACGTTCCACACAGCAAGTCTGAAAGCAGCTTTAGTCTAAGCTTAGACAACTAAAAAACTTCCATTTTTAGACCAGTGGTAGACCGATTTTAGCCTGGATGTCTAATGACCATTTGACGTCTATTAGACGTCTTTTAGACCAAAAAATGCTCGGTGGGATGTAAATGACAGTTATTTTACTTCCTACTTACCTTTCTGATAGTGCTTTTGTGGTTAAAATTATGTAATTTGAAAGATGAGCAAACTCATATGAGACTAGGCTGAATAGGACATACACCTCTTTCAGACTTGCTCTGGAAAGCTGTAATAGTGCGGACTTTGTCCTTTATACCGTTTGCATTCAGACATGCGTTCCGGTCTTTTACCTCGGAGATGTAGCGGACATGTACCAGCTGGTCTCCATGTCATAACAGCGGAAATGTTGCAGCACGTCGTTTTGGCTGACCGCACAAGAAAATGTTCCGGACAGGGTTGAAGGGAGAGCGGGGCTGTGCTGACTTTTCCGCAACATTTCCTGATGTCTTAAGCGCCCGGGACGCAATAAGTCCGCAAGGAAGTGGCATGTTTGAAAAGACGAGCCCAGTTAAAGAGCGGATAGACTTTACCACACATGTTTTGCAATGCAGCTATACTGTACAGTAAATGATGTAGTAGTCCCTTTAAAACATGAGAAAGGTGACACAGCAAGTATATAAAGTATTTCTTTGGATAGGCTTTAAACACGTTCTCACAATTCCTCTTCACTATCTTTTTTCAACCTCATGACATTTTCCAAAGAAAAGGCCTTTAGGAAAACTTCCTTGAAAATAATAACATTTGCCTGTTAATGTTTCCTAGAAGTACTTTGCTTCATATATGTGTCCATTTAGACTCTGATGAAGAGACAGCAGTGTCCAAACATTGGTCTGATTGCATGATTAGAGGCTGCAAAACTAACCAATAAGCTCCAAACCTCCTTTAAAATGTCAACAGCTGTTTGATAGTATGTTCTGAATAAATCAAAAGATGTGTAATCAATGGTTGGACTCATCATTTTTACATTCTAAGTACTCATCTTACCCCTAAGTCAAGCTTTTAACACTCCAACATCATCCTCTTTGTCCCCTGGGCTGAACGGCCTCTGCCTGCCTAATACTGTTGGTTTGTATGAATCCCCAGCATCATCCCTCTCCTTCACACAAATCTCTCTGATGACCACTTATTTTGTGGCATTATGACGGAGCTGAAGGCTGCATCATCATTACAGAGTGATCTTCATTTTGGCAAACAACTGGGCGACAATCATCAGAGCTCCGTGAGATGGATTGGGGCTGAGATGAAAATAAGAGGCTTTGAATCATGCAAGTAATTTATCTGCTCCTCGAAAAGTGCACTCTTCCATCTCTTTTATCACCACTCTTCACTCCATGGTGTCTGAATTGGTCCATCTGCAAAGAGTCCAAGAATCCAATTATGCTCCCAGGAGCTGATCCAAAAGTCCCAGAAATGCTGCACAGTATCCAGAGTATTTTATTTTCCTCTGACTGGGGGGAAGAGGCAGCTTCGCCGGAGGGAAAAATAAAATAGATGAGGGTTGTTTCTACAGTCTGTAATCATTCCTGGGGTGCTTTTCCTGGCATTCATCATCTGTGTAAGTGAGTTGAGATGGATGTTTGACAGATTTCTTGAGATGAAGCCTTCAAATGTGGCAGATTTGACATCTAAAGCAGGAGAAAGGACAACAACCAGCGGCGCCCACAGAGGAGCAGGGCTCTGCAATCTAGTTGAGCTCGTTTGCATATTTTTGAGAGAAAGTTGCTTTTTTTCATCGTACAATGAACGAGTGCTGATACAAGCCATTTTGTCAGAGACGGGGGGATGCCTTCTGACATGCCTGTAACAGAGCCCGTGGGGGTGGGTTGAAATGCAATCATCACCGTGTTTGTCTGATGCGCTGAGCAGATAAAAGTGCTGTCAGAGGTAACACTGAGATTCAGCTCAAAGGGGAGATGTTTTGTTGTTGTTGTTTGTAGACTTTGTCTGATTCCTTGGAGCATACAGATCCTGCCTGTCACCCTCAAACCCTTGTAATTTCCTTCTTTTTTCCTTTTTTTTTCTTTTAAACAACATTTTGACAGGAGTTCAAATCATTTGGTATGATTTAAATGCTGAAAATGTGTCTGTTTTCCTATGATTTTTACCCGTTGAAGCTTGCATGCAGTCTACTCTAATGTCTGCACTGTCCTCTAGCTCTATGATGTCTTCTTTCATGTTTAATTGAAATGCATGCATTTTATATGCACAGGGTTGCTTTGTTCTTTTAATAGAGCCGGAGGTTGCTCGTTTGCATTCCCTTTTTCTGTGCAGTGTAATAAATTTCATATTGTGCATTTTGTGTGACCGCCTTTTCTTTTAGGCAACATCTGAGCATCAGTATTATGTCTGTGATATTGTTTTAAATGCAGTGATGAAGACTTGTCGGTGTTTAGATATGAAAAGATTTCTGCCACATGGATGTAGAGGAAGACATGAGCCAAAAATAAAGAGATTTTAGAAAAAAAAAACCCTGGTGCTTCCCTTTTAGCTACTCTGCTTGTTATTCCTTCTGCCCACCTTCCCCATTCTCAGCCCCTCCCTCCGTCTTGGCTGCATCGGACTCGGTGGTGCCCCTGGAGGCAGCTCCAGGCGATGCAGACCCGTGCAGGCTGCCATCAGGGGTAGCAGCTGCGAGGGAGCGAGGATTGGAGGCAGGGCTGGCGCTCATGACTGAGTCAGGGGTTCGGATGGCGCTGAAGTCACCGTCGGGGACTGCGGTCGCTTCCAGGCTGTCGGAGCGCGGCTCTTCATGCACAGCTGGAGGGGAGGCAGCAGTCAGGAGGGGCTTGTGGGAGGCGTAGGTCGTCCCAGCATCAGTGTCGCTGTCTAACGGGAGGCCCGAGTTGGTGAACTCAACTCCAGAGTCGCTCATTTCCAAAAAGTTGTCAGAGGGGAGGGCCTGGTAGCGACCTGGTTTGGACACCTCGAGGCCCTGCAGGAAAAACCGGAGGCAAAGATACCAGGGAGATAAAAGAAGAAGGAGGAAAACAAGAGGCATGAGGAAAGAGGGAGGAGATGAGGGAAACAGATTGGAGGAGATTTGAGTGAAAAGAAAGGGGGAAAATGAGGTCAGAGAAGGAGTCATGTGAATTATTCACGTACATGTTTCTGATTTCATATTTATAGATTTACCATCCACTCCACAGCAGTTACGCTACTTATTTCCATGTTACACTGTCAGAGTCACAACAGAAATGGAAGAAAAACATAAATCACCCACATGAGTTCATCCATGTACATTAAAATAAGAAAACTAGAATTTTGATTTATCATAAAATGTAGGTTAATGAGGAGAATCTACAAGTATGCGCATTAAATATAGAGTCCACATCTCAGCATTATGGACTTAAGCTAACATGACCAAATATCAAAGCAGCATCAAGCAGTTCCTTTACGGGCTTCTTGTATAAATATGTTTTCCAATAACTTTCTTAGCTTTTTTTTTTCCAAATAAAAAATAGAACATGTGAAATTGGGTTTGTTGTCTTAATGTGTTTACAATATATTGAATATTTTGTGCTACAGTATATGTCACTTATAAATCAGTGCTGTGCTCAATATGACTACAGTAAAGGTTTTTTTTTTGCAGGTATTCTTTAATGGTATTTTGGACTCTGTTGTTTTATTATGAAATTCTAATAAAAGATGATGACTCATGCTGCACCCTGGGGCAGGAAACTGTCAAATTCAGTGGAAAATGAGAGGCGCCTGATCAGAGCTGACCAATCAGAACAAAGTGAGGTTTCTATGAGGAAGGGGGTTGATGTTCTCATCTAAACTTATTGTTTTACAATAAATACTTAAAGAATTACAGCAAATAACATTCGCCAAGCTGTTTTATTCAGCTCAGTTATATTTAGACGAGGAAGAAAACCAAAGAAAACAACTCCTCTCAATCTGAAGTCATTATAATTAACTTTTCATGCCTATTTCATAATCCACCAAAGGACAAACCTATTTTTCAAGCTGCTTCATGCATCTCAAAGGCTTGCAGTTATTCTCCACACAATAGCCATGTTTACATGGACACAAGTATTCTATTGCGAGCCTGATCAGAATAAAAGTGTGTCATGTAAACATATCAACGGGAAGATTTTGATCCAATCACACTCATTAATAATTTCATTATGATGCCAACATCATTCTGAAATTCAGGTAGAAATTATCCTCACTGTGCACACCTGTTACTGTATATCACCCAGACATCAATGAGATGTAATCCCGCACACAGCTTCTATTACATCATTTGTTTTACTCAGTTAAGTTAATATAAAAAAAGAAAACATGACAGCTGGTGGAAGACATGATGGGACCAAAACAGAACCAGTCAATATGCGTTAGAAATCCATGAAGGGGGAAAGAACTGAATCAGTGAGACGGCAAGAAAGATGCACACACGGCAGTGTTTGTTTCCGTTGACGATCACCATTTCTTCTTCTACTGCTGATTCTGGAAAATCTGCCAGTTCTTCACATGTCAAATTATTCTGTTCAAACATGCAAACAAGCAGCACAGTGACGGAGCAGAGGGAGGAAGAGGAGCAGCATGGATATTCTGGGTTTTCAGGCAGAAAATAAAACAATAACGGATGTAAAATCTGCAGAAAGGCTGGAAGATGCAGTCATAGATAAATCTATACAAGCAAATGAAAAAACATGAGAAAGAAAACCTGAAGCAACAGAACAGAACCATTATTTTTTGGTTTCCAAGAGAACCTTCTTGTTGTTTCCCTTAATGTTTGTCATTAATAGCTTTATTAAACATTAAAGGGACACTGTGTAACTTTTGGCCACTGGGGACACTAAACTTGTAACTTCTGCAGGCCACACAACTGTCAAAAACTTTAAAAGTCTCTATCAGTGTTTTGGAATCAGGTTTGCAGACCACTTTGATCAGCTGACTTGAAGTCATGGAGTCATAAAGCAAAGCGCCCCAGGTCACATGATCCAATGATCTAGTCACGGATCCACTCCAAAGTTACAATGTCTGGTTTTTGAGGAGGGCAGCCCCCATGAATATGTAAATTGACCCCATGAATAAATTATTGTTTGGGTCAAAAGTTACACAGAGTCTCTTTAATTTTCAAAGTGCAGTTAGTCAGTTATCACCTTAATCAACTTAGAAAGTTAAACTCTACTCAGACCTTGATATAATCTGTTTATTCCACTGATAACTAGCATCTAAACTACAAGTGTTACAGACTGACTTGTTTTATCATTTCACTTGGCCAATTCCCCAAGAGCAGTGGAGATTAGTAATTTATTGATGTTAAGCTGAAAGGAAAAAAAAGATCATGAAATGTTATTCAAATTTAGTAATTTGATGATTTATTTACCTTGATAATTAAAAAGTGTTGTACTGGTATCAGCGATACTGGCCCTTTACCTTTACAATCAATCAATACCATATCTTGCTGCATAGCACACAACTAATCTAAATCCACATCATAATCAGAATAACTTTTTCCAGGGTCCATGTAAACAGCACAAATCTCAATCTGGTTGGATTACTAACCTGATTGTGGGAATTTTGGACATAAATATGACTAGTAATGTGTACACGTTAATGACAGCCATGGCCTTGTTAAAAAGAATAAAACAAACCTCTTTTTAGCCAGTTTTAGGTTATACATGTCAAAATGAGATAAATAAATAAGTAAAACAGCTAAATAGCTCAAATGGTTGAGCATCCACCTCATATACAGAAGCTACAGCTCTGAGTCCTTTGCTGCATGCCGCTTCATCCAACCTTCAATCCTATCTACTGAACAATAAAGGCCACTAGAGCCAAATAAACTTCTACAAGAAGAAAAGCAGCTATAGTTTGAATCTAATCTGAAGTTAAAGTCATGACTGCTGCAGAAGCTCTGATCAAACAGCTCAAAGAGCTCCCCGAACCCTGACCACTTCACTTTCGTTCCTCCTCCTTCAGTCTGACACAAGGTCCATCCTATAAACTTTAATCTGCTCCACCGCTGACTTCAGTGTGTGAGGTTGATTGCTTTTTAATTACTCTTGCCACTTTGGTGGTGTTACATAGAAGGTAGTTTCTGCTGAGCGGTCTCAAGGATGATTAATGTTCCTCCTGTCTTTATATTGGATTTTAATTGATATACTTCAAGGAGAAAGTTCCCTGACAACACCAGTATCTTGTAATCAGACATAAGTCAGCTGCAGCTTACTTTTATGCTGTTTAACGGGAGTTTTGACTTCACATATTATTGCTGGAATTATTTTTGTATCTACATCTCTTATCAGAGTTGTCGTTTAGCCCTGAAAATCCTGTCAAGACATTTGTTTTGTGGCTTATTAAGCTGTAGCTTATAAAGTAGGATTTGTGGTTTGAAGTCATGTTAGGTTCAACTCCGGGGTTTCAGTGTCATAAAGTGATAAATTACCACTGTAATGTTCACTAGAAACCCAATTTATTGCAGAGTAGCTCTGAAATCATACATCCACAATTCATCTGTCCAAGACAGCGCGGCTGGTGAGAGGGTGTCCTCTTTCTTTTCATTTAAACCTTCTGGTTTTCTTTGACAAGCACCTATATGAGAAATGTACCCTAGATTCACAACAGAATATGTTAAAAGCATCAACGCTTTCTTCCACTTTACTCGTGTCTCCAACCAGTTCCAGTCTGTGAATTTTAATTTTTGGAGACATCTTAATGAAAGTTATAAAATGTGAAACATGATTTGTGTCCTGCTGTGACCCAAACACAGGACTCAGCTAGGTAAATTCCCAAAGGTGCGGATTTATTACACAAAGAAGAGATTAAAATCTGCAAATATGCCACTGCCAGAAACTTAACAAATAAGAGCTCAGCAGGGGTGAGAAATCTAACAAAAAGTATCAATATCGAAGGCAAGATGGATGACAGAAACCAGGAAGAAGCTGACATGCACTTAAAAGAGATGATGGTTAAGATTGAAGACTTAAATACAAGGAACATGGACAACCTGAAGTTTAAATACAAAAAATGAGTAATGAGGACGTGGATGGCAGAAACAGGGAATAATCAGCTAAATAAAAACATCTACAGCAAACAAAGGAGTAAAAGCAACAAAAAGGATTATTTATGTTTGCAATAGCATGAGTATTTTAGATGTAACCAGATTTTTAGATGCACATTGTACAACTGGAAATCTACTTTGAGGAAACTGAAACTGGATCTTTAAGAAAATGTGAAGATTTTTTGTAACGCTGATAGTAATGTTTATGTGTGGACAGGAAAACCAAGGATTAGCCTGTGCTAACCGTGCTAATCTGCTAACACAGAAGAGAAAAACCTGTTTTATGAATATCAACCAGTTCATGTGTACTTTATCTCAAAGAAAATAAGACCATTTAAAAACAAAACACACTTTAAAGCCACGGTGAAATCACCAGAACATTAAAAATCATCCCTGTTAATTTATTTTTACACACTGTTTTCTTTTTAGCTTGTTTCTGAATGCTAGCAGAGATAAACTAATACATTTACAATCAGACCTATTTCCCAGTTTGAAATAAGTATCTATATTTATTCTCCCACAAAATTGTTTTACATGCTGCAACAACACGTCTAATGAAACACATAAATTAGACAGTATGGTGAAACCTTGCTGCTTCATGCGCAGTAATATTGATTATCTTCATTTAACAGTCTGAAATTTCACATCAAGTCTTTCCTCTTGATTTAAATCATTGTGCTTATGTTGTTTTTAGCTTTTATTATATTTCTGAACTCCTCATTTTAGTTTATAATTACAGTTTGTTCAGCATAAATCCTGGACATAATGAGAGGGGAGGAACCTGGGTTGACTTAGCAAGTTGATACTGTAACAAGTGCTGCTTATTTGCATGATCCTGAGTAATAATAACCCAAATATTACCTATAAGTATAATGGATCTGCCTCTTAGTGAAGTTATAGGAGAGAAGATTTCCTCTCAGAGATCAGACAAAGGTGAGGATAAGTTAAATAAAGCTGAAATTGCTACTCTAGAGAAGACATCTTTACCATTATTTCACAATAAACTTTGAGTTGGACAGCTATAAAGCAATGAGGACATTAATTTAGTCTGTTTGAGGCCATCCGGTAACCATATGTCCAGCGTTTACTCTGTTTCAGCTCTGCTTTTGGTCAGCTACGCTGCTCTTTCTGTAGCTGCCAAAATGCCCATTTTGCTCATCTGCTAATTGCTGTCAAGTATTCATGATGACTAATTTAGTTTTTCTGAACAAAACAGCTGTTTGCTGTATGTGAAATAACATCAGAGTTGGGATGATGACTAGAACAGTCAAGCTGCAGCCAACAGTAGAGTGAAACTCCCTCAAATACAGCCAAGATGAGCTATAGAGGATTCGTTTGACATCTTATTCACTTTTACAGTTACTTTAAGCAGAATAAATGAAACTTTCCCGGCTGCTGTTTGGAAAACTAGCTGTCAGTGTTCATCAGTTCTTACCTTGATGGTAACCTCTGTGCTCTCCGACGGTTTATCACATACAGACTGCATCAGAGACTCCTCGGTGAACCTGCTGTAAGCCTCATGGACCACCTGCAGACCCAGACACACACAGACAAACACACACACATGCAGAACATGTGAAAATCTGCTCACAGAAGCTTAACAGCTTAGCTTTTACACTCAATCGATCATCAAAATTACAGACACCACTAGAGAGGAAGTAGACACTCAGACACTTGTTACATCTCACTGCACAGTAAGCTCCTGAATACAAAAATAAATAAAAACACTTGTATGACACAGAAAAGACGAATCGTTCGTCCTCAGATCTGGGTGGAGGTTGAGAGGACACAGAGCCTGAGGGGTTTTAATATTTTAGAAATGTCAAATCTGCCCAAGAACTCTCAAGGGAAGGTAAAGATAGATGCTGAGAAATGAAAGGAAAAGAGAAAGAAAGAAGTTAATTTAAAAAATCGATCGAAGGGGAAAAGCAAGATGGATTTGTTAATGACTGACACACCAGATATGGTCATCAGTGAGTTTTCATCTATAGTAGCACTTAAGATACAATAAATAGTTGGGGTGGGGCGTTAGATGCATCGTGATGCAGACGATTCAGAATGTATAAGTGTTAGAAATAGATTTTTAACGGTTAATAACACAATGTTGCATAAAGCAGAACTTGAAACTGCAAACATGCAGCATCCAGACCATCTGTGGCGTATAAAAGACACGATGGGTGAGTTTGAAATCCAGGTGGCCCCCTCTGCTTTAAAAGTCAGCATGTGGGATTGCTCTGGGTTCATTTAGGGAGCTGTGAATTAAGGATAGACCGATACCGGCCAGCCGATATTTTAGGCCATAATTGTGGTTTGTGCTGATATTGGCATTGACAGATAACCCCACTCTGCATTATGTACAAACTTTTTTGTATATAAATTCATTATAAATTTAATGTTTCTATTTAATATTTGTTTACAAGTGCACTGTTTCTTTTTAAAAAATCTTCCTGACGTGCTTTGTTCTTTTTTTATATTAAAAGAGTTGTAAAATTACTTTTCATTGTATCCTTCATTATATCAAATTTGGAGTCAAATGCAGCATCAGCCACAAATACTGGAAAGTTGTATCGGCCATCAGCTGAGGCTGATGGGAAAATAACGGTATCAGCCCTTAAAAATCTGTATCGGTCAATCCCTACAACCAAACTCTGATGTGGATCAAAGAAATGGACTCTGCTGCTCCTACAAACGTAGCTCTCGGTTCATGTCAAGTGTGCCAAACGCAGGAAGTAGAGCAGTGAAGGGCATTGTGGTACGCGTGGTACGCGTGGAACGCGGTAATCCAGTCCAGGAATCACCGAACCCGGAGCTCATGGGCCAGCGTCCGGAAGGTTTTCACCGTGTCCTTGTGCCAACACACCTTAATGAAATTAAGGAGTCATTGTACAAAACTTCATTGTTCGTTAGATCCATTTAATCTGAGTCAGGTGTGCTGAAGCAGGAAAATGTTGAAAACCTTCCAGGCACTGGCCCAAGAGTTCTGGATTTGGTGATCCCTGTTTTAATCTGATGTGATGGAAACAGGAGCTGTCCTGCATTAAGAGATTAAATTGTTTTCTTCTTGTTTTTCACAACAAACATATGAAACCTTTTTTACATGTTGACAAGTGAAGGGATACAACACCCATAGAATGATGTGCCTTCATTTTCTACTCACCCTCATGCTGAGAAAGACTCTGGAGCACTTTTTTAATATCTGCTGACTTTCATATAATGGAGGTGACTGGCACTTGAAAAAAAGGGCCATAAAAGTCCACAAAAACTTGGCAATATTCCTCCATACTGCTCATTCAATGTAATCCAAGTGTCCTGAGTGGGTAGCGTAGTTTACTGGAAAGGACATGATTTAGTATATTTTTATAGCCTAAACAGTAGAACATCTCACTTCCTCGATGCACGTCCATGCGAGTTCACAACACTATGGTAGCCGCGGCATCCAGCGCCTAATCTGCCAATAATGCAAGCGTAGAAGAAGAAATTTGCTGTTTACATTGTGCTAAGAATGACCGAGCTGCGGACAAACACAAGAGGGGTTCAATATTGATTTAAAAAAAGGAAGAACGTGCGATCTCATCTAGTTTGGTCTGCCACGGCCTCCATAGTGTCGTGATCTCGCATGGATGCACATCACGGAAGTGCGATCTACTACTGTTTAGGCTATGTGGACTTTAATGGACCTTTTTGTTTCGAGCGCTGGTGAACTTCATTATATAAAAGTCAGTGGATAACAAAAAAAAAAAACACCCCCGGATCTCCGGCTGCATTTGACATGTTAAAAAAGTGCTCCGGAGACTTGCTCAGCATGAGGGTGAGTAGAAAATGAAGGCACATCATTGTCTGAAATCAAGATTCCCACACTAATATTTATTGGTTTAATGTACTGAAACTCTACCTAACTGTACAAAATAATGTGCAGCTAAATAAGCTTTTAATAAATTTGATTCTAATTTGGTTTACTTCATTTACACGTAATTTATTTTTGTATTGTTTCATCACTGAGTAGAAAAGCAAGGAAGAAAAGGTTAAAGCTAGGAGTGGAGATAAAACTGGAAAGCAGGAAGCAGATGGGTTGCAAAGATAATCATGACAGAGGAAGAAGGGAGACTAACAGCTGGAAGATCCAGTTTCTATAATCAAGGCTGTAAATGATGTAAATGAGTTTTAAAATAACCTACATGAACCCAAACACTGGCATCTTTTCCAAATCTAAAAAGGCAGATTATTTCAAGATGTTTTGATCACCTTTCTGCAGAAATATACTTCAAGTGTTTGCAAATTTCCACATCCTACCAAAGCTGTCACACGCTTTGTAACGAGACTGCGTCAGACAGTCAGGTGGAGGGTTACGATTGATTTGGGTTTCCTGTCCGTCTCTGAAGTCCTGACATGTCGGCGACATCGGGGGGTTTAGAGTCTGTCTTCCCAGATCTATGACAACAAAATCCATAACACATGAGACAGACTGACAAGAGGAACTGCTGTCATCTCAACCTCCACCGTCAATACAAAACACACATTTAGCTCCCACACAACATCAGAGTTTAAACACGGGTTGTTGCATCTGCAAACAAATGCAGTGTATCACCGGAACGAGGATACACAGAAACATCGGAATAACACAGACACTTAATGAAGACACAAAGACCTGTTGCTTTCGTACCTCCAGTAATCAGAAGTCAGGAAAAGCTTAGGGTTTTTTGTGTAATATATTCCAAATATTTTACTGTATAAGCTGTACAGTAACCTTTTACAATTAGTATCTTCATGATACAAATACATTATTATTATTATGTAACTCAAAGTCATTCCCACTTCCAGTAACACTGCTGTAAATCAGTTTCAGCTGATGTTAAACAACTGGAACAGACAACAGGTGGAAATAAGAGGCAAATATGGGACTACTCCTTTAAAGGGATGGTCCTGCAGGTGGCAGCCACAGACCATTTCTCTGTCTTCATCCTTTCTGGCTGATTTTTGGTCCCATTTACATTTTTCCAGTGTCCTCACTAGAGGCAACATGAGGCGGTGTCTGCAACCCACAGAAGTTGCTTAGGTACTGCAACTCATCCAGGATGATGCATTAATGCTATGGCAAGAAGGTTTGTTGGGTGTCCAAGCACAGTGTGGAGAGCATGGAGGAGATACCAGGAGATGTTGAGGGAGCCGTAGGACAACAACAACCCAGCAGCAGGACGGTTATCTGCTCCTTTGTGCAAAGAGGAACAGAAGCACTGCCAGAATCCTGCAAAATGACCTCCAGCAGCCACTAATGTGCATGTTTCTGCTCCAATCTGGGAATTGTGTAGTGAACAAGTCATCTCCATGTCATGTATTTTTTCTGCCCTGCCACTGAACAAGGTGAGCCCAATCAGCCCAACATGAACTTGGTTTATTCCACAATTCCCATCTCTGGCTCAACCTGACAGAAACAGACTCCATGAGGGGGGTATGAGGGCCCAACCTCCACACCGACAACCTGATTGGTTCCCAGAGAACACCAGCATTGTCTGACTGGATCTCTGTGATTATCACAGATAAGAGCAGGTTCATGTTGAGCTCATGTGACAGACGTTAGAGTCTGGAGATGCTGTGGAGAACGTTCTGCTGCTGCAACATCCTCCACCATGACCAGTTCAGCAGTGGGTCAGTGATGGTCTGAGGAGGTATATCCTAGCAGTTACCCTGGCAGCCATTAGGTACTGGGATGATGGTGCGTTCCAGTTGTCTTGGAATTCTGAGCGGACGTGAGTTCGTGACGTCATTACCAGGTTTTTGCCATTACAGTTGCACCAACTCGGGAAAAACTCGTGTCCAAGACAGCCAATTTGTGAACCTCTACAACTACAGTAAAGCTACAAAAGAACAGACAATATTACCATGACAACAGCAGCCAGTTTTGCTGTGTGTCTTTTTAATAAACAACGCATAAACAACACGCCATTTTTAAAAAAAAAAGACCGCCAAGATCAGGGATGGAGCTACAGGGGTGGCAGGGGGAGGGGGGCGTGGCCAGCCCCATGCTTTGACCAGTCGGCGCTCAAGCAGTTACAGAGACCCCAAGTTGCTTCCAAACTACTTTCCCTTCTTATTTTAGACACTAGCTACCCCTTACAGTTGGAATCTTTAAGATCAGAGATGCAGAAATTGAAAATCCCACTTTGAAGCTTTTCTCGCTGAGATATTGCATTTGGGGAAAGAAAGCAGCTGCTTCACAGGAGAGATCCACAATTGCTTCCAAACCACCCTCCCCTCTTATTTTAGACACGAGCTACCCCATACAGTTATCATTTTTGGTTCGGTATGATATGTATGTGCGTTATCAGTATCGGTTATTGGTGCAGGCCTTTATGAGCTCAAATTTATATATACAACATATATATATATATATATTTATATATATATATATATATACATATATAAAATGTGCTCTGAAGTATCTACTTATGGCCACCCCTATATGAGTAATGGTCTCTCCCTGGCTACTCCAGTGAAAAATTTCTAGCTCTGACCACTGGTGGTCAAATTTAGGTAAAATTCAATAACAACAACTCGCTGCTGTTTACACTAGAAACTTATGATCAGAAAACATCTTATATAGAAGTTTAATAAACACAACAATGGTTCTGGACGCAGCCATCTTTAAATCTACAATCTCAGGGTCCTCTGCAAATATGAGCTCACAGCTTGGAAAAACGAGTTCATGACGCCGCTTCCGCAAAAAGTTTCCTCGGAAAAAACCGAGTTCCGAGACAACTGGAACGCACCATGAGATCCTCAGACACTGTCAGACCAGACGGGACATGGTTCCCTCTGATGCAGGACGATGCTCAGCCTCAGGTGGCTGGAGTGTGTCAGCAGGTCCCGCATGATGAAGGCATTGATGCAACTGGCCTGCCTGTGCACAAGACCTGAATCCATCATCTCTGGGACATCATGTCTTCTTCCATCTGCATATATATCATGATGGATCCCTGGAAGAACTGCAGCTTTTACTGCTGCAAATAGGGCTCCTAATAAATCAAATTAAATTAATTAAAGTGGTGCTATTATGGAGTGAAGCAAATACCTAAGATGAATGTTACTAATTTAGAATCGTGTGGATCGAAAACACTGAGACCAGATTTAGAAATATGATACAAAACCACTTTAAAAGCACCTATAAATTTGATCACAACAATTTAAGCCTCATCTAGTAAGTGGAATAGGAATAAACATTGTGGAGATAGTGTTTCTGATAAGATATAGTAGTATTAGCTAATAATAACATTAAACTACACGCACACAAAAGAGTTAAAGCCAAATTCATTATACCTGTTCATCCAAATGTGGATGTCAAGTTGTTTAACGTTGATCTGTCATCACCCGAATGTGTCAAACTTTTCCTGACCGCTGATATTCAGGAGGAAAGATTAAAAGCAACACATGAAGTTGGGTCAACATCATAAATATTCTGCATTGCTTATTTGTATTAGCACAACACTGAATGCAGACAAGCACAGACACAAAAAAGGACACCTACAGACCTTATGATTTAATGTACACACACTAAAAACCAGCACATACACCCACACATGTACACTGGTTGTTTCCATCATGATTCAGTCCTCATTATAAACCCACTCTAAAGAAAGATTTATGTGCATGTGTGGGCTAAATTAGCTTGACAGTATGTTTGTTCTAGCTGCGAAGCTTTAATGTGGGCAGTTATCACAACTGCAGTTATGAGTAACTGCAGAGTTTTTATCAGCAGTGAGGGAAAGAAGCAGCAGAAGCAGCAAACATTTCACTGACGGATCAAAAGAGACACGTTATATAAGTCTAATTTTCTCAAATAGAAATTCTACAGATTTTGTAGATGTGGCCTGTCATCATTCAGTCAGTACTGAATGTTAAAGGTTCCCTCCAAACATTCGTGCAGCCTGAAGGTCTGTAAAACAAACTGAATCGTTTGAGTTTGATGTAGTTGGTAAAGAAAAAAGAACATTGAAATATCTTCATCTTAAATATGGCTTGTATCTGTTCTATGCTGAAAATTCCTGAATTTAATTAAGTGACATAAACATTCTCAGTTCATGAACAATTTAAGCTTCAGGTTTCCACATCTTGTTCATAAAAGTTGCATACTTTAAACGAATTGGCTTCTAAATTAGTATACATGCCACAAATATCTTTCCCAGCAGCACATCTTAAAGGAAACAGGAAAGAAATTTATATGAAGTTACTAAAAGATATTAGCTCTTTAAATATATATTACAACCCAACTAAGAAATACATAAAATATCTGACTTCCAATGTGTTCAAAGTCAGAGGTCAGTAATTCTCAGTTCCCATTTGTTATCAAATCCAACATCAACAGTGCAGCAGAAAAAAATATCATCATAAAGATAAACTTGTAAACTTTGGTAACCTATAAACTGCATGTATGTCATCTTTAGCCTCTAAAACCTGAAAAGCACAAAGGAAATCAACCAATAGTGAAGCTGCTTTATGAAGCTGATGTGACTGAGGGATTACAACATGATTATGAGTCATCTTCCTCCCACCAGCTGACCATTACATCACTGCAGAGTTCCTGCTTGTGGTGCTGGCTCGATGTGTAACTCGAGACAAGTTTTCAAGAGGTATTAGCACCAAGTGTCTGCTGCTGAGCTCCAGACAAAAGAAATAAAAGCATTTCAGCTAAATTGAAGCTTCATTTCCTGTGTGTGCTAGTGTGAGCTCTCAGGTTGTCTGTCCAGGCTCTCTTATGATAGAAGTTCTTCTAGGACCACGATAACTGTAACCTGTGTAATATTTCTGTATATTTTAATAACATTTCTGTATATTCTAATAATATTTGTGTATACTTCTGAAGTATTAAGACCAAAGCACATCTTAAACAAATAATAAAAACCTCAGAAAGGGCTCCATGTACAACTCCACTACTTCCTAAACTTAAACCAGCTCCTTTTTTGATGAAATGAAAGAGAGGACACAAAGGAGCTGGCTTAAGTTCAGGAAGTGGTGGAGTTGTGCATAAAGCCCATTCTGAGCTTTGTAATAAATGTTTAAGATGTGTTTTGGTCTTACTACTACAGAAATATTATTAGAATATATAGAAATATTACACAAATTACAGTCCACATAGTCCTTGAAGAACTTGGACAGATAACCCAAAAGCTCACATTAGCACACACAGAAAACAAAGCCACATTGTGTTGCCCTTTTTTACTCTATTTTTTGAGGTTATAGCTTAAAATGTACTCGAATTGCAGATTTATTCAAAGACCTCCTTAAAACATCAAACTCTTACAATTCAGTGTTTTACTCCGCACACTTGAAGATCAAACAGCTAATACGCTAAAATGGACCACACTGGAGTGGAGGGGTACTTTAAAACCACAATGATGGTTTTCTTTTGTTTTTAAACTAAATTAAACATAAACAGACCTTTGTCAACTTAAACTTTGACTTATTTCAATAAAGTTACAAAGCTGAGAGTACCTACTGGGTTAAACAGCTTATTAATATGCACTTTTTTTATCGCAATTTGCACCCCGACCGGATCCAAACTGTATCTAAAATCCTGAACGACTGCTCTTGAGTATGACCAAGCATCTCTAATCAGAATAAGGCACAATGTGACCTTACTTATCTGTACTTAGGCACAGATACCGATCTCCTGGAAAAAAAAGCATAATCAAATCAGACCGTTTCCTTTGAAGAGACAAAACCAGCCCTTTTGCATGTTTTAACTCATTAAGGGTATGAGGCATGCACTACTGGCAGTTATTTTAATAATTTACCATGTTTTTAAACTAATTCACTTTGCAGATGCAGTTTTCCATCCTCCATCCATCCTAAATTCTAAGAGACATAATACACTTATGACACAAATAAAAGATGATGCCACAGTGCTACTCGGTCACAAAACTCCTGAAAGGTCTGGAGGGATTACAGAGACAGTTTGTTCCAAGTCGTGGTGCCAAATCTGCTTCCAGAAATTTATTGACTTTTTGTCAAATTAGGTCTTCGATCAACTTCTGCTCGTTCACCTCGGCTGACAGCTGCAGTTGCTCCTGTGTGTGCAGGATTTATTAAGTGCTCAATATCTTTAATGGCTTCACCGTCTCCAACTCAAAGATACCGAGCACACAGATTTCTGATTCTTGTCACACGCGAGTGAGTTGATCAAGGAACTTATTTGCCTCAAAAGCAGCACAATTCTCTAAACATCAACATGGATGGAAAACAAAAAAAGCAGGAAAAAGGGAGGCCAGAACACAATTCTCTCACCAAGAAGAGGCTCCGTTTGAGGCTCCTTAAAGTTAGAAGAAGAGATGCAATGCACATGCAACAGCATTAGCTGGGCCGAAAACAAATTTAGAGACATCCAGCATGTGCATGAAGGCCCCAGAACACATCAGTAACAGCTCATTTATCATGTCAGATTCTTGTGTTAATAATACAAACATGCATACAGATGGCAAAGTGCGCGTAAATCTCAGTCTGCATGTGATGGGAGGAGGTTATGTTTTAATTAACTAAATGTTTCATTTATTAAAACTATCTGCATTTATCCTTTTTTAGTTTCTTACCTGAAATAAGAACTAAATTACAGATGACAATGTGCAAAAAACATAATATGAGCTGACTTCACAGGCAGCTTGTGTCATAATGTGCATTATTTTAGTAGATGCATGCAAAACCTGGAACATTTATAAAACTGTGTGTCAAACACTAAACAACTAATGTTATGGATAAAGTTTTTAATGTGGCGTATCATTAATGGGAAGACTTGGTGTAATCTAACAGCCTCTGCAAAGCGATCGTTTTCTTTCGGCTGTTGTTTACGACGAGCAAGGCCTCCCCTGCTGTTAGATTTTAATTGGGGGGGCGTCGTCTGGGGGGTCCGGTCCTCCTGGGTTTCGGTTGGGCCGCCCGGGTCCGGGGGGGGGTGGCTGCTCCTGGGCGCTTGGGCCCTGGGCCCGGCGCTGTCTCCGCTCCGGGGGACGCCCGGCGCCCGGTGGGGTCGGCAGCTGCTGGTCTTGGTCCGCTGGGGCCTGGGCCTCCAGACTGCGGGGGGCTCCGGCTGGGGCCGCCTTTTGCCGCCCTTCGGGGGATGCATGTCCGCTCTTTGGGGGGGGGGTAGCTGGGATCTGGGCCTCTGGGTGGCTGCTGGGGGCCTGGGTCGTGAGCCCTGCGGGCTTCCTCCTCCTTGCGGAGACGAGGCTGCATCTGCATGACTGTATCACCACGGAGCACCCTTTATTATGCATGTTGACACTGTGACACTACTTCCCATTGCGATGACTAGGTTGTACCTCTTCTCTACTTCCCATTGCGATGACTAGGTTGTACCTCTTCTCTACTTCCCATTGCGCTGACTAGGTTGTACCTCTTCTCTGCGTAGTTCTGCGTGTGTTTGTGTGTGTTTGTATGATCTGAGGATATTTAAGCCACCTGCAGGTCCTCCTGTAGGGGATTGCTTGTTTTGTTTTCCAACAGAGACCTTGGTTGTTTAAGGATCGCGGTACAGATGTACCAGTGAACTGTGTAAGTGGATTCATGTTTTCTCTCCTCTCTCTCTTCCTCTTCCTTACTCCTCTCTCTCTGTTTCACTTTCTATCATTACCTCTGTTAACTTTCATTTCTCCCTTGTCAGGCCCAGCAGTATGAAATGGAATGGTGTAATAGACAAATGTTTAAATAAAGAAATAAAATGAATAAACATGATATCAAGTGGAGCCTTATATTCATAAAGCTCCGCTTGATAAAGCAAAACTGTTCAACAGAATAAAGCAATCAGATTTCCATTCTGCTTGCTTCGATGCTGGACAGGACAAGTAGAAAGTAAAAAAAAAAAAAAAAAAAAAAAAAAAAGATTTTAATTGGTCACTTTCAAGGATCATTTAGTTGAGATGCTGTTAAAGAATGGGGGCGAACCGCTACTTCAAATGATTTAAAAATCTAATCTAATTAGCATTTGCTTGCAAATGATCCCCACCTTCTCTTAACTGTAGAAAAATATTGAGTTTTCAGAGGAAACACGCAGATTTATTCTTATATGCAGAACCTAAAGTAATACATTTTCCTCCCCTTTTATTAAATGCCCACAAAAACTGATTTAGACATATTCCTCATAAATTCTGGGGTTGGTATTGATCCACCGTCCCGCAGCAGAGGAATCAATTTCTCTGTCTGGCATTGAGGTGTGTTCAACAGCGAGTCCTCTGAGTGTAATGGGGTTTTAATTGATCCAGAAAATTCGCATGTCTCCTTGTGAATGATGAGGGTCAACGGTCAAGGCTTGGAAATCACCGCATCAATCAGCTAATCAGCCGATATACAACAGGTGATGAAAGGGAGTGGTGGTAATTCAATTTAGTTTTAGTAGCGATCCAACATGGGCAATTAGGCAAATGAAAAACTTTTTTTTGTTGTTGTTCAGGTAAACAAACTGAATAAAATGCATTTTAATTATTAAACTAATCATGACTTCCTGTGCAGAGATTTGCTGACTTTTCAAAAGCTGGTGCAAAAAAAGGTTTTATTGTCTAAAACCTCAGTGTGTTTGGTTCCAGAGAACCACCTGTCATTTTTCTTCTTCTCCTTTCTTTATTTCGAACATTAAAGAATATTACTTACATTTATATCAACCGGCCAAACAGCCCTTTTTCCTTATCACAATTTACTCTTCCTTGCAGTTGGCTCACAATTCACATAAATGTTAGTTTCACAATACGATAAAAAAAAGTAAATAAACATACAGTCGTCCTCAAAATTATTCACACCCTCCAATTAGAGAAAAGGCTAAATTCTTAATAGTAATTCAAATAACAAGAAACTAATAATAAATTAAAATTGACCAAATAATTTAGTAGAACTAAATATTGCTTTTGAATTGTGGTTGGAAATAATAAAAAGAAAAAACTGTCTGAGACACATTAGAGCACCTTTCCCATTAACATTGGACTGAAATACCTGTCAACAGGTGTAGAAGTCTTTTTGAACATTAGAGAAAACAATTTATTGCAGTGATTGCCTCAAAGTGTTGCTCAACAAAATGGCAACTTCCCATCATGCTCTTAATACTCGTTTTATTTTTTGTGTTTAATATTTATTTCAAACCACAATTCAATATCATTGTCATTGTTTTTATACAATTTTTATTTATTATTACTTTTGTCAATTTCAACGCATTTTTCTAACAGCTGATTTTTTTTTTCCCTTCTTTAATTGGAGGGTATTAATTATTTTGAGGACAACTGTGTACAGTTGTTTACATACCCTTCCAGTAAAGACAGAAAAAAATCAGCTGTCAGTGAAATAAGTTCATATAATAATGAACATCATGACACTGAGTTGTAATTGTGGTTCAACAGAAATATTAAAAACAAACAAACAAAAATTAAACAAGTAAACCTAAAATTTTGCAGAGCAACCCTTTGAAAAATTCACTGCAATCAGGTGTTTTTTGTAATGTTCAATCAGACTTCTAGACCTGGTACGTTGGTCCACTATTCATAAGGGTGCTTTAATTTACCTGAGAAAGTTTAATTTGTTTTTTGTTTTTATGCTTTGTTTTGTAATGTTTTGTTTGTTTTTGTTTTGTTTTTTGTACTTTTTCAAAGAAAAATTCAAAATCAATATTTTTTTTCACTAAATTACAATTTTGTAAATTTTATTCATTATTACTTTTTTCAGTTTTGTGTTATTTGAATTACTATTGTGATATTTCTCCTTCTCTATCGTGGAAGGGTATGCAAACTTTCAAGCACGACTCTATGAAAAATCATGATACCGATATTCTCTTCCTGTATAGTTTTTGAATACCATATAGCTGACTTTTTTTGCTCAAATTGAAAGATGTTTGGACATCGTTTCAGTTTCTCATGAAATTTGTTCCATAACTTAACTCCATACTGTTGGGCACCTGCTTTTCATGGTCATCCTTACTTTTAAAATCTCCAGATTCAGCTTTCCCCCTCAGATTTTATCTGCCTTCACGAACAAAAAATATCTTCTGTATGTCGTCGGGTTGCAAATTATTTCAAAATAGTGGATTTGTATGATCACAGTATCCAATCCTACCTTACAAACTATTCTCATGGATTTTTTCTGTTGGATGTATAATGGCTGCAGAGAGCTCTTATATACATTGAATGAAAAACATGACGTTACTTTATTGGGAAAAACTAAATGCTTGTTTTTTTGTTGTTAATCTGTATTTTACACAATATGCCTTGTTTAAATCAAAGCAATGAGTGAGACATAATGAGTCTAACATAAAAGCTTGTGGGCGTTTATTATGGATATTTAACTGCTGCCATTATTAAGTGTGATTTATGTGAAAGGAAGTGTCAAAATGTTCAGTATTTCCTTTTTATACTGTTCGAAACTCGAGTGAATGAAGGTTGGAATAAGAAAAAAAGGAAAAGATGACAATTAGAAATAATTTTTGCTGTGGCCTTTTCATCGTGTGTTAAATCTGGCAGTGAACTTCCCCATCAGGTCCAGCTCTGTAGGGGGAGGAAGCTGACCAGCTGACTATCCTGACTCCCGCAGCATGACCAGAACCCTCATTTCAGTCCCACAAAACTGTCACACCTCACTCTTCCAACATAACAAGCTGTGTTTATGTTGCCTACAAACACCGGTGTTTCTCCGGAGCCTCCCTCAGCAGACCTGCTACATTCCTCCATCACAGGAAAATGCAGACGGATAGAAGCGCACCAGCTGGGCGTTACCTGTCTGAAAGCATCGCCATCTCCCTTGCCAGCCTGCTGAGCGAGGACCGTCAGCTTCTTGTTCTTCTCGTTCCTTTTATGTTCTTTATAGACGCAGGACAGCAGGCAGATCAGCACCATGAAGGCGATCAGGCCCAGCAAGGCGAGGATGGCCACAGTCAGGGGGGGCAGCTTGTATGCTGACAGAGAGATGAGGACGGGAAAGAGGAAATAATTAGTCTCCTGTGACTACAGGCGTGTTGCATTCAAACTGAGGTTATCATCTCTCCTCTTCCTCATTTCACTTGTTTTAATTAACTGATTGTCTAGTTAACAGCAACAGCCTGATCCTGTTCATCAAATAAATTTAAATATTAGACAAAGATAACACAAGTAAACACAAAATGCAGTTTTTAAATGAAGATTTTTGTTAATAAGCGTGGAAAAGGGCCACATGGCCCCGAGTGAAAAAGTAATCCCGTAAATCAACTGTAGTTTATCACATCTTTGGAAAGCTGAGTTTAATTTCTCTAGCCCCACCCAGGCCCCTGCCACACCTGTTCTCAATCAAGAAATCACTTAAAAAGAACCTGCCTGACAAAGTTAAGTTGACCAAAAGATCCTCAAAAGCTAGACATCATGCTGCGATCCAAAAAAATTCAGGAACAAATGAGAAACAAAGTAATTGAGATCCATCAGTCTAGAAAAGGTTCCAAAGCCATTTCTAAAGCTTTGGGACTCCAGAGAACCACAGTGAGAACCATTATCCACAAATGGTGAAAACATGGAACAGTGGTGAACCTTCCTAGGAGTGGTCGACGGACCAAAATCACCCCAAGAGCACAGCGACGACTCATCCAAGAGGTCACAAAAGACCCCAGAACAACATCCAAGAACTGCAGGCCTCACTTGCCTCAGTTAAGGTCAGTGTTCATGACTCCACCACCAGAAAGAGACTGGGGGGCAAAAATGGCTGCATGGCAGAGTTCCAAGACCAAAACCACTGCTGAGCAAAAAGAACATAAAGGCTCGTCTCAGTTTAGCCAGAAAGCATCTTGATGATCCCCAAGACTTTTGGAAAAATCCTCTGTGGACTGACGAGACAAAAGTTGAACATTTTGGAAGGTGTAGGTCCCATTACATCTGGCATAAAAGTAACGGCATTTCAGAAAAGGAACATCATACCAACAGTAAAATATGGGGGTGGTAGTGTGATGGTCTGGGGCTGTTTTGCTGCTTCAGGACCTGGAAGACTTGCTGTGATAAATGGAACCATGAATTCTGTTGTCTACCAAAAAAATCATGAAGGAAAATGTTCGGCCATCTGTTGGTGACCTCAAGCTGAAGCGCACTTGGGTTCTGCAGCGGAACAATGATCCAGAACACACCAGCAAGTCCACCTCTGAATGGCTAAAGAACAACAAAATGAAGACTTTGGAGTGGCCTAGTCAAAGTTCTGACCTGAATCCAATAGAGATGCTGTGGCATGAGTTTAAAAAGGCGGTTCATGCTGGAAAAGCCTCCAATGTGGTTGAATTACAATAATTCTGCAAAGATGAGTGGAACAAAATTCCTCCACAGCGCTGTAGAAGACTCACTGCCAGTCATCACAAACGCTTGATTGCAGTTGTTGCTGCTAAGGTGGAACAACCAGTTATTAGGTTTAGGGGGCAATCACTTTTTCACACAGGGCAATGTAGGTTTAGATTTTTTTCCCCTTACTAATAAAAACCTTCATTTTGTATGTGACAAGTGTGACAAACATGCAAAAAGATAAGAAATCAGGAAGGAGGCAAACACTTTTTCACACAACTGTTAAACTTAAAGCAACCCTTACCGATGTTGCATTCTTACACTATTTTTCAAACAGGGTAAAATGCTATGAATGAGGTGATGGAACTCTAAAATACAAGACAAACCCACCATTAATCAAAATAAAATATTATTCCAATCTCTAAATATTCAATGAAAACTCCAACCAATCCTTGAAGTGGGGTGCACCTCTAGGATTGTCCAACAGACCTGCCTGTCAGACCTTTGATTCTGCATTGGGAGGTGGAGGGAATGAAGGGGTGTGTCTTAGGAGTGAGGCGGGACTGTTTATATTCAAATAATCTTGCTGTGCTTTCTGAAATGCAAGATCGGTAAAGGTTGCTTTAATAGTAAATATGCATGTTATATTCTGAAAATGATATAAAGTTGCCACATGTTTGAAAACTATAGTTTAGAAGAAAAAAATGGATTACCTTTAAACCAAAGCTTATGATTTATTTCAAGCTGAAACAATGTATTCTAGAAAAGCAACAACATCTCAACCCCAAGAAAGAATATACTAACAGAGGTTCTCTCCTTTCCTGTTACCTTCCCTTAAAATACTGAAAAAATCAGTTAAATCATCAAAAAACTGATTTAACCAGATGTCTACGAAGTTAATAAAGCATTCAAACTTAAAGACAAAATATATATTAAAGGATACATGGAGTTTATATGATATGACACATGACCAATAAAGAACTGATTAATTTAAAAACTGTTCCTGCACTTCAGATGGACTGTACACATCAATCTTGCACTTCATCAGGATCAATAAGCTCCTCAAGGTGCTCAGTTGGAGGTCTTCCAGGGCATGAAGTGGTTGCATGTTGCTGCATCACCCATCATCCTCCCCCCAACCTGCTCAACACATTCCTGACTGATGCAATGATGGGGCCTGTCTTCTTAATCAATTTATTGAGTGAGGATCCATCCACTTCACATCACATCAACAAACAGAGAATAAGCTATGAAGGAATTGAGACCTTCTCCTGAAAACAAACCTGTTTTGGTGGTTTTATAAACTACCTTCATGTGGCTGGATAAGTAAGTTTATTACTCCCAGGAATCTGTATCTGACTGTAGACTGGATTTACCTTTATTCCCTGTAGAGACTGGATCCGGTTTGTTGCACTTCTTCCTAAAGTCAGTGAGAATTTCTTTGATATCTTGAGGTGGTTTTATATTTTGTCTCCCTCATGTTTTAAGTCTCATTTATAAATAGGCATCTGCTCACTTTTGTTTATTCATGAAATCTGCAGGGAATCTGTGAAGCTTTAAGAACTCATGATGAACTCACTCTGATTCATCCTCTGCCACAAAGTAGTTGGGTTTGCAATAAAAAAAAAAAAGTGTAGATTTTGGACTTTAGGCAAAAGGCGGACACTATTTCCATGTCTGAGAAGCAAAGCCATTAAAGAAGCACCTGCAACCTGTAATCTCTCTTATAGCCAGCAGGGGGCGATGCCTCTGGTTGTATTCTAAGAGAAAATGACCCACTTCTAGCTTATCTTTATTACTAGTTCCAAGTCTGCACGGCAACTTACCGTTAATTTTGTCATTAGTCAAGTTAAAAAACTCGAGCCAAATCATGCAAATGCACGATTAAACTAAGTATTAGTGTCTGGCTTGCCAGACTATCAGATTCGCTGCCACTGGAAAAACTCACCTTCACGTAAATATAAATATATTAAATAAGTATAAATATCAGAAAATAAGTACAGAAATATGGGTAAATATCAGATTTTTGACAGTATGTTGAAATCTTTTATGGTGTTCTTAGCAGGGAGGAAAACATTGGAGGCCTGTTCCCCTTGTAAGTAATCCATCAACAAACAAAATGTCCACGTATTTTTTATTGTATAAACTACAGAAGCCACTGCAGATGAGATCACGCATTCTCTTTTTTCTTTCTTTCTTTCTTTTAAATCAATATCCAACCCCTCCTGTGTTTGTCCCGGTTTGTCTAGAGCTCTGGCGCTCTTACCACAATGTAAACAGTGAATTTCTTCTTCTACGCTTGTATTATCGGCAGAGTAGGCTCTGAATGCCGAGGCTTACATGTTTCGTGACCGCGCATGTGTGCGCTTCGCGGAAGTAAACAAAACTCCTTTTTAGGCTCTAAAAATATAGTAAATGACGTCATTTCGAGTAAATTCTGGACGCTACCCACTCAGGACACTTGGATTAAATTGGACGAGCAGTATGGAGGAATATTGACAATTTTTTGTTGACTTTTATGGACCTTTTTGGCTCGGACCCTGGCGAACTCTATTATATGAAAGTTGGGGGGAAACGAGAAGTTGTCCTGATCTTCGGCTGCATTTGGCATATTAAAAAAGTGCTCCAGAGTCTTGCTCACCATGAGGGTAAGTGGAAAATAAAGTTAAATCATTCTGTTGGTGTACTATTCCTTTAAGGAGTTGACAGATTATTTACATTTTGGACTGTACAAATTAACACGCTCGACTGCTCTGTGATGTTTCTCTCATTGAAGACGTGCCTTATTGTCTTCATTTTGTTTTGCACCTAATCATTGTTGTAGTATGATTGTTGATTCTGGAAATTGATAAACACTTGTTGAAAAAAATTATATTGCGACAGTTGCGTGGCCTGTAGGAAGTTACAGGTTTAGTGCCCCTAGTGGCCAAAAAGTACACAGTATCCCTTTAAAGGTTTTATAGAATTGAATTGTCAGGAATCTTTCTGAGAGAAAACATTGCTTTTGTTGTGGAAAATGTTGATCAGTAGATTGCAGGATGTGTAACTGCCATAATACTATCATTGTCGCCTATTAGCCTATTTCTCTAAATGTGAATGTTTTTCTCCTCCTAAAAGAAAATCACATTAGTTTCAGTGAGAACCAGGCGATAGCAGACCAGTTCTTCTAGGAATAAATGAGTAATGTCTGATGAGTTCACCTCAGAAACACCATGAGGATACAGAAAGACGTGAAGCCCAACATAATATATGATAGGAAGATGAATACTTCCCTACAAATCCCTCTTCATCCCCATGGAAACGACCAAGACTTTTATTTTAAATAAAATGTAAAACATTTCTATAAAACTTTTGACTAAAACCCAGTCAAAGTAAAGTAAAAGATGACTACGATTTTTTTTTTCTTTGCTACTCTTTGGCTGCTAGCTCCCAGAGTTTCTGTCCCACAGAGATGAGACAGACATCTTTGTAATCAGCAGCATCTCTGCTTTCGTACGACACCTTGTTAATGTGGTTTGATTTAGGTGGAGAAATTAGAAGAAGCTCTAAAGCGGACTGTGCTGTTCTTGTGGTTTTCTTACATTGCATATGTACATTGCATTGCATGCTTGGGGTTTGAACTAAGTTAGGTTTGGATGCTTGGTAGAGTCTTTTAGCTGAGTTCCTCCCATCATGTTGCTATGCTACATGTTAGCATTGCTGCTTTCTGGTGTCTGCAAAGATCTTCCATGCTGCATGCTGCACCCTGCACAGCAGGCTCTTGCCAAAAAGAGGTTAATACTGTAGTTTTTAACTGTGCCTACGATGCTCTCTGTATCAGCTTCGCTTCAGTGTTGACAGCTAATTTGCATGGAATTAGCTTGTTGCCTGCAGGCGAGCCTTCAGCTGGGGGGGTTGTTTTTTTTCTTACCATCAACACTTATGTAGACATGAGCCACAGGAAACCCGGCCAGGTCTGTCACTTTGAAGACGCCTGCATCAGTGGAAAGAACCTTCTTCATGGTGAGCTCAGAACCCTCCACAGTCAGCCTGCCCTCCAGCTGGGGGTCCAGCGAGGTCAGCAGGACCCCCTGGTCCACGATGACTCTGTCCTGGTTGTCTGATTTCGGCTTGTAGACGATGTTCACGTTGGAGTAGTGTTGGTAGAGTTTCATCCTCAGGTTTTCTCCGTAAGAGAGGTGCCGGAACTGCTGGTGATCTGGAGCAAATAAGCTGTAGATGTACAAATGTCCTGCAAATGTTTTCTTTATTTTCACTAGTTTTTTACCCAATTTCTCTGAATGCAGCAAATATGAATGTAAGTAATGCTAGCTTTCAGTATTTCTTATTATTTGGAGCCCAATCTGAAAGATTTATTTCCATTATTGATATTACAGGGGCAATAGTGACGGTTATGTTGGTTGTTAAGTTATCCCAGAAGTATCTACATGGTATTTATTTACGGTTTAAAGCTGAGAGGATGCAGAGAAGCTTGGATGTCTTCTCACCTCTTACATTCAGACAGCTCCTCAGTTTGGTTTCGCCCTCACGGTCCATCACCGTGAAGCTCCCTTCGTCCATCATCCTGACTGAGTGCAGAGTCACCTGTCTGTTGGACACAGTGAGGCGACCGACGTAGTCTTCTCCCAGGACTGTGGTCTGGTTGTACAGCACCACGGGTGGCGGCTCGGATGTGTGCAGCACCAGCGTCTGGTTGATTTTCACCAAACTCGGCCTTAATCACACAAATCAAACCAGAGCAATCATGGGAAACCTTGGATGACTCAGCAGATGTTCTACATCTAATGACAGATTCATGAGCTTTTTGAAAAAGAAATGACTCCATGTTTAATGCAGGTCGGTGTTGCTGAGCGTACCTGAACTCCAGGGTGATGGGGCCTTCGACCTGGTTTAGATGGATGATGTAGGTCTCGCCATATTTGACCATCTGCTCCACGGAGCAGTCTGATCACCCAACAGAAGAATAGAGGTACAGACAGAAGTCAAAATGTAGAGTTTCATAAGTTTATAAATGTCCTTGAACTTTTAAAGATATTTTCAGTACTTATGTATTTGAGAAATGTGTTCTTTGGAGATTGTCTAAGAAAACCATCCGAGTCCTGGAACTCTTTTATGTCCTGACAAGTTACTAAACAGCTGGAGTAGTTTTCATACTTGTAACAGTGGTCAGGAGTATTCTGGCACCCCCTCCCTGGAATAAACAGTTATCACCTTAATATTTCACTGTAAACTATCTAACTTTGTAATATTAAATCAATTTCTATTCAAATCTACAGACACACAGCAACTCCTTATAAAGTTTAGAAAAATTTGGATCTTCCTTCTTTCCACCAAGTACATAACATTCAGTAATATTAGTCTGTGGTTCCTTTAATCTTACATTATTTAAACCATAAACTAAGCTTTAGAGAGCGTTTGCACATGATTATTATGAAGTAAAATGTTCTAGAAACATTTGGAGAACTAAAATCTCCAAATTTCTCTCAGAGTTGCACTGACTAGCTTACACACCATTCTTGTTTGGTTGTATTCAAAGGTGGAAAATCCAGATGCCAGAAAGTACAAGTCCTGCCATGGATCTGCCTGTACATGCAGAACAGGAGATTTCACTAACGAGGAGCTGTGCTGATTAAGTTCAGCTGCTTTAGGGCGGGATTTTTACTTTCTGGATCAGGGATGTCCACCTCTGGTTGTATTTTAGCAATTTAACAACACAATGTTGTTAAAGGCTGCATGGGTGTTGACAGGTTTCAGTTTAAGAATGTACAGAAAACGATTTCCTTATTCTGGTTTGAAATTGTAATTAATTCTGAACTTTCAAAAACTATTTATTTTAGAAACCATTTTTCCATATTTCTAGGCTGTTGTCACAGTAGTTACAAACATTCTTTAAAAAAGATCCACAGTCTTCCAGAAACACAGGACACATGTTGTTGTTGTTTGAAGGTTTTTTCCTTGTTTATTTGTGGTTTTTTGCTTTTTGCCTGTCCCTTTTTTCTTCTTTTTTCTTTTTATTAATTCTTTGGGTTGTAGAAACATTCCCCAAAAGTTAGTTTTGGTTGACTCACAGTTCACCGGGAAGGTTTTTTTGTCAGGATACTGAGAAACTAAATCAAAATCATTCAACTTAAAAACTTAAGTTTCATTTACTCTGGAAGAACTTTGATGTTGAAACATTAAACTATGAAAACGGGACAACATTCCCACTCTTATCACAGATTAGATGGAGACATTACTCCCACATTCAGTGAACCTGATTTGTGATGCACCGTATGGGACAATGAAAATATAGTCATCCTCAAAATTATTCATTTTCTCCAATTAAAGAAAAGGCTAAATTGACACTAGTTACTTAAATAAAAAGAAACTAATAATAAATAAAAAATTTACAAAATTATAATGAATGAAATAGACTATTGCTTTTTAATAGTTTATGAAAATAATATTTTAAAAAACAAACAAACAAACTATCCCAAACACGTTATAGAACCTTTCCCTTGAACAGTGGACTAAAATACCTGTCAGCAGGTGCAGAAATCTTTTTGAACATGACAGAAAACACCTGGTTGCAGCGATTGTCTCAAAGGTTTGCTCAACAACATTTTTGCTTCAAAGCCCCATCATGGTTGTTTGCTTGTTTTATTTTTTGTGTGTTTGTTTTTCATATTTTTCTTGAACCACTATTTAAATTCAGTGTAATGATTTTCATAGAATTTTTATGTATTATTATTTTTGGCAATTTCAACTTATTTAACTAAGAGTTGATTTGTTTTCCTTCTTTAATTGGAGGCTATGAATAATTATACATCTTTAGTAACTTTGGAAAAACAAAGTTCAGAAACAACATGGCTGCCACCAGATTTGCCTGAAGTGAAAGAAATTATTAAAAATGCTCCAACTAGACTTTGTGAAATGCTTATAGATCCAAATTAACCCCCCAAAAAGGACTATTTAAATGTTTGTATTTGTATTTATTTTGCTGTTTTTCCTGGAGTCAGCTGTCAAATGTTCATGATAAGCCACCCTTTTGGGGAATGAATAAAACAGTAGAAGTCATGGCTAATCAGCCTTTGTTGTTGTTTGTCCAAGTCAGAGAAATTGTGATTCCTCCTTTGTCAGCATGAAATCTGCAGCCATCTGTCAAAGTGTTTCCTCATTTTCCTGAGCAGCCTGAACACAAGTGAGTACTTTGTAAAAGTGCAAGTACAACAAAAAATGTGTCAAACATAAATTTCCTTCACTCAGCAAATGAAAAACGTTTGTGATTGAACCAGACTGCATTTCGTTGGCTTCATTACTTTATGGTGGATGCAGAGCTGAGTCACCGCAGCTAAAACGCTCATAACTTTAAGTTTAAAGTCATTTTTAAGCAATTTGATTTAAATTTACATCAATTTATTCACGTTACAGACTTCAGGTAGATATTTCCCCCACTGCTTACAGAAGAGGACAACAGGAAGCTTACCCCTGACAATAAGGTGGAGCTGGCTGACCGCAGTGGAGTTTTTGCTCCTCCTGATGATGTACACACCCTCATCCTCCTCCTGGACATTCTTCAGCACCAGGTGACCCAACGAGTTGAGCTGGGCCTTGGATTTATTCACCTCCTGGCCCGCTTGCATCAGAGGCACCTCATAGGAGTGATTGTTCTTGGGTTTGAACACAACCTCTGACTCATTCGAAGACGGGACGTCAATGTGAATATGCTCGCCAAAGAAGGCCGTCCTGTGTTCCACTTTGACTGGAAGAAAGAACCAACTGTTAAATTTTTAAAGGGCATTTTACCTCTACAATAGCATCCAAACAAACATGTGGTTTTACCTTTTGAAGATGCTGACACAACTGAGAAAGAAAAGAAAGAGAAAAGTGAAGTTAGTTCTTTTGTTCAAAGAGAAAAACCAACTTCCGCAATAATTAGGATGCATTTGAAATGTAAATGCTTCATATAATGGCAGCTAAAAATAGATGTAGTAAACAGGGAAGAAAGCAAACAAGAGGAAATTAAATAGATCATACATAATGTGGCTTCTTTTCTGGGTTCTTCATGGGAATTTTTTGCAAATAAGTTGAAACACATCTGATTTTGCAGGAAGTCTGTTTCAAACTGTTTCATTTATCTGAACCTTCTCCCGTGTGACTGATTATGTTTGTGCTTACCGGTGCAGAACAGGGCGGTAAGCACTGCAGCTCCAGCTACTTTCATCTTGAACAGTTGGTCTCTGCAAAAAAAAAAAGAACCCATAGACAATTCACAACAAATAAAGACTTTATTAGCCTTATTATGGCTTCAAAAAGACTTCGGGAAAAGAAATCTCCCATAATTACATCAATGCAGGATCATTTTATTTGGCAACATCGAGGTGTATCTCCTAATTGGGTCGAGTGTTTCATATAAAACTGCCTCTGTGTTGGAGAAGCGTGTCAACTTCAATCTGTCCCGTAGCTGAGGAGAAGTCCACCCCCTCGCTGCTCTGCACCAACGTGCCACATTAAATAGCGTTTTGCAAATTAGCTCTTTCGGCTCCTACTGTGAGAATGGAGCTTTGCCAAGACGGGCGAGAAAAATCTATAGTTTCATTTGTTTTCTGGCTGTAAAGTGAACTATTTGACTCAGCCGAGCGTGATAGATGAGTGTCGTTGAGGTGTGGAGTTGCAGCAGAAGCACAACAAGGACATTTTGTGGTGAGCTGAGCAGCAGCTCCTCATGTCTCCTGCAGTAGGACAAGATAATCCACTCATTATACATGAACACACAAAACGAAAAGGAGGAAAAAAGAGAGAAAAGTGGCAGAGGAGAAAGTGGACATGCAAGAGCGTGAGTCCATCCAAGTGGGACGATAAGATGGACACAAGCCAGCAGGCATGACGACACTGACCTTTTTATCACCACTCTGCACTGGATTAGACTAAGTAGTGGTGGAGTACTTATTAGGGTGGGCTCATTAGATGGATGGATAAAGGGAGACACATGAGAAAGACTGGAAGCTGGTAAAATAACGATGTTTGAAGCATTCTGAACCCTTTGAACTCACAAAGTTACATAAACAAAACACATCAATTCACAGCCAGGAGGAGCATAAATACTTGATTTGGTTAAATCCAGAGGCTTCAAATTGATGTTAAAACTAGATCACATAAGGGTTAGTGTGTTATAGAATATTATTGCAAAAGACTACAGCTTGTTTATTAAAAGTGGCACTGAAAGTACAAATAACTCTACATCTGCAACTCTACTGTCTTAACACTGCGTCTACAGTTATGCTGACATTTAAACGACAACCACTAATTGCATCCCTTCAGACCTCAGTACTGCCTTGAGAACAGATGCTCTCATGGGGCCTTGTTCCAACGATTTGTGCTGTCTTGTGAAAGAGTGCTACTGTGCCACAAATCATTATCGGTGCAGCTATAACACAGTATATACAGTAGATAAGCAGCACATGGAGTGAGAAATACAGGTTCTTTTTGTCTCAGGACATAAAAGGAAAACATCTGGTCTTATCCAGATCAGAAAATTAAGTATAAGTAAAGACAACTTTAGATTAACAACATACATTTCACAGCTAGATACACCTTTCTGCTCCAGGTTTACAGGGTCAGTGGTAGCCAGGTGCCAATAAAAGGCATTTGCAAGTTTTGTCAGTTTGTTGTTCTGGAGCATTTAGGTGCCAAGGAGGAAAGACATCTGCAATGAGAAGCCTCCAGTCAGTCTAGGAAAGGTTATAAAGCTATTTCCACACTATTTAGAGTTAATTATTCTATAGAGAGAAAAAAATATTCATGGAAAACAGACGTCAATCTTCCTGGGAGTGGATGTCCATGCAAGTTAAGCTCTAGGTCAGACCATGCAAAAAACAAAAAGCTACATCTCAGACTCTACAGGCCTCAGTTAGAATGTTGATTGTTAAAGTTAAAGCAATGGTACAATTAAAAAAAATACTGAAGAATCATGGCTTGTTTGGTAGACTTGCAGGAGAAAGCCTTTTTTTCTCTAAAAAGAACATGGCAGCACAGCTTATGTTTGCAAAACTGCCTCTAAGCAACCACAACACATCTGGAGCGATGCACTTTGGCTGAGCCAGACCAAAATAGGACTTTTTATTATTATAATGCACAGCAGCATGTTTGGAGAAAACCAAACAAAGCAAATCAGCACAAACACCTCATCCCAACTGTCAAGCACGGTGGTGGAGAGCCGATGGTCTGGGCCGATGCAGCCACAGGATGTGGACATCTTGCTGTCATTGAGTGGACCATTAACTAGTCTGTATACCAAGAGCCTCAAGTCCGAGGCCATCTGTCTGTATCGCTGCAAATCTACAGCAGAATGGCTAAAAACCAAAAAAAAATCCAGGTGTTGAAGTGGTCCAGTTAATGTCCAGAGCCCAACCTGATCGAATTGTGGTGAGACGTGAAGAGAACTGTGCAGGAAAAAATGCTGCAAACTTGGATGAACTGAGGCAACGTTGCAAAGAAGAGTGGGCAAAAACTCCTCCTCAACCCTGAGAGGCTGATAACATCATGCAGAAAACCATGACTGCACATTACCGCTGCTGGAGGGGGTTCTACAGGCTGCTGAATCACTGGGCAGATGCAGATTTTCACACACTGCTTCTGTATTTTCTTACTTAGTTTTTGCTAAATAGGCATGGACAGCAGAGAACTGCTGATTAAAAACACAACTGAAGTTGTAGCAACTTAAAAAGTAAAAACTCTAAAAAAGAGAGAAAGAAAAAGCCTGTAAATTCCTTTGTATTTATTATTAGTTTTAGTTTCTTGTTATTTGAATTACTATTGTGAATTTAGCCTTTTCTTTAGGTCAGTCAGTCATTTTCTGTACCGCTTATCCAGTTCAGGGTCGCGGGGGTTGCTGGAGCCTGTCCCAGCTATTATCAGGCGAGAGGCGGGGTACACCCTGGACAGGTCGCCAGTCTGTCGCAGGGCCAACACAGAGAGACAGACAACCATTCACGCTCACATTCATACCTAGGGGCAATTTAGAGTGATCAATTAACCTAACATGCATGTCTTTGGACTGTGGGAGGAAGCCGGAGTACCCGGAGAGAACCCACGCATACACGGGGAGAACATGCAAACTCCACACAGGAAGGCCACAGTTGGAATTGTTCAAACCCCCTCCCCAGCCGGGAATCGAACCAGCGACCTTCTTACTGTGAGGCTGCGGTGCTAACCACCACACCACCGTGCAGCCCTTTTTCTTTAGGGTTTACTTTATTCGATTTTACTTTTAAATTTCATTTCATTTTATTCATTTATGTATTTTTGGTTGCTATCGTATCAGAATTTTCTGTGTATCTTGGGCTTACTTTGCGCATGACATTCCATAAATGCTTTCAAAATGGGATATGATTATTATTATTATTATTATTTTTGAGTATTATTAAGGATTATATAGTGATAATGAGGATTATGATTTATTTATGGTGAAAACTGCTATGTTGTGATTTATAATAAGTGAGTAAAGTTACTGAGTATTATTGAATATTGTAAATAATCAACATACTTTCATTGTGGATTGTATAATTTTGAACGTTTTGTTCTCATTAAGTATGGTGTATTGTGTCAAGAGATTTTGTTAAATGACAGTGAATGTTAAATTTAAGTTGTGTCTGACAAAAGAGTTTTGGACTTGATAAGTTTTCTAAACTTCTTCCAAAACTCCTTTTCGAACTGTTATTTTTTCTTAGTAATGTTGTTACTTACGCCAAATGTGAGCGTTGTTTTAATTTTAGTTCGAAAGAACTGAAATAAATAAAAATAAAAAAATAAAAAATGTGTATAAATCCTTGATTCATGCTTAATTTCCTGAGTCAAAGTTAAAGGTTTTACAGACAATAATTTAGAGTCAAACAGCAATATTAGGAGTGTACAGTTGGATTGATATCACAGTTTAGCCTAAATATGACTCAGGCAATCATGTTATGAGGCCAAAAAAAAAAAAAAACGGTCTGTTTTCCTGTGACACATCAACAGTCACTTCAGAAACGGCACCCTCACGTTGCTCAAGAGGCTGTTTGGTGCAACACGGTAATCGCAGCTCATTTGGCTAATCGGAGTCGTGTGAAGCAGGTTTGAATCTGCTCAGATGAATGTTCTACAGAGCCATTACGTTATTGCTTCTATGAGCTCTCATGCTGGCAGCTGAAAAGGCATAAATCACAGGTTCTGTTGACTGACGGAGAGCAATTCGTCTGGCGAGGAAACGGGAGGTTGCTGCTGATTAATAAAATGCACACATTCACATTCCCTCTAAAAAACTGCTGTGTGGAATATAGTCGTGTAAGAGCTGTTAGATTCGTAGCTGAGAGGTTAAAGGAAAGACGATGAGGGGGCCTGCTTGGCATGATGAGGTTTTGATTTATTATCATTTGCACAACTCATGTGCAACCACTAACCTTCATTGAAGGTGTGATGTCCATCTCTGATTCTAAGTGGGGTCACTGCTCCCCCGTCTCTCATGTCCGGTTGGATCAAGAGATCTGTGCAAGGAGAAGCATTGACTGATGTGTGTGTGACACATCCTGCAGCCTCCTCATGGTGGTGAGGCACGGAGGTTACATCTTCCTGTCTGATTTCATCAGCTCACCCTGACTGACAGATTTAAGAGCCTTCTTTCCTGCATCACTCCCTCCTACACAAGCAGCATCACTCCTTCATCTCCCTCTTGTTACTCTCTCATGCTTCTGCTTTGCTTTGTCTCTTCTTTTCTGTCAGTTTCTGCTTCTGAAAACTCTCAGTTTTTACTCTGCCATGTCTTTTTGTTGCTCTCTTGTTTCTTTTCTTAATTATCCTCCTGAATCCTTGAGGGGTCAGCCGGTCTGACACTAGTTTGCTGATAAGCTGGGCTAATATTTCTTTAATAATAAATGTCCTCTCCAATCGCGTCTACTCCATCATGGTTTCTGCTTCCACTAAGCGCTCTCTACCATCACTGCTAATCTCATTAGCCTCAGTTTTACATTGTTATTGTCCTGATGTTCTAAATGCTACTGCAGAGGTCAAACGGGGGTTCTCTAATCGGACGGTCATTTCATTTTAGCTGGAAAATTGATTAATGTCCAAGTCTTCTTTTTTAAAATCTGGTTCCTTCTTAATTCATTTATGTTTTTGCCTCCAGATACAGATTTATTGTAATTTTTTCAATGTTTTAAGCAATACTAGTCCAGACTTAGCTGGGTGGTCCCATTTTAGTCTAATACTTGTAGTTGACCATGTAAAATATATATTTTGTTAGTCTTTTGTGTGTTTTTTAAGTCACTTTACACTGACCTCTAAAGTATTTGAGCATAAATAAAGGCTCCTAATTTACAAAAACTGTTTAAAATTGGCTCTTAAGCATTTTGTCAGTAGCTGTCTGTCACAGACACATAATTTAATCACATTTCTTTAGTTATCTCTTTGAAAATGCCAAAGATAACACAGTTTGATAAACATAAAAAAGGATTTTTTTTTGCATCAACAAGGTGATTCATAAAGAGCTGTTAGCTGAGAACTTTGCATACCTCAGCATGGTGTGCAAGTGCAACATGAGGAAACTGGACAAAGGAAGAAGTGTCAGGTCTAAAAAAGTAAGGATCGACTGACACATCGGCCGGCCGATATTTTAGGCCGATATTTGCATTTTTTGCTGGTATCAGCATCGGCCAATACGTTGGTAATAAGTGCACAGTTTCTTTTATATATTTATTTGAGGTGCTTTGTTCTTTTTTATATTTAAAGAGTTGTAAAATTACTTTTCATTGTGTTTTTCATTACATTAATTTGGAGTCAAATGTAGTATCGGCCCAAAAAATTGGCAAGTTGTACAGAAAATATCGTTATTGATATCGGCCCTAAAAAATCTACTAAAAAATGTTAATTTTTAGAAGATTAACAGGATCTGAAAGTAATGCTGTTGAACAAAATAGGAACAAATGAAGACAGTGAGAGACGCATCGGGACCTTCAGCTGATGCATCAACTCTTAGCTGAAGCCTCATCAGAAACAGGTTTAAGGGTGATGTAGTAGCCTCATGTGTCAGTAATATGATGTTTATCAGTATGCTGTTGTGTGCACGCCCAATTGGCACTTTGGTGGTGGTTGTTTCACTTCGGGGATATGTTCTGAGATTACAGTTGCACTCACCTGTGCGCACAGAGTGAGGTGAGGGAAATTTTTGTTGACTGCAAACAGCTATGTAAGTTTTGCATTGTCTTATCGTCTGTTCATTTGCATACACTGAGTAATATTTGATTATACTAAGTTGTGACATGAAGAGTAAATGAGGCCAAAAAAGTAATTTAGTGCATGTAATAAGTAATCTCCTGTGTTTAGCCTACAGCGGTGGATCATTAAGGCTGGTTTGGACAGTTGGCCACAACTGGTGTCAAGAAGCATTTTTAAGGCAGGACAAAAGGGTTAACATCTAAAATCTAAAAAACATCTGTTAATAGGGATGCAAGATAACTCAAAAAAAGAAAAAAAAAAGATACTGATAACTGCTAAATTTCAGCTCCTAAAGGCTGATACTGATGCTGATACCTGATAACTGATAACCAATAACCGATAACACACAAACATACTTCATCATGACATTTTCAAGCTTAAAATTAAAGGATTATCAACTTCTGCACGTCTGATCTTAAAATTTCCAATTGTATGAGGTAGTTAGTGTCTAAAATAGGAAGGGAAAGTGGTTTGGAAGCTGCTTGGGGTCTTCCTTGTGAAGCAGCAGCTTTCTTTCCCCATTTGCACTATCTCTATAAAATATGTAATCAGGACAACTCGTCATGATATCAGACTTATCAGAATGATGCAATAATTCCTTGATAATTATCGTGCACCCCTATCTAAAATGGAGCTTCGGAAAGTCCCTCTTCTTGAGAAATGACAAGAGTTTGTCTCAGACTGCTGGAGAATAAAACTACTTGGACTAAATATTCACTTTCAAGCCCCTTAGAGTTGGACCAACTCTATTTTTGTCCTTAACATTTATGTTTCCATGTTTCAGTGATTTTATTGCCTGATTTCCTGGTAATAGGAAACAAGGGTTGGTCCAAGACTTTTGCAGAGCACTGTCATTTCAGCAGAACCTTAAGCTTGAAGATATAGAACCAACTTCCCTTCTGAACTGCCCTGCATAAATTCCCTCTTCCTCCTCCACCCCCACTCCCAGTCTCCTTTCCCCTCCACATCCTTTCCAGCCCATAAAGCCTGGAGCAGCTGCTGGTGCAGCTCAGGGTGTGTCATGACGGAGAGAAATTGGGGCCGTCCCGTTATGGAGATGAAAGATGGAGGAAATGAGAGCAGAAAGATGAATGAATGGAGGCTGAGGTTGCATTTTTCATCTTCAGGTATAAAAGCTACTACCTCAGTCGCACACTTGAAACGCCATCAGTAAGCATCCAACAAGCAGCCTTACCTGGAGATTGAGCCAGACTACCTAGCCTATTGATAACGGATCTTTCATACTCTGATTGGAATCATAAATCTCTCACTTAGTTGATCAATTTGCTCTCTGGTATTGGGAACACTGCCGGCCATTCATTGTTGCACTCATTCAGCTCCTGGACGTGACAAATAGACTAGTCAGCAGCTTTAATGTGTGCCGTAGTGTCTTGCGTAACCACTTCCACCAGGGTGGACCAGAAAAACCCCCCAGGTCCAGACGGGTATATCCCGAATACACGACATGATAACACACCGCAGCTTGGGCTACATATGAAACTGTTCCATCCTGCCTTAAAATCACAATCCATCATCCAGTTTAATCCAGTTTTAGGAGTGGAAATGAGAGTTTTAAGAGCATATCCAGAAAGGAGGATCAGGCCAATTAAAGCATGTGAAATAACGCCTTGTGTGAGCTGTGCGTGGGTTTCTGTCTGCGTGCAGGAAAATTGCACCGTTTTCTTCAGGAAATGTGAAGTTTACCCCGCAACTTATGCCTAGAAACCGCTAATTGCGCTTTTCTTGCGTGCACATACCCATAATTGCTGCTGGTGGTGGTTACACGCCCTAAATCATCCGAATGGGACCGTTCAACACACGCAAATACTCAGAAAACAGCGAAGGAAAACTGCAGATTTAACCCACTATCTCCCTGTTTGAATGGAAATCCGAGAAAATCATACATGGCTCTGATATAGTTATAAATAGATGATGGTAATTACCTTTCTCACGCCTCGAATCCGAAACGAACTGGACTGGGAGGGGCTCAGGAGTGGAAATCCCCCTTTTTTCTTTTCTTTTTTTTTCTTCTTTATTTCATGAGCCTCATCCACCCCTCCACCCCCAACCCGACAACAACAGACTTCAATGGGGGAAAGATCGGGAGTAGCTGAAGATTTCGGTAGATGTCGGGTGTGTAGAGACTCTGAGCTCGGACGTCATCGCGAAGACTCGGTAAAAATCGCCGATTCTGCTTCTGGCTCGGAGCCACAAGAAGCCGCTCTGCAGTTTAGCCTCGAGCCACCATCATACATCACATTACACATGCACGATTTCTCCTGGCTGATGGCTGGTGATCTGATCCAGCAGACTGGGATGGGGGGGGGGGGGAATCCTCCTCTGACGGTTCTCGTCAGTTTTGCTGTCCAGATGTTATTTTTCTGCCTTTTTTTTTCTTCTTCTTTGAGTGAAGTGGGCTGGCAGCGCAGTGTGTTTGCGCCATTACAAAGCCATGAATTAAGCTTAAGTGTTTGGAGTCAGCCGGCAGTAAAAGATCTCCATCATCCCCTGCTCAGGGAGCCGCTCTCCATGGTCCTGATTTTCTCATTTGTGTTCCTCTGCTCATGTTGCTGGATCCGTCCATGGTCCTGATTTACATCAACTCCTGAAGTTGCTCCCTTTTCTTTGCATTGAATTGCCTCCAACTGTCAGAGAAATTCATTTACCTGCTTCTGAAGTCTTATATTAAGACATAAACTATTCTGTTTTACATGACAGATGTTTTATGGTGCGAAATGTTCAGATTGTTTAATCACCTCTCAATCAGGGATGGACCTGGTCTCTCTCAAATTAACGAAGCGGTAAACTATGTTCAGCCAAGAGATAAATGAGGAGGTGGCAGATGCTTTTGTCTCTAAAGAACCCTGAAGCGATGGATTAAATTCATAAATGTTTTTCCTGCCAATTACAAAAGGCCTCAGTGGAAGTTGATCACAATCAGGTGAAAGATAGAAAGGAAATATTCCTCGGAGGTTTTGCTTGACATGAAAGCATCACACATCCATGATGAGAATCTCCTGTTCCCCCACATCCCAAAGCTGCTCTGCAGGACTGAGATCTGGGGACTGTGGAGTCCAGTGAAATGGTCATGTTGGAGATGATGTGAGCTTTGTGACATGGTGCATCATCCTGCTGGAAGCAGCATCAGAAGATGCTTTGCTGTGGTCATAAAGGGAGGAACATGGTCAGCAACAATACTCAGGTCGGCTGTGGTGGTCAAACCGCCACGTTGGAAAATCTCCCCACACCAGCAGCATCCTGAAGCCTTGATCCGAGGCAGGATGGATCCATGCTTTCATGATGTTTCCAGCAGATTCTGAGCCTAGAATCTGACTGTGGAGCTGAAATGGAGACTCATCAGACCAGCAACGTTTCTCCATCTTCTATTGTCCGGTTCTGGTGAGTCTGTGTGAATTGTAGCCTCAGTTTCCTGTTCTTAGCTGACAGGAGTGGCACCCGGTCTGGTCTTCTGGTCCAGACAACTGCTGCTCACCGGAGATTTTCTCTTCTCCAGATCATTCTCTGGAAACTAGAGATGGTTGTGGTGGAAATCCCAGTAAATACTAAGACCAACAACTATTAAATCCTCTTTCTCCTCATTCTGAAGCTCAGTTTGAACTTCAAGTCATCTTCTCCATGTTAACATGACTAGACATGTCGAGCTGCTGCCATGCGATTGGCTGCTTAGATGCTGTATTTGTATTAAGAGGCAGTTGAACAAGTCATCATTTTGTAAGAGAAACACTTGTGCACCTATCTTGGATGTGTCCTCATACCAGGTTACTTTGGAGTAAACCAGTCCTGACTTTGTACTGAAATGGGAAAATGCTTTTGTTGGTTTTGTTACCCATGACAAGAACTGTATCTCTGAATTTTACTTAATTACTATTTTGACCAAGTTTTACATTCATAAATCGAAATTCCAGAATAAGAAATCTGCCTTTATTGAACTGTTAATCTCCATTTTCTTCTCAACAAATAAGAAAGCTGTTCGATCATATATGTTTTTGCTTTACGATGCATTTGTATAATTTATTTTTTACCCTATTGTTTATCATTTTAGTTGTCTTCTACCCTGGTGTAATTATTACTGTTTTATATTTTTAAAATTGCAACTGCTGTACTTGTTTTCTGATATTAATTAAAAAAGTAATCATTTTGTAGTCATTTTGAATACACTGCATCTACTGTTTAAAACCTTTCCAGCATACTTAATTGCTTCCATACTGTGCATTAGTGGAGTCAAATTAGTAGAGGTAGAGGCAAAAACTCTAAAATCCAAATGTGGTAATTCTGACTTTGCTGATAAATTATATTGATTTGCGGATTGTGAACATTTTTCTAAAAAAAATCTATTTATTTTATCCTTGGATGAGCTGAAAAGTCCAATATCTTTTTTCTTTGTCACACAGAAAAATGGTCTAACAGTTTAATGGTTTTTATTTGACATTAATTTATAAATAAAAAAAAAGATTAAATTATTTCTATTCTTCATAAAATTACCTTTTTGTAAACATTTGTTCTGCATCAAATTATGTGCTGTAGAATTGCCAAGTACTAGAAATGACCCCAGCCTCACATTTGTGGTTATCAAAACTATAAAACATGATTGCAGCAGTGATGCCAGTCTAAAACATTTCATACAGCAATAACGATTGTTGTTGCCAAAAGATAATTGATTTCCTGGAAGTGTTTACAAACACTCGCAGCTGATCAATAATTTCAAGAGGAGCCTTTTCCTACAAATGCCTTTTTATTTCTCTCAAATGTTTCACAGTCAACAGGATCCCAAATGAAAAAGTTTCACAGGAATTTAAAAAAAAAAAAAATACAAAAACAGAAATAAAGAGTCAAATATGATCAATGTTCACATGCTGAGCAGAAATGATTCTGTCTGGATTTAAATACTGTCATGGCTCAGAGAGAAAACATTTAACAGAACATCAAACTGTGCACTGGATCCATGGACAAAAATGTAAATTATTGTTTGAAATGTGTTTCAGTAAACATTTACATTCTGGTTGAACATATCTGGGCATTGAGGTTTAAATCATTATAGGGGTCAGATCTACGGTTGGATGTTAAAAAGCCACAATTCAATTCAAAGTAGATTCTTTGGGTTGCGATTCAATACAGATTTAAATGCTTTGTTGATTCAGTACGCAGTAAAAATACACAAATAATTACAGTTAGTTTTAAATTAACTTTTTTTTATGCCCATGTGAACATATGTGATACATCACCTCACCTTTGAGCAATAAAACATCTCAAAAACAGTTGCCATTTTGCTTTTATGATTCAATGCAACCTCAGTCAAAACAACATGCACAGCGCCCCCAACAGGTCTGGAGGTGAACTGATTCAGAGGATTTGCCGAACCGATATTGAATTGCACAAATATTGCGATGCATTGATATTTTACCCACTCCTAATCAGATCAATTATTCTTTCCGACAAATAAACATGCATTTGGTGTGAGTTCATGTGCTTTCATTCCAAGAATCTGTCCCCAAGCAATGAATGAAACAAGTTTTGGGTTCAGACCGAAGTGTTAGATGATCTGAGCTTTGAGCGACTCTCCTCACAACGTTGGCTGGCGTCTGAGGAAAACATTACGCTGCTGCTGTTGCATTTAAACTCCCAGCAAATGCATCAGTTTATTTCAGACCTTTTGTTTTATTCAAACCATTTCTAGAATCTGAATTAGTTGTGTAAAGCACACTGGTTGTGATACTTTCTGCTATAAATGTGTCTGGCAGCAATCTAAATATGTTTCCCCAATAAAGTGAAAAACAGAGACAACTGTTGAACCTGAAGGATGCCTTTACTGTCACCTGTGATGGTTATTATTTAAACCTTTCTGCCAGAAGACCCAATCACAACAGATGTTTCTCTTACCTCAACCCAACTCACAATAGTGCAAACAAAAATAGAAATAGTATAACAAAATTAAGGACATCTTTCCGAGTACATCACAATGACCGGAATTCACATTTATCAGTCAGGATCTGGAAAGAGGATCGAAATTAAACTGAACTTTAAGATTTTATGGTTCAAATCCTCAATAAATTCCATGAAAATGAGCCTGAAACCAAACTGATCCAGAAGGAACTTGTCACCTGTTGCCAATGAATATTCCTTCCACAAATATTCCTTCAAAAAGATATGTTGTTGTTTTTTTTTTCTTTTTATTGAATTTAAAAGCTTCAACTAAAACGTTTTTTGGACTAGATGTAAAATACTGTTTTTCAGGTGAAATGATGCCACGAAAATAAATAAATTTGGCAAAGTTTAAGAAGTGGTTTGGAAGCAAATACCTGATTTTTTTTTTTTATTTATTTAAACTGATACTTGGCTAATAATTGACTTATTTTCAGGAAAACTTCAAATAAAAAGTAAAAAATTGGAATTCTGCTTGATGATGGAGAAGTGCTTCTGATTTGTGTCCTCCCTTTTGGTCTAAAGAGGATAATTATGGAAGACCAGACTCAGTCAAACCAACAAAAACATCAAAACAAAGTGTAAACCATGGCACGTTGATTTGGTCGTGTAGTTTTCATTCCGTTTCCCGTCCTCTCCTCTCTTACATTCACGCTTCATTTCCAAACCCCCTCTTGCTTCTCTAACCTGCCACGTTCCTCCAAACTTTACTCCTCCATTTTTCTATTTTTGTTTAGATTTTTATGGTTTTATTTTGTTTCTTTAACTCGGTGCGTCAGCGTTACTTTTGCTCAGGCGTCCTCCTCGACGTCCTCTTCGAACTCCCCCTCCTCCTCGGCCGTGGCGTCCTGGTACTGCTGGTACTCGGACACCAGGTCGTTCATGTTGCTCTCGGCCTCGGTGAACTCCATCTCGTCCATGCCCTCGCCCGTGTACCAGTGCAGGAAGGCCTTGCGGCGGAACATGGCGGTGAACTGCTCCGAGATGCGTTTGAACAGCTCCTGAATGGCCGTGCTGTTGCCGATGAAGGTGACGGCCATCTTGAGGCCGCGCGGCGGGATGTCGCAGACCGCCGTCTTCACATTGTTGGGGATCCACTCCACGAAGTAGCTGCTGTTCTTGTTCTGGACGTTCAGCATCTGCTCGTCCACCTCCTTCATGGACATGCGGCCGCGGAACACGGCGGCCACCGTCAGGTAGCGGCCGTGACGCGGGTCGCACGCCGCCATCATGTTTTTGGCGTCGAACACCTGCTGGGTGAGCTCAGGCACCGTTAGGGCGCGGTACTGCTGGCTGCCCCGGCTCGTCAGGGGGGCGAAGCCGGGCATGAAGAAGTGGAGCCGAGGGAAGGGCACCATGTTGACGGCCAGCTTCCTCAGGTCGGCGTTCAGCTGGCCGGGGAAACGGAGGCAGGTGGTGACGCCGCTCATGGTGGCCGACACCAGGTGGTTGAGGTCTCCGTAGGTGGGCGTGGTGAGTTTCAGAGTGCGGAAGCAAATGTCATAAAGGGCCTCGTTGTCGATGCAGTAGGTCTCGTCTGTGTTTTCTACCAGCTGGTGGACCGACAGCGTGGCGTTGTACGGCTCAACCACCGTATCTGAAACCTGGCAGAGGGGAAGATCAAAACGTGGATGAGGGTCACAGATCGAACATCCGGAAGGTTGCATTTGTTCCCACAAAATGCAAGTACCGTATTTCCCGGACTACAAGTCATACTTTCATTCTTGATTTGATAGGGCCGGGACGTAATGAGAGACATAATGGATTACGTAAATGCTTGGGATGCACCGAAAATTCTGCCACCGAAAGTTTTCTGATGAAAAAGACCCAAAAGTGCATTTTGGTTTTTTAGCCGAAAGACATCACTGACACAACACGGCTGAAACTTTTGATGCAAATCCAGGACACAACTTATTCACTTTGTTATATTTAATATGTTCTCATATAAACAGTGTCTTTCAGCAGCCAGTCCGTTATAAGCCTGTATATTCTTATTTGTTGTAGTTGTCCTACAGAGTAAAATTCAAAAGGCAATATGTAATGTACACGAGTGGGGTCAAACTAAATATTTTATTTCAGATTTTAAATTTATATTGTGCATTGCTGTAATGTCAGTGATAAATACACATTGATACTTTTGTAATTGATTTATTGCAATACCTTGATTTTAGTGAGGTTAGTACACATCATAGCTAAAAATGCTCTGATTAATTGACATAATTTCTGTCAGTGTTTCAGTTTTCAGCCTTGGTTTGCTCATTTTTTTGGTCAAGAATTTTCATTTCGGTGCATCCCTGGTAAATACGTATATACAGTCATCCTCAAAATTATTCATACCTCCCAATTTAAGAAAAGGCTAAATTTACAAGAGTAATTAAAATAATGAGAAACTGAAGAAAATTTTTTTAAATGCACAAAATTGTATTTTAGTAAAATTAATTTTTGCTTTTGAATTGTGATTGGATTTAAGAAAAAAACAACCAAAACTGTCTCAGACATATTGAGAGGGTCCCGCCTGCGGCTTGCAGGATGAGGCGGAGTTGGACATTAGGCGGGGGTCGGACATCCGACTCCGCCCACATCACTGTTTTAAGCTGTTTATTTTAACTCCTCCCCTAAAAGCACCTTTCCCATGAACATGGACCAACATACCTGTCAACAGGTGCAGACGTCTTTTTGAACATTAGAGAAAACACCTGATTGCAGTGATTGCCTCAAAGTGTTGCTCAATAAAATTTTAGCTTTGGGGCCCCATTATGCTTGTTTACTTGTTTTATTTTTAGTTTCTTTTTAATATTTCTTTCGAACCACAATTAAGAATCAATGTCATGATTTTAATAGAATTTTTATTTATCATTACTTTAGTCAATTTCAACTTATTTCACTGACAGCTCTTTTTTTTTTCTTCCTTCTTTAATTAGAGGGTGTGAATAATTTTGAGGACTGTATTTTTCTTATTTCAGATCAAGCTAGTTACTATTCTTGGAGATTTGATGCTGCCACATTATTTTTTCATATTATTTCTCAATATTTGCACTGTTCTTTTTTGTACTGCATTTACTTTTATTTTGTTGGAGATCGACCAATCGATTACTTGAGAAAAAAAAAAGATCACATTAATCAATGGGGAAAAAAAATAAAAAAATCAATAGGTGCAGCTCTATAATTTGACTTCTTCTTTGACAGTGTGGCATTTAAATATGAAAATATATACACAATTCAAGATATTTAAGTCTCAATTCATGTTGACTGACATGAGCCAAGGTGTAAACATTACTGTCTAATGTCATATGGGGGCGTTGTAGGTTTGTAACGACTATATTCTCCCCCGAGGGCAAAAAAAGAAAAAGAAAATAGCCTTATCTCAGGGAGAGAAGTTCATTTTGGGCATCTAGCTGTAATACTGCCTGTGCAGTGGAACAAATCCTTAGAAAACATGTTTATCCTTCTTAATTATAATGTTAATCTTCATTTACAGGAATTAACTTTGGAAACAGAGTGACTGGAGAAGTTTTAAATAAGTATTTTAAATAAATAAATGTGACTTCTAGTCCAGTGCGACTTGTTTGCTTTTTTTCCTCTTCATGACACATTTTTTGACTGATGCGGCTTATACTCTGGAGCGACTTATAGTCCAAAAGATGCGTTTTAATTTCTGAAAACCAGGGTTGTATTTTCTGGTTTTTCATTTCAATTTCATTCTGTTCAATGATGCAGAAAAGTGCTGCAATCTCATTAGAAACCAGCCTGATGTGAAAGACATTTCCATCATCACTACATCTACATGCTCGTGTCTGAACTCTTGTTGGATTAAATGCCACTGCAATTACTATTCAATATTTATAGCAAAAAAATTACTTAAACATAAAGAATTCCTTTAATCAAATGAAGACAAACCGATGATAGTTTCAAGTCATCACTCAGCTTTAAGCAGTGATGTGAAAAACCAATAGCCACGTCAGAAATCTAAAATTCAGCCTCACATTAAGACAGTTGTGAACTCAGCCTGCCATCACACAGAGGGTCAAAGGGCTGAGGTTTCAGTGGGATTTAGAAAAACTGTGCATCCATTTATCTTTAGTAGACAAGACGACTGTAACACTGTCCTTACAGGTTTTCATAAAAAGTCCAGACAGCTGTAGTTAGTCCAGAATGCTGCTGCTCCAGTACTTAAATGGGATCAGTCCTCAGATCTTTACACGCGCTTCCCGTTTGCTAGAATAATTAACTTTCAAATCCTGCTGTTGGTTTACAAAGCTCTGAATGGTTTAGGACCAAATCCATTCAGGATCTTCTGGCCTGTTATGAACCAACCATGTCCCTCAGGTCACCAGGGTCGTGTACTTTCAGTGCCAGAGTCAGAACTAAACATGGGAAGGCAGCATTCAGTTTTTATGCTCCTCACATGTGGAACAAATTTCCAGAAACCTGCAGGTCTGATTAGCTCTGAGCTGCTTTAAATCAAGATTAAAAACTTAGTTTGCTGCATTTTATCAAAACTGTTAATCCCTCACTGCAATTCATTTCCTTCCAGGACCGTCCGGATCCCACTTTTTCACTTTTGACACCAACAGACAGGTAAAGTATCGGTCGATGCCCTGATAAAGATACTTTTCTAGGTTTTGGGCCAAAAATTATGCATATTGATCTGATCATTATTTTATTTTTGGTTTAAGTTAGGTTTGTCTGTTTTGTGGAACCTCACCTCTAAAAGTCTGGTTCAACCGGTAAATGAAATAAGTTTATAACAGTAAGTATGAGGAAAAACTGACCCATTTATTATGGGTTACCAATGGGTAGGATGAATTTTTAACATACAAACATAATATACAAATAAATTAAGACTTAGGTAGAAGTGCTAGAAAGAAAAGCTGGAATGGATTTCCTGGATTGGCAAATTTTGACACGTTACGATCCAATCAAATCTACGTTTTTTAACCAATATCAGCTTCACATCTGATAGTAGTATCGGAACGGCCCTATTTGTTGCATTATTCTTTTAATGCTTCTTCTCCACCTGCTGTTATGTTCTTAATGTTATGTGAAAACACTTCTAAATGGGTCTTATGCATAAAATGTGATGTACCAAATAAACAAGCCATGCCATTTGAGCCACAGAGTCAAAGTTTCTGAGTTACCTTAGGGGAGGGCACCACACTGAAGGTGTTCATGATGCGGTCGGGGTACTCCTCTCTGATCTTGCTGATGAGCAGTGTTCCCATGCCAGAGCCGGTGCCTCCCCCCAGGGAGTGCGTGAGCTGGAAGCCCTGCAGGCACTCGCAGCTCTCGGCCTCCTTCCTCACCACATCCAGGACTGAATCCACAAGCTCCGCCCCCTCTGTGTAGTGACCTTTGGCCCAGTTGTTTCCTGCTCCACTCTGACCTGGGAATATGAATTAATAAATTAAGGGGGTGGGGGAGCATTTTCTTCTTGGAATTCTTCAGTCTTAAAACTCAATTTCTGAGTTTAAATAAAAAGGATCTTTGATAAAGTCCGACAGTGAGCTGATGTCTCACGTGGTGGTGTTCTGGGAGACATTATGGTGGGACTGGTGACACCAGGTTATCATTTATCCTTTTTTTAATGCTGATGTTGGAAAAGGCAGCTACATTAACAACTCCTCTCATTCTTACCAAAGACAAAGTTATCTGGTCTGAAGATTTGGCCAAAAGGTCCAGAGCGGACAGAGTCCATGGTCCCTGGTTCCAGATCAACAAGGATGGCTCTGGGAACATACTTCCCACCTGCACACAGACATGAACATGTAAGCGACCGTAAACCTTTGATGCAACTAAATCTGAAATGAAATTAACACTTTCATATACTTTTATTTACATAATGGAAAAATAAAGGTCAGAAATATTTAAAGCAGCCTGGCTGTGACTACATGACCACATCGGGTTTAATCAACTAGCTGGACTTTTGAAAAATATTCAGTATTGCAATGCTTTTTGCATGTTTAGTTAACCACATTCAAGAGAGACATTCAGATAAAATGTATTAAATACCACCCAATTTTTAAAAATTACAGTGTAAGCAAAGCAGGTTTAGAAGTATAAGGCAAGTGTGACTTATGGTGATGGAGAGAAAGTTCTCAAAAGAAATTAGTTAAATTAGATAACGTCCAAAGAAGGTAGAGATGGTTGCTTTTGATTTATACAAAATATTAGGCAAGAGTTCAGTATGTCATTAACTTTAGTTTCTGTTGGATAAGACTTAAGAAAATTAGAAACATTTGGGGCCGCATACGGATAATCCATATGGAATCTTTAGAGTAGGGCAGCTGACACTTATGTGCAATATCACAAGTGACCACTAGATGGTGATAATTACTCAAATTTTATCTAAACTCAGCACATTTGACACATTCTTTGAGCTTCAGTGGATGCTAATCCATGTTATTTATCATCAACTTTATGTTAGGTGTCACATTTTTTCTCCTTTACCCTCAGCTGCATTATAAATTCTAAACTGACATTTACCAGAAAATCTGAAGGCAAGGAACTACCAAGTCCCCAATTTGATCTGGTGACATCATTTTATGCCTTACATCAGGGGTGCCCAAGTCCGGTCCTTGAAAGCTACCATCCTGCAATTTTTATAACATACCCAACACACCTGAATCAAATGACTAATCCTCTCGTGCACGTTATTCAGCTCTGCAGAGGCCTGATAACAAGCCATTCATTTGATTCAGGTGTGTTGGAGAAGGGATGCAACCAAACTTTGCAGGATAGCAGCTCTTGAGGACCGGACATGGGCAGCCCTGCATTACATCCTTACACTAATAACTTGTTTAACATAATTGCATTCCTGTTTCAAAGCTGTTAAGACTTTAGCTGCTGCAGTGACGCAGCTTCTTCAGCAGGGGGACCTCTCAGTTCACTGTACCAAGATAAATCTCAGTGCACGCTGTAGTCTGGACGAACTCACCTGAGGCTTCATTATAATACACACTGATCCTGTCCAGCTGCAGGTCACTGTCTCCATGGTAGGTTCCTGTTGGGTCGATGCCATGCTCGTCACTGATAACCTCCCAGAACTAAAAAAGAAAAAAGGACACAAACCAACATTTCATAAGTATACAAACTGCATTATACACAGATCAATGTAAGAAAGATAAGGTTTTCCTGTGTTTGAACCATGAAACTATCCATTTGAATTTTTATCTGATAATCTTTTGTATTCAAAAGTTTTCCATTCACAGTTCTGTCTGTGAATATTTCTGACAAAGAGGCGCCTTTGTGTGGTACTTTAAATCAGGAAAAACAGTTTTCTGTGCTTTCAGAGAGCAAGTTAACATCTAATTAGGTTTTGCAGTCACAAGACGGCCTGAAAACAGCAACATGTTCTGTGAGAATGTCATTCCTCTAAAAACGACTGAAAGAAGGGTTTTATGAAACAGCCACCTGGTGGTCAACAGCAATTTATCAATTTTCTCCAACTGCGACAAACTAAATAACAAGCTGCATCTCATGGCTACGAGCTCACATGCAGAGCTACAAAAACGTACATGCACGTAGACCCTGACAAAGTGAATTTGTTCTCACACACACAAAAAAGGAGTGATTCATTCTGTGGGGAAAATACAAAGTAGCTTAAAGGTGTTTTATTTCTACTCTGAGGTTGATTTTCGATGAGAAGCAGGGCAGGGCCGGATGTAAATTTTGCCATGAGATGCTTGAAGCCCTGTGAAGGATTAGATGATTAAATAAATATAAAAGACTATCACAGGCAAAATATCAGGAATTAGACCAAATCCGTCTTAAATCAGTAGAGAAGCGGTGGAAACACTTTTTCCACTAAGACAGACTATCATCGTTTTTATTTCAGTTAATATTGATTCTTCCACTCAGATTTAACGGATGTTATGGCAGGATAAGTGCCAACCTCTCCAGGAGCTGCTGTCATACCTTATATCCGCTTGTAGCTACTGGTGTAAACTGGCAGATGAATTGGCTTGGTAAGACTGCATAATAGTAACCCATAAAGCCCGGGGAGTGAGGGGGATTGGGTCATTTGAAAGCCAACATAAATCAAATGAATTTACATGAAAATTGTTACCAGATGTTGAACAGGGCACAAGTTATAAATGATTCAGTATTGAAGTTGATTAGTATTCTGATCAGGATCCAGGATGGTTTTATTCATCCTCAGGTAGGTATCCTATCTCAGACCAGTGTTATTGATTAAGTGATTCAGCTCCAGGAGAGATGACAGTAAAAACTTTAATGTTATGCAGCACAAAAAGCTCAAAATGCATGCTTGGCAAGAAGAATATTTTTTAAAAGATATAAAAAGAACAAAGGATCCAAGCCCAGTTCTCTCTGGATCAGTCACTCTACCGCAGCACAGGAGGGAGTACTTTACTTTTGTTACTTCAACTTTAAAAAATACAAACTCACATAAAAAAAGAAAGACTTATCTGGGCGATCATAAGAAAATCTAACAAAGTACTGCCATTTTCAATACTGTGTCATCTGTGATAGAACAGTCAAAAAAAAAGGAATGGCGAGTGCCTTTTAATTATCCCAAACTGGATTTTTCCAGTTCATTCAGTGAATTACACACTTGTTTCAACATGTCTAAGATTCAAGTTTACTTGTTCTAGTCGCAGTCAGAGGGTCAGGAAGAGCAGAGCTTTCTCAGAGGATCCAGTCAGCTTCATTTTTACCAGCTGAGACGTAAACGCCAAACTCAGTTAAGAAAAGAGCGCAGACTGTCACACCAGCTCAGTCAACTGACCCTAATCTGAGCCACAGACTGTTTAAGGGAGAGGAGTCCATGCAAGCACAGGGCTGGTGAGACATCTTTGAGCTTTTATGTGAGAGCTGAGGGGGGAAAAAAAGGCTCAAAATCTCATTTCTTAATCCACACATTCACCTCATTTCTTTGGCTGTCCCTGAATTCATCTCACATGATCACCATGGCAACAAGCTGATGAGTATACTCGTTTTGGGGATAAAGGATCATGACCTGAAAAACTTTAAAATCAATAAGTTACCTCTGGCTGATTTCAAAATGTTTGCAACAGCAAAATTCACCATAAAAGTTGCTGAAATTTGCCTCCGATTGTCTAAATGTTTTATTTCCATCACGTCTCTGAGATGTTATCAAACAGTACAAAGAGAGCTGAGCAGATTTTGGCTGGATTGTGTAAGTGAGTGAATTCAGGCAGAGTTAATCCACTGCGAAATGTTCATGACCTCAGCCTCACTAAGTCCGCTGTAAATACACTTGGCTTCACTGATCAGAGCCATTGAGCAGCGAAGCCTGAGTCACCCCATATGTTGCTGCCACGCCCGTTGTATCCAAAGAAACTCTGCTGGACCAGCTTATAAAAAAGGGTCAAATGGATGAATATAATTTAAATAAATTATGTTAAATATTCATCAGATTCACAAGACTTTGATTGTTCTGCATTACAAAGCAGACTGCGTTTAAATTTGATCTGAGACAAGTAACATGATTCTTGATTAAATGAAGATCAGTCTGGTAACTTAAATGGAAATTTTTTAAATTCCATATATAATAAGCTTTGTGTATGGTGACTTAATTTACCGTAAGTTGATCTGAAATTTGTTAGTTTCTAACATGTACCAAAATCTAACATGCTAGTTTCTAATCGGGATGCACTGAAATGAAAATTCTTGACCGAAACCGAAAAAAAAAAAAAAAAATGAGCAAACCAAGGCCGAAAACCGAAACAACGAAATGTCAGTGATTAGCACCATCGCATTTTTGGTTACGATATGTACTAACCTCACCAGAATCAAGGTATTACAATAAATCAAACACAAAAGTATCAAAATAGTCATTAACATTACAGCAATGCACAATATAAAACTAAAATTCAAAATAAAATATTCAGTTTGACCCCACTAATGTACACATTACATAATGCCTTTTTAATTTTTTTCTCTGCAGGACTACTACAACAAATAATATACAGGCTTATATAACTGACTGGCCTGCTGAAAGACTGAAATTAAATATGTTCTCACATAAAAACACAAAGATCCTAAGTCGTGTGGTGGATATGCGGTTTGTCACATCATCACAAGTTTCGGCCGTGTTGTTTCGGTGATTTATGTCTTTCGGCCAAAACCAAAAGTGCACTTTTGGGTCATTTTCGTCCCAAAACTTTCAGTGGCCGAATTTTCGGTGCATCCCTTGTTTCTAATATGGAAACTAAATATCACAAATTTCCAGAGCTTAAAAATGATGCACACTTTGACTTGTGTGCAAAAAAAACCTCAAATCAGATCTGTTTGTTGCATTACCAACTGGTTTTTGCAGCTCTGTTTGACAAACTGTTGATCAGAGGGCTCCAGAAAGACAACAAGGCATTTAAAGCAGTTTAGCCTGCCACATCAGAAACATAACTGTCCTTATGCAAACTGGGATTTCAGGGTGAGTACCGATTTGGGGGCCCGGGGCGTGTGCATGTGATATTGACGGGAAAGGCAGCCATTTAAATGACCTCATCTGTGCTTTCAGAGCACACACACTGAGCCACTTGTTATCTTCCCCCTTCACCCTCCTCCGGCTGCGTTCCTCTCCTCTGCCTCAGCAAGTTTCTCCTTTCTTTTCTCCCTCTTCTCTTGCGTTTTCCCCCCTCTGTGACAAAGACTCATCAGGCAGCCAAGACAGCAGCTGGCCTTGAGTTTGGTGGACTTCATTATGCATGGCTGGATGACTGGAGTCCCTGTTCTGCAAAGTTTTAATTATATCATTTTTTTCTGACATAGAAACTATGGAAAGGTGACAGAAAAATGAACCATATTTCTTTCAAGAAACCCTTGACTGACATTTTAAAACAGAATAACTGTTTAAATGCTAATGCTTTAACATACTTTTCTGCCCTTTGTCCACCTTTTATGATACATCACAAGATACTTCAACAGTGATTTGTTGGACTTTTCTACCAGCATCTGATTTAATTTCAAAATAGAATTAACTCAGGTATTATTTTTAATTTCCATTGTGCATGTGAGTGGAATATTTTCTTTTTTTTTTTTTTTTTTTTTTTTACAGTAAATCCATAGGGAGGGGACAACCTAAAACGATCGTTTTAAAAAAATGTAGTCAATGAATTGCAAACAATGAAGCTACATAGTTTTTCGTTACGTTGCTTTTATTAACTGTAAAATATATATACACATTAAGCCATTTGTTTAGGTCTCTACGGAATTAAGATACTTAGAAAAAATAAATAAAACAAAGAAATGGCCCTCCAAGGGGATAAGGGACAATAAGAGCGAAACGCTAAAAGCATTTTCGAACAACTAGATTAAACTGCTAATGAACTTTTTTCTTCTTTTTTTTTTTGCCACATTTATTGCTTCTTACCTTAGCACCAATTTGGTTACCGCACTGACCGGCCTGGATGTGCACAATTTCCCTCATGATGGATGTCTCCACGTGATAAAAGTAAGCTTTAACAGATATAAATGATGAACGTTGACCTAGTGACTGGACTCTGCCTGGACAGACAGTGAAAAGAGTGTGTAACTGCCCGGAGTACAACAGGCGGGCTTAATAACCGGCAGGGAAACGATTACGTCGTCGTCCACTCCAATGATTGGCTGCTTTCGTCAGAAACCCGATGCTGATTGGTTAAAATGACTTTTTTTTCTTCCATGAGGGGTTTCCCTTAGTCAAAAACAGGGACCGGAAAAGGATAGGGAGAAGTTTTCATCATTACTGCCCCGTTGGAGCCCCAAATAAAACAATACAGAATAGAATAGAATAGAATAGAATAGAATAGAATAGAATAGAATAGAATAGAATAGAATAGAATAGAATAGGGTTTTGTTTTGTTGTTGTTGTTGGTTTTGTACCTCTGGCAAATGTGCAGAGGATTAGAATTCAAGATTTACAGAAAGATTTGGTTATTTTTTTTCTGTAATCACAGAGAAATTCAGGCCTAAATCTTTCTATTGCTAAGTTCAGTTCCAGTGCTGGCATGTGCTATATGAGGCAAATGTCAGAATGCAGATTTGACAACGGTTGGCCAGGTGCATCTCAAAAGCTCTGAGAAAATGCAGATTTGGTCTGTGTCTCATATATATGAGGAACCAAATTTACCTTGAATCAATCACTTAAAGGCAAATGTGGTCTAAAGGAGACTGCAGATTTGTGACATGTTTGGGTCAAAATTTTCTTGCTATTTAGGATGCACAACATCTATTTTCATGGTAGGCATACCCTTATTTGTCTTTTTTAAAAGAAAAATGGCATTACAATTACTAGGCTGTTTTTTTTATTGTAAATATCAATTTATAGGGCTATATATCTACAATATACAGTCATCCTCAAAATTATTCATACCCTCCCATTAAAGATGGGAGAAAAATTAGCTGTCAGTGAAATAAGTAATAATGTAATAGAATAATAATAATTGAAAAAAATTCTGTGAAATTTGTGGCATTGATTTGAATTTTAGTACAAAAGAAATATTAAGAACAAATGCTCAAAAAATAAAACAAGCACGATAGTGCTCCAAAGCAAAAATTTTGTTGAGCAACACTTTAAAGCAATCACAGCATCAGGTGTTTTCTGTAATATCCAATAAGATTTCTGCACTTGTTGACAGATATTATGGTCCACTGTTCATGGAAACGGTGTTCTAATGTGTCTGGGACAGTTTTATTTGTTTGTTTTTTCCCATTATTATTTCCAACTACAATTCAAAAGCAATATTTTATTCCACTAAATTGTGATTTTTTTTTTACATTTATTTATTATTAGTTTCTTAAGTTTTTTGTTATTTGAATTACTGTTATGAATTTAGCCTTTTCTTTGATCAGAGGGTGTGAATAATTTTGAGGATGACTATGTAATCTATTTTGTTTACCTGTTGTGAAGCATCCTAATTTTTCTTTTTTTTTAATGGGGGGATAAAATGCTAAAGTGAAGTAGAAAAACATAACATAACAGGACATAAGTTCAGGCAAATTTTATTTGAAAATACTAAATACGCTTGAATAGTACTTTACCTGAAATAGACGATAAACCACGTAGCATTTCCCCACCACGCCGCTAGATGGCGCACGCGTACAGTTTGGTTGGTGGGCGTGCTGCATACGAGACGCTGAACTGCAGTCATATTCCTGTCGCATCATCTACGGGAATAACGATTACCCCGGGAAAAAATACAAACATTTTAAACGGAAATACACCAAACTTATTCATCTTTGTAACTCTATTCCACCTAAATTATATCGTTTACTTCCTAAGAGGTAAGTATGCGTTCATATTCCGCCTCATTCCATATTCACTCTCGACTGTAAATGCATGTATGAGGCAAATACACCTTGTAAATGAGTAAATAGCTGGTTGCTAGCCATTTGGACAGAGTAACGTGCATATATTCAAAGTCCTGTCTGTTCACAGAAAAAAAAACGGTTACCCGTATGGGTTTCTGTTACTCTTTGGACTTTTCTTGAGGGTTTTACTGCGCAACATTTGCGTAAATTAGATTTTAGCCCTGCTGGTCTGGTCTGGTTCCCATCACAGCCCCTCCCTTTAGTGTGGGAGTCATAACATCACCAACTGACAATAATTTGAAGGGTTTTGCTTTGGTAATATGACAAAATGTGTATTTGTAGTTTGGTGGATGTCAGGAGCCTCCATAGAGGCGTTTTGCTAAGGTGGAGTTTTAATATTGTTTTCTTTTATTGATTTGTCTTTCACTTTAATTGGGTTTCAGTCTCAAGGAGGATCAGCAAACATGTTCTACACTTGTGGTCCCAATGAGGCTATGGTGGTGTCAGGTAAGATGATGGCCTGCACTGACTAAGTTAAATAATATCACCAAAAACAGGTAAAAATCTTTAGGCAAATGTAAGTCTTAATATCTTGCCAGGAAAACAGGCTAAGGGATATAGTTAATTTGTCCAAACATAGGCAAGAATACAGAATATGAGAAAAGAGAAAAACAGTTTGTGCACATCCTGAACCTTGTTGAACAAGCTTTCTAGTGATTTTTGTAACTTGTCCACAAACCGTGAATAAAGTCACTGGTTAAGTTAGCTGGTTTAGGTGTCAGTGAACAAATAAAACTGTAAGGTTAATCTTTAAAACTGGCTCAAGACCTTTTTAAAAGGCTGCAAAAGAGAGGTGGCTTAAATATTTACACAGTACTGCATAGATTTTTTGTTGCACAATCATTTTCACTCATTTAAAGCTGTCAATTCAAAATGGACAAATCAGAACCTTTAGCAACTTTAAAATGACAATTTGTCGAATTCTGTTTCGCAAATTTAGTAAGAAAAGGACTATTAAATAATCATTACTGTTAATGCTGATGAAACCCGTCATGGTAGAATGTGAATTCTGAAGTGAAAATTGTTATAGAGGCGGGTTTGTGATTAAAAAATACATTCAAACTGGCCCAGTCAGCCCTAGAATAACAGATGGAAAAACTTGTTTTCAATCACTCAGAATCACTTTTCTGGGATTAATTAAATATTTCTCATTTAATTTTAAAGCTTGATTCTGTCCAGTCTCTGATTTATTGTATTGATCATCATCAGGCGTCTGTCGTTCTCCCCCAATGATGATTGCTGGAGGCCGAGTGTTCGTCATCCCATGCATACAGAAAATCCAGAGGTAAGCAAACGCTGACGCTTTTGAGTTTTCCTCATCTTCCTAAACCAGGAATTTTTTTATGAAATAAGTTAATATGAACACATTATTATGTATTGGATTAATTAATTGGATTATAATTGAATTAAAGGGAATTGGATTGAAGTGGATTCTTACTGTATTATCTAAAAGTGCTTTAAAGTTATAACTTTGAAGGTCTTTTTAAAAGTTATTACTTTGTTGTGAATTGGCACTCTTAAAATAAACCTGAATCTTAATTCACAATGAGTAGCTCTGGCATTTGCAGACATCGAAACGACTAATACAACTGGCAGAATATCACCTCCACTGTCTTGGATTTCCCATGTTAGTGAGAGTTTATTTGTTTCGTTGGTTATTGTATTTAACACATGGCAAACATATGATGGCAAGTGACACTGCAAACCTGATTCAATTAAAATTGGAGTGGGCAGAGGCAAAAATCTTAAATTAATGAATAACAACTCATTTCTGATTAAAAGCCCAGCATTTCTGGGAATATACACTTAAAACACTTGCTGTGTCCATTAATGTACAGTAGTTAGTAATAACTTGTTTTTAACATATAGATGACTTATTTATTTTTGTCTTACCACCAAATATAAAGATTACACTTCAAGTGGGTAATTTATGAGCCTTCCAGTGGAAATGCTTCTTCTGTCTTTATTCCAACTAATTTTAAAGTATCTTAGTTGTAGCTGGCTTTTGATCCTCTACAGTCCTTAACTCAGTGTTTGCTCAGACTGACAAAACACAACAGAAATATGACATGTTAATGTATAGGGTTACTAGAGCATTGCACAATCCATCATTAGTCATCTTCACCCCAACATTTTATGCTGCATCTGCAGGATTTCCCTGAACACTTTGACTCTGAATGTGAAGAGTGATAAGGTGTATACCCGCCATGGAGTTCCCATCTCCGTCACTGGAATCGCTCAGGTAAACAGCAGGCTGCAGCATGAGGATCTGTAGATACCCAGCTGGCATTTTAACGTTATGTCAACGTTTAATCAGCGTCGGGTCCAACGTTGAATAACCGTTGGAATTTGTTTCAGTTTTTCAAATCTAATCAACGTTGAAATAGCAACGTCATTTTAACGTGGTGTTCCTCAACGAGTGAAACACGGGTGAATTGCCAACGTTAAATCAACATTGGTTGTAGTTTCGATTTTGCAAATCAACGTTGTTTGGACGTTGGAATGACATTATTTTTCAACTGTTATATTTTAGCAATTTTTTTTAAAGATATGGTTGTAAAAATTATTTTAATTAGACATACAACTAAAAACCTGTTGATATTTCAAAGTTGAATCTATGGTGACAACACCATTTCAACCATTGGGTGTTGACATTGAATTAACGTTCATTCATCAACTGACGTTATTTTAACCACATTAAAATGTTTAAAGTCGGTCAAATGCCAGCTGGGTAAAAATACATGTAAACAATCACCATTTTAACACTGGTGTATATGTTGATGTAGATGCAGTGGGATGATTTGGCTCACACACATCTGAGTGTTTATGTTGTAAATAAGACATGTACTAATACTACATTTGTGGGTTGTGCATAACATTGCATCTTTTTAGTTGAATGAATTAAAAGCATCAAAACTTTAGCATCTTCTAATCTAAATTTAATCTCTCTGTGGTTTCATACTTTTGATTTAATATATATTTATGTGCACAGCAGAGCAGCTCCTTAAGTAACAAGCATACAAACAAGCATCTGCTTTCTACAGATGAAGATCCAGGGTCAGAATAAACAGATGCTGGCTGCGGCCTGCCAGATGTTCATGGGAAAGTCAGAGCCCGAGATCGCTCAGATCGCTTTGGAGACGCTGGAGGGACATCAGCGGGCCATCATCGCCCACTTGACTGTTGAGGTAATGATGTAGCAGTTAACCTGAAACAACTGTAGTCCGTAGCGTAAATATTTAGCTTGTTTGAAACAAATTCCACAGATTGAAATGGGCACAGATGTTTTTTTTAGAGGAGGAAGTGAAAAGTTGCACATCATCACTCCAGCTTTCACATCACAGTCGACATCTTTGTCTTACAGGAGATCTACAAAGACCGTAAGAAGTTCTCAGAGCAGGTTTTCAAGGTGGCTTCCTCAGACCTGGTCAACATGGGCATCAGCGTGGTCAGCTACACTCTCAAAGACGTTCATGACGACCAGGTAGTTCTTTGTGGTAATATAAAGATAGATTCTTCAAAAAGTGGACTTTTCAAGTGGCCTTGAGGAGGGAAGCACCTCCAGCTTTTGTTGTCAGTTCTAAGGTTTAAAAGGAAAGCAGGAAATTTCACATCAAGTCTTTTCTTTTTTCCTCCCTCTGGTCCTCAGGATTATCTGCACTCTCTGGGAAAAGCTCGAACAGCCCAGGTACAGAAAGACGCTCGCATCGGAGAGGCTAAGAACAAGAGAGATGCTGTGATCAGGGTGAGATGCATCACTTTTTTTATTCCTGCCAACCTCCAACGACATCCTCTTCACGATAAATGGTTTTAGGGTTTATTGGAACTGTTTAAAAATAAACTCTGAAACTTGATGAACACAAAGTCATTATGTTTCTAGAACTTGATATTAATCAACATCTGTAGCATCAGATTAGCATTATTGCTAGCAAGCTACTTTGCATCTGTAGTTCCTTGCAAGTGAAAAAAGTATCACATTTACCTTTTTTGTGTCTGCTTTATTGACCAGTGATTTGCACACTTTTCTTTATTTTTAGCATCTTCTATGTTTTGTTTGAGGATTTGCTGTTATTGATCTCAGCTGTCCTCATTTCTCTGTTTCTCTCTGTGTCTCTGCAGGAGGCTCATGCAATGCAGGAGAAAATATCTGCTCAATACAGAAATGAGATTGACATGGCGAAGGCGCAGAGAGACTATGAGCTGAAGAAGGCATCCTACGACATGGAAGTTAACACAAAGAGGGCTGAGTCAGAGATGGCCTACCAGCTGCAGGTACTCACAAATAGGGACGCATGATATTGGAATTTTGACTGATATGCGATATGCCGATAATTTAAAACTCATGTTACCGATATTAAAGCTGAAAAAAATAAGCAGTCATTGCAAATGGTAGTTTTGTTATCCATTTCTGACACTTTGTAAAATAGGGGTGGGAAAAATATCAATACACTAAAATATTGGGATATTTTCATATGCGGATATCAAATTGATATTTTAAAACGTGGTATCGATCTATTTTACTTTCAAAATCTTGTGAGATTTCATTGTTCTGTTATGAAATGTCACGAAATTTTGTAAATTCTTGCGAGATTTCCTAACAGAACAATAAAATATTGTGAGATTTTATTAGTAAAATAGATCGATACCGCGTTTTTAAATGTCAATATGGTATCAGTATATGAAAATATCATAATATTTCAGTGTATCAATATTTTTTCTTACCCCTAGTCTGTAAAAGTCTTTAAAGTCTGTAAAAAATAAGTTTTTGAAGTTGTTTTGTTTCGGGGTTTTTTTAGACTTTAGAAACAGTGGGCTGATCAGTTAAATATTGGTGGGGTGGCCGATGTCCGATACTCAGTTTTTAGGCCAATATAGGCCGATAACGATAGGGGGCCGATTATATCGTGCATCCCTAAATAAACTAAACGTAGTTGTGCACGCCAGTGATCTAGTTAAAAGTGCTTCATAGCAATTAGTTACATTGAATATCTGGATCTGAAATGTGTTATTTAATAAAAGGCGACATTTTGATGCATATGTCTATAGCATGTCTGTATTTTGTGTTTCCTGTTGGCAGGTGGCAAAGACAAAGCAGCGCATCGAGGAGGAGAAGATGCAGGTCCAGGTGGTCGAGCGGACGCAGCAGATCATGCTGCAGGAGCAGGAGATCACCCGCAGGGAGAAGGAGCTGGAGGCCAAAGTGAAGAAACCTGCAGAGGCGGAGCGGTACCGCCTGGAGAAACTGGCCGAGGCTCAGCGGTGAGTTGCAGCTAGCCGTCCTACGCTGCAGGACGGTCTCCCAGATCTAAGATCAGTGATTCAGGCCTCGGAATGCAGTCAAATAGTCTTTTTGCTTTGGAAATTGCTTGACTGGCTGAGATATGCTGGACTTTATGTATGTAAATGGAAAACTTAATAAGAACTTTCAAGGAACAGAAAAAGAGCTTAAGTGCTTGCTTTCTTATCTGCATTAGCACGGGAAACACTATGCCATCCTTTGTGAAACGGAAGGATATAAATTTAATCCAATTTCTTCGGAATATCATTCAAATCAACTAGGCTGTTTCAGTAAAGTCTTACTAATTGGATTCATAATGATACTTATGAGAACAAGAAAGCGAATGTGAACATCTAATGAGGACAACAAATGATATTTCATTTTCCAGGATTTGTCATTCTTTTCTTGAATTACCAACATGATAATGAACTTAATGAACTAATATTTTCTTATTTAGCTTATAATAGGCTATAGCCTCTACAAAGCAGCTTGATACAACCACATTAGACAAAGTAATCTGTTGCATATAGTTTTTGAAGAACATTTATTGAACAGTTGTAGGTTTAGAACAGCAGACTCACATAAAAGCTCAGGAGAAAATGTGGTAGGATTCAACTTGCAGCACGAGTCTTTGCTGTAATATTTCGTCAGAACCACGTGGTTCTTTTTTAATTGAAGCCAAGATTAAGTGCTAGGAAGAGACAAAAAATTATGAAATACAACAAGAGTTCCTTTTATGGGAAAAAAGAAGATTCAAAAGTAAAATTGAACACAACAAACCATTAATTTTCCTTGTATTATTCAGCAAAATTTAAGTTGTCATTTTTAATTGTTTTTTAAACACATGTTCAGACTTTACAGTCCAGATTCAATCCAAATGTTTCAAGGTCAAGTAACAGCTTTATTTAACTTTGCATTTCATGATATGTTTCCTTTGTTGTCTCTTTGTCTGTTGCCTCTGCTGTAAAGCCCTTTGTGTGTCCATTGAGTACTGTAAAGGGCTATATACATAAACTTGATTTGACTTGATGAAATTGATCCATCCACCTGTTAGTTGTAACAGACTGGCTGACCCCTTATACCTCCCTGCTCACTTTCTGTTTTTACCTTTATTTTGTTCTATCTCTCCAGTCTGAAGATGATCATGGAGGCAGAAGCTGAAGCTGAGTCCATAAGGGTGAGTTACAGATGATGCACAAAAATCTTACATGAGCCGTGGGTTGGATTTGGTGACTTCCAGGATTAAAAACTCAAGTGCTTTTCTAGTTTTATGTTTTATTTATATGTGCCGATATCTATATCAAATGTATATTCACATTAAGAACAAGTCAAGGCAACATACAGGTCAGCAAAAAATATGAAGCAGTAAATGTAGTTTTAAATGCCATCAGGTTTCACCTGCTGTACTCACACATGTGCCCAAACTATTTTCTGGACTTTCCACTAACTAGCTTATAATCTTTTGACCGCTTGAATGCTCAGTAATCCTTAACTCTTTCAGTTTCTGACAAAAACATTGCATCCTCCACAGTCCTGTTCTGCTTTGCTTCCTCTGTCCTCCCTGAATCTGCTATGTCATGCAACCCCCACATGGTTCAAGCATGCACAAAGACAAATACCACAGAAATTATTGGAATGAGTGTTTATATGCTCATTTTTTTCCTGCTGATCTGATTGTAAAAAGGTTTAAACCATCCCTTTCGATCAAATTGAAAATTCATTCAGATCGTGACTGATCAGATCAACTGACATGTCTGTATGATGCATTTTTACTCAGATTGGCGTTCGATCGGCTCAAAACTGCTCCATATAAATGCAGCTATTGTGCAGAATTCATTGGCTCTTGGATCTATTTAATTTGAGTCAGGTGTGTGGAAGCAGGGAAACATTGAAAACCTGCAGGACTGTTGTGTAGCCCTGACTTAAAACTTGCTCCTTTACAGTGTTTAGGCTCCCTAAGAATTCCCAGTAATTAAACAATAAAATCCACACATGTATTCATAAAAACTAGATAGTATAAGAACACTGATGCATTTAGATATTCTTTAAATGAAGGGCTTTTTATCTCCTTCAGGTTAAAGGTGAGGCTGAGGCGTTTGCCGTGGAGGCCAAGGGTCGAGCTGAGGCTGAGCAGATGGCGAAGAAGGCAGAGGCCTTCCAGGAGTACAAGGACGGAGCCATGGTGGACATGCTGCTGGAGAAACTGCCTCTGGTGAGACATCTTTCACAGTGGATAACTAGTGTGACTTTTGTTCTCTTTATTTGAACATATTTTAACATTTTGTGATGCCTGTTTTGCACCAGATGGCAGAGGAGATCAGCAAGCCTCTGTGTGAAGCCAGAAAGGTTACCATGGTTTCCAGCGGAGGTGGAGAGGTGGGTGCAGCCAAACTGTCCGGAGAGGTGTTGGACATCATGACCCGCCTCCCCGATGCTGTGGAAAAACTGACCGGGGTCAGCATCTCTCAGGTAAAACATTCATGCACACGCATCCACACGTGTGTTTCCTCCTCAACTCGTGTCGTATTTCAGGAGCAAAGCTTTTCACATCTTTGTTTCCATTTAAAATGGAGTGCTATATTCAAATTTGACAGACTGGTTGTCCATCCATCCTGCAGGTGTCCTCTCGTACAGGCTGAACAGAATCAACCAAACCAAGGACCATGCAGGCAGATCTACCCCGCTGTCTTATCACCTGCCTGGATCTTCTGCCTTCATCTTATCGCAGCCTCTCGTCTCCCTCCGTCTATGTCGCTACGATCTCCTGCTGCTTTGTGACGTTGCTGTGTTGTGCAAACGGTGATCACCTTTCATCAGTTCTCTAGTTTTTGTTCCATCATCTTTTGTTTTAAAAAAAAGTACTCACAGGTACTAAGTTAGTTTAAAAAGTTTGTCCAAATGAAAATGTTTCAAGAATATGTTCTTTTCTACATCAGGACTGGATTTGTGTTCATCAATCCACATTTAAAATGCACTCAAACAAATTCAAATGTAGCCATTCTGCATTTTCTCAAGTCTTTTTCTGATTCTTGATATTATTTTCTGCTTCATTTACTTTTCTTTTCTTTTTATTACTATTTACTTATCTTTGTCTTGCTTTGTCTTGAGTTTCCCTCCTCTCTGTCTGTCTACCTTTAACGTCTCCTCCATTTCTGCCTGTGTCCACTGCCTTGCTGCCAAACCAAAAGTGCATCTTAGCATGAAAATGTAATGCAAACATGCATTCAACATTCATTAACTAACACTACCAACATTTCTCACGATGTAATTCTAACAAAAGTACTATTGTCAAGTCTTAAGCTGTGGTAGATGGTTGCAATTTAACAGGTATTTAAAATCGTGGCACCGTCTGTAAAGTATATGACATTAGTTTGATATTTATGATTTTTCACTGTGTCATTGTTTTTTGTATTTTATTTGTGCTTTGTTAGATTTTAGAGCATCGTTATTGATCAACCCTTTGATTGAGGGTTATTCCTTGCATTGGAAACCCATGCAGGAGGTCTACCCGAGTTAAAATGTGATGTGCATGCTGTTCCATCTTCAGTATGCACTTATCTGACATTAGGTTATTTAGCAGGCACTCTGCATCAGTCAGGACTATCATCAAATATCCTTACAGTTATTATTAGAGCACTGATATGACTTTACAATCCAAAGCTCTGTTTATACATTAGAATGGTCACTCAGAAAATTCAATTTTCTTTACTGATAACCTTTAAATTAATGCAAAGACTATTAGAATTATTTCAGATTACAAATTACATTAAATGTGATTGTATGTTTGTGATTAATTCCTCTAAAAAGTTGGATGACGTGACAGTCATGTGACCCAGATCAGCCACTAAATGGAGAAATTCTTGTTTTTGCTTCAAAATGTTAACATCCTGTTCACATTTAGTATTAAAATGCATCCTTTGGTAACCCAAACCGACGTAGAAAGTTCTAGTTTAGCTGCACATATGGCACTAGGCTGGAAAAACAAAATTCTACTTGAAAAAAATTATTATTTTATTAATACTGATAATTTAATGGTATAAAGACCACAGCAGATACAGTTAACACGAACAACAATCTGAACAAAAATGATACTATTGAGGCAGAAAAGCCTCTAAGTGAAGTTTTTTTTTTGTTATTTTCTCATCTTTTGTCCTGACAATCCAGTTCAGTCATTTATTCCTGAATATACTGTAATTGTATAGGTTCAATTAGCTGAAATTTCATGTTTCACACTTATAAAGTTTGCATATAAACATTGTTGACACACTGATTTTATATAAGCATGTAAACAGACGTATATATCTGTTTACAAGCAAACTGGTCAGACTTAAATCAGTCCTGAGTGGATTTCCACCTGCACTCACTGCTGTCCTTTTATATTCCCTGTGACGTCGGTAAATTTTAAATCTGAACAGGGCCTTTAACAGCAGCCTTGTTTTCTCTGTTTTGATTCTCAGTCATACACATCATCTAAGCGGTGCCTTTGGTCTTGTTTTGATCAGCTATGTAGAAACAGATAAAGCTTGTGAAACTAAAGAAAAATATGAAATGAAGAAGACCTTTATCTAATGAAGAGCTCTTTAATGATCTTTTCCTATAAAACCCATAAATTTAAATTGAATGAACCGGATGCTGAACAGAGAATTTATAAATTGTGAAATGATGCCAGCTTTTACTGCAGGATGTCAGAATATGTGGTCCTGATCAGAAATGATGAAAAGGAGGTCAGAACAGTAGATTTTCAGTGTAGTTTAGTTTTGTATTTCCCTTCACCTCCCTCTTTGTTCTTCTTTCTGTCATGTGCATTGGATGTATTTCAATATATAGTTTTAATACGAATACAAGAAATCCACTGTATGGAAGGGAAAAATCTTACAATCTCAATGCAGCTATTGCTCAGAATAAAATGCTGATGCGGTTTAGGAGTCAGCCCTAAAGTGTTACCGTAGTCATTCTGAAACTTGCCTTATATCATAATTCTGTCACACCATCACCCTCTACCTCACCTCTGGAGCTGGTCATGAAAACCACAGCGTTTTTCTTTATTTCGTGTTAGTCAGCTTTACAATGCATCAAATGGTACTTAAAAAGTGAAGGATCTCACAGTGAAAACATTTTTTGTCTTCACTTTTGTATTTATAGTAGTTGCTGTGTGTTTATTTATTTATTCAAAAACAGTTTTCTCTTTTTCCTCTGATTTCCATCCTCCTCTTTGCACTTGTTTGTGACATCTACACTGCTGATTACAGTACAGAAAATGTACTGAAATGGCTTTGTTACGGTTTATTTGATGATAACACTACTCTTATTATGCATGCATCGATACCTGTCACACTTGAATTGTCATCCTGCTCAAACATTGGTTTCCAGACTGAACACAGTAGGCGTGCATCAACTGTGGAGTTACCAAAGTAGATTACCTGTTGGTTAGCTGTAGAAATGGAAGTGTAGCCTTTCAGCATCTGTCATGCTTTAAGTGAATTGGTGCTGACGTGCCACTTGATTGGAAATAGATGTGTTTATTTATGCATTATATATATATATATTTGATATTTTATACAGTATCAGTGTAGCACTGTCTGTTTCACAAGTCAACACATTAAATTCTGCCAGTACTCACCCAGAAAAAAGGTTCTGTATGTCATAAATGTATAAAAGCTCTGGTCAGTTTATTAAAGTTCTCTGTTATTCTTTGTTGATGATGTTCTGCTTAAGTGAAAGTTTCTATTTAGTTGCATTTCAGTAATTGACAGACTGTCATTGCATTTGAGGAAATTTGTGTAAGAGGAAACTGTTACTCTAAATGCTGTACACAATATACTGATTAAATTTCAAAAGGGAACCCATGTCCTTGTTTCTGAGTTTTTTTTCTAACATACAAATATCCCTGTTAAATACAGTATATACTATTTTGAGTTCACACATCTAATCCAGGTTTTTGTGCTATTTTGCATGATTGGTGCACTGCTACAATAAAAGTGCAAATAAAAACAAAAAAACACTCCAAAAAGGAATAGATCTGCATCTATATAAGTACAGCTTTCAATCCCATTCCCAAAAAGCTGGGATGCTTTGTAAAAGGAAATAAAATCAGAATGCAATTATTTTTAAATCTGACAAACATCCCAACAGAACGTATCAGATGTTGAATCTGAGAAATTTTTACCATTTCACTGAAACAATTGTTCAATCTGAATTTAATAGCAGATTTGCATCTCAAAAAAGATGGAAGGGGAGCAAAAAAAATCTGGAAAAATAACTTGTTCAAATCAATAACAGAGAAGCATTTATCAATCAGGTTAATTGGCAACATGATTGGGTTTAAAAGGAGCATTTCCACATTATTCTCTTATGTGAATACAATCCAGAAACATTGCCACCTTTAGGTGAAAACTGGTTTTAAATGCTCTGAGGCAAAATGGAAAACCTTTCTGATCTGAGATTAATTAAACTTTCTAAATTATTTTTGAGACTGCAGAACAGAGCAGAGGGACATGCAGGTTAGACGCTACAGGGCTTCATGAGTGCCTATGACATGAAGCTTCCACATCTGTGAAGCTCCATCAATGAAGAAAGGTACAAGAAGGTTTAGAGCAACATCTGCTTCCACACAACAGGGAAGGCCTTGGATGTGTCAACAAGAGAATGCTAAAACACATACTGCATCCATCACAAGAGCATAGTTTCACAGGGGAGTCTGGGTGCTGAACTGGCCTGCCTGCGGTCCAGACTACACCAACAGAAATCATTTGGAGCTTCATAAAATAAAAATCCAGCAACAAAGGTCCAGGTTGAGCAGGTAGAATCCAGCATGAGATAAAAATGGGACAACATTCCTCTACTAAGCTGGTCTTCTACAAACAATTGTTAAAAGAAAAAGGGATGGATCGTCAACCTTTTTTTGAGATGCATTGCTGGCATCAAATTCAATATTTTCCATAAATTGGGAGCATGTCTCATTTTCAGTTTCTGATGTGTTGTTCATGTTATATAGAGAATAAAATATGAGAGATTTGTAAATCATTGCATTCCGTTTTATTTACATTTTAAACAGCATCTCAAATTGTTTGCAATTATTGTAAATACAAAAGGGGAGAAAAAAAGACTATTCTAGTGACTTTGTATTCACACAAAAACAGGGAGACACTGTTTAGCCTACTTATATGATGTTTGTTTATTATCAAACATTCTTAACTATATGACGTCCCATTTAGGGACTTACAATGTTATAATATTTTATCATCTTTTTCCATACAGATAAGGGACGATAAATGCTCCGGAAACACCATCTGAACATTGGCAAATGTGTCAAGTTAACAAGATGTAGCTAACCTGATAGTGGAAGTTACCAGATTTTGTATTCAGAATAAGGATATAAATGCCCATGAAAGTATACCTGGTATATATTGAACAGATTTTTCATTAAATTTCATTTGAATCGTTTATTATTCGCATTACTTTAGCTTTTTTTCGTATAACTGCAAGAAGAATCTCCATGTTTACCTAGCGTTTTAATTTGAAAGGTATAACCGGAAATGCTACTATGTAACACTTTCCGCTTTGACTTCTGCGAGACCTGGAGGGAAAAAAAGGAAAAAAAATCCGAAGAAAAAAAAGGCATATCTGAGGGCTTTAAGGGGCGGATTTGGACAAAGTTTTCGAACTGTCCCGACCCGAGGAAGCTCCGGGGGGTTGACGGGGAGTCCAGTTCACCGGTAATTAACACAGGAGTTATAACTCGGTTGTTAATTAACTGTTATTTTCAGTGTGTCTGAGAGCACCGTCGTCCCAGTCGCCGGAAGTCTGCATGAAGCTGCGTCTCCTACAGAGGCAACGGCGTCGACGTTTTTTTTTCTGTCTTTTTTTTTTTTTTTTTATTCGAGACTTTTTTTTTCTCTTTTTTTATTTTCTCTCAGCGAGATGAGCAGGGAGTGAGGAATGGAGGCGTAGGGAGCGAGGATGTTTGTGTTTGCTAAGCGGCAAGCTGGTTAAGCATATGAATGTACAGGCCTCCTTGTAGCTAGAGCAAGCCAGCGAACAAAAGGAGAAAATTAATGGAGGCAAGTTAGCTAGCTCCCCTTGTCTTGTTGCGTTAAAAAGCTAACGTTAGCCATGTTTGTGTGTAACCCAGATAACACCTTTTGGTCTTGGCAACCGGTTAGGTGCAATGTAACACATCTGTCCCGTGAACATTGCGAGATGTTTCCTGGTTTCTGCCAGTTTGATTTTTTTTTAGTAGGTGTCATCAATCACTGCTAACGTTAGCCCGAAGCTAGCAGTGCCATAGTTTTGGAGCCAGCTTGTGCCCTCTCTTCAAAAATGGCTCTCAGAGTACTGAAATATTGACTTTGTAATACACCAGTAACAGTCCCCTGTATCTTATGCCGAAACGCAGAATAGCTGCAGCGTGTGGAAATGAGTCAATTTGCCTTAGAGGTGTTTAACTTTCTTATTTATCACTTGTGCAACTGCAGAAAACTGAAGCTCATGGAAAAACAACACAAACATGCCCTGAGTTGTGTTGCATGACATATGTGGCTACCTCAGCCGTTTCTTAATGATTTTTATGCGCCTTCCTTACTGTTGTAAACATCTAAACAAATATTTATTATATAAACCGCCAATTCAGCTTAACTAACATGTAATTACATGCATGCCTTGTAAGAAAATATCTATTTTTGGTATGTAAGCAATTTGGTTATGCATGAAATTTACAATCTTAACATGCACTCAGAAAGCTAAATCCCTGAACTAATTTTTGTGCAGAATGTGGAGAATAAGGTGCAAATGCATTGCATGCCAACATAGAACAATGAAACTGAAACTTCCTTCCTTGTACTTCAGAAAAGAAATGCGTCTCAGCATTGAGGTGCAGGCAATGAGCCTGCGTCTCAGCCGGAAAATTATCAAGAAACACAACACTACAGGTTTAATAAGTACAGGATATACATTAGTTTTCTAAATGACGACTGTTATCAAAAATATAGCGAAAAACATGTTGCTTATAAAGCAACTGCTCTAAGATTGAGTTTTGGTCATAGCAACACATTTTGTGTAAGAGACAAATGAAAAAGTGCATGGGCTGTGTTACTAAACATGAGAAAATGCTGATCATCATCAGTGTTTTCTCACCTCTTGCATACCTGTTCTGTATTTGTATCCATCCCCCCTGGGATGAGCATCTTTACCTGATTCCTTTCTCTCCCTTTTCTACGCAAAGTTGATTAATATAAAGTTGAAAAGGGGGGAAAAAAATGAGTATTTCATTTAAGTTTGCTGAAAATGGAACATTTAGCTGAAATTTAGCAACCTAGTTATATTTTGATCTTTAAACTTAGATAGCTAACAGGTAGAGGAGGGAGTTCACGGGAGAGGAAACAGGCTAAGATGACCGTAATGCAGCCATGCATGGTCTCGTTTCATGTGAAAAATCAAAAATCAACGAGGAGGAGGAGGACAGGTGTTTTCTAAGTGTGTTGCTTTTTAATTACAGAAATAATGGACGATTCCCATTTCAACTCATCATACTTTTGGTCTCCCGTCCCCACTGTACAAGGACAGGTAGAGACAACCTTATTGTTGGAATTGTCTTGAAATACACATGGTATAGTGATCTGAAGCGATTATCACTTTAAACCTTAGCATGTTTTTAACACAACCAAATAAGTTGCTGAAGTTAAGCTCACAGTGAAGTTTTTTTTTTCTCCTCCAGTGTAATTTTCTTGGTGCGTTCACTTGATCACTTGATTACTCCTGTCCCTCTCCTCTCTCATCTTTTCATTTCTTCTTTGTTCTTTTTTTTTTAATTTACTTTTTGCATCTCACCATGCCTTCGTATTTTCTTCTCTCCCATCGCTTTCTTCTCTTTGGCTTCTCTCCTCAATGTAACCCGTCACCCTGCCCTTCACTCTCCTCATGTTTTGGCTCTTTAACCATTATTTTATTCACCATTTTATCCTCACATCAACATGAACTACAACTTCTTTGTTTCTCTTATGTGTTTTCGGTTTTTGCTTCTCCTGATTTTCACGTCACTCCTGTTGTCTCCTCCTTTTTTCTGTTGATGTGAACTTAACTCATCCTTGAGTTTTCCTCCTCACCTCCTGTTTTATGTCTTATTTTCAACTGCTTTTTCCCACCTGTTTCACCTTTTCCCTTGTTTATCTCATCTTGCTTGCTTCCCTCCCCATGTCTTCCTCATTTCTTGCAATCCTTTTCCGTCTTTCACTGTTCCTACTTCCTCTGATCCTCCATCACTGCTCACTCAACCACCCTCATGAATCATTTTACCTCCATCATCCTACGTCCCCTCTCCCCCTTTATTACTTCACCCTTCCTTCTTTCGTCCCTCTACTCACCACTGTCTAGATCGAGAGCGCCATGTTCCTCAACAAGGCTAAGGAGCAGCTAGGTCCGGAGAAGGCCAACGCGCCCCCCTTCCCTCACTCCTCCGCATCTTCCACTCCCTCCCCCCACTACCCTACAGCTGTGCTTGCGATCCCGAGCTCAGTGGATGCAGGGGCTGGAGTGCGAGTGGTCCCCAAACAGGAAGGAGGTGGGGGCACCGCAGGAGGCGGTGGTGGAAACAGCAGTAATGCACCTTTGAGTGTGGTTGGGGGACACCTACATCAGTCGCACACCTCCCAGAATGTCACCGTTGTGCCTGTTCCCTCCACGGGCATCATGACTGCAGGTGAGTGACAGGCGAGGTCCTTTTTCCTGCCTGAATTGTGGCATCCTTCATGGAAGTTGCATTTCTTTGTCATCTCTTCTTATTTGATGGTATCACTTTAAGATGGGAGCTTTAGAAAGAGGAAGACTATAAATATTCATCAGCAGGTGCCACTTATCTGGATCTCATCAGGTTTTTACTGTCTCTTTGTATTCTGTGTCAGCATTAGCATTTTAAAGGTACAGATTCCGAAGTGTCCTGTGTTGTGGCTTGAAGTGCTGGCAGTCTTTAAAATGAAATGGTACTTCGTTATCGTGCCACTTGTTTTTTTTTTTTTTTTAGATGTAATGAAAGTCTAATATGCCGGCATCTGGGCTGTCAAGTCACAGTTTTTATCTGTTCCTCTTAGCGGGGTTAGTGATTACCACCCCTCAAGGCACGCTGGTCCCCACCGCCTCCACACAGTCGTTTGTAGCTGGACCCCCCACTGCAACCACCATGATAGTGTCTGCAGTGCACCCCTCAAGTACAGGTAATACACAGATATACAATACAGTCATCCTCAAAATTATTCATACCCTCCAATTAAAGAAAAGGATAAATTCACAATAGTGATTCAAATAGCATTAAAATAATAATAAATTAAAAAATACAAAAATATAATCCAGTGAAATGAAATATTGCTTTTCAGTTATCGTTGAAAATAATAATTAAAAAAAAAACAAAGCAAGCAAAGAAAACTGTCTTGGACAAATTAGAGCATCTTTCCTATGAACAGTGGTCGACAGGTTCAGAAGTCTTTTTGAACATTACAGAAAATACCTGATTGCAGAGATTGAAGTGTTGCTCAACAAAATCATTTGTTGATCATGCTTGTTTACTTGTTTTATTTTTTATGTGCTTGTTTTTCATATTTCTGTTGAACCACAATTCAAAATCAATGTCATGATTTTCACAAAATTTATATTTATTATTACTTTTGTCAATTTCAACTTATTTTACTGACAGCTGATTTTTTTTCCTTCTTCAGTTGGGAGGGTATGAATAATTTTGAGGATGACTGTACTTCTACCATTTTAAAGATTTAATGCAAGACTTAAGTCAGGGAGTATTTGCTTTTGTTTTGTTTTTAAGTAATACTAATTATTTATGCAGAGGTGAAACCAGATGGAACATAAATCTGATTTATTTTCACAAGACATTTTTCACTTTTTTGTGTGTTGTTGCATAAAGATGCAAACACATTTACATCTCTGTGTGTGGAAACCTTTCCACTCTTTTTTTTTTTTTTTCATTTATTTTGCAACAGATAAGAAAGAAGATGTTTCCATTCCTCCCGCAGTTGTCATGCCAACGCCATCCAAGCGAGGCAGAAAGAGCAAACAGATGATGGGCAGAGTGAGTGGAGTCCTCCCTACAGGAAGTGATGCATTAATATTGGCGCACCTTGCTGCTGGTGGGCAGGTGAGGGTCTTTTTTCTCTTTAATTGTGATATTTTTAGACTTTTTTGGCTATTACTGGGTTTGCATACATGATGATGAGCGTGGCTTTTTGCCTTAGTAATTTGTTATTGTCTTGCAGCACCACACCACCGACCCATATGATCTGTCAAATGATGAGGATGATCATACGAGCAAAGATGGCCCCAAATCCTACAGGTAGGAAGATGTTGTCCTAACTGCTAATACAGACTATATCTGCTACCGTCAGCTGTATTTACCATAAAGCATTTCTCCTTTTTGTCCTTCCTCACCTGCCAAGGTGTCGAATGTGTGCAGTGACGTTCTTCAGCAAGTCAGACATGCAGATCCACGCCAAGTCCCACACTGAGGCTAAACCTCACAAGTGCCCCCACTGCTCCAAGTCGTTTGCCAACTCCAGCTACCTGTCCCAGCACATCCGCATCCACACCGGGGCCAAGCCCTACACCTGCTCCTACTGCCAGAAAACATTCAGGCAGCTCAGTCACCTACAGCAGCACACACGGTACTGGGCGGGGCGGGCTGGGTTTTGAATGATCAGGTGTGTTGTGTGTGCATGTGTGGGGAGCAGGTGTGTGGAAAGTTATTTCATTGTGATTGTTGGAGCTTTCTGAGTATTTGTTTATGGTATTAATCAAATGTAGAGAACTTGCAGGGTTTGTTTGTTTTCTTTTTGGGGTTTAATTTTTATGGTATATTATTATAAAAATGAAAAGTCAGAGTATTCAAACAAAAATGTCTCACACAGACTGGATTTTCACTTACACTGAGCTGCACATCATTCATACATACATATAAATGACAGCATTATAACATAAATTGCTTATTTTTAATGCATTCTTTACTTATTGCTGTGTTTTTTAGGGTAGCTTTATCACACAGTGGTCTAAAGACAAGTGTAAAGAACCCAAAATCTACTTGGATAAAACAATATGTCATACATCTGTAAACCAAAATAAATAATAACTTCCAGAAGTCAAACTAGAAGTGAAAGGGATCTAAAATATTAGAAAAACAAAGATTTAAGCTGAAAAAACCTGCCTTACATCAGCTGTGTACAATGTGTTTCTTTAGGCTAAACTTGTAAATAGAATTGTGTACAATTATCCACAATTTTTTTTCTGTACAGTTCAGTGTAATTATTAGAGTCTAATGAACTAATTTCACTGATTTTTCTCAGAATTCACACTGGTGACCGACCGTACAAGTGCAACCATCCTGGTTGTGAAAAAGCTTTCACTCAGTTGTCTAACTTACAGGTGAGGAAACTCATGTTTTTGTTCTTGACCCGCTGATATCAGTTCCTCCCTCCGCCCCCCGTCTCCCCCGCTTATTTTTGGCTAATACCTGAAATATAAATGTAAATGTATTTTTTAAATCTAATATTTAAGTGTTTTTTGCCTGTTATGTTGCAGTCCTATATCTCTCCAAACATCCCTGTATGTATCTTTTCTCCACAGTCTCACCGTCGGCAGCACAACAAAGATAAGCCGTTCAAGTGCCACAACTGTAACCGTGGTTACACGGATGCTGCCAGTCTGGAGGTGCACCTGTCCACACATACTGTCAAACATGCCAAGCTGTTCTCCTGTGGCCTCTGTAACAGATCCTACACCTCGGTACACTCACACTCTTCATTCATCATATTATATAATATAAAGCAGTCCTCAAAATTATTCATACCCTCCAATTAAGACGGAAAAAAAATCATCTATCAGTGAAATAGGTTGAAATTGTCTAAAGTAATAATAAATGAAAAATTCTATAAAAATGTGTCTAAAAATGCTCTAATGTGTGTGGGACAGTTTGATTTGGTTGTTTTTGTTTTTTTCAACCACAATTCAAAAGCAATTTTTATTTTACTAGATTATAATTTTATAAATTTTTATTTGTTATTAGTTTCTTTAGTTCCCTTTTATTTGAATTACTGTTGTGAATTTAGCCTTCTTTTTTTTAAATTGGAGGGTATGAATAATTTTGAGGATGACTGTATATCATATTATAAGTTGGTCTAGTATTTAACTTATTTATGATGCAATTTCTTCATCCTTAGCAATGTATATTTATGTCATGCATTTCAGAATGTTTTGATGTAATATCTTGAATCTCAAAATATTCAACTTCTCTTTCTGTAGGAGACGTATCTAATGAAACACATGAGGAAGCACAACCCCGACCCATTAACAGTGGCAGCAACAGTAGCCGCTCAGCAGGCGCAGGGCCTTACGCCAGGCGGAGGTGGCAGGGGCCGAGGCCGTGGTCGAGGAAGAGGAGGTGGCAGAGCTAGCCAGCTCCAAAGCCAAGCTAACCCTAACACCAACCAGAACCCTAATCCTGGACCCCCAGGCAGCTACCAGCCAACCCAGCAACCCACAGAAGCTGTGGTTCAGTGTCCATTTGACCTGCATCAGTACAAGACAGTAGCGGCCAGTGAGATCCAGTATAAACCAGTCACTGTGGGAGACCTGCCCGTGACCCACAAAGACCTCTGCCTAACTGTCTCTACATCAGCCATACAGGTGGAGCACATGAACTCGTAGGCTGCATCCTCCCGCTCTGCTAGCGGAGTACTAATTGTGTCTGCAGTGTAAAAAGATATGAACAAGTAATTTAGCTGTATTCATTATTACAGTCCTCTCCAAACATGTAAATGGCTAATAGGGGAGACGTTTTTACCATGCTTATTAGCCAAATACAAGTCATCTGGTTTAGTGACTCTGCTGAGTTCAACAGTGAAGAGGAAGCTACTATTCACTAAAAAGCCCTGAATGACATTTTGAAAGGGATTGGAAGGATATTGCAATACAATCAAAACATGGAGGTGTAATGTAATTCACACAGTTCAGAGGCTTTAATGCTGAGGATAGCATTATGTTACTTGTTAAAATGCAGATATTTTACAATCCTCTTGCCATGCACTTCTCAGTAGAGATTCTGGTTTAGGAGGTTTATATGAAATACCAGAGTAAAGTTAAAACACATTCACTCAATCAAAATGAATGATTAGATGTGCCTAAAGCTTTTAAATGGTACTGCATGCAGTTCATCCCTCAGTCGACATCCACTTTCCTCTATTTCTCCGAGACATATTAAGAATAAACCAGGACTTTTCACCTTTACTCTCCTATATTTTGGTTAAGTCATGAACATTTTTGCTTTCTAAAACATTAAGTACAATTATCCTAAACCAGCAGTCCTTCTCTGAGGGATCATTGGAGGATGGAAGTAAAATATCTGTGAAATAAAAAAATTACACTACTCTGCACATTCATGGTACTTAGAATAGTGTAATTTTAAGGAAATCCTAATTGCATTAAAATTAACATTTTCCAATATTTAGTTCAAACTTAAACAAGGGAGATAGAGAAGACTAGAAAGACTGTAGTGATTCATAATCGCAACTAAGATGGCAGTGCGTTTGGATTCACATGAAACTGAGGATGGATAAAGTAGAGATGTTTCAGTGGTGTTTAAACGCCATGGACAAGCCTGAGTGAAGACTGCAAACAAGAGGAACAGCAGGGAGAAGCTGCTGCGGCACACCAGGCAGTATGGCTAAACTCTGCTTCTGAATTTCACGGGATTCATTTCACAAATCGGGATTCTTATTTACACTCATCTCCTCAGAGGAGCAAAGAGTTAATGAACCATTTCTTTGTCAGAGCCCAAAGTACTGATGAAAAGAGGCAGAGTGGTTCAAGAATGTACTAACTGTGAGGAATCCTCAGCAGAGCAAGATGGATTTACACGATCAAGGAAGAAGGACATGGAGTCGTCAAAAAGAAAGCACTTGATGAAGCTTATACTTCACACCTGTTTGTCATCGTTTGTCTTTTTTTTATATATCATATGTTTGTATTTTTCTACCAACAGAGGAACGCGTGAACATAACAGAGAGAAAACAAAGTGAGGGCATGAATGCGATAGGAACCAAGAGATAAGTCCGAACAGATGCTTGTGTCCCATTATGTTGTCAAAGAGAAGCGTTTTACTGTCCTCCACTGAGTGAAGACAGCCCGGCTTGTCATTGGCAGAGCCGTAGATGGGAAATAATGATTGTGTGATAAACACGGCTGACAGGTACTGTTATCAATCTTTTTTTTAAAGAACCTTTCATACATATTATTACTACTTTCATTATAACTGTATTGCAAATGTTATCCACATTATATTAAATCTGAGGCATTATTGTATTGCAGTATGCTGTACATAAAATAGATAGAGAACACTTTTTCATCTGTAAAAGGGAAGTATGTCTTGTGTACAGAACATATGAAAAAAATAACTCCAGTTAACAAGTACCAAATCACTGGTTGTGTCCCAGGTCACCTTGAAGTGTTGAGTCCAGGAAAGTGCAAATAATTAGGTTGAAATACAACATTTCTTTGATACAACCAGGCCTACCACTTGTTCTTGGTCATTTTTTAAAATCATTTAACTTAAAATGAGTGAGCCAAGTTTAGAGTATAGTTATTTATTAAAGCCACAGTTGTATTTGTTTAAGACCATTCAGGCTCACAGACATCCACCAATCAGATGTCTTGTATATTGCAGTAACTCTAGGTTGCGAATGATGTGTTTGACCCTGTTCATATGGACAATGCAACAGAAGAGCGATGGCTAAAGACTCCCAAAACCATCGTAACAACTCTACCATTCAATATTCAACCAGTTTGTTTAGAATCATGCATGTAAAAGTGAACCACTACAGTCTGAAAAGCAACGTACATCAGTGTTAACCGATGGTACTCCAAATGATACAAGAAGAAGTAAATGATTAGATAAAATAAAAGAGCTGTGACCTGGGGCACACAAGCCCATCTCCACCCAGTCCAAAAGTTCAAGCAGCCTGTACAACAGGCTGAGAATCTTCATGTATGCGCCGCCTTGTATTTCATTGTGTCTTTTTATGGAAAAAATAATGTACCAATGCTCCTGATAACAGTTATTAACTGCCCTCCTATGCTACACTCTTGCATTCTGTATGCACAGTTAAACCTCTTACTCATCTGAACAGACTGTTTCTTCCCTTATGGAGAATAAAGTTCAAAAACTGTTTATGATGATAAACCGTCACTTTGATTTGTTTCTGACTGATTTATGTTGATTTCTGGTTGTGAAAAGGGGGGCTGCTGGAGCCATCCGCCACCAGGCAGAGTAACAGGACAGGATGCTGTTCCATCACAGTGGATGCAACTAGTTTCATTATAACATACACTGTCATCCATTATATAGAATTTTTCTTAATGGCTATTAAAAAGAATTTTTTATTATTATTTTTGTTTATCCTTTACAAAAAAATCTCATTAAGATCAAGACCTCTTTCACAAGGTTGACCTGGCCAAGAAAGGCAGCAGCAGATGTCAGAATGAACAAAGCAAATAAACAGAAATACCTGAATTAAAATTAAAATGTTAGAATAACAAATAAAATGATTAAGGGCAATAATTGTTTCAATTCACAATTGTACATTAAAAGAGTTTTTTTTTTTAATTATAGAGGGCTGTCAATTATCCACAAAAATTTTTTTGGAAAAAAAAAGCACTGTAGAAATTTGGTCCTCAAAACTAAGATGTAGTACATTCTCTTAATATTCATCTAAAAGTATATGTAATCACAGATATTTCCATTTTTTCTTTATCGTATTCAAAAGCATTTTCATAGTTCATCAATGACATTACAAGCATTACGTGGAATGAATTAAATTCGCTTGATCTTGATCAGTTATCTTTGTTTTACTTGAATGCAGATGTGGCTATGCAAACATATATATCCCGCCCCAGCGGCACACTCTGTTAACCAAAACAAGCATCACCGGGAAAGGAGGCGGGGATTACACTGTTTCAGCCAATCACGGCAGCTCATCCGAAGCGCTCAACAAAATTGTTCGATTTCAAATTCAAACGGCCAGAGACAGAAGATTTAAGAGACTTATTAGCAACGCTGCCCGTTTTGAAGGTATTTGTTTTTATAAAATCAAGCTGAATCATTTAATATATTACACATTTAGAAAGGAGGTTGTAAAATTCAACGCGAGATGTAAAAATATATCTCTTGTAAGTTTTTTGTTGTGATTTATTTGAGCAAGAGTTAACGTCAGTATCGGCGTGAACGTTGGTGAATGTAAAATGGGCCGAGAGAGCTAACGAGAATCTGGTTGAGATTCGTAGAAATTTAACACGTTTCTGCCAGAAATATTTAACATATAGGGGGAGAATTTGATTAATCTATGCTCGTAGAACTGCCTGGTATTTAATTTGGTCTCAGAGAGACCAAAAGATGCGCAATCCTCCTGATCGTACTTGTGTACGAGTCTGATGTCTAGTGTTTTTAATTTTTTAAGAAAAGAAAAGGAAAAACCTCCGAGATTGATTGAACAAAGGTTTACTCTAAAATTGTTTTTCTGTTGCCGTATCAAAACAAACTAATAATAATAATAATATGCGACATTGTGTGTTGTGCAAACTGGAGCAATGTCACTTTGTAGTTTTGATAGGAAATACTGTCACTTCATCTCAACTGATTTAATAAGCACATTTCAGCATGCACCACATTTGCAATTAGTTGATGGAGTTACATTGAGGAAAGATGTCTTGGTTTTCAAACATTGCTGATGATTTTTGCCAGAAAAACCAGTGCTTGCATGTGTAACTTGAATATAATGGGAGTAGGGCTGCAACTATTAGTCGATTATTCGACTAATCGTTGACTGTCAAAATAGTCTGTGACTAATTTATAATGGAGTAATCATTTATTGTTTATAAGCTTTGTTTTTCCTCTCAAAATTGCCACTGTACCCTCCATTGCTTTGTCTGCCTTTCTGTCTGGTCAGCTTTTCTTGAATAGTTTGACATAAATAAACACACACAATACCAGTCAAAGGTTTGAACATGTTTTCCCCATTAGATTCACTGAAAAAGTGTCCAAACTTTTGACCGGTGCTTTTAAATATGCTGCAATTTTTGCATGATCCGATTTGTCAACTAATCGACAAAATCTGTGGCTAATCGGTTATCAACATAATCGTTTGTGACAGCCATTAATGGAAGTAGCAAAGTCATTTTAGCATGTCAAAATCTGTGTTATGGAAAGCTGTTGCTTGCAATTTCTTGACTGTAATTATATGCTTTGACCATAACTTATTTTTCAGTCTTCTGGGGAGGATGTCCCGCTTGCCAGTCATGACAAGCAAGAGGGTTCTCACTAGCAGCAGCTCGGAGAATTCCCAAGACTTGGCACCTGCGCAGGTTTGTATTGATTTACCTGCTAAAACTGACCTGTTTTGTTAGCAGTTATTCTGTTTATTTCTGCTGCTGTACCTCAAGCAGTTCACGAGATGTTATCCATGAAAGGTTTTGTATAAATGTGCATGAAAAGAAAATGATTTTTGATTGTTGGATTTGCAGAAGAGAATGCGCAAGGATCAAGATCTGCATAAACCGCAGGCAGCTGCTACAGTTATTGGTGACCGGCGACCTCCTGCTGCAGCAGCCAGAGCGCCGCTTTGTGAGTTTTCTATTTATTTCCGAGTGTTTATAACCAAAGGGCAGAGAGTTGTTTGTGCAGATGTATCTATGATGCCAACATTGCTTAATTATTGTTCACTATATTCAAAATATTCCACACCTTATTTAGAATTTTAAGCTGGGTAATTTTATTATTTTTTGTGCTGACCAGGTTGTTGCTGCCCCCTTTTTTTTCTTCTCTTTTCTTCTGACATATTTTCTGTTATGCAGCTAAGCCAGTCAGAGGTGCCGGAGCTGCCACTGTTGCTTTTGGTCCGTCCAGAGGTAAGATGAGCAATCTCTTAGCTGATATGTTGGACACAACATAAATATATAGTTTTCACAATTAACACAGTTTATTGTCACAGGAATAGATGTTGGTGTTATATGAACGTTTCTCATGACTGTTCTTCCATCAGGTGTCCAGAAACAGGCTGCAGCTTCTACAGCGCCAAAGGGAAGCAATGTCAAACAACCAGCCAGTACAAAACCAGGTGAGAGGCCTGTTCTGCTTGTTCTTTATGAAATATATACAGTCTTGTATTGTAAACCAGATGAGAACTGACAATCCGCTAGTAAACAAAGTTAGATCTCAAAATTGCAAGAAAATAAGAAACTTCATCAAACTAAATGCCAGTTGTCAGATTCCAGACCAGGACGAATGTAATGGACCAAACCCAGCTGCTTGGATATGAAAAATGAAACAAGAAGGATGCCTGAATTTCCCTTCTAAGGACAAATAAAGTATTTATCTACTTATGTATCTAAGAACTTTAGATATCAAATATTTTGGTCATCATCCAGCTGTAGACCAATTTGCAAACATTGTTTAACTGAGCCGCTCACATTCTGATGGGGTTTTAGTCCTTTCACCCCTTTTTTTTCCAGTAAAATGTTGACAAATCACAAAGTGGAAAAAATAACCCTGTGGTTGGTGGCAACTCTGTTGCCATGGTGCTGAAAAAAAATCAGTCCACTGATAGATCACTGATCATTATTGCTTCTGAAAGCTCAGTTCAGAGAGTGTGTAACTCCACAACAAAACAAAGCTAGATGTTTAAGAGTCACAGTGGGAAATGTGTAGTGTGTCCCAGAGACAACTGACTGACACTGATCACCTGTGACGGCCAGACTGCACGATATCAGGACCATGAAACTGAAATGATTAAACCGGTTTTATTTTCCACTCATGTTCACTGCAGTTGTGAAGTTGTTTTCTGTGGGGGAAAATGCATGTAGATAAGTGGGAAAAACGGTGATGGTGTTTTTGTGGGCAGGTGGGACGGGAGCCCCCAGACGCCAAGCATGGGACCTGAAGGGCAGGGTCAACGACATGGAGTGCAAGATCCGCAACTACCAGACGAAGGTCAAGTCTGTTAATGAGGAGAACGAGGTGCTGAAAGGCTCGATGGCTCAGAGTCGAACCAAAGTGACTGAACTGGAGAGAGAAGTTGTCAGACAGAAGAGCCAGATCAGGTGCGACAGCCATCCATTCTGAAAATGATCTAAATAAAATGCAGAATGTCAGTTTTGTTGTTCTTTACTAATTCTCCCAATTCCTTGTCCTTTCTCTGATTTTTAGTGAGTATGAGACGGAGCTGCAGGCGCTGTCGGGAGTTCGTGAGGAACTGGATAAAGTATCAAGTGAGAAGAGCCTTCTTCAGAGGGAGTTCTCCAATCTAGAGGGGAAATACAAGGTCATGGAGACTCTGAATAACAGCCAAGAGACAGAGCTGCAGACACTGAAGGTAAAACAATCCTTATTTTTATCAATGGATAAGTGATGTATCTGGCAGACCTGATCTGTCTGAAATGTTACTCATGATTTTAGACAAGATGACTTCATTCAATCTTTTTTAACAGCCAAGAAATTACCCATTGGCTCAAATCCAATCAGGACTGATTGTTGCTGTAAGATTTTTTTAAAATTGTATGTTTGTTGTTGCTGTAGATTAAGATGTCGGTGCAGGAGTCAACAATGGCCCGTCTGCAGGCCACACTCAGAGATACAGAGGAGGAGGTGCGCGGCCTCAAAGACACCGTAGCCCAGCAGAGAGATGAGCTTCATGCAGGAGAGATGGAGCGAAGACGTCTGCACAATACCATCCAAGAGCTGAAGGCAAGTTCCAGGCTGGCGTAGGAGCTGAACAAAGGCTGGGTTCATAAGTTTCTGTTCCCCTGGATGTTTTCTAAAGTCATCTGAAAACTAAACTGCTTTCTTTTGTACCGTAGTTATTTTTGTACTTGGCAAATGTGAATTTTCCGCCTGGGGTTTTCTAAGTAATAAAACCTGATTCTCATTTTTCTCTTGCAGGGTAATATCAGGGTGTTTTGCAGAGTGCGCCCACTAGTGGATGGAGGCCTCAGTAAACACATCCAACTCACACCCAGTGATGACAAAGCTATCGTTCTGGCCAAAACGGAGGAGGTGAGACTCCAGTTAGCATCCTTCAAAAATATGTTTTTGAATTAGGAAATTTGTTATATAATTTGTTCTGCAGGCCATCAAAACAAGTTTCTTTAAAAAAAAGGGGGAAAAATATATCTTGTACCTTGTTTCAGAGCAAATCTGTCTAAATAAAATGCACTAAATCATTTTGCGTTTTAATTTGTGAACATTTACAAAATCCCAAAACTGATTTCTCCTTTTTTTTTTCTTCTCCAGTCTCACACTGGCAAAACTGCAGACACTCAGAAGAACTATAATTTCAGCTTTGATCGCGTGTTTGGGCCCCAGGCTTCACAGCAGGAGGTAAATATTGCTCTTTTACAAATTAATGTCCAGTTATTATAAAGTTGACCAATTAGTTTCTTCATTTTGTGGCTGTCTCACAGAAGATAAACTTGATTTAAATTTTATTCCCCCAGATTTTTGAAGAGATCTCACTGCTGGTGCAGTCGGCGCTGGACGGATACAACGTCTGCTGCTTTGCTTACGGACAGACGGGTAGCGGGAAGACTTACACCATGGAGGGAGATGAGTTCGATGACGCCAGAGGTGTCATTCCCAGAGCTGTGCAGCAAATCTTCAAAGCAAGCGAAAAGCTGAGATCACAAGGCTGGGAGGTTAGTTAGGAGCTGATTATTAACTGATTAACTTTGAGTGTTCGGTAATTAGATACAGGCATAAAAAAATCTACAGTGTTGACTTTAACCTTGTTTAAAACTCCACAGTTTTTTTGAAAAGTATTTCTGTGAAAACGAGTAGCAATGATTGTTTACTGTGTACAGTTTATGATTAGTTACTATGGAAACCATTTTTGTTTTTTCTCAGTTCACCTTCACTGCGAGTTTTGTTGAAATTTACAACGAGACCCTGCGAGACCTCCTGTACACCGGCAAGGCCAGCAAGAGGCCCGAACACGAGATCCGAAAGACGGCCACCAACGAGATGACAATCACCAACCTCACCTATGAAAAGGTCTACACCGAAGATCAGGTACGACTCGACTAGGTTGCTCATTCTGAGGTGTCATTGATTTTAACGTTGTTTTATTTATTAGATTTATTTCTATATTTGTTGTCAGTAATGCAACAGAACTGATGTGATGTGTATGGATCCATCAATCCAATCACTTTATTTATAAAGCACATTTAAACAACAGAAAGTCTCCAAAGTGCTGCACAAAAATAAAATAAATAAAACAAAATGATAAAAAAAAGAACATATAAAGAACATTTTTTAAAAAATCAATAAATAAAAACAAAATAAAAGAAATAAGAATACAGAGGACCACACAACTCACAATGTTAAAAGCCATTGAATAAAAAAGGCTTTAAGGCCCCAAAGGATTAACTGCTTCTGCCTCAACAGTACACTGAACAGGCTTCCTCTACTCTTTAGTTTTCGCATTCTTCTGTTTTTATTTATTTATTTTTTACCTCATTCTTTTTTGCTTTGTTTTGAAATTAAAGTATTTTTCTCTTTCATTTCCAAGACTCATGGGTCACCTCCAACAGATGACACCCCAATAATTTCAATGCTTTCACTCACAGTGTTCGTGAAACAGAACTTGTTAAGCTCTATCAGACTAATTTAAACAAAAGATAAAAGGAAAAAAATCCTCAACAAAAAGAGAATGCGGCCCTTTTATACTACTTTAAATCAGACCACCTGCATTTATAAATTATATTTTGACTTCAAATTAGTTTATGAGACTGTTTCTACACATTATGTTGTGATTTTTTTTTTGTTCATCTTTTGTCATTTTTAGGTTTCCAAGCTGTATTAATTTTTTTCATAACTTTTTCTCCTGTCAGGTTTTTGGTCTGATAGCTTTGGCCCAGCAGAATCGTTCCACGGCCCAGACAGCCCAGAACGACCGCTCATCTCGCTCCCACTCAGTCTTCCAGCTGCACATCGAGGGAGTGAATGCTGGCAGGGATATCAGATGCAAGTGTGAGTTTAACCTGCCGATTATTCAAGTATGATAAATTAATTTAGTATTGCTTTATTAGGCCCTTTTTATTTTTATAACTTTATTTTTAATCAATAGCTATAACATGAACAAAAATACTAGTAAAAAAAAAAAAAAAAAAAAAAAAAGCAGTAGCGACTACTTATTTACATAGAGGCACCATTTTTTCCATCTTACAGCATATGGTTTAATTTGAAGTCAAAGTGTGTAGGTCGTTTGTTCCTGTGACCTGATTTCCTCTAATGTCCGGCCAGTGGCTCAGGCCAGTTTCTAACCAGTTTCTTGTAATGGTTTTTATGGCCGAGAAAGAGAGGATTCCATAAATCAAGGTTCTTGCAGGGTCTTGAAAAGTCTAGCATTCTAAACTTTGAATTTAAGGCCTTAAAATGTCTTAAAAACAGCCAGCTTTCCATCCAATGTCTTAAATTTGGCTTAGACTAGTCTTAATTTTTTGCTTTCATTCATCCCAGGAAGCGCTGGCCATGTAATATGCTGAATAAAATGCAGCAATCAGAAGTTGATTCTGTCCGTCTATTTACTAAATAAAAAACTACTTATAGAAATCACAGTTTAAATTTTTCTCTCTGTTTTCTAATAAAAAACTGATCATGTCTGACAGCCTCCGTGTGATAGCAGGATATACACAGATATGTTGGGAAGGTTATTTTGGTTAAGAAGGTACAGTTTTGATATCAGTTTGAGTACTGAATTGTTTATCCTATTTTTTAATGCAAGGAAAAAAAATTCTTACTAAATAAATTTAAAAAAAAGAGAGGATTTGAATTTCTGGGATCATTTAAATGTTTCTGGTAATGTACCCTGTTGGGCTTAGATTTAATTTATCACGGTCTTCAGAGGTCTTTTAAAGGTCCTAAATTTAACTTGCTGAAACCTGCAAAAACCCTGATAAATATATGAATCACCTTTACACATGACGACTACTGCTATCAGTCCAAGACATGCCGTATAAATATTAGGGATATTGTATCCCAAGATTTCACCTGTAACTTTAAGGACCCCCCCTCCCAAAATAACCTTATTTTTATGCAAGACCAAAATATACAAGAGTGGGTGGCATTTGGTTGCTCACATTGTCTTCAGCAAACATGTTGCTCACCCGATTGCTTATTTTCGGTGTAATGAAAAAGCACAACAAATTTTTCCTCCTGAATTTGCTCCGCCTTTTATAGCTCGTTGTGTGTTCTGTTGGGACTTTATTATACTTTTTATCACGCCATCTCATTCTTTTATGTCGTCATTTCTTCGTGCTTGTGACGTGTTGCTTCTTCCCTGCAGCGGCGCTCTGCCTGGTGGACTTGGCTGGCAGTGAGCGAATGGTGAAGAGTCAGTCTCAGGGTGAGCGTTTTAAAGAGATGACCGCCATCAACAGCTCGCTGTCCAACCTGGGCATCGTCATCACTGCACTCGCCAACAAGGTGCGTTCGTCGGAGCCCCAAACAAACGCAGCTAAAAGCTCAGTTCAGTCTGCAGCTTGCAGAGAATTTGTGGACGTGGTTTTACTGACACACATTGAGCTTTGGGATTGCATGTACAGTACATCTATCTGCTGTTCCCTGACAGTAATCCAACTGATTTTGTCTTCCAGGAGAGCCATGTTCCATACAGGAACTCCAAACTCACGTACCTTCTGCAGGGTTGCTTGGGAGGAAACAGTAAAACGTGAGTTTTTTAAATTATTTCCATAATGCATCAACAGTGTGTAATGGATTCCAGCAGAAGCTCTTGTAAAGGGGCTAGAGGCAGGAATTGTAAAAGAATAAACATGTCAAGTTTTTTTATACCAATGATGAAGCGTTATAAAACAAAAGAACGAGCCCACCCATGTCTCTCTGTTGCCTTGAACAGGCTGTGTGCTGCATAATGCGCTGCAATTCGGTGGCCGAATTTCCTGCGCTGTCCTGCGGATGTGACGTCTAATGATGCTGCATCCGTGTCCCTGACAGTTTTGATCCAGGAAGGAGACGGTCGCGGTAAATTAAAACTCTGCAAGGGATAGTTATGGATTCTTCTGCCGTCAACAAACGATCCAAATCAGCTGAAAGGCACTAAAAAGTGGAACTATAAGGAAAAAGACTTCATCAGCGTAGTAAACTAATATTAGGGGGAGTGGGTTGCCCAGTGGTAGCGTCGTGGGCTTGGGCGCGGAGGACCCGGGTTCAATTCCCCGACACGACCCCTGTGGACTGTGGACCCCCGAGCAAGGTCGACCCCCACAGTCCTGTGGACCCCCGGGTTAAGGTCCTTAACCCCCCACCAACTGCTCCCCGGGCGCTTTAAGTAGCAGCCCACTGCTCTCTGATACTCACAGTACAGAGATGGGTAAAATGCAGAGCCCTAATTTCCCCTCTGGGATCATACAAGTATAAAAAATAAATAAATAAAAACAAATAAACAACGTTATAGCATCAGTTTGTGCACGCTCCCGCTTGGCTCGTGGCTGCAGTTACCTGCAGCGCCAGTATCTTGCCTCTAGTCCCTTTAAGTTGTCATTTTTACGCTCATAAAATCACTCACACATCAACTGGTTTGGTTGTTTCCCAGTGCACGCTGGGAGTGATTTCTGACGAGTTGTTTTTGTCTCCAGGTTGATGTTTGTGAACATTTCTCCAGAGTCAGACAGCTTTGGAGAAACTCTCAACTCGCTGAGGTTTGCCAGCAAGGTCAGTCATGTCTGTAGTTTCTGTTTGAGACCTCAGGCTCTTGATCACATCACATGTTGCATCAGACTTCATTCATCAGTTTTCCTTCACAGCTCCTGATTTTTTTTCAACTTGTTCACTAATTTTTTTTAAAGAAATTGTGTTGATTGAATTCATTTCTTCCGCTGAATCATTCCTGATATGCTGGTGTTCAAAAAATCTGGTCATGCAGCTTGCTGTAAACTAAACCATTTTCTCTCTTTCTAGGTGAACGACTGTGTTATTGGGACAGCAACTTCCAACAAGAAATAATGTTTGAATGAAACCTTTTGGGGTTTTTTTCCTACTTTTTCTGTCACACCATGAAATATTCACTGTAACAGTTTCACATACACATTGTGTAATTTTGTACATTGGTGTCAGCAAGGACCAAAAAATTGTATTTTCTCAGGGCCTTCATTAGTAAATACTAATACAGGCTTTTTATGATTCTCTTTTAAAATAAATCAGGCTGATCTGCTCATGTGTATATTTCTTTGTTGGATTTTAATTTTTTTTTAAGCTCTCAGAAGTTTATACTGAGGGAATTCTCTTATTGAGACATTTAATCTCTTATCATCCATGTCATTTTGATAACAAATATCCTAAATATTCATTTTTTTCTCATATTTTCATGTCATATGTATAACTTGCAGAATTTCTGCAAATAAATGTAGTGTTGTTACTAACCCTGTGACTTTGTGATTCCTCTCCCATTGTTTTAATATACCCATCTGTGCTGTCTGATAATAAAGATGTTCAGTACATGGGGTATCAGTCTGCTTTCTCTGCAGATAGATTGCAACTTAGGTTTTTATTTATTTGACAAGAGGAAAATTGCAGCCAAGTGTGTTGACATCACAAGAAATTTGGCCAAAGAACTTTGTCTTTGTCTTTGCATTGGCAAAGAATATTTTGGCCATGTTTTCATGGGTGTAACGTGTTCAATAATTCAACTGTGCTACTCATCACACACATGCATTTGTGTCACTATTTAATAAGGAAGTAAACCTGCCTCCAGTGGTTGAAAATTTACTGTCAAAAAGCTAAGAATCAACTTAACACTTATTTTATCTTTCGTGCTAAGTTTAGTCTTTCAAGTGTATGTATTTATTACTATTCCCCTATTTTTTCCACTTTTCCCTCTGGGAGATAAAGTATTTCATTCTGTTCTATTACAAAAATTTGGTAAATATGGCCTACATTTTTCAGTAATGTTCAATTTAAATGTCAAATGTTTTACTTATCAGTCGCAATTTTATTTTTTTATTTTTTTTGTCTGAAAAAATGTTAAATATCAATAATGAAAAATTAAATGTGAATTAATATATTGAAAAAGTGATCATATACACAACCGGGCAAAAGTTTGGGATCACTTTTGTATTAAATCCAACAGGGCAGTGATCCCAAACTTGATAAAAAAAGAATAATAAAAAAAAAAAATCTAACACCACGATAGTGATTTTGGATTGTTTTTCTACAGAAATATTAAAAACAAAATAAAACAAGCATGATGGGGCTTCTAAGAAGATATTTTGTTGAACAACACTTTGAGACAATCACTGCAATCAAGTGATTTCTGTAATGTTCAATAACACTTCTGCACCTGTTGACAGGTATTTTGGTCCACTGTTCATGAACAAGGTGCTCTAATTTGTCTGGGACATTTTTTTCTTTTTTAATTTTTAATTTCAACCACAACTCAAAAACTATTTCATTTCACAAAATCATAATTTTGTGCTTTTTTTGTGTTTTTGTTTGTTTCCTTATTTGAATAAATATTGTGAAATAATCAATTTAAGGTAGACTTTCCCATTGAAGTGATCCCGAACTATTGACCGGAAGTGTATATTACTTTTTTTTTTTTTTTTTTTTTATAGAAAACTCAAGAATAAATTAAAGCTGTATTTTTCTGAAATTACATTTGAAAAAAAATGAATTCAACCCCCCCCCCAAAAAAAAAACCAATATTTAAATGACAAGTTATAAGACATTCATTACCAAATAACATTTATTTAAAAACCTTTAAATACATTAATAAAACAATAAATAAATCACTATAATTCATTTTACGCCCCCCTAAAAAAAACCATAGTGCCGGTGATTACCATTTTCATATATTTTAAATTAAAAGTTTTTACTTGATTTAATTTGTATTTGTCTGAAAGCATTAAAATATAGAAAAAAATGTAAATGAAGAATTTAAAAAGACTTAACAGTGATGCCAAATGACAAAAGTTTCTAAAAAAATGATTCAATTCCATTTATATTTGTCTGAAAAACAAATTAATATTTTAAAACTTTAAATAAAATGAGAACAAAAACATAAAATCTTTTAACATTATATATAATCTGAAGATAATATTCTCAGTAATTTAAATTAATCCTCAAGTTTTAATCTCTGTAATCATGAGTATCACCTCCAGACATAAACATTTATATTTAATGATTTATTTTCTGTCGGCTAAAGTCTGGCTCGTCTGTCTGGAATCGCGTTAAAGGCGTCGCGTCGCTGTCTGCCGCTGCGGAGCTCCGATGGAGGAACATTTCTTAAAAATGCTCCTCAAACTTCAGGTCCTGGATCATCCGGCGGGACAGACTGCCTTCGGCTCCCCCACAGACTGGACCTTTGGCGGCTGCAGTGTCATCTGAACCGGTGAGCTGGACGTCGACAGCTGCTTCTTTTTGTAGCTGCTGTGTGAGCTAGCTAACAGGCTAACTAACGTCACATCTGTACCCGCTTTTATAGATGCAGCTGCTTCTCTGACTGCTGTCATCGACCCAACGGCAGCAACGCGAGCCTCATTTCTAATCAGCAGCTTTGCTTTTGTCGCGTGTTGACTAAAAGTGTCTGCAGCTGTTGTCATGTCCTGTGTATGATGTTAAATGAGTTAATGGACGAGGCTCTGCAGAGATAAAGTGACACTGTTGATCTCAAGTGAAATTACCAGCACATGCAGTTAAAATGCAGCCTGTGTAAATCACTGATGTGCATGACATTGAATACAAATCATATGCATGTATTAGGTTGCAGTAAATGTGAGCAGGTAGCTGTCAGAGGGCCAAAAAGCTGCAAAATAGTCTGATTTCACACAGATCTCCTCCAGGAGAACATCTGTGTTATTAACTGGTCACCTCTGGATGTAATCGGTTACTCACCATAAAGGTTTTGGTTTCTTACAGTTTTACATGGACAGAAGTTAAAAAAAAAATCCCCATGCAAAGATTGCAACAATTGGAGATTGCAGCTTTTAGACAACTACGTGTCAAATCTGAACTATTTTGTGATGCTCATTTTTGAGAAGTCAGGTGTTTTCAAGTAGTAGTTGCTTCCCTTTTTTAATTATTTTGAGAAATTGCAACTGAAAAGAGGAATAGAGGTCAGATTTAGGGCTGGAAAGCATCCAGAGAGAGCTGTTCATGTACATTTGAAAGGCAACGCAACACTCATGTTTAGTCCAGAAGACCTTTGCAGGCTCTTGAGCATGACTTTGTTTGCATAATGCAGCCACAAATAAGAACTTTCCTGCATCCTCAGAACAGAACTGAGCCTCTGAAGTTTGCTAGTGAGTCTGATTGATGAATATAATTGTTAAAAGGGCAGAACTTCATGAAAAGGACACATCTTAGATGTTACTTTATCTTGAGAACAAGCTGATGATGCAAAGAGACGCATATGCAGGGTCATTAATACATAAACTACCTAATGAAGTGAAAGCTGAAGCTTTGGTCTCTGCTCTCTGACCTACTGACCTAAACAGGAGATCAGTGCACTGTAAATTGCATTTTGGCATTTTTGTTGTCCCAATGTATTATTTTATGTCAAATTAACAAGCTTCTGGTATGTTATTATTATTATAAATTAAAATTAAAACACATCTGAGACACACAAAAACGTTCCATTCGACTCAGTTAAGGCAGCTCTTTAACTCATATTTTTAAGTTTAACATTTTTACAATGTGGTGAACTGGAAATGTTTTGCAGGAAGAAAAGCCCTCAAACACATCTGAAAGAAGCCTTTATTTTCACCTTTTTGCAGCAAAGATTAATGTAGATGCTTTTTAATCTGAAAACATGCTCTGGTTCAGAGGTGTGAGTGGTTTCCTCTCAGCTGGAAGGTAACTTCCCCGTCTTCAGATGCCAGAGTGTCCGAAGGCGAGCTTCTGCAACCAGGACTGATCTTGAACATGTTCCTTACTTTGGATAAAAGCAGTTTTTCTGTCACCCAGATCCAGTCGCTGGCCATGGAGGTGGGAAGCAGCAGCAGCAGCAGCAGCTCGGGTGGGTCGGTGGTGCAGGTGAGCTTCCCCAGCGCTCAGATCTCGGTGCTGGACAGCCTGAACCGGCAGAGGGAGGACGGCAGGCTCTGCGACTTGTCCATCCACGTCCAGGGACAAGTGTTCAAGGCCCACCGCTGCGTCCTGGCTGCCTCCTCACCCTACTTCCATGACCAGGTGCGTGAGCTGGCGTATCACCGTCAGGAAACGGCATCACTATGACAGGATGTGGTATTTACTACTCCTATAAGATACGTGGACGTAGGGCTGTGCGATATACCCATATGATATGATATTTACATGAGAGAGATATGATATTTACATTAGAGAGATATGATATTTACACATATCGTTATATTAGTTGTGCTATTTTTTTTGTTTATTTTTTCGAAACTTATCAGGTCCAAAACCCTTTAGTCAGACACAACTTAAATTTAACATTCACTGTAATTTAACAAAAATTGTTGACATAATACACCATATTTAATAAGAACAAAACTCTCAAAAGGATTTAGTCCACAATAAAAGTATATTTATTTTTGATAATATTCATTAATACTCAATAATAACTTTACTCACTTTTGTATATTACAATATAACAAAGGTTTTCACTAAAAATAAATAAATAATAATCCTCATTATCACTATATAATCCTCAAATAATAATAATAATCATAAAAATCTCTTTGTAAATCACAATGCACAACATAATACTTAATAACACTCTAATAATGAATCACAATATACATGATACCTGGTCTTTTAACTGCACAAATGAATCTGAATGTGGGTATTGACCAGTAAGTTATTCCACTGTGGTGACAGAATCATTATAGTCTAAATAGAGATGCACCCATCTTTTTTTTTATGATCCAATCTGATACCGATACCCGGGTTGAGCGTATCGGCCGATACCGATGTGATACTACTGTTGAATGAATGAACTGTGTTACCTTGCCATGTGAGTGAAGGCATGTTAAAAAAAAATTAGCCATGTTAAAAAAAAAGGTAAAGTAACACAGATGTACTTAATATTGATTATTTGCAAATGACAAAATGTACATTTATTGTGATATTCATAAAAACAAAAATGATTGGATCAGAATGCTGGATCGGCCACATTCATCCAATATCCGATCCGTAAATTTGTAAATATCGAAGCCGATAATCGATCTGGGTATCGGATCGGTGCATCTCAAAACCTAAAAATGTTCTTCTAGCAGCATTTGAACCCCCCCACCCCATCCCACTCCAGGTACTCCTGAAGAACATGTCCACCGTCTCCATCCCGGCGGTGATGGACCCGCTGGCGTTCGAGAGCGTGCTGAGCTGCGCCTACACCGGTCAGCTCCGGATGCTGCGCGAGGACATCGTCAACTACCTTACGGTGGGCAGCGTCCTGCAGATGTGGCACATCGTGGACAAATGCACGGAGCTGCTGAAGGAGGGCCGAGCTGCAGCGGCGGGAGGCGGCGGCGGGGGAGGGGCCATGCAGGACGGAGCCGGCGGGAGCGGAGGGTCGGCCAACCCCGGGTGTAGCAGCAGCAACGGTGAGGGGGGCGGCGCCGGAGCCGGCAGCCAAGGTGGCATCAGCCAGGTTGCAGAGTCCAACGAGCCCCAGAGAGCCCCCCAGCCCCCCAGTCGCCCCTCGGTGAGTGAGAGCCAGTCCCCCAGCAGCACCAACTACTTCAGCCCCAGAGACGGGAGCAGCTTTGGGGGAGGAGGAGCGGCTGCAGCTGGGGCTTCGGTGGATGGAGGCAGAGCCAGCAACACCCCCAGCTACTGCACCCCATCTGGAGAGGAGGCCTTCCTTATTGAGGAGGAGGAAGAGGAGGTAGAAGAGGAAGAGGAGGATGTGATGTACCACCAAAGAAAGAGGGGAGGAGGAGGAGGAAGCCGGAGGAGGAAGAAAGGGAGCTCAGTGTCAGAGCAGGAGGTCGGCGTCAGCGACAGCTTCGGTGTGTCGTCCTATCAGGTGAGAGGGATCGCCTGCTTTTATCAAAAGAACATTAATATTTCACTGATGACTAATAACAAACTTATTGTTTACCATAAACAACACGTTTGTTCGTAAAGGACGGGGAGGACGCGGCGATGCCGCTCCAGAAACGCCCCACCTACAGCCAGCCCAGCATCATGCCCCGCAAACAGTGGGTGGTGGTGAAAACCGAGCGCACCGAGGACGACGACCTGATCCTGGTGTCTGGGGAGGAGGGGGGAGAGGATGAGGAGGACGAGGACGAGAGGGAGAGAGAGATGGAGCTGGCACGAGAGAGGGAGAGAGGCAGCTTCAACATCTCTAACGTTAGGAGCCTCTCGGCCGAGCTGGGGGGCCGAGCTGAGAGCAACATGGACCCACAGGTGAGCTGAAACTTCTCCTGTGAGCTGACGTCACTGCAGCAGCAAAATATCCTGATTAAACAGGTTTTTATTTGCAGAAAATAAGAGAAACTGATGGAAACTGGTGCTTGTATGACTAGAATGTGACCAGTAGGGGGCGCCAGAGATGCAGCATTTCTGGATCTGCAGACAAATACTACCACTGAAAAGTTTGGGATCCTTTTGCAGTTAAATCCAATTGGGAAAGTGATCCCAAACTTCTGAGCTGTAGTGTCTGGTCCTCTAGTTAAAAAGTTTTAACTCAAAATTCTTGTTTGCATATACAGTTATCCTCATATTCCTACCCTCCAATTAAAGAAAAGGCTAAATTCACAATAGTAATTCATATAACAAGAAACTAAAGAAAGTAATAATAAATTAAAAAATTCACAAAATTATAATTTAGTGATATAAAATATTGCTTTTCAATTGTAGTGGGAAAAGATCATTTTAAACAAACAAACAAACAAAACTGTCCTAGCCACATAAGAGCACCTTTCCATGCACAGTGGACCAAAATACCAACAGGTGTGGAGGGGCTTTTTTTTCCGCTCAATTTCCTACAAATATCGACATTTTTATTTATTTTTAATTTATTTTTTCATACAGTTAAGTCCCACTAAAAATCTGATTGAGGATGCAAAAAGAGGATGCATCAATCATCTTTTTGCAAGTTTTTTTTTTTTATTTCAATAGCAAAAATTAGAAATAAAACTGTGATTCCTTTCAAATGACAGTAAATTTTCTATAGTAAGCCAAAGTATTTATAAAAGATTATAAGTTGCCTTTACTCAAAAGGCAATGAGACAGTTGTGGCTCTAAATGACTTTTATTTAATGGCTCTCTGGATTGTAAAGGTTGCAGGCCGTTGATATAGGATGTCCACGAGGGCTGGGACGTCATGTTCAATTTGATTTTGATTCTTTGGGGTTCGATACCTTTATTTGATAGGGACAACATACTGATGAACATCTGCGAGAACAAATGTAAGCATGTCGGATTATAGCTGAAAAGCTAATTTACATCCGTAGTCCCCCGGCAGGTAAAAAGATACACAATATAACAATAACACAATAGAACAACAACAGTAAGACGATAAGCTATGTATACAATATAGACTAAAAATATAAAGGGAACAAAAGAAAAAAAATACATATATATATATATGTATATATATATACATATATATATTCGATTCGATTCAATTCTATATTGATTTTAATGCTTCAATATTGATTCAGTAAGAAGTAGAAACTCTGTTGACAATCTTTAAATAATTATTTTCATGCCCATGTGAGCTTATGTGTGTCTCTTTATATTTCTGAGCAATAAAACATCTTAAAATTGAAAAAAAAGTTACCATTTTGTTGTTGTATGGTCTAACGTGGCCTCCAGACATCCAAAGTAGCTAAATAATGCTCAAAATTAAGCATTTTTATCTTTATAACCTGTTGTAAAGTAGCAAAGTGTTGTGAAGCTGCAAACTCGGATGTAATGCAGATTTAAGAGGACGTGTGTCCTGTTTGCCTGCAGGTTGACTACTGCCAGTCCTCGGAGGACTACCTGAAGTTTGAAGGCAGTCTGATGGAGCAGACTTTAGCTCAGCACCTTCATGACAGTAACGGAGGTCAGAACCAGAACTCCACCCGCGTGTCAGCGCTGCTGGGTCAGGTCCAGTCTGCAGCCTCGGCCCGAGCTCAGCTCTTCCCCCTGGACATGCAGGGGAACCAAATCCTCCTCTACAGCCAGGCCTCGGGCCTCTCCGTGGACACTGCGGCCCCCCCGCTGGGAATGGCGGGAGGTGTGATCGGAGGAGGCTCTTTTAAAGGCCCCGGTCTGGAGCACGGGGCCGTCCACCTGCAGGGCGGTCTGGGGGCCGACGGCTCTGACAGCGGTGGGATCGGAGGAGGAGGGGGGTGCGGGGGCGGCGGCAGCACCGGGGGCTCGGCCAAAGTGTTCATGTGCCACTGTGGGAAAACTTTCACCCATAAGAGCATGCGGGACCGGCACATCAACATGCACCTGGACCTGCGGCCCTTCCACTGCCCCGTCTGCGCCAAGAAGTTCAAGATGAAGCATCACCTGACGGAGCACATGAAGACGCACACGGGCCTGAAGCCGTACGACTGCCACGGCTGCGGCAAGAAGTTCATGTGGCGCGACAGCTTCATGAGGCACCGCTCGCACTGCGAGAGACGCAGCGGGGTGGGGGAGAGCGGCGAGGGCGGGGGCAGCAATGATGGAGGGAGGCGAGGAGGAGGCGAGGACGGGCCGGATTTAATATCCTCCCCTCACCTCCTCCTGTCTGCAGGTGAGGGAGGAGGGACGAGAGGAGCGTCTGCGCCTGCGCCTCATCTCCCTGCTGGTGTTCTGTCTCCGCAGCATGGCGGCGGCGGAAGCAGCAACGTCGCCGCGGGTCCGCTGCTGGGCGCCGCCTCCCAGAGTCCAGGGCGAGATCAGGGATCCGGGATGTTTGGGGGTCTCGGGTTGGGCCGAGGTGTGTGTGATGAAGACGTGTGTGAAGTCAGTGCCGATGAAAGCAGCGTGACTTAAAGCTAAAGTTGTGTGCAGCATCTCTCGCCTCTTTCTGAGCGTTTCCTCTGAACCTGGAAAACGTGGCGTCTTCTTCTGGAGGACTTTCCAGCAGAGCGTCCACTTTGTCGAGGATGGGGGGCGAGACTGGCGTTGGACACGCACCCTGAAGGAGTGTTTACAGAGAAGTGTTTTCCGACCTGGTAACAGTTACAATAATGGTGCAAATCATATACTTAACTAATGCGCAACACACGATTAACAAATGCATCAATTAATGCAGGATCTGCCATGAATTTTTGTTGCTCATCATGAACTAATTATGGGTGGGAAAAAATATTGATACACTGAAATATCGCAATATTTTTCTGTATATTCCAATATATTGATATTCAAAAATGCGGTATCAGACCTATTTTACGTAACAAAATCTCGCAAGATTCCATCGTTCTGATACGAAATCTTGCAGGTTTTTGTGAAATCTCACGAGATTTCCTAACAGAATGATAAAATCCTCCAAGATTTTGTCAGTAAAATAGCTCAATATTGCATTTTTAATACAATATGATATAGGATATGAAAATATTGCGATATGTCAGTGTATAGATATGTTTTCCCACCCCAAGAACTAATGATCTCAATATGGATTTATGTGATTACTTCACACTTATTAATAGATCATCAATTGATGAGCATTAATTAATTATTAATTCATGCATTCATCAATATGTCAACAAATTTTTCAGTTTAAACCAAAATATACTATAATTTATTTTCATATTGTTGATTTTTTTCTTTCTTTTATTTGCAAGACTAACCCAAAAAAAAATCAGAAACTTCATGTTGGTCTATTGCCATATATCCATTGCAGGTAAATCCCGATCCATTAAGATTTTATCATTATTTAATGATGATTTTAAGATAATTTTGCACCTTCAAGTAAAATCACATCAATTTCAATATGAAGTAACAAATAATTCATGGTATGTTACCGTTCCACTATTGTTCCACTATCCACTAACCAAACATATCAGAAATGCAGAAATGCACTCGAATCCAAACCGACTGGAAGTTTGTTTTTTTTTTAAATATCAATTTGGTTTACAAAAAATAGCTGCTTCATCTGCTACAGTGAAATGTTTACAAGTTTGCACAATTTTATTTTTTAAAAAAGGGAAAAAGTCAACAATATGAAACTAAATTACAGTATGTTTTGGTTTAAACTGAAATATTTGCTGACATATCAATGAATGCATGAATTAATGAATTAACAATAAATTTATGTTCATCAACTGAGCTATTAATTGTGAATTAATAACATAAATCCATATTGAGATCATCATTAGTTGATGATAACAGCAGGAATTCATGATAAATCCTGCATTAATTAATGAATTAGTTAATTATGTGTTACACATTCGTTAAGTGTGTGATTTTCACTATTAGATTCATGTCGACTGGTGTGGTGGGAAGCTTCTTAAACAGTGGCCTCAAAAAACGGACCTGTTGTCTCCGAGTAAGCTATCGTTTAAAATAACTAACATGTTCTCAAAGTTTATTTTTTATTCGTTTCTGCAGACAAATGTGTGTTTTATGGAGAGGAAACCAAAAATGAGGAGACGTGACTTCACTGTTATCATTGGTGGGAACATTCGGGAATAATTAGAGTAGAGAGATGATGTTTTAATAACTGTGATTTTCCGCAGTGTTGTGTTGTGACCTGTTGCTGTAGTCGGATAGAAATATACAAATCTGTTCATTTAAAATGAAAAAAAAGAAGCATTTATGTTTTTAAAGGCACAACCACTAACAATTTTCAAAGCTGCAGGATTCATGACGGTCTTATTGGATTAGAAGAAAGCTAAAGTGCCAGATTGGGGTTGATTTTAGTTATTTTTGGTCCTCACAGCAGCAGCGATTCATCTTTTCCCATCAGGGTAAAACAGAATTAGCTATCACAGTGAATTCCAGCTGTTTATTTTTCTCTCCCAGCCTGTTTCATCCGGTTAGCTGCTGGTCAGAACTTCAGCTTCATGTGAACATAAATCTCTACCAGACTCTGATAAGCTCACTGCCTTGCTTTGTTTTCAGACAATTTGCACTTTGTGGAGAAAGTTATTATAACTGTAAATATATCAGAGTGTAAGTACAGTTGGCCACTGATCAGACTTGCAACAAATCCTGCTGCCATCTGGTCTGATTTGAAGTTTTCTCTCTGAGTTTCCCACAATGTTCCAGTTGAGTTCATTTAAGTGTTACAGAGATCTTCTCGTAGCTGTACAGTCTTCCTCCGAATCGTTCTCTAACTTCCGGGCTGAAAACAGAAGCCTGTTTTCGTAGCTGCTGTAGTAACTGAAGAGTGCCAAACATTTCATTTTCCTCTTTGTTTGCAGGATTAGAGTTTTTTTTTCCAATAAATGAACATAATTGAGTCAAATATGTTCTGAGCTCTCATTGGTGTGTAGTTTTGGAGTTTTCATGTCTTACATTTCATGCAGAAAACATCGTTTACCTCATATGTGGACGCGAAAATCCAAAACTGAAACAGAACAGATCGCAGGTGGACGAGGTGATCTGATGAGATTATCTGCAGATTAATTAAATAATACTACCTATAAGAAAAATTGCTGTAACTTAATGTTCTTACCTGGATCTTAAAGTTTACATTGATATAAAAAGATGTAGCAAATATATCCTTTTTTTTTTTTTTTAAAAGAAATTGATAAAGAATCAACTGGAACAAACAATCTAAACAGATTTCAGTGCCTCCCTGTATTAAATCCAATATTAATGATGTAAAACTGAGTTTTTGGATGAGCATGTGTTCTTTTGTATTAAAAATAATGGCAGGAAAGATTCATGCAGTAGTTTTAGTTTGTGGCACTTTTATCCTGGGGATTTGAAAATTGGGACAAAATTTACCCAAAAGATCCAGAAAATATAGTCAACATTCGTTTTTAAATTGGATACAAGGTATTAAAAGTGCAGGACAAGTTATCAACAAAATGACGACCATGCTGCTGGAATATCTGCTTGTTTTGGTGGATTATGGAGGACGGATCAGATGTAACAGATCTGAGGCTGCTGGGATGGAGAATCTCAAATCAGCAGTTTTGACCAGATTTTTTTTAAGGTGACAGTTTAAGTATTTGTTTCCTACATGTAAATAAATGAAAGAAAATAGAAAATTTGGCTTGTTAAACATCTTTAATATGGATTTTTAAATACAAAAAATACAGTTTTGACACTTTGATTGCGGAAATTAATTTTTTTTTTTACTCGTATCTCGGTAGCCTGAGATACAAGTAAAATCTGAACCAGCTGATTTTATTGATAGACTTGTCATTTTTATTTTGAATGGACTATTTGACGCCAATAAGGAAAGCAAGAAAGTGTAGTCTTCAGTATTTGCAGAACATGCATCAGTTTGCATTTGTCCTGCGCTGCTTTGGGGATTTTAAAACCTAAAAACGATCAGAAGTTATTAAAATATTCAGTGAAAGCAGTTTTACTTGGAACCTCACAGAAACTTTACCTCATATGTTAATAGTTTTCCATCTTGCACAAACACGCTCAGTTCTGTTCTCTGACCTAATTTAAATAAAGTTTATCACCTCTGCTGTGCTTATTCAGTCCCAGTAGAAACATATAAAGACCAGATTATTTCTGTGGGCTCTTTGTATCTGTTTTATAGTGAAAAACTCAGTTTTTTGCACTTTTCTGCCTCTTTTTTAAAAATTTCAGCACATTTTTCTTCTATCAAAAGTGCAGTCACATGCAGTGCATTGCAAAAATGTTTATTTCAATTAATTAGATATCATCCTGTCTCCATACTAAATGCAGAACTACATTTAACCATAGCAACAGTATTGACTATAACGTGTAATGTTCACCAATTTCCTGTAAAGCATTGATCCAGAACCCTGGTGGTCAGCTGTCCTGCAGCTTTTACATGTTTAAGCTGATTCATACAGCTATTAATCTGAGTCAGGTGCGTTGCAGCAGGGAAACATTGAAGGTCTGCAGGACAGTGGGCCATGGGGATCAGACTCTGGTAACCTGGCTGTGAAAGATAAAGTATATCCGATTTTTCCAAGTTTAAGCAGCAGATTGTTCGCTGCGAGATGAAGAAGCAACTTTTGTCCTTTTTGTCTCTAACATGTTCCTCCTTGTGGCCACAGTTGGTACTGATATTAAGTTATAGCTGCAACAAGTGGAGCAGCGTGAATACTGTTTTAGTAGATTTTCTTCCTTTTTTTTTTTTTTTAAAACATGTTTGGACCAAATCAAACTGTATATAAACATGTTGATGTTTCATTAGAAAATTATTAACAGGTGACCTCTTAAATATTCAGAAGACTAGAGATGTTTTCTGTGTGGCGCTGCAGAGTTCATGTTTTACCTTCTGTGAAGGCCCAGTTCAGTGGTTTTATGCAGGTTTGGAGCTCCATCTCAGTGAGAGGAATGTGTTACTGTCCATTGTTTTCACCGTTGATACCGCCGAAACACCGGATGGATGAAAAATCAGAAAATGTAAGATGTGTCTGATGATGTCATTTCCTTTTTTGCTTTGTTTTGGTTGTTTGTTTTACATTGAAACAACTGAAATGTGCCAACTCTCTAACATCACCTGCTTTTGCATTTTGATTACGGTCACTGATGATAAGAGATGAGCCAAATTAGATTTATTTGAGCATTTATTCATAGGGATGAACGATGTTGCAATTTTAATTCCGATATCTGATATTTTACAACTCATGTGGCTGATAACCGATATCGATACCGATATTATAGCTGAAAAAAACAAGCAGGTATTGCAAATAGCAGTTTTGTCATCCGTTTCCGACGCTTTGAAAAATAGGGGTGTGAAAAAAGATTGATACACTGAAATATCACAATATTTTAATATGCCGATATTAAATCGATACAGATAAAACTATTTTACTGAGATTTTTTTTTTAGATTTCATCGTTCTGTTACAAAATCTCACTATATTTCAGGAATTCTCGCAGGACCTCGTAACAGAATAATGAAATATCGTGAGATTTCATTAGTAAAATAGATCGATACCGTGTTTTTAAATGTCAGTATGATAGCCTGCGACCTGCCCAGGGTTTACCCTGCCTCTCGCCTGATAATAGCTGGGATACGCTCCAGCAAACCCCCCGTGACCCTGAACTGAATAAGCGGGACAGAAAATGACTGACTGAATATGATAGCAGCATTTGAAGATATTGCGATACTTCAGTGTATCAATATATTTTTTCCCACCCCTAGTCTTTAGAAGTTTTAGAGTAAAAAATAAGTTTTTGAAGTTTTTTTTTTTTTTTTAGACTTTAGAAACAGTGGGTTGATTGGATAAATATCGGTTAAACATCGGTGGGCTGGCCGATGTCCGATATTCAGTTTTAACGCCGATATAGGCCGATACCGAAAGGGGGCCGATTATATTGTGCATCCCTATTTATGCATCTACAAAAGCTCATGTTTTCGCTCAGAAATTAGTGAATTAAGTCCAAAATTTGATGCTTGTGTGACATTTACCGTCACCCAGAAGACTGAACCTGGACTTAGTGAAGAGCAGCTTGTATCTGTTAAAATGGGTCTAAAATCACCAGTTAAAACTGAAAATGTGTGTAAAATTTACATATTTCTGAAAGTGCAGAAACAAAAAAGATGGTACATGTTGATCTGGTGTCACGTCCACATTTCTGTCCAACTCCCCCAGAAAATGAAGATAAAAAAAAGATAGACACCAAAGATCCTTCAGAGTTTTTCACTTCAAGATGCCTTTTTGTTGTCCTTTAATTTAGGGATCTTATGGTGCCATTTATTGTTTATCCAGCATCTCTGCAGCTTCGCCTGCTGATTTCACAAACATTAAACTCATAACGAACGACTGCATTACATCTGCCAGTGAGTGAGGAGAAAAGCTGAAGGAGGGATTAAAAAAAGATGGAAAGATCTGTTTAAAAAGCTCAGAGCTGCTGATGAAGCCCAGACTTTATTTTTATTTTCATGCTTCTTTCGTGTCCTAACTGACCAGTTGATTGTTGAACAGTGAGTACAGAAACTGACATTTGTAAATTCAGAGTCACATTAATGATGTAAAATACTGCAGTACAATATTCAGCTGTCATGTATCGACATTACGGACTAATAAATTATTTGGGGAAAATGTGTCTGTTGTGATTGTATCTGTTGTTTTCTTTGATTATAATAAAGTTTACCACATCAGAGTCTGGATAAGAGAGGTTACTATGACAACCTCTGTTGTAGAGCAGTACGCTCAGCTTAAGTAGTAGTAGCTGCATGAATAAACCAAAATATGTGAACATAAATAGCTCTTAAAGGGCATCAGGTTGTTTTTTTCCTTAAAAAATATAAAATACATCCAAAAATGAGACAGAAGGAACCATAAGGACACAAATAAGGGATGCAAATATATGTTAAGACAGTATTTGACTTTTAAAGAAAGCAATCCAAATCTTATGTATTTAATCTCTTCATCCTGATTTAAATTGATGATTTTGTGAGAATGTTAACAAATATAAATTTGATTTAAAAGTGCCTTTCAATACCCTCAAGGACACTTTACAACATTTAAAATAAGAAAAGAAAGATTAAAATCAACATTCAACTTACACATTTTGATCATGAACTAGTTAAAAATGACCCTAAAATATCTATGGTTGATCCAGTGTCGACTTTTCTAAACATTAAACCAGAATTTTCTGGTTGGTTTAGAAAAATTATCACAAGTTAATGAGCAACACTTCCTTCAATCTGGATTCTTCAGTTTTTGAAGCAAGTCGATCCAAGAAGTTTTTTTTTTTTCTTTTTCAAATAATCAAACAGGAGTTATCACAAATGTCATCTTCAGCTCTTTTCTTGGTCTAGAAATAAAAAAAGAAGAGAAAGAATCACAGGGACCAAGCTGAAGACAAAAATGGCACAAAATGAGCAAATCAACCAAACTGCTGCACAAAAATAACAAGGACCAAGAAAGACAAAAATAACAGCAGAGAGAAGCACATGATGAATAAAAAGATAAAAAAACAAGCATAAAGACTCTGATGCTGAACACCTGTGAAGGACAAACCAAAAATAGCACCTGCATGTGAGATATTCTGGTTCTGAGTCTCATTCTGAAAGAAGAACTGGTTTGGATGTTTTTCCAGTCCTTTCTCAAGATTTGCAGTTCTTGTACATCAGCAGCTGCTCCATACATGGATGTTGGATCACCGTCTATGCTAAGAAATGTTAAATGTATAAATACATGACATTCAACATATTAAACAGCTGTTCTGTATACATACACACCCAGTACTGCAGCGCTTCTTTAAAACGTCATCAGGCTCCTGCAGGATTTGATTCAAGATTTGTTTATTGTCAAACATCACTCCAGAGATGCAGTGCAGAGCCAATAATAGTAATAATAGTAATAATAACAATAACAATAGTAATAATGATAATATATTGTTAAAGAAAAACCTAAAAGATATCTAACAGAACACTTTTCTAAAAAGGTTAGTTTTCCATCAGGATCCTGGCAATGCTGTTCTGGATGCAGTTAATAAATTATTGAACGTAATTAGTAAAATATGTTGCAAATCGATTAATCAAAAATCAGAACGAAGGAAAAAATAAAAATAAAAACCTCATCAGCAACCAGAATCTGTGACAGTAAATACAGATTAACCTCCCCTCTGATGTTCCTCTCATCTCATCTGTCTTTCTTTTTTACCAACTCAGAAACATTTGTTTCCCAGAAAGACCAGGAGAAACTCTTGTCCAGAAGACTGGGTTACTGTACTGGTCTTTTAACTGGACCAGAAGAAGCATCAAACAGCTGCAGAGTTTTAACCAGGACTAAAAGATCTGAACACATCACAGCAGTTTAAAATCTAGAGATTAGATTATAAAATGGTTTAGGTCCAGAATACAGATGTGACATGTTCAGAGTTTAAACCAGCAGGGCTCTTATATCCAAGGACTTGGGTCAACCAGTCCAGACCAGAATCCAGACTGAACATGGAGAAGCAGCATTTAGCTTTTATGCTTTAAACAAGTGGAACACAACAAGACACTTTTAAACCCAGGTTGAAAACATTTATGTTCTCATGTGCCTATCCATGAAATCTGCAGTGTCTTTTAATTTATCTTGCTTCTTTTATTTTTTTAAAACGTATAATTAATCTGATTTTCTCTTTATAACATTTTATGTTCTTTTATATACTTTTCCCCACCTGTAATGCTTTTAATGTTTTATGAAAATCACTTTGAATTGTCTTTATATGAAATCTGCTATACAGATAAACTTGTCATCTGTGTTTTTATGCTGTGATTGGTTTAAAAAATGAGCAAATCTTCAAAAACCAGAAAACTATCGGGTCTAAAAATGTTAGCTTGGTTATATTTACTTATTAGAAAATAAACTGAGGAGTTTTAATTAACCCCCAATAATCAGAAATTTGCACCTGAGCAACATCATGTTCCTTCTCAAATCTCAAACTACTGACAGTTTAAGCTGAACTTTTCCTCCTCAGTACAGCAGCATAGGTTTACCTCCTCATACAATTCAAGTTTGTGTTTTTTTTCACAATAAAATGATAAAAATTAAATTCAAATAAAGTGAAAATGCAAATTAACACAGAGACTCTATTATAGCAAAATGAATCATTTATTTTATTATCAAAATGAAGAAATTCACAGTGAATGATGGATCATTCCTCTGCATAAACGAGGCCAGACTATAAACTACATTCCAGATTTATATTTTCATAACTCTGAAAAGAGCTTTTACCCCAAAAATATTTCACCAGTGAGGTAAAAAATAAAAAGAGGCAAAAATGGGATTCAGGAAAAAAAAAAAAAAAAAAAGACTACAGGGAGGATTGCAATACTTTGAAACTCAAGACCAAAGCATCCATCACCACACCAGTGCTGTGACACAGTGACATGTCTAATAACTCAGTTTTATAGATACAAACAGCCAATTAAAAAAAAAAAGAATTTATTCATCATATTCTTAAGATGTTAAGTGCAAAACTGCCCAATGCTGCATGAAAAAACAGAATGTATCTGAACAGAAAGGAGCTAAATTTAACAGCTGTACCAACACTGACAAATGAATGATTGTAGGAATCAATCTGTGTTACATAAAACAATTCCCCCTTATTCTTAGAGAAAAATCAGGCTTGTTCAAAGCAGTTTAAGATCTTCTTTTTTTCCCAAATAAAAGTGAGGACGTTTACGTAAATATTTGTGAGACTTGATTGTTTTCTTCTCTTGGCTGGAAGGGATGGAGTTCTGTTTGAGATGCATTAAAGGAAAAAACACATCATCTCTTCCTTTACCAGCAGACTGACAGGGACATTTTCTTCAATCGCAACTTAAAAAAAAATAAGATTTGCACTTTGTTTTCTTATTGTCAACAAGTCCTATGAAAAATGACTTCAGTCTCCCTCAACATCTCCCAACTCATTTGCTGCTCCTATTAGAGACCTGACGTTGTTTTAATAAACAAGCGTACATGGTGAATTTGTTCTGGATTAATTACAAAAAGTGTGTAGTAATGTTTGCAGTGGCAGGGCAGTGAGAAGACAGGTCTCTAAATGAACCAGTTTGAGATCAGGAAGCAAATCTCTTGGTATTTGAATAGTTTCTGACATCAGCATTTAACAGTTAACATGTCCTGTGCAGGAAATCCCAAGAAATTCCAGTCTAAAGTAGCAAGAAATCATCAGGCATCACTTACAAAAACATTAGCTGTGTTTCCATTTAATGACCAATCAAATCAGAAGGTATTATTTTTAATTTTATTGCCTATAAAATGCTGATCAGTCTTGTTTCTATCACCTGGTTGGGAGTGTAGAAGCTAGGCTGTGATGCCAGCAGGTGGCGCTGTTGGCAATTAATAAAAAAGAAGATTTTTGGGAAACTCTTTAAAGTTGTTGTGACTATTCTTTCATGCCTCTGAATTTAGTTTTTTTTTAAATGCTGCTGCTTCAACAACCTTTTCTGAAACAACGCTGCTTAATAACTGCAGTGAAAACAGGTTGTTGTCTTTCGTAGGTTTGTTGACAATAAGAAAAATACAGAATATTTATATGAAAAATATACAATGAGCTAACGCATCAAATTTCTAAACCTTAAATCTATTTTCAGGGGGAAAGGATGTAAAACTGACAATGTTTTACAGCTGCAATCCACACCTCTCACAATAAAACACAAACCATCACACAGCCCACACACTCAGGAAATCACTATAAATACAAAATAACAGATAAGACATCAGAGTTCCTTTTGAGTTTTAGTTCAGAGATAATCTACCCTCTAATTTATGAAAGAAAAAAATCAGTTCATACAAACATGTAAACAAACTGCCTGCTGAGTGCCTGCGTGAACAAAAACTCAGTATACAGGCGACATGTTCCTGCAAAGTTCACGCTAACAGAAATAGATTCTCACCTTAAAGGAACTAAAGTTCATGGATCGAATAAGAAGAAAAAAGAAAGAATCACTGATTTAATGCATCCACCTGAATGCCTGAAGCTTTGTTGCATTGCTTCCTTCCCTAAACAGTTGGAGGATGTGTGCGCTGCAACCTAAAAATGACGGCCGTGGTCAAGGTTAGCTAGCGCTTCCGGTTTGAAGGGAATGAAGAGCAGCTTGAGATGCAAACAGTCGATGCAACAAACAAAAAAACGGCCCCCAAAAAACAGTTAAGTTGGCATATTAAAGGCTGGATTTCAATGATACATCTGAAACAAAAACAAGCGTCGTGGCTTCTGTTTGGCAATCTGCGATGGGGGGAGATGAACTGACTCCTTAAACACGAGCGCTCTCACTGATTCACTGCTCTGAATTAGAAGATATTCAGTTCTTTCATCCGAGCCGGCCGAGACGGTGTTGGAGCAAACGTTTTCAGGAAGAGATGACACATTATGGGTCACTCTGAGTCTGAGAGGACGATGATTTCATCTGGGTCACACTGAGTCGCCACGTTGACCTGAAACCAAAGACAGTAGGATGGTTAAATAAAATCTGAATTTATACTATTTCTCTGAAAATTAAACTTGTTAACAGCTTGTTAACTCTGAGGTATAAATAAGCACATTTTACATTTCTTAATCTCAGGGATCAAATTCTCAAATACTGTATAAAAACTGTTTAAAAGTTAAATCTTTACATCAAGAGCATCTCATCTGTGTGGAAATCACCTTCACTTGAGGAAGTAGTATTGATAGTAGTATTACATTAATGACTGATGGCAAAGGAAGGGGTGGAGCCTAACAAGTCTTTACTTCTGCCCACTCCTTTTTGAATATGTCTGTTTTGATATTTTGTTTTCTTTCTGTTTTTTCTGAAGCGGAGATGAAGCAGAAACACAGCAGAGACGAAGCGGAGATGAAGCAGAGATGAAGCTGAGACGAAGAGGAAACAAAGCAGAGACTAAGCAAAGACAAAGTGGAGACAAAGCAGAGACAAAGCAGAGACAAAGCAGCGGCGAAGCGCAGACGAAGCAGAAACGAAATGGAGAGGGAAGCAGAGATGAAGCTGAGACGAAAGAGGAAACAAAGCAGAGACTAAGCAAAGACAAAGTGGAGACAAAGCAGAGACAAAGCAGAGACAAAGCAGCGGCGAAGCGCAGACGAAGCAGAAACGAAATGGAGAGGAAGCAGAGATGAAGTGAAGACGAAGCAGCAGAGACGAAGCAACAACAAAGTAGCGACGAAACCGAGATGAAGCAGAGGGAGGAAAAATCATTTTCCAGGACAACTCAAGCTTTTCCAGGACATTTCACTCTCTCATTTTCCATGTGTTTTCCATGACTGGAAAAATGTTCAATCATTTTCCAGGTTTTCTGGGGGGAAACTCTGACTGTAGTCTAAAACAGACTTCTGAGGCAGTTGCTACACGCCGCTAAGGTTAGCATTTCCAGTCATTACCAGCAACAGGATCATTTAATCTGCTTAAAAAAGTTGATGTACCCTTTTTTTCCCCTTTTTCCAAGAAAATCCACATCTATGAGTAATTTTGGTCTAAAAAAGGGATTAAATGGGTTCTAGATATTTTAGAGCCAGGTCTCTAAGGATCAGCATGCAGCACTTTTTGCCATTTCTAATGTCTTTCTGAGCCATCATGCTTCCCCACCTTGTTCTTTTTGGGAGGTGGTGTTAACTGTGAGCTGCTGACCAGGTCCTGAGTTGGGGTGTCTGCTCGCGTGGACTCGACCTTCTGCGGAGAACTGCAGCTAATGACGCCCATATCCAGAGGGATGTCTGTTTCACTGAGGAGGAGGAGGGATAGAAGGAGGGATGATGAAGACAAAGAAGCAAATCAATAAATACAAATTCTGGGAATAAAATGACCTTCCTAATACAACTAAATAAATCTAAAGCCATTACAATAAGCACAGCCGTACCTGTCACGGATGATTATGTGCTTTGTATTTTTGGAGTTATCAGACATCATTTCCTCCCTCTTCCTCTTCTGGCTCCTGGTAGTTCTGGTGCTGGGAGGCGACGACGTGCCGTTGGTCGTCTGTGCGTCACAATGTTGCACACTGACGGTCTGAGGTGAAGGTAGCGGCCCCCCATCAGCTGCAGCTGGGGTTGCATCTGTAGGGTCCTCTGTGGCTTTGTTGGTTTTTACGAGCACAACAGAAACTTGATTAGAAGAGTCCACGGGCTCCTGTACTTTCTCTGGGTTACCGTTGGACAGCGGCTGCTGCTCGTCGGTCTGCGTGGGCTCTGATTGGCTGGGGCTGTCTCTCGGGGAGGGGATGTCAGACAATGGAGAGATCTGGGACTGAGTATCATCAGAGATAGGGCTTCCACTGGTGACTGGCTCATCGTCATCTTTTAAGCTTCCCTCTTCAGCAGCAGAGACAGTTCCTGTCTGGTTGTATGTCTGATCCTCCTTGTTGTCACCCTCGTGCGCTTGCTCTGCCTCGTTACCATCGTCTTCCTCGTCATCTACAGAAAGAACCAAATTAACAGAATTGAATATTTTCTCTGTGCACAGAGGTGCAGTATCAGTGTGTGCTCTCACAAAGACCCTGTCCACACTTACACCAAACAGTAGGGATGCACAATATTGGAATTTTGATAGATATCCGATATGTCGATATTTTAAAACTCATTTGGCCGATAACCAATATCGATACCGATATTAAAAGCGGAAAAAAATAAGCAGTCATTGCAAATAGCAGTTTTGTTATTCGTTTCCAACACTTACAACTACAAAATCTCACGAGATTTCAGCGTTCTCGCGATATTTCGGGGAGATTGACGCCAGATTTCGTTAGTAAAATAGATTGATACCATGTTTTTAAATGTCAATATGATATCAACATATGAAAATATCAAGAAATTTTCGTGAATTCATGAGATTTTCGTAACAGAACAATAAAATATCGCAAGATTTCATTCGTAAAATAGATTGATACTAGGGCATTTGAGAAAAAAAATCGGTACACTGAAATATCGCAATATTTTCACATGCAGATATCATATAGAGATTCAAAAATGCAATATTGATCCATTTAACCAACGGTAAGAAAATGGTGAAATCTCGTGAGATCTCACGAAAACCCACAAGGTTTCTTGACTGAACAACGAAATCTCGTGAGATTTCATTAGTAAAATAAATCGATACCACATTTTTACATATCAATATGATATCAGTGTATGAAAATATCGCGAATATTCAGTATATCAATTTTTCCCAGCCCTAATTGATACCGCGTTTTAAATGTAAATATGATATCAGCATATGAAAATATTGCGATATTTCAGTGTGTCGATGATTTTTTCCCCACCCCAAGTCTTTAGGAGTTTTAAAGTCTGTAAAAAGAAGTTTTTGAAGAATTTTTTTTTAGACTTTGAAACAGCGGGCTGATCGGTTAAATATTGGTGAGGTGGCCGAGGCCGATATGGGCCGATACCAATAGGGGGCCGATTATAATCGTACATTCCTATCAAACAGCAAAAGAAACTTTATATTTTGTGTTTGACACATGCACACAGCTTTTAATCAGAATAACAGTTTTTTTCCAAATGCTTCACAAAGTGAGGATTCTTTAAAACCTGGTTATCAATAGCTGCTTTTACATGGAGCATTTTCTAACCTAATTTTTTTCCAGGGGACGTCTGATTATGTTCTGGACGTATAAATAAATTTAATCAGGAAAATAGAATTTTCTTTAAGATATTATTGTTTTGGCTATGGATGCCTTCATGGCACGGTTGCTGGTAATTAGGGATAAACCGATGCAGATTTTTTTTGGGGTCGATACAAATACTGATATTTTCTCATCAGCCGGATACAACCAGCCAATATTTGGGGCCGATACTGCATTTGACCCACAATTAATATAATAAAGGATACAGTTAAAACTGATTTTGAAAACTCTTTTAAGATTAAAAAATGAAACAAAACACTTCAAATAAAAGAGAAACAGTGCACTTGTAAACAAATATACTATAGAATCATCACATTGAAAACTGCTGCCTGTAGATGGGGGGGGGGGGGGGGGGGGGGGGGGGGGGGGGGGCAAAACAACTGCCAATGCAGATAGAAGTAAAAAAAAATTAAAAAAAAAACAAATATTGGCCTAAAATATCGGTCTACTGTTAGCTGCAGTCTCTGTAGCCTGTATGAGCCATCTGGTCAACCCACTGGTTGACCAGTGTAGTTTTGCACTGTAGCTGCTTTGTTTTTCCTCTTAAAATTGCCACTTCACCTCCCGCTGTTTAGTCTGCCTTTCAGTCTGCTCAGCTTTTCTTAAATTCAATATTGGCATAAATAAACATACACTACCAGTCAAAAGTTTGGACAAGTTTTTCCATCAGATTCAATGACTGGTTCTGTAAAAATGCTGCAATTTACGTATGATCCAATTATGGAATTTCCTTTCTTGGATTAATTAAGTATTTTTCCCTTAATTTCATTAGTCAACTAATTGTCAAATTATTGGTGACTAGTCGATTATCAAAATAATCGTTTGTGGCAGCCCTAACTATTAACATTCTTTTCTTTTTAAAAAAGGATGATTATAATCTTTTATATTTATATGCTGCTGTCTCCTAAAAGTAGCTTTGTTGACAGTGACTGATGTTTCATCCCACAGATTTCTCTCCCGACAGCCTCCACCTGTAGCTCGGACACTTAACACTCCACATTTCTAAGGCTTTAACATTTTAAATTTGTTCCTCGAGCCACTGAGGGTATAATGTTTCAAATTTCTCAGACAACTTTGGCGTCTCTGTTGGTCTCTTAGCTGTCGCTGACTTTCTGAGGGAGACTTGGATCCTGCCAGCAGAAGTGACGACGTACATATGGGACGTTACAGCACTTTGACTTGTCTTGCTTTCCTTATTCATTTGGCTCAAACACCATAAAGACCTCTTAGATTTGTAGAAAACTCAACTTCATATAAGCTAATTCCACATTATTCTGGGTTTTACAACCAATTCCAACATTATTGCCAGATTCCCTTATTCCAACCACATTTTCCGCATCGTGGAAATCCTGAGCCCGTGTGTCTTTATGTCCATCTAGCTTTGGTTTAAATTGCATCTGTTTTTCAGTTTTGCCATTAAACTCTGATCTTTAACAAGAAATATATTAAAAAAAACTGTTAACTTTGGCATTTGAAGGGATCTCTGCACTTCCCATGGACATATGTTTTTGTTTTTTAAACAAAGGGGAAAATATTGGTTTAAATTTTTTTTGGCAAGGCTTTAAGGACTAAAGAGGATGAAAATTTAACATACGTGATGTCATCTAAAAATAAAATCTCAACAATGCATGAAAACTAAGAGGAGCACCTGCTTTTTTTTCCAATCAATTTTCCTGACTCACTATCTCCAGTCTAACCTGGTCCATCCTGCTGAGTGCTGGCCTGGATCTCTTCCTCTATGTCCGGGTCTGACGATTGATCATCTTCATCATCATCTTCTTCTTCTTCATCCTCTTCTGCTTGTGCCTCCACCCCATTTGCTTCTTTTGTCTCAGCTTTCTTGTCTGATTTGTGATCCTGGGAATAAAAGAGTCAGTGTTTATTTTAGGAATAATATGAGACACTTGAATCATGTCTTTATTTCCTGGTTTCCCCTTAAATCAGTAGTAACTTTTTTTTTAACATTTCTATCAATAAAACAGCAATTTATAATCAGTTGGACATAGATTTATTGCCTGCTTCATTACTTAACTAAAACAAAAAATCAAATTTTACAAGGTTCAATCAGTTCATGTATTATTGAGTGTATAAGTGTGATTATTTTCTGCTTCACCTCTTTGTCCTTGTCCTTGTTGCTTTTCTCCAGCCGTTTGCGCCGCTCCTGCTCTTCTGTGTCGTCTTGTTTGACTGCATATTTGGTGATAACCTCGTCCAAGCGTGTTAAAGCCTGTTCCCTGTTTGATCGCAGTTTTCGTAACAGAGTGACGTCATGTTTTGCCGGGTCTGATTCTTTAGAGAAACATAAAGAAGAGGAAGGTAAGAGAGAGGAATGAGGGAAGAGACATGATGACTAAATGTTTTGTCCAGAGAGGTTTTGATGAGGGCAGAAAAGAAGAATCAGTATGGTTTTCTAACCCAATAGTGACTCAACACAAAGATTCTTAAATTTACAGATTAGGTAGATCTTACATGTGGAAAAGGTCATAAGAAACTGAAAATGTGTAGCACATAATAAACTTAGAACAAATTTTATGACCAACTGCAAATATAGCTAAGGAGGGTGCACTGTAGTAGGAAATAGTTTGTTGAGTAACTTTTTCATGTTACTGTTAAGAAAAGGTCAAAACCCCTTCTCCAAATCCAAATGCTCCTTTCCTTTCGTAAAGCTGTTAAAACAAAACAAAACAATAAACAACAACACTTGACTCCTGCTCAGCAGACAAGAGGTTGTGTTCACCCGGATAATGTCAGCCTCCCACTAGAGATTAAATAAACATGTGGAGTACTTAAAGAAAAAAAAACCTGCACTGCAAAAACTCAAATTTTTAGCAAGTTATGCTTTTCTAATTTCTAGTCAAAATACTTCATCACACTCAAAATAAGACAAAATTACTTAAAGAGAAACATTTCAGTAAGATATAAGATCTTGTTTTAAGACAATGCATTTCAAAACATCTTATCAAGAAAATTTTGCTTATGCCATTGGCAGATTATTTTGCTTATTGCAAGAAAAAATATATACATATATCTCTATATAAATATATATATATATATATATATATATATATTTTTTTTTTGCTTGTAATAAGCAAAAAACTTCTGCCAGTAGAACAAGCAAAGTTTTCTTGATAGGATTTCTTGAAATAAGATGCATTGTCTTAAAACAAGATCTTATCCCTTACTGAAATGTTTCTCTTTAAGTAATTTTCTCGTATTTTAAGTGTGATGAGATATTTTGACTAGAAATTAGAAAAATATATTTGCTAAGATTGGACTTTTTGCAGTGAGAGATCACACTAATTCTCCTGAGGAAGTGATAAACTCAAAGCTTTACTCTGAGTGATGTTTTTATCACTCCCTTTTGTGGTTTAGCCTGACATTTTCTCCACCCTCCTCCTCATACTTATTACCCTGCAACCCTCTTCTGCTGTGTTGCAGGTGGTTTTCCAGCCGAATGCAACTTAAATTCTAAATGCTAAGTTCACTGGAGGGATTTGTAAAAAGAGAAAGGATCAGTCAAGCATTTCTCTTTTTTAAAGCCGCATTAAAAATATTTCTCTAACATATTATTCATATCAACTTCTCCTTTACAGTTTTTAAGCAGTAAAATTTCACAGTAGCTATAATTATGGTATCAGCTCTTATCCACCAAGCAGTCAAGAAGAACTAAAGCCTGCAGGAGGCCCCCCCGCAGGGTCTCCTCCCACAACCAGCTTCTGAACAAACAAAACATAAACACACAGCAAATATTACACTGTCACTCAGGAAGTATCTGTGACAGTGTATGAGAAAATGGGGGATATGTTACACCACAATAATCAGTTGATAATTAGCTTTTCAATCTTTGTTGCCATGTTTGCTTGTTTAAGAAAAATAAAGGTGAAAAATAATAAGAGCTTGTGTGGGAGACGTGTGAAAGTTTTCCTCCATCATTACCGACCCAAAAAACTAAACTAAAACTACTCCTGACTTGGTGCACAAGAGCCTCTTTGTGTTCAAAGTCTTACCATTCGAGTAGTTGTCCGTGAGGTGTGAGCCAAAGTTATAGACCATGTCCTGGTGACGTCGTTCTTGTAAGCGATTCCCAGTTTCTCTGAAGGCCTCCTGAGCGATTTGGGTTAACTGCTTTCTGGTTAAACAGAGGTTATGGCGCTCATTGGCACGCGATACCTGGTGCAGGATGTCTAGGTAATCCGGAGGGTTGCTGCGAGCCTCGGGACCGTTAATGAAACGCTCGATCTGACAGGAGGCAAAAATTTAAGGCTCATTAAACCACAGGAAATGTTACTCGTCATCAATTTATATTTAATTTAGTTTAACTTGGTTGCACTTCTACTTAAACACTGTGCTGTACTGTGTTGTACATACACTTGTAAACAAATATGTCTACATCTAATATTTTCACATTTGTGTTCCTTATTAATATCTATATTTATAAATATTTAACGTATATTGTTTAGATATCTTGCTTATTTATACATATAGTTTATTTATACATATTTATATGTGTAATGCATATACATTTATTGCATCATACATAGGTATATAGTAAATATAGTCATTATTACAAATGTAATTTACTTCCTTGTCCTTTTTATACCATCTTATATTTTATCTATATTTCTATACTAATCAATACATGTCAGTCTTAGATGCTACCAAGTACCCCAACATTTTTTAATCTTTTTTTTTTTTTTGTATTCTCTCTCTCTTGCCTTCTTATTCTGGGGGCAACATGTAAAATGGGCTTTTTAAGATTTTTATTATGTCATGTCATTTCCTCCCCATAAAACAAGCTCCTGGGGTTACTTAGACTCATTCACACATATTTGAGAAATCCCTGAATCTCCTGAGGAAACCAACATGTCTGCCAAAACAGCTGCCCCCCCCCCCTCCCCCTGCTGAGCTCCGCCCCACCAGAGCAGAGTGTTGTGATGAGTGGGGTTGGTGTATCATAAACAGCAGGAAGCATCTTAAAGGGACAGTAGTGAATATTTAAGGCATCAGACACAAACATGGAGTGATGTCACATTTCTTTAGGTTGTTGGTTATGTATACTGTATTTTCAAAACTACTAAAGGTAACAGTTATTTGGTTGTGCCACAAAAGGGAATTATGTGCCTAATAATGACATGAAACCCCCTCTTTATATGACTGTCTGGAACCTCAATTTCCCTAAAGGAACTTCCTAACAGGATCAATAAAGTGGTCTGAAATCTGAAGAAATATAAATATTTGACCCGTTTTAGCCGAGACGGAAAACAAAGACTATTTAATCATTTTAACTGTGACCTCACCTTCTTGTTAATCTCAGGATATCGAGTACCACTGTAGGCAATTCTCTGTTCAATGGCTCTGCCCGTAAGTGTGTTGCAGCCCTTTAGTTCACACAACTTTTCATAGATCTTCATCATCTGGAAAAAAGAAGGGGTGAGGGGGAGGATAAGGAATGATTAGTGTTCAAATACCTGCTGTAGTCATTTCACATCTTTGATCTGAAACTGCAGTGCTATCTATCAGATTCTAGTACAACCTTGCGTTTGAGTTTGTGCTCCTGGATGTATGTAGAGTCTTCAGCTCCAAGTTCATCGAGACTCAGCTCAGCCTGCTGCAGACGGCGGATCTCATCGTTGTACACCTTTAGCAGGTTCTCCAGGTAGGCGATCTGAAAGTAATTCAGCACACATAAAGGGTCAGAGCTGATTTTGCTGTTACATGTACTGTGGCTTCCTAAAATAGAAAAACAATGTTTAAAATGCACCCATATTAAATTCCAAAGGATCTAATGTTTATGATCAACACTAACCTGTTTCCTGGATGCCCTTTTAGCCTTTTTCTCCACTTCTTGAGCCTCATCTCCATTGTTTGCTTGAAGTCCTGAGGTGGAAGGTTGCTCTTCTGCTGCTGATTCCAACCCATTTTCCTTTTGGTCCACTTTACCTTTAGTTTTGTCTTTACTTTTGAGGGAAACGGAGGTAGACTGAAAAGAAGCTGAAGCTGAGGTAGAACTGTCAGCCTTGATGAGTTTCTGCCTCTTCTTGACGGCATGCTGCTTGAGCACAGTGCACAGTTCATTAATATAAACGAAAGTTTTGGACTTCTTGGCCTGAGCGCGAGTCAAACAACGTCCCAGGGTGTTCCTGAACTCCACGGATGACAAATAGTCAGGGCTAGCCTTGGAGTGTTTTGTTTGGAGGAAAGTCAAGACCTCAGGGCAGTCCTCGGTGAGAGCTGAGCAATGCTCCACAAACTGAAAGCAAACAGAGTGAGAAGAAAGAATGAGACATACATTTTGTACATTGATATTAGCCCGTATACAAAGTTTTTGTAAACTTAACATTGCGGGACTGACAGCAAACTAACAGATGCTTTGCAAGACCATCAGTCATTTCTTTTTTTATCCTGAAGCTTTAAAGCCTCCAGAGAAGATTCAATCTTTTAAAAGCCTTAAAAAAACATTGCTGGCACTGCAGGTTTCACACCTGCATTACTGTGTATGATGCTAGTAGGTTTTTTGGCCTGTCCAGCGAAAACAGGAATGTAGTGGACAGTAAAGTAATTTTATATTCACTTCCAGTGCAGGAGGCAAGGCAATGTATTATTTGTGTAGCTAAATTCATGCACAGGACAATCCAAAGTGCTTTACCTAAAACATTAAAATCAGTAAACCATTAAAAGCATTCAGGAGGTTTAAGATGTTTTCTCACCTCTGCAAATAGCTTCTCATTTTCTGCCTGCAGAACATTTTTATCCTTGTTTGCTGAAGCAAAGGGTGACTGGGTGATATGGGTGGACACTGGTAGCTGGCTTTTCAGTGGCGAGACAATTTTGGCTTGACGCTTAGAGGATGAGGTGGTGGCAGAGCAAGAAGGCTGAGGGCTCTCCTCTTCATCATCATCATCGAGTATTATGATCTTATCTGCCATCGAGGCCGGAGCCACCGCCATGTAAAAAAGGTTACTGGTCCTGCTTTAACAAATAACAAAGCATGAATATAGTCAGAGAAAAATTCTGAGAAAATGGGATAATTGTTGGGCAATACTCACATTGTAGTCGAAAAAGGGAAAATTTAAAGCTTATAAAAAAAAATATATTAGAGCCTATGAAATAATTAAAAACCTGGTCATGGTCAGTTTGCAACAAAATCTTACAATGTAATGTCAATTAATGCTAAATAGAATGTGACTAGATATCTATGAAACAACCATCTTTTATTATGACAAAATAAATATGTGGAAGCAATGAAGTATGTAATGTTTCCTTTATTGTTTCCACATCATTAGTTAGCATGATAAAGTTGATGATTAAAGCTAATAAAGATAAATAATTTATCTACTTTGTCATGTAATAACCTGAATACATCTGAAAAAGCATTCTCAAGAATTTTCTGTTACATTTTGCAAACACTTGGAAGCAAACCCAATGTTAGGAGAATGAGTTTGGAGTTTTTCGCTTCCTGAACAAAATCAATACATACTTGAAAATAGTAATAACAGGACTATGACTATGACAGGCCTAATATTAGCCAGCACATCATACATGGAGCAAAGATGGCTTAAACGGCAATATTTGTTTTACAAAGTGATGGCAGAATTTTGTTTCAGTAACAGCTTTAAGTTCTTGCATTGTGTACCCCAATAGCCAATCAAATGTACTTTTATAATAATAATAATAAAAAAACAATGTTAAAATGGAAATGTTTCCTGTTAGACTGCCAACTACCTGGTGTCTGAAAGACACTGCATATGCAAGTATTTTATTTATCGCAAATTGCACTGTAATAGGAAGTCCTGACAGTGTTTTAAAAATCGCATCACAAGTTTTCTTAATATCCTGCATCTCTACATCACAGCTATTTATGCCTAAAAAAAAAAAACCCAAATAAGTCACTTCTGAATCTGTTGCAAGTAAACTTATTTCAAACATTGTTTATTTCTCATAAATTCAGATTCAGATTTAAAAAAATTAAGACCATGCAAAAAATAATTCTATGTTGATTATCTTCAGCATTAATTTTCAGTTCTACTTTGTGAACATTATGGCCTTTACTAAACAGGAAATTTGACAGTTGACAATCGACACTATTTTGCTGAGTTTTTTTATCTATTGTTTTATCATTGATTATAGGAATATTGATATTTGACATTTAATATTAAAAATGTATTCAAGTGTTTTTCATATATAATTTCTATTAGTTTACCAATCACTCTACTTTTTTGCTCTTTTGCTTTGTATCTTTTTAGCATTCGTAACGGAAGAATTACCTAGTTTTGGGATCAATAGAGTATTTATCAATCCAGATGGTACACTGATGTTTGGAGCTTAAAATGACTCAAAATCAATTTGCTTCGCCCCTGGGAACTCGTGATAAGCATTTTATATGGTCTATAATTAGACAGAGTACTGATCGGTTTAACAAAATAATAAAATAGTTGTTGAACTAAAGGTGCCTGGTTTACTAAACAAAGAGAAGCGTCGTAGTTTGGCAAATAAAACATCAGCAGAATACTTGACCTGAGAACTTGGAGGACTGGTGGCTCACATTAAAACAGACAAGTTTTTACAAAAACAAACTTTGAGAAACACAGTTGGACAAACATTAAAATGTACTCACCTCTTATATAGGGGCTGTTTTGCGTGACAACTAAAGCAACGCTCCACAACGGTGCATAATGAAAATGTTGTTTGTTAGCTCAATTTAGCATTAGCAGCTAGTTAATGATGAGACTTTTCCTGGCAAGAAAAATTTTACTTATTAAAAAAGGGGCCACATTTCACCTTTATTACATGTTTTACTAAACAAGAAAATTCCACATTGTCTGTAAAACCATATCTTTCATACCACAGACTTCCCAAAACCAAAAAAACAACACTCATAAACTTAGCTATGCTGCCGAGTGGAGACCGAAAGAGTACCCGCTCAACTCCGATTATCATCAACGCATCTGATTGGTGGACTGACGTTCTGCGGCCAGTAATACTATCTGCTATTGGATGTGTTACTAGGCGAGTCTGTTGTTACCTCTTCTTCTGCGGGTTGAGCGGCGGCTTGCATCAGCTTACAGAAGCACTACCGTCACCCACAGAACAAAACTATGAAAAGTAGGAAGATGACAGTAGAATAGACTCATGGAAATGTATTTCCTCTTCAAAGAAAAAAAAAAATAATTTTTTTTTATTTTCCCTCAACATCAACTGCTCAACAGTAGCAATACTGCAAGATTTGGTATCAATCCTATGCCATGTGAATATTTAGCTAACTAGAGGAAAATAATTTTAGAAAAGAGATCTCAAAAAGCTCTTTTACTTCTCCTACACAAATGTTATAGCTAAATGAGACAACGGCTTATTTCTCCTGTTTCTCAGTCTTGTCTTTAGATAGAAAAATTGCACAAAATAGTCTCACTTCTAGTTCCAAAGGAGATCTCAATCATTTCTGAAATAATTCTCAAATTTGTCTCAAACTTTGTGATCTTTTACTCCTGTTATTGTATCGTCTCAACAATTTTAGAGGCGAAACAAAAGAGACATTCATGAGAAGGATTTGAACCTGAATGAGGCTGGGATGAGATCTCCATTTTGTCTCCAGAGATGCAAAAGAGAAAGCTGTGAGCAGTAAAATTTTCTTCTGGGTAGAATCGTTGATATGATTACAATATTAATTTTTTTAAAATATATTTTTAATTTTCATTACCCTATAAGGGCTTTTTTTTTAAAAAAAAAAAAAAAGAATATTCACATACATGCATATATATATATATAAACATAGATATCAATACATTGTATGAAAAGAAAAAGAGAAAATCATAAAAAATAATAATCATAGAAAATAATTATAATAATCAAACGATTACAGTAATTGAAGAGGAAAAGATTTTATCCAAGGTCTTTCCGAAATTCCTTCATATGTCATCAAAAAAAAGAGCAAGTTTAAATTTCATATGATTACAAAAGTTTTAATGGGACTGTCAAAATGAACACAAATAGATTATTCTGTCGGATTAATGCTTTTTCAACGCACAATTATTACTCACACCACGAATTTGGCGTTCAGCCTGCTTAGCCACAAAAGCTCCATATTCACGATTTTTGTGGTCATTTTTAAGCCTCGCATTTAAAATTTTGATAATTTGGTGTCAAGAAACAGATTATTGGTGCCATTTTAAAAGACGTCAGCATTATCTCGACAAGAGAAGTTGATTTTGGGGCAAGTAGATGCCTTGAACCAAATCGACCAAAAAATATTTTATCCTCCTTATTAATGACGATTTTTAAAGTTTTCCAGCCTTATTTCTACACTGGTTTTGACCAGTATTGTTGACATTGATTGTATCAACATTTGGATATGCCCACCACGAATGCAAGAAATATCACATTGTCTAAGCATGTAACAGCAGGAATCGAGGTTCACCTTGATTTGGCTGAGCCCTACCCCTCCAGAGGAGACCCCTTAAAATACTGAACTCAAGAACAATTTATCCTGATATCTACACATCCAAGCTTCTTCTGTGCCATATGAAAGGGTCTTCTCCAAAGCTGGAGAAGTAGTAATAAAGCAGGGTGAACCCCAACTCATTTGAAATAGTTCTAACCCTACTAAAATGCTTGAAACCCACCCCACCACCACCATGCACCCAAATGGGGTATAGTAGAGAAGAAAGGATCAAAGCCCTTTTCTCTCACCAATGTGTGAAATGGCCTGTGATCAAAACTATATATCTCTCACATATTTTAGTTCATTGGGTTTAAAGAGTATTTGCACACATTTTTATGATTAAATCAATATGTGAACATATTTCACATTTCTATATCTGTATACTATCAATTTTTCACTGTAAATATATATTATAAAATAATTTTTGAGCATTTGTCTTGTGAACAATCATTATGGAATAAAGTCCCAGGCTGCCTTGTTAGGTCCAATTACTTGTTTACACAAATATTAAAGATATAAATATAAAGTTTAAACTGAGCACTGGATGGGCAATATGGACTAAAAAATATATCACGATAATTTCTGGTTTTCATCACGGTAATGATAATTGACAATAAAAAAAATAATCCTTTTTTTTTGCATTATAAATCTATCTAAACATTCTGTCTTGAGAGCCCTAAAATAATAAAAGATGCCACTAAAGTACATCAATTAAGTTCAAGTAGTACACCTGTATTACAAAACTGTAGTGAAATCAACAAAACAAGTCTGAAATATGGAAACAAATTTGACATTTATTCAAATGGTGCAAACAGAAAAAATAACCATATAAATAACTGTAAATGCAAGCTGATAAATTTAAATGAATTTATCATTTTTATTGTGACAAATTATTATCATGGGGAATTTCTTTGACGATATATCACACACGATAAAATATCACCCATCCCATAAACTCCTAATCTACTGGGATTTACATGCACAACCATCTCAAGGGATTCACGAGGAATGGTCCAACAAACCAGAAAATATTTAGTTAGCAGTAGTTTTCTGGACCTTAATATCAAAGGACAGTGGGCTCTAATGGCCTCCACACAGTCACCATTAGGGAAAAGCTGAATGGGAGAATCTCATCATGGATGTGCAACTAACAAATCTACAATGTGTGTGATGTGTGATGCTATTTTGTCAACATGGAGCAAAATCTCTGACTAATGTTTCCAACATATCATTATCGTTTGAAGAGTTTCCCCTGTGATGGACTGGTGACAGGTGTAACAGAACCTGTCCTCATAGTGGTTGGGACAGCACCTTCCTACTTAACCCAGTTCAGTGCAGGAGAATGAAATCAATTCCCGCTGAGAGACGTTGGTGAGTTATTCTACTTCTCTGACATCCGGAGAGTCCGGTCCAGAAGATCCACGGACGGGATGTCGGTGTGAAGTTCCAGAAGGACTCACAGGTTCACGTCAGAGCAGGCAGAATTTATTCTAAGGTCATTTCTGGAGGATGGCCGTATGTGGGTCCGTGAAGGTCTTTGTCTTCAGCAGAGTGCTTCTTATCAGACCAGCCAGTGAGTGTTGGCACCATTTACCCAGATTATGAATGTCTGATGATATATTAATGATATTGTTTATCGTAAGAGAAGGTCACAGAAACCTTAGTGTATGGTTTAGTGTATAGTTTTATGGTTTTAGGCTAAAACAGAAGCATTTAAAAGGATTAAACTATGTTTCCTGTTGTAAATATATATGAGCCCATTTCTACCTCACTGTAAGTGATGATGTCCATTGAGATGCGTTTAACTATGTACAACTTGTATTTTAATTATTGCATTTTTTTCATCTTTTCATATTGTTTTTTACTTTCCTTTTGACTCTGAAAGAACTGCTCCTTATATTTTCATTTAATAATTTCATATGCATTGCTATGAATATAGAGATTCTGATAAATCCTTGATTTTGCCCATGTGTTTTATCAACACATAAAAAAACATTTATTTATGTGTTGAATATTGATAAAAAGGTACAGTAAAATGTGTGAAATGGAAATCAGTGGATGCTTTGCATCTGGTCTAAATGCGCTGAATAATTAATCAGTTTATTAGTCTTATTAGTAAAGAGGCAGTTGTTTCAGGAAATGTTTTTATTCTGCTTAAAATAAAGAGATAATTTAATTCTGATGCAGTTTTTGAATTTCCCTGCACCACAATGATATGCTGTTTGTACCATTTCCTTCATATACGTCTTTTTTCAGTACAATGCTGCGATAGTCCTGGCTGTTAGAGCATCATTCCTACAACACACGATGAAAAAAAACACATTTATAAACAATGTAAAAGTTGCAATGACACCTGCAACCAAAGCGTAAGCTGCCAATTAATCACAGCTATCAGCTGTAGCTATTAGATTTTTTTAATTCACAAAAACAGGAATTATTTAAAAGTTTGGACAATTTGGTCTCATCAGTTTTACTGTCCTCATTAAAAGAATGTTTTCTTCTGAATTAATTCAGATTTCTATGTGACTCATTGAGAGGTAAAAGTGGAAACTTTCTACCAACTGAAACTGATATTTTAACACATCAATTCAAACTTCTGCTAAGTTTCTGGCACTTTTCCAGTGTTTCTGACTAAATAGATCAAAAAGAGGGAACAAATCCGATATAACAAAGCATCACCTTATAGATAAATAAATCATGTTTACAGTGAGCAGAAGCCATTTTTAGCAAATTCGCTCTGATGCAGCACATCTATGTGACAAAACTGTAAAAATACCAGCTGACTCAGAATTTAGCAACTTCAGATATTTGTAAGAGAAAAACCTGCTAGCTTCACCAGCTGTAGGGAGAAATACAAATATCAGCATGAAAAGTAAAAAATAAAAAACAGCTGCTGGATTTAATCTCAGACATAAAAATGGTCAATGGTCCAATTAAAAAAAATCTGGTCACCCGACTTTACTTTTCTTTCTGTGGGGGCGGAAAAGGAGAAAAATATCAGAGTAAATACAAAATAATATCTCAAAAGTAAATAAAAATAGACATTAAATATCTAAACACTATTAAACTTGCGCCCCTAATGAGACAGGAAAGGGAAATTACCTTATCTTGTTTATCAGCCTCGTCTGAGCCTGAATAAAGAAAAATAAAAGGCAAACAATCAGATACAGAAAAAATAAACATCAAATTCACTTTTTTCTTTCTCTCTTTTTTTTTCTCTTTCTTTCTCTCTTTCTTTCTTTTTTTTTACTTTAAGCTTATCCAAACAGTGACACTTTTTTCCATCTTGGACTGATTAAATCGCAACACGAGATGAATAAATCATCAGAATTATCATTCTTATCTAACAAAAAAGCAAATTTTAATTCTTTCTTTTTCTACCTGAGCCAGTAAAAGTCCACGAGACAAACTTGATGAGTCCATAGAGCACTAACGCCACCCCGACCATCGCCATGGAGTCCTCAATGGAGGGACCGCTGAACCCTGAAAAGAAAAGGGAAAAAATTCAAAGTGTTAATTAATTTTAATTCATTTGATTTACATTTGTATATTTGTCTCATATGAAAAAGCATTTGAATCCAGTACTGGATGATGTGATCTCAGAGGAAAGTGACAAATTTTATCTGATAATTAACAGCATCCAGGCAGAAACATGTCTGACTTTTAACAGTAATATAAACTCTAAAACTGAAAGTGACAGTGTGTCCTAATAATCTAAATCTGGGCTTGTATCACTGCAATGGTCAAATTCAACACTTTTTCCTCAACCTGAGCTCAGCCAGATGCTGAGTTCAGGTTTTTCTTCATTACCGATAACATTGAGGGTCACGCTGGCTCGCCGTGTGCCTCCGGGATGGACCGCCACACAGGTGACCTCGCCTCCTCTGCCCAGGTCCAGCTTAGACGTGTCCAGATCCAGCCGAGTGCTCTGGCTGAAGGTGCCGTCCCAGGCCTGCCTGTGTCCAGAAACGCTGCCTGTTCCCAGAGACCTGGACTTCCCATCAGCACCTTTAAACTCCCAGCTCAGCTCCAGAGGGAGGGGGGTGAAGCCAGACGCTTCACACTGGATGCTCAAAGTCTGACCGGGAGCAGTGAGGGGCAGAGGGGAGGGGTGGATGGAGAGGGATGGAGGTTCTGGGAGATGGAGAGAGAAGAAAAGATGGGAAAAGAGTTAATAATGCTACTCTGAATGTTACACAGCTTACAATTTAGTTTTGTAACATGTTCATTTAAATAAAGCAAATACTTGAGAAATGCTTCCAAATAGGGATGCATGATATAATCGGCTCCCTATCGGTATCGGCCTATATCGGCCTTAAAACTGAGTGTCGGACAACGGCCACTCCACCGATATTTAACCAATCAGCCCGCTGTTTCTAGTTTCTAGTCTAAAAAAAAAAAAAAAAAATCTGCCTTAAAAAACTTCTTTTATTACAGACATCATTAAAACTTCTAAAGACTATGAGCGGGAAAAAAATATTGATACACTGAAATATCGCGATATTTTCATATGCTGATATCATATTGACATTTAAAAACTCCGTATCCATCTATTTTACTAATGAAATTTTGTGATATTTCATCATTCTGTTACGAAATCTCATGGGAATTCACAAAAGTTTTGTGATATTTTCATATCCTGATATACTGACATTCAAAAACACAATATCGATCGATTTTACTAACAAAATCTTGCGATATTTCATTTTTCTGTTACAAAATCTCGCGAAAATTCACGAAATATCGTGAGATTTTGTAACAGAACAATGAAATCTTATGAGATTTTGTAAGTTAGATAGATTGATACCGCGTTTTTAAAGTTTGATTTGATATCGGCACATGAAAATATCATGATATTTCAGTGTATTGATATTTTTTCCCACCCCTATTTTTCAAGGCATCGGAACCGGATAACAAAACTGCTATTTGCAATGATTGCTTTTTCCAGCTTTAATATTGGTATTGATATCGGTTATCGGCCACGAGTTTTAAAATATTGGCATATCGGATATCGACCAAAATTCCAATATAGTGCATCCTTTCTTCCAAATGAGGATTTTTTTCCTCACCTACAATCTCAAGCTCCATCACCACCTGAGCCAGCAGGTAAGGCAGATACACCGTACAGATATACGTCCCAGAGTGACGCACTTTGGCCTCCTGCAGAGTCAAGGATGCGTTTCCTCTCTCATGCAAACCCTCGAAGTCCACTGAGGCTCCCTTTTCTTGCGTATCGGCCAAACGGTCTGTCTTGCCATCGTAAGCCAGAACAAGTCGTCCATCACCTCTGAACTGGTAGCGCCACTCAACAGCAAAACCTGACGTGGACAGAGGTGAGGAAGGGTCGGCCCAGAAGCTACAGTCCAGCGTAACTGGTGCTCCCAGTCTGCACTTTGTAGACATGGTTTTACTGGTCACGCTCAGGATCACTGAGGAAACAGTTAAACAACCACATATGACTCAGATAAGAGGAACTTTTCCAACTAATGGCAGTTTAAATAATTCTTTTTATAAATACCATGATGCTCTTGGGATCCTGTGGGAGCTCTTGATATTGTTGAGATGCCCAGCTGCTCATCCAGACCCTGAAAGGAAGCTGAAAACCATTCAGCTTGCAGGTAAATGGGGCTGAGAGCAGATTCTGTCAGCGTAGCGACCCATTTGAGGTCGGAGGGCTGCGGTAGGAAGGGGTTAACTTCACACTGGGGCTTCTTCACTGAACCTCTGGGAGCGTTGAGTGCTTGGTGGCACAGAGTGGCAGCTGGGTCTGAGGACAGAGTCAGGGCTGTACGCTTAGCTTTTTCACTAGGAGCACTAGTGCTCCCAAACGAAAAAATTTAGGAGCACAGAAAAAATTTAGGAGCACTATTAATTTTCTTAAATAGCACATTTAGATATTAATAATAATAACCTTCGCCCAGGTAATAGGCCAAATGATGCATTATACCGAGAAACAAACAGTTTTAAATACAGAGAACTTCCCTGTCCTACAGTTTTTTGTTGTTCAGTCTCCTGCCACACTTGGCTGTGTCCATCCAGCGGTCCACAGCAGGATTTGGTCAGGGTGGGGTTGGTCTGGGTCAGGTGGGCTTTAGTATGGATGTTGATTTTGCATTATGCATTGTTGTTAAAAAGGGCACCAAACCGGTATTACAGCAAAACCTGTGACCCATGAAAACTTATGACTGTAGGGGGGATAACACCTGCTCCCTGATTCTTCTTCTGCAGATACTTCACTGTCAGCAGCAGGTAACCTCTTCATTTAATCTTTGTTAAACAGCAATATGAAGAGAAGTTGCCGTGTTGTGACCCCCCATATCTGTTCTCATGACTGCAAAGGTTCTCATAAAAACCCAGACTCATTATTGGTTTCACTACATGGAAGAAAAGCTGGACGAGCCACGCTAACGATGGAAAAGAGACGTCTAATGGTTTAGATTACAGCTGTAACCAAACATCACCTTCAATCAGAAAATCTCCCAGATGTATTATTATCAATATGATGATGATGGTGATGATAATCATGATTATTTATTATCATTATTATTTAAAGCCCACAAAGACGCTTGCAAAGCTAAGCTTTGACGTCACCAGTTTGGTTGGTTTGGCTCTGAAGAGGAAACCTCTGACTCCTGATCATGTGTGAACATTTTATAGAGAAAATGAGGAAAATGATCTGAAGACTTGGAGTCTGGTAAACTAGAGGCCCGCAGAGGAAAGCCTGACCCCGGCTTTACACCTGGTCCGTGACGTGAGCGCAGCGGCTTTGCTGCGACTTCCTCGGCGCGAGCATTTACACCGTTCACTGTGCGGCCGCGCAGCGCACCCGCGAGTGCACCAGCTGTTGATGATTGGTGACATCACGAAATCACGAGAGGGCTGCTAGATCGCCTGTGATTCTCATCCAAATGGTTCATTTTGTCCACATGTTCATGCGTCATGGTTTCTTCTTTCACTGTAACCTCGTGGACACGGAGATGCTGTCATGTTCAGGTAGTTCAGCAGTTTAAAAGCTGCACGGTGGCTTTTGTTTAGGAAGTTACCGGATATTTTACACTGAACCTGTGTCTGACTTCCTGTCTGGTTCGATCTGAACTACTGATATTGACGCGGTGTCGGTGCGTGGAGCGTCAAAAATAGAGCTGGCGCGTATCTGTAGCGCAGCGGCACGGCACGCCGGAGCGACGACTGACCACTCACGCGCCGCGGCGTGATCAATATGTTTCACACCATTGATTACATGGGCGCGATCCGGTGCGCAGGGCGCGCCGCTGCGCTGCGCTCACGTCACGGACCAGGTGTAAAGCCGGGGTGAAGCTGCTCTGAGTGTTTTTAATATCACCAGCGGAGCTCCGTTTACCGGTATCGGTATCTGCGGTATCGGTCCTTACAAACATCGCTGTAATTCACCAACTCCGTTCCTCTTTAAGCCTCTAACCGGCTTCACACCTGGTCCGTGACGTGAACGCAGCGCAGCGGCGTGCCATACGCACCGGATCGCGCCCATGTAATCAATGGTTTGAAACATATTGATCACGCCGCGGCGCGTGAGTGGTCAGTCGTCGCTCCGGCATGCCGCGCCGCTGCGCTACAGATACGCGCCAGCTCTATTTTTGACGCTCCACGCACCGACACCGCGTTAATATCAGTAGTTCAGATCGAAACAGACAGGAAGTCAGACACAGGTTCAGTGTAAAATATCCGGTAACTTCCTAAACAAAAGCCACTGTGCAGCTTTTAAACTGCTGAACTACCTGAACATGACAGCATCTGCGTGTCCACGAGATTACAGTGAAATAAAACCATGACGCATGAACATGTGGACAAAATTAACCATTTGGATGAGAATCACAGGCGATCTAGCAGTCCTCTCGTGATTCCGTGATGTCACGAATCTAACAACAGCTGGTGCGCTCGTGGGTGTGCTGCGCGGCCGCACAGTGAACGGTGTTGCTCGCGCCGAGGAAGTCGCAGCAAACCCGCTGCGCTGCGCTCACGTCACGGACCAGGTGTAAAGCCGGGGTTATTAGAAACACCTTAATCGGCTCCTAAATCCCTTCGCTACAGTCCGATGATCGGAACAGCTCTGCAGCAGGTTTCTCTGACATGACCGTCAGCTGCTTCTATCCGGGACTCCCCGTAATCAGCGTAACCCGCTTCGCTACAGATCAGCCCCGGCTTCCTCTCTAGTCACGCGGCTGGACTGGAAAGCATCTGCACCAGGATCTGGATGCTGGACTGGTCTTTCAGCTTCGCCTTTCATTATGTCCATCTTCTAAATTGTGTTAAGGTTGTTAGTTGATGTGTAGCTGGTGATACCGATGGTTCAATGTGGAGCTGGAGCGCAACGCGGTGACGTCAAAGCTGCCGCATGGCGGCGTTGTGACCATAAAAACGTCGCTACGTTTTTCTCTTATTTGCTCATATTTTTCATGAATTTTTCAACTGGCAAATTAATAAATTAAGTTTGGTTTGCAGTTTCATTTCCACTTTAAAACAATCCTGACTTATTTAGGAGCAAAGTAAATTAGAGGGATGAAATCTATACTCGCACGCGTGCTCCCATTTTTTTTCTGGTACTCGCACCAATATATTTTTAGGCGCATATGCGAGTAAAACGCTCGCACTGTACAGCCCTGAGAGTAGATGCCAAGTTAATGCGTTCATGCTAAACCCAGATCTCAAATCTTGCTTCATTTTTATGTAAAATACATTAAATTTGCAGATAGAGTGGGTTGATCATAAGGAGATGATGTAGAGGTCAATATTTTATGGAGAAAATAGAGGTGAATAAGGTAAGAATTTTAAAAAAATGGAGAAAATTGGGGGAAATGCAAGCAAAAATGTATAAAACAAGTTTTAAGAAATAAATCTGTCACACTATCTGTATACAGACAATGACCACACAGCTGCACACAAATACACACAGCATACACAAACGGTGCACATACATCACACACATCCTGCTCAGAGTTAAACTCACCTGTAACTAAGTAAACTCTGTCAGGGTTTATGTCAGATGGAGCTTGGAGGGACTCTGCAGAATTTTGTGTATCTCTTCTGATGTGAAGCAAAGATTTTTCCTGCGTTGTAGCTCCAGTTAAACCTCCTCCTCGACCCGCCTTCTCCTGCACGAACCAGCACTCCAGCACTGGACAGCTGCTGCTGCAAGCTTCAACCCAAGATTCAACAAGACATGTAGAATGAGTAAAGAACATTGCAAAACACCGGAATAATAGAATGATCACATTAAATTAACAAGCATCTTAATCCATTTTTATATACTAGTGTTCATCAGATATTTTCTGAAGAATAAAACTGCTTGTTTGTATTGTCTTTGTCAAAAACGTTGCCATACCAACTTACAATTACCTACAACAATAAACAGGAAAGTTTCAATAAATAGCAGAAAATATAAAAGGAGTTAAACTATCACTGTAACACGAAGCAATCAAACTTTACAAAACTGGACCCTGACCTTAAAAACAGAAAGTAAAAACGACTTCTTCTTGCAATAAGATTGCAACTGACTCTTACCTAAAGAGAGATTTTTTTTTATATAAGGTACATAGAAATATCTATTTATACTTAAGCCAACCCAGTTTCAGTTTCTCGTCTACTTACTATTTAGGCTTTTATTGATCTAGTTTTTTGGTGGGTTGATCTAATTTCTTACACTCACGTGAACACAACACCGTGTAGGTAAAAGTTGGCTTCAGCTGTTTGACGATGACGCCATTGAACGTTTCACACCAAACCCCGTTTGTAATTTGAGTATTTTACGAACATCTATGTTATAAGTGAATACAACACATATTTAACAGTGTTTTACTTTGTTCTTTGATCTGATGCTAAATTCGGCATATATACGACTCTCAAAACAGATGTTTTTATTGTGAAATACTTTGAAGTTTTACGTGTTTTGCACAACCCACTACTGCTGCGTCGCTTCTTCTTTAAGGCAAGTTTTACGCAAGTTATTTAACTTATCTTACTTTGAATAACCATCACTGTACTCGTAAATGTTCGTTTTTCTGTTTTGTGTATTATTTTGTCTGGGTAGCAAAGCTGGAATTAGCATATTAGCTTACCTTGGATGGAAGAGATAACAGCAACCAGAGACAGTTTATAAATTGTAGAAAAGCTCGTCATTGTTGGATATATTTTCTCAGCTCTGAAGTCTCTTTACTGAAAACACACGCACGTTAGTGTGTTTGAATGGCTGGTTTTCCCCTGCAAAAAAAAAACCCTGCTGCATTTTAGTTTCACTTTCTCCTGCACTGAATGACAGATAAAAAATAAATAAATTAATAAATAAAATAATCAAGTCATAATTTCAAGATTAAATTGTTAAATTTAATATTTTAAAACCGCATCTAAAATATAAAACTGACAAGAAACGATCAAATCTTTAACTAAAATTGAATATAGTCTGCGCATAACATGCTATGCTATTTCACCGCTAGATGGCGCCATTTTTACAAATATTAGTCCAGCAGCAGCACGAGCTCAGCGTGTTCATTATCTACTACATTGTTTCCTTATGCTCACTTGGCTTGCATTTTGATTTAAAGATGTCCCGAAACTTAATTTGATTTTAAACTAATTAGTATTATTTAGAGCTTCAATATAGGAGGATCTTTCCCAGTAAGACACCTTTAATACAGAAAAGAGAGATTAAAATAGAAAAGTGGTCATGAAGGATGTAAGGTAGGCAGAACAGAAACCTGTCTGTCACAGATGAAATGAGGACAAGAGAAACAATGAAACATCTGTTTATACTAACTCTCACACACAGCCTTCAGATAGTTCCGATCTTCTTACAGTCTTTGGTTCAGATAGTCTAAATACAGCAGCCTATATTATGTTTATATGAACGTGTCATATTTATGTGTTTTTCTAAATTTGTGTAAATTTTGCCTGTTTTATCAAATAGGTACTTTTGTCTATTTTATATGGGACTGTTTAAACAAAAAAAAGGTATAAAATCAGCTGACTTCTTATGAAATTCTAGTCTTGACTCAAGTTTTTTTGTTTTCATATGCGTCACCAGAGAAATGCTGAAAAACAAGGAGGGCAAGAAACTTTGGTGTCATAACAGATAACAACTATGGTTTGTTTCTCTTCCTGGTTTGTGCGCCAAAATTTTCAAGTCATTTGAGATCTGGGTGCCATACACAAAGAAGAAACTTAACACACCCATCATGTTATTTCTTGCGAATGGAGCTTAGGTTGATGTGCTGTTTCAGACCAGTGGCAAAGCTCTAACACATTTTTGGGCCCTGAATGGAAACTATTATCAGTACAACTAGAGTGGATTTCCATGTCTAGTTAATTCAGGTTTAATTAGTTGTTTAATGACATACCAGAAAAGCAGCTGCAAGGTTTGACAGAGAAACAGAAAAGTTTAGTTTATTTATTTGGATTTGTGACAATGTGACCAACTCAGCCTGTTCTAGATCATTTATAGCATCGTAACAGCATCATTAAACAATTGTTTGACAGATTATGTTGGTATATTTCTACCTCTCAGATTTGAAAACATTTCTACAGCTTGTAGTGACTTATAAGTTGACAGTAGCAGGAAAACTGTCTTGTCCAATTAGGCAACTGTTATAAAAAATAAAAAAAAAAGGATAATGTAAACCAAAGATGTCACAATACATGTCATGCATTATGATATTTTGAACTATTTATCAATCACACTTCATGTTATTATCTAAAACTGCTACAACAGTTTCACATATTAGAGACTTCTTGTGAACACAGCTCATACAGGTTTTAACATTTTGTATAAAACAAGAACATTCGAGGACTGTTATTTGCTAGATTGATTAAAAAGTTAACATCAATGTGTTTATATTTAGTAGACTAGTGTAACGCTGTCCTCTCAGGTTTTAGAAGAAATCCATCAGACAGCTGCAGTTAGTCCAGAACACTGCTGGTCCAGTCCTCACTGAGACCAAGACAGTGGATCATATAACTCCTCAGATCTTTACACTGGCTTCTGTTACAGAATTTACTTTAAAATCCTGCTGTTAGTTTACAAACACTGAATGGTTTAGGACTAAAATACATTCAGGATCATCTAGTTGGTTATAAACCAACCAGATCTCTCAGGCCATCAAGGTCAATTCTGTTCCCAGAGTCAGAACTAAACCTGGAGAGGCAGCGGTCAGTTTTTAAGATCACATCTACACAACCTCATTTATGACCTTCTCTCTCGTTTTTAATGTTAAATCATGTTTTTTTCTCCTTTTCTTCGTTTGTTTTGTTCTGTACCCCACTGTAATGCTTTTAAATTACATGTACAGTAAAGGACTTTGAATTGTCTTGTACATGAAATGTGCTATACAAATATACTAGCCTTGCCTTATTTTACTATGTTTATATTTTGTTGTGCTTCTTTTAACCTTGCTGAAATGCTTTTATTTGTATTTTTAAGAGCATTTTGATTGCCTTGTATGTGAAATCTTGGGATGTGGGTGTAATGGGACCAAGGTGCTTAACAAAATAAAGTAGACTACTGGTATATACGCAAAATGTAATACAATAAGCATTACCTATAATGTGTCCCCAGAAACAAATGATAATATTGTCCAGTTGACCACTGGAGGATCCACAAGCTGAATAGTTTTTAAGAGCAAGGCAGATGCATCTCATGTATGGACCCAGCCACTACAGTTTCAGGATCATACAGGATATGTTGTTCCTTTGGGATACGTATTATTTGACAACAGTTTGTCAAGAATATAACACTTGAGACATTATCTTGTAAACCACACCATGAAGGACTCAGCGTGGTTCAGGTTATTTCATGCGTATGTTAATTTGAGAAGTGTTGGTCCTTCATACCAAAAATCAACAGCTTCTGTTAAACAGCCCATTTTACACCACCACTCTGATTTATATTCTGCCTCATGCAATTACTCTTAATGTGCTTGACCAACTTTCTTTTTTTGCTTTCAGGGTTTCTGATTAAAGTCCTGTAACAGCGAGGGAGGGGTGTATTAACTTGAACCACGGGACAGCCACCCTGGCCTTCAAGTTCAAACATGGGGACATTGTATAGATGGGTGCGCTTCAGCTGGCTGTTACTTGGGTAAACATGTGAGTTCTGTCGGAAATGCAAAAATTCCTAACCTCTCCATTGTTTTCTATATTCATGGAACAAATTGTCTGTTAGTTTTCAAGTTTTGCTTCACAAACACAAACTAAAAGGACTCATCTCTACTGAATACATCAAACTGTTTTTTAAGTTGACAACATGCTCAGATGGACATACCTACAGAATTTGTCAAGATGATACATAGTTTAGAAACTTCTTTGGGAGGACGAGACCCTGGGGAAGACCTAGGACATGCTGAATCTCAGTTTGGATGTGGCTGGGGAAATCCCTGCTTGGGCAGCTGCCTCCATGACCTGATCCCAGATAAGCGTCAAGAAAATGGTTGGATGGATGGATAGATGGATAAAAAACCTTTTTTTGGTGGGGGTGGGGGGGTACATACATATGGGCATGTTTTTTCGTATTCTTTAGTGTATTTTAGCACCTTTTTTCTTAGACCTCTTGTTTTAATAAAGCATTTGGAGCTCTGCATTCTGGTCTTTCCCCTGCAGCCTGGTAGGCCTGTCACTACGCACCCAGAACCACCACCTGAAACTGGTCCACTGCGTGACATCTGCCTTGATTCCAGAAGCAGACTGGAAACCAGCACTGCTCCCAGTCACAACCACACTTAATAAATCCCCATTTAACTTATTGATGCAGGCTACAAAATTTTTTACTTCATAGCATAATTCCTATCACCAACTGGTAGGTTTCTGCAGGGAATCTGCACAGTGTCTGCATGTGCTCTCTCAGTCCAAACACATAATATCAGCCTGACAGAGTCTCTAAATTAATGCAATGAGTGAGTGTGAGTCTGACTGAATGTTTGTCACTCTGTGCTGGTTCTGGATCAGGAGCAGCTCCCGCTCCCTCACAACCCTGCACCTCAATAATCTGTTTTCTCCTCAAGGGATAACGGTCATTATTATCCCAAGATTATAATAGAAAATATTGTGATGTTGGTGCCTGATTGTTGATACCATACAGCATTTGGGTCACCTTTCCTGAATTCTGTATTTTGGTTTTATAATAAAATGTATTTTGTAATGTATTTTTTTCCAACTTTTAGTTTTTGTTTTTATGATTTCTTAAATTCTGCTTTCATGAGTTTGTCATTGATAACTTATTTCAAGATTTTAGTTTATTGTTATCTCACTGAGAACACAGAAATTCAGGTGCACCCCAACATGTCAGTGAACACAAAGTGACTTCAAATGTCTGAATAATTTAAACATGTTGTTTGTGGCACTTTTATAATTAAATTTTAAACGAGACCTGAAGAAAGCTTAGAGATATTTAAACAAGACGCTAAATAAATTTTTCAAAGTTTTTTTCAAATTTTATTTTTTTTCACATCGGCCACTGCACATAACATTGTTTTTTTTTTCTTTTGGGGGGGTGAATGGGCCAACATTACAACATGAGACCTGTTTAGATCCACTCCTCCTGTTTTATGAAGGCTCCAGTTGATCGCAGGCTACTTTCAGTTTCATTACTAACCTTTGTGGGAAGATTCAACCCAGATATTAATGACGCTTTGCTCTTTCTAAACTCCCATTGGCTCACAGGAAGCTGATGTTTTACGCTCCGCGGTCCTTCCTTTCTCTCAGGTATACCTTGATTGGTGCCAGTTGACTAGTGTTCGCCTGTGGAGAGCTAAAAACTTAACAACTTAATCGTTGTAGGTGGTTCAAGACAAAATGACGATCTGTCTCATACTGAGTGGGGTTTTCCTCGCAATTCATGGCGCGGTGGCTGGTGAGTTGAAAATTTTGTTTTACAACAAGAGTCTAAAACAAAGAATTGTTATTTAAATATGCCTATAAGTATTAAAGGTGTTTTCATGCTCCACAGTGACACATTCGCTGTATTACCTCCACACGGCAACTCCAGGAATAAAGAATTTCCCCGACTTTGTGTCGGTGGGCATGGTTGATGGGCAGCCGTTCATTTACTATGACAGTGACACAAGGAAGAAGATTCCCAAACAGGACTGGATGGCCCAGAATAAAGATCCAGAGTACTGGGAGAGTGAGACTCAGAACGCCATTGACCAGGAGCAGATCTCCAAACGTAACGTTGACACAGCCAAGCAGCGCTTCAACCAGACTGGAGGTGAGTAATGAACAGTTTATCAGAAATATTTGTGACATTTACGTTTCACATAAACACGCGCGCGCACCCCACACAGTCTGCTTTCGACTACCATTGAATTTTATGCTTAATATTGCAGCTGCTCTCTGATATATGAAACCTCTCTACTAACGTTAAATAACAATGTTTTCTAAATTACCGATACAGACTCAACCTGCAAAACAACACTGTTTAATGAGTTAATGCTGATTATGGTAGTTAAAAACTCAACCAAACTTAAACACATAATACGTGAAAAGTAAATGTCCAGATGTTTTTTATTCTTTTTAGTTCATAAATACATAAACTGTAGATGGCAGCCAACTCGTGGAGCTGGTTGACAGTCTGATCTGGTTAATCCTCAGTTCAGTCGTCTCCTGCTCTCCATCACTCTGTGTTCATGTTTATCTGCTCTCATTTAGTTATTTTTCTGTCTCTGCTGTCAGACAAGCAAACACACACAGACAATGACTTGATTGTAGGTGATAAATGTTTAGTGAAGCAGGAAAATAATCAATTATCATGTCCTGTAATTCTGAATTAATTAGGCTAAAACATTTTCTCTCGTCTTTTTATTGACACTTAAACAGACAGGAACAAGATTTTTAGTTTCAACTGACGAAAATTCAGCAGATGTTACAGGATAAAGTTAGACTGCTGCTGTAGGACCAGCAGGAGGCGTAAAACACAACATGAAGACATGAGCCTTCTTTTTGATACTGAAGACAGTTAAAAAGAAAACCATCCAGTAGCTGCTAAAATGAAAACCTAGGTCAAATTTCTCCACTACATTACTGGCCCTTTCTCAGAGCAGGAGGCTCGTTGACAGTTGTGACACTGTTGCATCAGAGCTTCAGATGGTGAATGTTTCACATTACTTCATGTCCAAAAATCTGAACTATCCCTCTGCATTAAAATAAAAATCTTTTTACTCTAAGGCTTAGAGTAAAAAGATTTTTATTTTAATGCAGATCGATTCCCCTATATACTCACTCATGAGTCTCCTCATGAGTGAATAGTTTGGCAAGTTGTGGAAAAGCCTCTTAAAAGAAGGAGAAATTTGCAGTTATCACCTTCAAGCATTTAATGTTGAGAATAAGTAACGTTAAATCAAGGTTCAGGGTTAATAACTGTCATTAACAAAATAACAGAAACTGCAGATTGTATTTGTTTTTGTGTATTAATGTGACTTTGACCTGAACCTCCTGGAGCAGAAGCTCTTTTATATCAGACCTTCAGTAGTGAATAAATGACAAATAACATGATAATGTGACTGTGTTGGAATTTACCATTTCTCTCTCTCTCTTTTTCAGGTGTCCACATTTTTCAGCAGATGTATGGCTGTGAGTGGGATGATGAGACTGGAGAGATTACTGGATTTAATCAATTTGGTTATGATGGTGAAGACTTGCTGACATTCAACCTGGAGACAGCGACATGGATCGCGCCAAAACAGCAAGGTTTCCTGACCAAACAGAAGTGGGATGGAAACTGGATTCTTGATCACCATTTGATTAATTACCATACTAAAACTTGTCCTGAGTGGCTTAAGAAGTATGTGAAATTTGGGAAGAGCTCTCTACTTCGAACAGGTAAACCCACATCACCTGTCTCAGTCTAATGGATTCAATGTATATGTGCCTCTATTTGTTATCCCCATCCTGTCATTCACTCTTTTTTCATAGCTTTTTCTGTCCTTTGATTTGTTTACTTAAATTACACTTCACAAAGTGGCATGTATGATGATGTAAAATTAAAACATTCAGAATGCCTAAAAAACCTTTCAGCTGAATTAAAGTTAGTTTGACTACAGATCTAAAGCTGTCTCTCTTGTTACTCTTCAGAGCTTCCTTCAATATCTGTCCTCCAGAAGCCATCCTCCTCAGTCAGATGCCACGCTACAGGTTTCTACCCCAACAAAGCTGAAATGTTCTGGAGGAAAGATGGAGTGGAGCTTCATGAGGGTGTTGTCAAAGGAGAGATCCTCCCCAACAATGATGGAACCTTCCAGATGAGTGCTGAGCTTAAACTTTCATCAAAGACACCTGAAGACCGGACGAAGTACGAGTGTGTGTTTCAGCTCTCTGGTGTCAAAGAAGATATGATCACCAAACTGAAGGATGATGGTAAGCATGGAACTGTTATAAAATGAAAGTCTCTAGAATATAATTTTTATACTACTTCATATTTTGTAAAATTCACATCATAATAATGTTGTATGAAACTTGTTCACTGCCATTTCTTTTGTATTTTGCTCTAATTTGTCTTTAATTTTCTATTTTTCTCTGCATTGGGTTGAAGCTTCTTTACTTTGATTTGGGCTTGTTTTCTGATCAACTACCTCTGTGTGTGTTTGTTTACTAAACCAGTGATGGATAATCATGAGCTAAACTTATTTTTGAAATAGATACATTAATATTTTTACATGCATATGTGTTTTTAAGAACCTTGGTGTTTCTTCTTAATTTTTTTTTTTTTTACTATTGTTGTGCCTTGTTATATTTTATTTTTATTTGTTGTGAAGCACGTTGATTTGTAGTGAATAGTAAAAAGTGCTCTATAATTATTTTATCTATTACTTATGTAATTCATAGTATTTACATTATCAAAGACTTTCCTTTGATAGGTTTTTCTTTTTTCACAGTTCCCCTTCTTGCAGGCTGTAGTAAACTTGCTTTCAAACTATACTTTTATATGTAGTTATAACAGTCACAATAATGTTTGTTAAAAACTAATTCTTCACATTTATTATTCAGTAAAGTCCTCTTAGCATCCTCCTGTTTTATCTTAATCCTGATATTCTTTTATATCAAATACTCCGATGTCTAAATTAGTGTTGATAAACATGATCAAATCATCCAGAGATTTAACATGGTGAATATTTTTGTTTCCAATTCTTCAGGTTTCCCCACTGTTGCTGTTATTGGAGGTGTTTTGGCTTTTGGTTTGCTTGTCCTGGCAAGTGTTCTTGGATTCTTGTACTGGAGAAGAGGAAGCAAAAAACAAGGTCGGAAACAAGAAAGGTTTTTTATGATAACGTCTGCTTTACTTGTTCTCATGGAAGAAAAGATGACAATTAATTAGCCAGGCAAGTTTGAGAATTTATAAGGCTGTTTATTATTAAATCATATCTATTTATATGGCGAATTTCTGAAGGGCCTCTGAAACCCACGTGAAAGGACTTTAGACTTCTATCTTTAGACTTCCCTTGTTATCAGACCAGCCAGCAAGTGCTCCATTTAACATGAGAGCCAGATTATGAATGTGTACTGATGTATGTAAATTATACTGTTCATCATATTGCAGGGTCACAGACACCTTAGTGTATGTCAGAAAGAAGGTGACCAGTGAAGTGGCATTATCACTTGTATATACTGTGGTTTCCTGATGTTAATGTGAAAGCTGTTATAAGTTTTTAAGACCTGGTGCTTCTGATAACACACATTGCAAATAGTTAAATGTTTTGATTTTACTGATGCTACTACTGAAGCAAATTTTTTTCCCATATCCTATAATAAATTCTGAATGAAAAATAACTTAGGATTTTTCTGTTTTAGGGTTCCAAAAAACAAACAGTGAGTATTTTGAACATTTTTTTCTATTTTGCTTTCTTGTTACATTTTGATGTTGCTTCAAGTTTAGGTGAAAATTTTTCAACCAAACAGAAATATCTGCCAAAATTGTATAAGTTGCAATATTAATACCCTTTTTAACATGAAATTACTTTGTTTGTAGCTTCCGATACTTCATCCAATCCTTCTATTGATCCAGACACCAACAAAGTGAGTACATCATCAGATAATAATCTCCCCAAACTGTTAATGTTATTAATGTAATGTATCAGATGACAACATGACTAAATGTCATGTTGTCATCTGATGTTTGAAATGATGATCTAAACCTGAGAAAATTTTGGTGTATTAAGAAATAACAGGTCAAACATTTCTGTGTTCAACAGGGAAGCGATGAAACAAAGACAATGATCAATATCAGCACTTGAATGTACCGACAAAAAGAAATTCTGCGGCTTCTAATCAGAAAATAATGAGGCCAAGAAAAACTTTGAATGAAAATGTTCAAATGGACATCATTTTACTCTCCATAGACAATTTTTGGTGATTTTGTTTTTAATTATCATTTATAAGTTTTACTTTCATATCAGTTTCATATCAGAGTTGTGTCAACAACCAGGGGGAAGAAAGCAACACATTTACAGTAGCAGAAACAAGCTCCGAAAACAGAGAGGACAGTGAAGTCAATTTTACCAATCAGTTGAAAATGTTAATAAAATTTAGTCTGAATTCTCAGGGGATCCCAGCGATCATAGATCCAGGCCATTTTAAAGAGTGGACTGAGGTTCAGCAAGTCTCAAACGCAACATTATTTCTAGTTCTCACATGGTGTTTTTAACTGCAAAACTGCCCATGTGATAAAGCGCGTCTCTGAAATCTATACGGAGAACATAAAAATATGCATGTAAGAATTTTCCACCATGCAGATTTACCCTTGTAAAAATACCAGGACATTCTCCTGATGTGGTCTTACAGTTAGTTAGACATGTCTGAGGCAGTGGCTGGAACCGAGTAAGCTGTTAGGCTTGATTAGTTTGTTATAAATGAATCACATCCATGATTAATCACAAGCATCAGGAGCAACATTTTCTAATTCTTCATAGAATGACAATAAAAGGGATGATAAAAAAAAATGTCAGAGCCCAACAGTTTAAGGTTGGCAGACTGTGTATGTTTTATTAAAGAAGTTCTTTACAATCCCATAACTACCAACTGCATTTTGCTTCCTGGTTGTTTCCACCACTTCATGTAATATTTTAAAGCAAGAAAACAAGTCTGTTGGATTCTTTGACTCCTGTTTAGTGAGATGTTTGTTCCTTTTATCTTACACATGTAAAACTTAGAAAGATTGAAGATCTTGGAGAGAGCTATTGAAGGCAAAAGACTAGAAATAAAAAGTAGAGTTCCAACAAGTTCGGTTGTTGTACCTGAACATTTTGTTAAGTTTGAATTAAATCCAGAGTACGCAACTACATTCTCCTTATGATGGAGGTGAAGTAATTTTTTTAAAAATAAAGCAAAAGAAGTTGGCTTTGGATGAACATGGTTCATGTAAGATGCCAAATCAGGTGTAAATACTCTCAAATCTGTTCTGCTGTTTGTTAGGAATTTTGGTGTGGTTTTTTTTTTTCTTTTTTTTGGGGGGGGGGGGGGGGGGCTCTTTTCATTTAAAATTCAATTGGATCATGTGTTCACATACAACATTGATTACAATTTTAAAATGGATACCTTGTAACTTTTGGCCTCTAGGGGCACTAAACCTGTAAGGTCCCACAGGCCGCACAACTGTCACAAAATGAAACATTTTCTATCCGTGTTCTGGAATCAGACCACTTTGATCAGCCAGAAATTAAAGTGCTCCAGGTTACATGATCCAACGAGAGATGGATCTGCTCCTGCAAAGTTACAGTGTCTGGTTTTTGAAGGAGGGCAGCCCCCTCAGAGCACCGGCATGTGTCAAGTGGGGTATACTGACCCCAGAAATCATCTATTATTACTTGCATTAGACTAATGCTTGGGTCAAAAGTTACAAAGGTAAAGTTATTCCTTTTAAGGTAATTTATAATCTGTAGTTTAATTAAAATAGGGTTTTTTTTTAGAGTTTGTTTTTTGAAATTGTTAAATATTCTTTGAGTTCTTATTGTAATTTTTTCCTGTTATGTTTTCTGCCATTACAGTTTGTGTGTGGGATCATTTAAGACATTATTGTACATGGTGAAGCATTCTAAATACTGTATGCATACATGGTAGCCATGAGGGGTTATAAATATCAATAAAATGCTTCTGAAAAAAACATGTTTTTTTCTTCATTTGAGGTTTATCAATACTTAATCAATTTCATAATAGCTCAGTTATAAATAAGATTTTGTATAAACATCTTAATGCTGGTATAAAGGTTACTACAATAAAAGTGCCAATCAAAATATGAACTGTGTAGTATTGACACAGCACAACAAAATATCTATTGCAGGCAAAGTTGTTGAAACAGTAACAGGTCTGCAATAATGTGTTAAATGCATTGCAAAAAATTACTGTGGTGTTTAATTAAGTCCATTCTTCTGTGCAGAAGCATTGTGGTAGTATTCTGAGACTTGGAATGTTTGAAAGCTGCAGCAATTCAAAATTTAGTGCAGTGGTGGACTGTGGTGTGTAAAGATAGGTGGGGGCTAGAGAGAGGCCCAAAGGTATTTCACAATATAATGTAAAATCTTTATCATCTGTATTCATGTTTTATTTTTTTATTTCATTTGAAAGTATTTATACCTGTCAGGAAATAGATTGTATAACGGACCTTATGTACTTCCTTTTCTATTTGAGAAGAATTATTTGTGTAATCATAATTTTACAACTTGAGATCAGAATAGAGTGGGACAGCATGCTCAGTAGGACAACTATGCTGTAGTGGGCAGAAAATTTTTTGAAGCAGCAGTATTTACAGATTTGATAAGCAGAGGATCTCGGTTATACACAGAGATAATGTTTCCCCTTTCTGAGCTGTTATCAGTTTGAAACGTAAGCTTGCATAACCCTTTCATACTGTTCATATTGTCTACCTTCATCGTAGGTCAGGGTCAGTTTTAACCCTGACCGAGAATTCCCACATAGTAAATGTTTTTTATAAAATTTTAAACTACAGATCTCATCAGAATGTCAAAATAGTTCAGTTCAGTTTATTAACAAACTCATGTCCATAAAAAAAAGCAAACAGACAAACGTTCCTATAAAAGCTAAGAAATACATATAAAATAACACACTAAAAAGAAATGATATATATATATATATATATATATATATACACACACACATACATACACATATATATACATACATATATCAAAAATCACCTAAAAACGTACAGACATTTCATCCAGTGCATCCTCAGCCTGGAAGCGTAACGGGAACAACTCTCAGAAGGATCCGAGAGAGCTACAATGGTTGTATTCACGGACACATCCAGGCGTTGCATAAACTTAGAAATAGTTCCTCACAAGTGCTTTGAATGTGCTAACTCCAGCAGACACAAACATCAGGCTAGCGCTCCCTCCTCTGGGGATCTTAAGCACTATCCTCATGGCATCATTATATGCAACTTGCAACTTTCTCATTGGAGATTTTTTATAAGATGACCACAAATGGGCCATGTACAGTGGTGTACAATACGCCTTAAAAAGCGACACCTTAACATCAACTGAACAAAAACTAAACTTGCGTGCAATAGTATTTGCCTGTGAATATAACTTACAACATTGTCTGTATATATCATCATCACTCATGTCATCCTTTAGAGAATGACCAAGGTATTTTATTTGTTGGCAGACCTCAAGTCCTGCATTAGAAAGCTTAAAATCTGGGAATTTCAGCCACTTATCCTGTTTGGTTCTGCATATTAACACAGCACTCTTACTGGCATTATACTTTATGTCAAATTGCAAACCATATTCTGTACATATATGAAGAAGTTGCTGCAGCCCAGCACAACTTGGACTGAAAATGACAAGATCATCTGCATACATCAGATGGTTCACCAACAGTCCCCCAACCAGACAGCCAGTTTTACAAGCGTTTAGACGCATAGACAGCTCATTTACATAGAGATTAAATAAAACAGGTGACAAGATCCCACCCTGCCTGACGCAGTTTGACACTCTAAAAGGGGTAGCTATACTACCCCCCCCCCCCCCCCATTTCACATGCATTTTCTGGTGTGCATACCAGTAGGCAAGAACCCTCACAATGTACCCAGGCACTCCCTTTTGTTTTAGCTTAATAAATAGCTTTTTATGATTTACTCGATCAAAAGCTTTAGAAGCATCAATGAAACACATAAGTACAGATGAGTTTTTAGCCTTATATAGATTCACTATTTCTTTGAGAGCATACACACACATGTCAGAGCCATGCTTTGATTTAAAACCAAACTGATTATCAAGAGAAGTGACATACTCACTAACTCTATCAAGCAGGATTCTTTCAATGACCTTGGATATGACACTAGCTAATGCTATGGGTCTATAATTATCCATGGAACTAACTTTTCCAGCTTTATTTTTTAAAATTGGAACAAGCAAGATGGACATCATTGAGTCTGGTATCACACCATGGATCATACAACCAGTGAAGATGAGCGATAAAAGAGGAGCAAGCCGTGGACTAGCGTATTTTAGATGCTCTGCAGTGATTAAATCCATGCCGCAAGCTTTGTTATAGGCAATTTTTGTATCGCCTCATATACTTGTTGTGTCTTGATATGTATTTGTTCATCACTCAGAACAAACTCTTCCTCATATACATCATCTTTCATACAATTAAACAGGGAACTATAATGCTGTTTCCATAAAGCTGCAATATTATCTTCTCCAGAGATTCCTTCAACAGTACATGGTAGAGAAGGCCGACTACAATTAATGGCTCTTACTTCTTTCCAAAAATCTGAGATATTGTTACACATCATCTTGCTGGCCATGGCATCAGCTCTCATAACCTGCTCATTTTTAGATATAAATTGTACGGCATATTTTAACCTGGCATTGGTAAGTTTTTTATGCTCAAGCTCTCGGCCTTGCCTCGGTCGTCCAGCCAAGACCCAGAGTCTGTAAGCTTCCCGAGCATCAGCATGATACAGAGCTACGTGTTCATTCCAACCAGGTTTAATTTTGTTCTTCCTAATACATTTACGTTTGTGAAGAGGTTTTCCACCAACAAACAGAGCAGACACTACCTCCTCATACATGGAGCAGAGGTCACTTTTGTGTTCCTTTGACTGACAGTTGACATCCTGACACAAAATGGCTTCTCTAGGCAAATTAACATTACTAAAATACATTACTTAAATATTTATCTGTGCGATGACGCTATAGCGACGCAGTATCTGTGAGACGGTAGGCGACTCAAACCAGGCGAGTTAAGAAATGTATCGCTTCAACTTCAACTTATTAATATTTGCCAATATAATAAATAATCATTAAAACAAATAATCAAAAAAAAAAAATCAGTATAGTGAAGGGTACAACCTGGAGGGAAGCGGGGAAGATTCGATCAGCCCGGCGGATTACATTGATCTTCTGTACCACGAACAGCAGGCCATGAAAAAAGGTTTAAAAAAACCGAAGTCAGCGTCCACTCCGGAGAAAAAAAAGCAAGAGAGCTCGGGTAGAGATTCCTCTGGTGCGACGTCTTCATCAGAAAACTCGGTGGACATCCTTCTCTCCATAGAGAGGAAAGTAGACAGCTTTGACGCCCGTTTGAACCTGGTGGAGGTTCTCCATAAAGAATTCCAGGCGCTCCGGGAATCATTGGAGTTCAGCCAGAAGCAGGTGGAAACACTAGCGGCCGCAAACGCCGACCTACAAGACACGGTTAAGTCCCTCACTGAGGGAATAAACCGGCTGTCAGGAGAAAATAAAAAGATGAGGGAGTCAGAAATCGATCTGCAGGCTCGGAGCATGAGAGATAATCTGGTATTTGCAGGGATCCCAGAGCAGGCAAACGAGAACCCCGAGGAAACAATAAAAACCTTCATCCATAAACAACTAAAACTCCCCTCCGATACAGTCAATGGTATCGGCTTCCATCGCGTCCACCGCATGGGAAGTAAAATGCCGGATTCACGCAGACCAAGACCGATTGTTGCTAAGTTTGTTCACTTTAAACAAAAAGAGCTAGTAGGCTAAAGAAGCAGGGCCGCGAGCTGAAAGGGACCAACTTTGGAGTAAACGACCAGTATCCTACAGAAATCCTGGACCGGCGTAAAGTCCTGTTTCCTATCAGGAAAAAAAAGCCATTACGGAGGGATCCCGAGCTGTCATCGCGGTGGATAAATTATTTATTAACGGACATCTTTATCGGGACTCAAACATCACCCCGTGGCTCTTCTGATGTCAGGTACAGTTCAGTTTCATATCCTCCTTACTCTGATTAGATGAATTATTATCTGTTATGATCATAATTTCTAATCTCACTACCGTTTCGACTTCACGGCTCACAACACGGATGCACTTTTTAAACCTCTGGTCTTTGGTCACACTTTTTCTTTTTCACTTTTCATTCCTTTCCTCCCCTCTCTCTTTTCCTCTCACTCTCACACTGTGAACTGTCATTTCACTCGCGACTTTACAAACGTGAACACTACGGGTGTAGAAACTCCAGCACACGCAGCGCGAGGACTGCGGTAAAGTTGGTTTGTTGTTGGATGTTGGCTTGACATTCGGTAGGGACCGTCTGCCAATTACCTGAAAAGTATGCATTTATTACCTACAAATATTCACCAAAAATCAACCAAATTACTTTTTACCATTCTGCTTGCTGTAGTACATCATATTTATTATCCCCTATCTACTACAGGTGAGATTTTTCTGATAAAGTATTTCTTATGCCCATAGTATGCATTTATTACCTACAAATATTCACTAAAAATCAACCAAATTACTTTTTACCATTCTGCTTGCTGTAGTACATCATATTTATTATCTCCTATCTACTACAGGTGAGATTTTTCTGATGAAGTATTTCATATGCCCATAGTATGCATTTATTTCCCGAAAATATTCACTAAAAATCAACCAAATTACTTTTTACCATTCTGCTTGCTGTAGTACATCATATTTATTATCTCCTATCTACTACAGGTGAGATTTTTCTGATAAAGTATTTCATATGGCCATAGTATGCATTTATTACCTACAAATATTCACTAAAAATCAACCAAATTACTTTTTACCATTCTGCTTGCTGTAGTACATCATATTTATTATCTCCTATCTACTACAGGTGAGATTATTCTGATAAAGTATTTCATATGCCCATAGTATGCAGTTATTTCCTACAAATATTCACTAAAAATCAACCAAATTACTTTTTTACCATACTGCTTGCTGTAGTACATCATATTTATTATCTCCTATCTACTACAGGTGAGATTTTTCTGATAAAGTATTTCATATGCCCATAGTATGCATTTATTACCTACAAATATTCACTAAAAATCAACCAAATTACTTTTTACCATTCTGCTTGCTGTAGTACATCATATTTATTATCTCCTATCTACTACAGGTGAGATTATTCTGATAAAGTATTTCATATGCCCATAGTATGCAGTTATTACCTACAAATATTCACTAAAAATCAACCAAATTACTTTTTTTTACCATACTGCTTGCTGTAGTACATCATATTTATTATCTCATATCTACTACAGGTGAGATTTTTCTGATAAAGTATTTCATATGGCCATAGTATGCATTTATTACCTACAAATATTCACTAAAAATCAACCAAATTACTTTTTACCATTCTGCTTGCTGTAGTACATCATATTTATTATCTCCTATCTACTACAGGTGAGATTTTTCTGATAAAGTCTTTTATATGCCCATAGTATGTAGTTATTACCTACAAATATTCACTAAAAATCAACCAAATTACTTTTTACCATTCTGCTTGCTGTAGTACATCATATTTATTATCTCCTATCTACTACAGGTGAGATTTTTCTGATAAAGTATTTCATATGCCCATAGTATGCATTTATTACCCGAAAATATTCACTAAAAATCAACCAAATTACTTTTTACCATTCTGCTTGCTGTAGTACATCATATTTATTATCTCCTATCTACTACAGGTGAGTGTTGTCTGATAAAGTCTTTTATATGCCCATAGTATGCATTTATTACCCGTAAATATTCACTAAAAATCAACCAAATTACTTTTTACCATTCTGCTTGCTGTAGTACATCATATTTATTATCTCCTATCTACTACAGGTGAGATTTTTCTGATAAAGTATTTCATATGCCCATAGTATGCATTTATTACCCGAAAATATTCACTAAAAATCAACCAAATTACTTTTTACCATTCTGCTTGCTGTAGTACATCATATTTATTATCTCCTATCTACTACAGGTGAGATTTTTCTGATAAAGTATTTCATATGCCCATAGTATGCATTTATTACCCGTAAATATTCACTAAAAATCAACCAAATTACTTTTTACCATTCTGCTTGCTGTAGTACATCCTATTTATTATCTCCTATCTACTACAGGTGAGATTATTCTAATAAAGTATTTTCATATGCCCATAGTATGCATTTATTACTTAAAAATATTCACTAAAAATCAACCAAATTACTTTTTACCATTCTGCTTGCTGTAGTACATCATATTTATTATCTCCTATCTACTACAGGTGAGTGTTGTCTGATAAAGTCTTTTATATGCCCATAGTATGCATTTATTACCTACAAATATTCACTAAAAATCAACCAAATTACTGTTTACCATTCTGCTGTACTGCATTCTGATGTACTACAGCAAGCAGAATGGTAAAAAGTAATTTGGTTGATTTTTAGTGAATATTTACGGGTAATAAATGCATACTATGGGCATATAAAAGACTTTATCAGACAACACTCACCTGTAGTAGATAGGAGATAATAAATATGATGTACTACAGCAAGCAGAATGGTAAAAAGTAATTTGGTTGATTTTTAGTGAATATTTACGGGTAATACATGCATACTATGGGCATATAAAAGACTTTATCAGAAAAATCTCACCTGTAGTAGATAGGAGATAATAAATATGATGTACTACAGCAAGCAGAATGGTAAAAAGTAATTTGGTTGATTTTTGGTGAATATTTCCAGGTAATACATGCATACTATAGGCATATGAAATACTTTATCAGAAAAATCTCACCTGTAGTACATAGGAGATAATAAATATGATGTACTACAGCAAGCAGAATGGTAAAAAGTAATTTGGTTGATTTTTAGTGAATATTTACGGGTAATACATGCATACTATGGGCATATAAAAGACTTTATCAGAAAAATCTCACCTGTAGTACATAGGAGATAATAAATATGATGTACTACAGCAAGCAGAATGGTAAAAAGTAATTTGGTTGATTTTTAGTGAATATTTACGGGTAATAAATGCATACTATGGGCATATAAAAGACTTTATCAGAAAAATCTCACGTGTAGTAGATAGGAGATAATAAATATGATGTACTACAGCAAGCAGAATGGTAAAAAGTAATTTGGTTGATTTTTAGTGAATATTTGTAGGTAATAAATGCATACTATGGGCATATGAAATACTTTATCAGAAAAATCTCACCTGTAGTAGAAAGGAGATAATAAATATGATGTACTACAGCAAGCAGAATGGTAAAAAGTAATTTGGTTGATTTTTAGTGAATATTTACGGGTAATAAATGCATACTATGGGCATATAAAAGACTTTATCAGAAAAATCTCACGTGTAGTAGATAGGAGATAATAAATATGATGTACTACAGCAAGCAGAATGGTAAAAAGTAATTTGGTTGATTTTTAGTGAATATTTGTAGGTAATAACTACATACTATGGGCATATAAAAGACTTTATCAGAAAAATCTCACCTGTAGTAGATAGGAGATAATAAATATGATGTACTACAGCAAGCAGAATGGTAAAAAGTAATTTGGTTGATTTTTAGTGAATATTTTAGGGAAATAAATGCATACTATGGGCATATGAAATACTTTATCAGAATAATCTCACCTGTAGTAGATAGGAGATAATAAATATGATGTACTACAGCAAGCAGAATGGTAAAAAGTAATTTGGTTGATTTTTAGTGAATATTTGTAGGTAATAAATGCATACTATGGGCATATGAAATACTTTATCAGAATAATCTCACCTGTAGTAGATAGGAGATAATAAATATGATGTACTACAGCAAGCAGAATGGTAAAAAAGTAATTTGGTTGATTTTTGGTGAATATTTCCGGGTAATAAATGCATACTATGGCCATATGAAATACTTTATCAGAAAAATCTCACCTGTAGTACATAGGAGATAATAAATATGATGTACTGCAGCAAGCAGAATGGTAAAAAGTAATTTGGTTGAATCTTGACAAACATTTTTCATGACTTCATTCATACTGAAACGTGTAATTTACAGACGGTCCCTAAGTTGACTGCGGAGAGTGACGGTAAATTCACAATGTAGAGTCCCTTTTTTTCTGGTAAAACTTGAAATTGTGAGGATTATCTCTTGTAATCTGCTACTTTATCAACGTATGATTATGTGTCTGTAGGCTCCAGTGTTTGATTGTGTTGGTAGTGTGGTGGTCTGTGATTAATACCACAAATAAAAACGAATGTCAAACCAATATCGAATATTCAACCAACTTCACCCCAGTAGCGCGAGGCACACATGGAGGCGCACGCACACACACACAGCAGGAAGAAACAGCGCCATGCACACACAGACAGACTGGTTCAGCCTGCAGCTTACTATTCATACTTACGGCAGAAATACGCACACAGATGCACGGCTTTATTAATATGCATGTAGCACTCATTTCAGCATTGGTTGAATGAAAATAGTCACCTGGAATGTGCGCGGAGCTCGCACAGGGGATAAGAGATTAAAAATTTTCAACCGGCTAAAAGATCTTCAGGCAGACATTGTCTTACTTCAGGAAACACATTTATCAAATTCCTCCGTCGATCTCCTTCAGACAAGACAGTTTCCACACGTGTATTCAGCTGGTTATAATTCTAGACAGAGAGGTGTAGCAATTCTGATTAATAGCAGGTTAAAATTTGACATTGATGATGTAATCAGAGATCCAGAAGGCAGATTTATAATAGTCACATTAACTGTTCAGAATCTTAAGGTATGCATTGCAAATATATATGGACCAAACGTAGATGATCCATTATTCTTTGACTCATTTTTCTCTGCTTTGCATAACTACTCTGATAGGGCGGTATTATTGGGCGGAGACTTCAACATGGTATGTGATCCAGGTATGGACTAGGGATGGGCTATACTGAAATTTTTCATGTCGATACGATACCAGTAGTTTATGGCACTTTTTCAGCGATACCGATATCGATACCGAACTTTTTGTCCTTTAAAAGAAAATCACATGATTGTTCATTTTGCTTTAATACCTTGACTGCAAGGGCAATATTAGATATAAGTCAAATCTGAGAACAGAAGTTCTGGAAAGAAACACTTTTAAAACAATGATAAATTATAGTAATGATGAAATTAAACAAAAATAGATTAAAAACGTCTTTCAGTTATCATATAACATAATATATACTAATTAAAATAATCAAATTTATTAAGTGGAAAATGTTAAAATAGAAAATATAATAGTTATATTACAAATTTACCAAAATAAAATGTACAATAACCTGCATTAAACCATGAAAGACAACAAAACATCATCATCATCATCACAAACAGTTGCAACATTATCAAGATATCCGATAGGCTACCAAAATAGGGAAGCTAGAATTTGGCTGCTTTTATCATTTCATTGCCTAAAACTCTCAGAAGTATAAACAAATTGCATGTTTCGTATCTGTACATTGGTATTGCGATACTCAAAAAGTATCGATTCCGATATTTTGGCTGGCTGGTATCGAAGTATCGACTCCAAGGTATCGATATGCCCATCCCTAGTATGGACAGGCTCAGTACAGCAGGACATAACAAAATATGGCATTCATCAGATATCGTTAAGCAGTACATGAAGGATTTCGGCCTTTGTGATGCATGGCGATCTCATCACCCCACCATGAGACAATATACCTTCTTCTCCTCAGTTCACCATTCCTACTCTAGATTAGATTACTTCTTAACCAGCAGCTCACTGATGAGTGAAATCTCAGAAATAGAAATCCACCCAATAACCATCAGTGATCACGCACCAGTATCATTAACTCTGAGAAATAAAACTATTAAACCAGCAACTAGGAGTTGGAGATTTAATACATCATTACTGAAAGATCCTGAGTTTATCAGCTATTTTAAAAGAGAGTGGTCCATTTATCTAGAGAACAACGATGTACCAGAAACTCCAGCATGTGTCCTTTGGGAAGCAGGTAAAGCAGTAATGCGAGGGAAAATAATTTCCTTCTCTTCCCATAAAAAAAAAAAGGAAGCTGCAAGAATCTCAGAATTAGAAGTTAGAATTAAATCCCTAGAAGACGCCTACCAGGTCTCTCCGGAGGAACACATGCTGAATGATATAAGGAAATTCAAGCTCGAGTTAAACAAAATAATAGACCAAAAAACACAATTCTTAGTTCAAAGACTTCGTTTAGAAAACTTCGACCATGGTAACAAGTCTGGCAAGCTTCTAGCTAATCAGTTAAAAATAAATAAGGAAAAAGCAACAATCTCCTCCGTTAAAGACTCAGAAGGAAGTGTCAGCCATGATCCTGACCAGATAAATAACATTTTTAGAAACTTCTACAGAACACTATATAAATCACAAATAAACCCCACAGATGATGATATTAATCAATTTCTTAATAGTATCATTCTTCCAAAACTACAACAGGAAAATATTACGGTTTTAGATTCACCCCTCTCAATAAGTGAATTACATGACGCTCTGCAACATATGCCCAATAATAAAGCCCCAGGCCCAGATGGATATCCGGTCGAATTTTACAAAGAGTTCTGGACAATTCTGGCTCCCACTTTTTATAAAATGATACTAGAAATAAAAGAGAAACAGAAAATACCACCAAATATGAATTCAGCAAATATCACCGTATTATTAAAACCAGGTAAAGACCCGACACTTCCAGCTAGTTATCGGCCAATCTCATTAATAAATGTAGATCTTAAGATAATCAGCAAAGCACTCGCTAAAAGGATAGAAAAAATAACTCCTCTGATAATACATCCTGATCAAACTGGTTTTATTAAAGGTCGACATTCTTCTACTAACACACGCAGGCTGATTAATCTAATAGACTATGCTACCATTCATAATCTGGAATCCACTATCATCTCGTTAGATGCAGAAAAAGCCTTCGATCGTGTTAACTGGAAATTCCTGTTTGCAACATTAAATAAATTTGGTTTTGGTCCTTATTTCATAGACTGGATAAAAATACTTTATAACAACCCTAATGCATGTGTGAGGACCAATGACCAAACCTCTCCAAGTTTCTGTTTACAGCGAGGCACCAGGCAGGGCTGCCCGCTCTCCCCTTCACTTTTTGCCATTTTCATTGAACCACTAGCAGCCGCTATAAGACAGGACAGAGATATTAAAGGGATCCCCGGCAAAAATCTAGAACATAAAATAAGTCTTTATGCAGACGACGTACTGCTTTTCCTCCAGAACTCATCAACATCTCTCTCCCAGACAATCACATTGATCAATAAATTTTCAATGATATCTGAGTACTCTATTAACTGGACCAAGACTACAGCTTTATCTGTTAATTGTACTTTACAAAACATCCCTAACACCACAATACAGTCTGGTAATATCAGATATTTAGGAATAAATATTTCTCCACAACTTTCAGAGTTAATAAAGTTAAATTATGTCCAGCTATTAAAGTCAATAGAGGAAGATCTCACACGATGGAAGCACTTACCCATATCACTCATGGGGAGAGTTGCTACCATCAAAATGATGGTTCTACCGAAAATTAACTACTTGTTCTCAATGATACCCACCAAACCTTCCTCCAGTTGGTTTAAGTCACTGGACTCTCACGTTTCCAAATTTCTTTGGAAAAACAAGCCATCACGTATCAGTTTAAAAACCTTACAACAGGTAAAAGACCGGGGAGGGTTAGACTCACCCAATTTCAATTATTATTTCCTAGCAAATAAGCTACAATTTATTTCCAAATGGCTGAAACCTACCCATCTAGATGAACCGTGGCTAGACACAGAACAAGCATTATGTGAGGATCTGGATGTCTCTGATTTGCCGTTCATCAGTTCAGCAGTCAGATCTCATAAATGCTTTAAAAGTATCAACATCTGCTCTACTCTGAAAGCATGGTGGGAATTCCTGAAATTAACCGAGTCTTCTATTATTCCATGTAAACTCACACCCATCTGGAATAACCTGGATATTCTATAAAACAAGAAAATGATTAATTTTGTGCATTGGAAGGATAAAGGAGTAAAACAATTACAACATATCATTGAAATGGAAAATTCCTGTCATTTAATACACTTACCTTACAATATGGGATCAGTAGTACTAAATTCTTAGAATACCATCAACTTAAATCTATATTAAGCAAAAAATATACCTCTAACCAACTGATCTTGCAGACTCCGGTCAGGGTAGCAGAATTCCTGAATCTCTCTATCCCCAAACTACTGTCGAAAATATATTATTATTAAAACTGGATGATTCAATTTCCCTTCCAACTTCGAAGTGGGAGGCTGACTTGTCCAGAACCCTTAACCAAAACACATGGACACAGATATGTTTAAACACGTTCCTAATGACTAAAACATCAAATATGCAGTTGATACAATTCAAGGTTTTACACAGAGTACATTACACAGGACAGAGGATGTTCAAGATGGGTTTGTCACCTTCAAATATTTGTTTGCACTGCAATGAGAATACAACAGACAATTATCTTCACGCCTTGTTGTCTTGTCCACCTGTCCAGAGGTTTTGGCTTCAGGTATGTGATGACCTGTCAACGTGGCTCAGGTGTAACTTTCCTGCAAGCCCCACACTGTGTTTACTGGGGGACTTGGATGAGATCAACACGGTAACCGCTCTTGGCTTCCGTACATTCTTTCATACAATAGTAAATATTATGATGTTGGTGTCTGATTATTGATACCATACTGCATTTGACTGCGTCACCTTTTCTGAATTCTGTATTTTGTTTTTTTATTGACATAATAACATGTAATGTGCAATGTATTTTTCTAACTTTTAGTTTTTGCTGATATGACCATTTAAATTCTGTATTCATGAGTTTGTCATTGATAACTTATTTTAAGATTTTAGTTTATCTCACTGAGAACACAGAAATTCAGGTGCACCCCAACATGTCAGTGAACACAAAATGACTTCAAATGTCTGGATTCTTTTTCATTTAAACTTGTAGTTTGTGACACTTTTATAATTAAGTGTTAAACAAGACCTGAAGAAAGCTTAGAGATATTCAAACAAGACTTTTAATAAAACTCCCTTCCACTACATCATATTTATCTTCCCCAGTGATGTTGGCCTATCAAACATGTCCTCAGGACATCTTACTTTAACAATCAAGGAAAACATAAAAAACAAAAGCAGCATCAGATGTCTAAACAACATCATCAGGGTGAAATTTATACTGTGTTCAGTAAATATTCAGTGATGCGGAATAAACATTACCTCTCTGATTCTCCTTCAGCATATTTGTTTATTGTTTGACTTTAAGGCAAATTTTGGACCAATTAAACTGCTGATACATGACTGTGAAATATGAAATTATCTGTTGTGGGAAATAATAAATAAATAATAATAATAATTTTTAAAAAATCAGGAAAAAAAGCCCCCCAAACAAAAGAAAAACCTGATTTCAAAACCTCAACGGGTCCCAGTGAGGTGTACCGGTTCCCCAGTGCTATTATGTGCTGTAATCCAGAATCGGACTGAGAGCACTAAAGGGTGACACAGGTATCATCGATTTTATGTTTTTTCATTAGGACAGTATTTAATTCCATGAAGTCTAAGAACAAAAACAGTAGGCCACTGCATACCCTTAACTCCAACTGATTGCTTATTTCTTTGGGGGAAAACATGAGTGGGCCAATATTACAACATGAGACCTGTTTAGATCCACTCCTCATGTTTTATGAGGGCTCCAGTTGATCGCAGGCTGCTTTCAGTTTCATTAGTAACCTTTGTAAGAAGATTTAACCCAGATATTGATGACGTTTCGCTTTTTCTAAATTCCCATTGGCTCCCAGATAGCTGATGCTTTATATTTCTCCCAGTTAGTTAGACACAGATTGGTGCCAGTTGACTAGGTCTGGAGAAAGCTCAAAACTGAACATATATCGAAGTTGTAGGTGGCTGAAGACAAAATGAAGATCTGGCTTATTTTGAGTGGGGTTTTCCTCGCAATTCATGGCGCGGTGGCTGGTGAGTTGAAAGTTTTTTTGTTTTACGACAAGTCTAAAACTACGGTGGCGCTGAACTGCAAATGTTGGAACCATATCTCGTTATAACGAGAAAAAAAAGGTTTTACGTTAAAACGAGAAAGTTTCTCGTTTAACGTAAAACCTTTCTCGTAATAACGAGATAAACTTTCTCGTTTAAACGAGAAAGTTTATCTCGTTATAACGACTTAGATAAAGTTGGAAAGATATTGACAGATTCGGACTTCCGGGATCAATAACTCTGAGACAAAACGTTTTTGAAACACAAATGACACCCCTTTCCCGTCATAATAGCACAGACTACTAGCTACAAGAATTAAAAAACGTTAGTATTGAGAAAAACCGAGCTGGGTGAATAACATTGATCTCTATGAGCAGGCTGTAGCGGAGCGAGTGGTTAGGGACCGTCTGCAAATGTCAATACAGGAGCAAGACGCTGCGAACATAAATCAATAACCCCACTGTCATACAGAACAGAGACTCCGAAATCACCACACACACCTAGCGGCTCCAGATGGTCATACTACAACAGCTGTTTTGGAGAAATGTGCCTTTTGATAATTCATTAACATCTTGCTATATTGATAAATAACTCCATCATTATAAAGTGCAGAGACTCTAAAAGTCACCACACAAATCAATGGAGCCTTGTTGATCATACTACAACTCTTCCTCTCATAAAATATGCTTAAATGTATTTTGGGGGATTTTAAAAAAAGCCAAAGAAGTCATATAATTGGCAATAATTATGATGTCATATGTTGTAGTACCACTAAACTCACATTACACATAAACCATCTCCTTTTTTCCATGTTACTTTTATTAGAGTAAAATATGCTAAAATTTAAATTTGGGAATTTCTAATCAATAAACAAGTCATAAAATTAACAACAACTCATTTATTAGGCTACCACCATACTTTCAGAACAAATAAACCAAAATCTTTCTCAAACCCTGCCTTTTCTCATCCACCCTTCAGTTCCAAAAGCCTGGAAAAAACTGTTGCCTCTCTGTTCCACTGTCATGTCACCCATTACAACCTGTTTGAACAAATCCAGTCCAGTTTCTGCTCCCACCATAGCGCTTTAGCAGCCCTCATCAAGATCACCAATGATCTTCTCATGCCTGCTGATTATGGTCTACTTTTCCATCATCATCCTCAATCTGAGTGCAGCCTTTGACACCATCTCCCACCCCATTCTACTCAATAGACTCTGTAGGCATCACTCAGACCACCCCCTTCACTGGTTTTACTCCTCCCTCACTGGCTTTACTCAGTTCCATCATCCATCCATTCATTAATTTATTTCCTTGTCGCTTCTCTGGGATCTGGTTGGAGGGGCAGCTTCCACACACGGGGGCTCCAGATGGTCATACTACACCAGCTGTTTTGTAGAAATGTGCCTTTTGATAACCCATTAATCATTAATACCTTACAATATTCATCAATAACTCAACTATTGATTGAAATAGCAAGACACTAATGATTAACAATAATAAGATAAATGTAAAAAATAAATAAAGGTGCACTTTTCCAAAACAGCTGTCGTAGTATGATCATCAGGAGTCCCTTGAGGTGCATGGTGATTTTACAGTGTCTACACTGTATAACAGTGGAGTTACTGATTGAAATAGCAAGATACTGTATTAATGATTAATAACAAAAAAAAGGTAAAAAACAAATGAAGGTGTATTTTTTCCAAAACAGCTGTTGTAGTATGATCATCAGGAGTCCCTTGAGGTGTGTGGTGATTTTACAGTGTCTCAGAGTTATTGATCCCCGAAGTCCGAATCTGATATCTTTCCAACTTTATCTTAGTCGTTATAACGAGATAAACTTTCTCGTTTAAACGAGAAGTATATCTCGTTATAACGAGAAAGGTTTTACGTTAAAACAAGAAAGTTTCTCGTTATAACGAGATACGTTTTTCGTTATGATGAGAAAGATTCTCGTTATAACGAGATTTAACGAGAAAACGATATAACGATATAACGAGAAAAAATCTCGTTATAACGAGATATGCCTCCAACATTTATTTCATCGCTGTGGCAGTTCAGCGCCACCGTATAAAACAAAGAATTGTTATTTAAACAAGTATTAAAGGTGTTTTCATGTTCCACAGTGACACATTCGCTGTACTACCTCAACACGGCATCTTCAGGAATAAAGAATTTCCCCGAGTTTGTGACGGTGGGCATGGTTGATGACCAGCCGTTCATTTACTATGACAGTGTCATAAGAAAGATGATTCCCAAACAGGACTGGATGGCCCAGAATGAAGGCCCAGAATACTGGGAGAGAAACACTCAGGTATCCATTAATCGGGAGCAGATCTTCAAAACTAACATTGACATAGCCAAGCAGCGCTTCAACCAGACTGAAGGTGAGTAATGAATAGTTTGTCAGAACGTTTCACACAAACATGCGCGTGCACCCACACACTGTCTATTTTCGACTAAGCTGAAGTTAGCTTCCGATTCGCAGCTTCCGACTCGCTATATGTGTAAAGGGCGATTCCACTGAATTTGCGAGAACACAAACTATATTAAAACAGGCTCTGATCTAAAACTACAACACTTAGACTCTTCAAACCTGAACTGAATTATTCTATACATTCTACGGAATGATCATAACACCATTTCTGATTTGTGAAACCTTTATTCTATTTGCGAAAATGCAATTTAGGCTCATCTTATTACTTTTTTGCATTTAGACCACATTAGACCTGGTCCTGATCAAAAACTACAAAATGTATATTCATCAAATCTGGACTAAATTATTCTACAGACACTACAGATTCATAAAAACACCATGTCTGATTTGTGAAACCTTTCTTTGATTTGTGAAAATGAAAAATAGGGTCATTTTCTGGCCTTTTTTTGTATCTAGACCACATTAGACCTGGTCCTGACCAAAAACTACTATACTTACAATCTTCAAACCTGGTCTCAAATGTTCTAAAGAGGTTGAAGATTAATTCAAGCACCGTTTCTGATTTGTGAAACCTTTCTCTGATTTGTGAAAATGAAAAATAGGGTCATTTTTCTGGTCTTTTTTGTATCTAGACCACATTAGACCTGGTCCTGACCAAAAACTACTATACTTACAATCTTCAAACCTGGTTTCAAATGTTCTAAAGAGGTTGTAGAATTATTCAAGCACAGTTTTTGATTTGTGAAACCTTTCTCTGATTAGTGAAAATGTAAAATATGGTCATTTTCTGGTCTTTTTTTGTATCCAGACCACATTAGACCTGGTCCCAATCAAAAACCACAATACTTACATTCTTCAAACCTGGACTGAAATAATCTGCAGAGTCTATTGATTCATAAAAAATACCATCTCCTATTTGTGAAAGCTTATTCTATTTGTAAAAATTCAAATTACCCTTGTTTTGTAAGTTTTATAGCATCTATACCACATTAGACCTGTACCTAATCAAATACTACAATACTTAGAATCTTTAAATCTGGACTAGTCGACAGAGTCTACATATTTATAAAAACACCATGTCTGATTTGGGAAATGTTTTTTTTTATCTGTGAAATTGAAAACAAGAGGTATCTTCTGATTCACAGCTTCTGATTTGCCCTGTTTAAATTGTGAAACCACTAAATTTGTGGAACCCACATTTGACCAGGTACTCTCCAAAATATACAATATTTATTCTCTTCATTTTTGGAATTAAGCATTCTTTATTGGATACATTTCTTGCACATTTTAATGTTTTGATTCATACCATTTTACTTTATGTTGCTAGACAAATTATCACGGCCAAAAAAAATTTTATATTCAAATTCATTTGAATTTTTTAAGAACAGCATTTCAATTCTGGGAAGTTATAACAGTGTCATACTCCATCAATATTTTGTATTGTTTTCTTCTGACCTTTTTTCTGTTCTTTTCTTTTTTTGTGGTAGAAGAACCTGATGTTTGACATTGTTGGTAAATGGGAAATAATTTTTTTAAATTAAATAATAATTGTGGTTACAACACATGAATTTACAGAGTGTGACGGCCTGTCTGGTGACATGGACAGAAAAAAAGTTCACAAGATGTCAACTCGTGGCCATGCATTTCTAAGTCTTGGCCACGAGTTATTAATTTGTGGGAACGAGGTAGAATGAGTCGTATAAGTAGATAATATAGACTTGATTTCATATTATTTTAACCTTGGGATGAACTATAATGATATCCTGTGATCTCTTGCAATCAAACACCGGGTGGTAATTAGTAAGAGACACTTAATTCGGGTGCTGAAAGCATACGGATTGAGACGTAAACGTAAAGTATGCGGACATTGGCAAAGTTATTGACTTCATCCAAAAGGAGCTGCAAGGACCCGCATGGTTATAGCTGGATGTGTGGTTAATCCTTGCATCTTTGGATCCACTCGCATCCCCACCATTTGGGTTAGAAATACATGTGGGCTTTGGAGGGAGCCTACTTTTCGGCCCTGCACCGCAAGTAGCGCGTGCGCACTGCGCATAGTCTTGCATGCATGAGGTCAAAAACAGGGTAACTGTCACGAACATTCATTTTCACAAATCAGAGAAAGGTTTCACAAATCAGAAACTGTGCTTGAATAATTCTACAACCTCTTTAGAACATTTGAGACCAGGTTTGAAGATTGTAAGTATAGTAGTTTTTGGTCAGGACCAGGTCTAATGTGGTCTAGATACAAAGAAGGCCAGAAAATGACCCTATTTTTCATTTTCACAAATCAGAGAAAGGTTTCACAAATCAGAAACGGTGCTTGAATTAATCTACAACCTCTTTAGAACATTTGAGACCAGGTTTGAAGATTGTAAGTATAGTAGTTTTTGGTCAGGACCAGGTCTAATGTGGTCTAGATACAAAGAAGGCCAGAAAATGACCCTATTTTTCATTTTCACAAATCAAAGAAAGGTTTCACAAATCAGACATGGTGTTTTTATGAATCTGTAGTGTCTGTAGAATAATTTAGTCCAGATTTGATGAATATACGTTTTGTAGTTTTTGATCAGGACCAGGTCTAATGTGGTCTAGATGCAAAAAAGTAATGAGATGAGCCTAATTTGCATTTTCACAAATAGAATAAAGGTTTCACAAATCAGAAATGGTGTTTTGATCATTCTGTAGAGTTTATAGAAAAATTCAGTCCAGGTTTGAAGAGTCTAAGTGTTGTAGTTTTAGATCAGGGCCTGTTTTAATATAGTCTGTACTCTCGCAAATTCAGTGGAATCGCCCTTTACACATATGAGTGAAATGAAAATGAATGAAAAATACTTTATTCATCCCCGAAGGGAAATTCAGTATTGTAAAAGCTCACTTTTTTTTTCTTTTTTTTTTTTTTAAATATATATATAATATATATATATATATATATATAATATATAGCGAACCGGAAGCTGCGAATCGGAAGCTAACTTCAGCATCGTCTATTTTCGACCATTATTTCATTTAATGCTTAACATTGAAGCTGCTCTCTCAACCATACTTTCATTTTTAGAAAATAAAACATCCACATATGCAAACTTAATTTGATATGCATGCATTTTACGGCCAATACATTTTTATTTGAAAAATTCTAAAATTACTATAAATCATTAAAAAAACAAAAACAAAGCTTTATTAGTTTTTCATGTATGTAAAACCAGATAGTATAGTCTTTAAAAGGTGTCTTCAAGAACAGTTCTGTGCCCCCCGCAGCCTTGAATGTAGAACATGTTGATTTAATTTGATTGTTTATAATGATACATCAGTTCTGCCCATACTGTTATAACATCCTTATGGTAATAGTGGAGATTATTTTCACTTGATTTGCATGAGAATGGAAGCTTGCAACTTTGATTAGTTTCTTTTAGTCCAAAGTATAATATGGAAACTTGTCTTCCCTAACAGGCTTTGACTCTAAAATTCTAAAATTACAATAAACCATTAAAAAATAAAGTAAATAAAACAAAGCTTTATTAGTTTTTCATGTATGTAAAACCAGATATAGTCTTAATAGGTGTCTTCAAGAACAGTTGACACACAAACTGAGACAGGAACAGGATTTTTAGTTTCTACTGATTTAAAACAGATTAGTGATTTGGAAAAACAACTGGCAAAAAACCATGATGAGTGTAGGTTCAGGAAAATATGCCAACTGAAGTTTAACCTTCATGAAATTTATAACAAGAAGGCTGAATATGCATTGTTCAGACTTAAAACAAACTTCTATGAGAATGGGGAAAAAACAGGACGGTTATTGGCTAGACAACTTAAGCGATTAGAAAATCAAAATGTAATAACAGCAATTAAAAAAGATGACAAATTGATGACAGCTTCTTCTGATATTAATACTGTTTTCAAAATGTTTTATGAGGATCTCTATACATCTGAGAATATTGCTAGTACTGAAGAATTGGAGTCCTTTTTGACCAAATAACAATACCGAAAGTCTCCCAGGAAGGAAAGGTTAGACTGGAGGCGCAAATAACAGAGGCTGAAGTTCAGAAAGCTATTACTGGAATGAAAACTAGAAAATCGCCTGGCATAGATGGCTTCACGGCTGAGTACTATCATATGTTTTCAGACATACTTGCTCCAATTTTAACTGAAGTTTATCAGGAAGCTTTTCAATATGGCACTCTCCCTGACAGTTTTAACCAAGCTATAATAACACTTCTTCCAAAAGGTGACAAAGATTTAACCGATCCAACAAACTATAGACCTATTAGTTTAATTAATGTAGATTGTAAAATATTATCAAAAATTTTAGCATCAAGATTAGAAACGGTGTTGCCACAGATTATTCATAAAGATCAGGTAGGGTTTATTACGCATCGGTCATCAGCAGATAACATGAGAAGGCTATTGCACTTGTTCTGGGTAAACAAGAACAGCCCAAATCCTCTTGACAAATCTAGCAATATCACTTGACGCCCAGAAAGCTTTTGACAGGGTTGAGTGGAGCTTTTGTTCACTGCTTTGTCACAATTCAGACTGGGTGACAATTTTTGTAGGTGGGTTAAGACATTATACTCAGGACCAAAGGCTGCAGTGTTCACTAACGGAGTGTTATCCCCTTTTTTAGTATCTCTAGATCTACACGTCAGGGTTGCAGTCTCAGTCCACTGTTGTTCACAATCTTTTTGGAACCTCTGGCTATTTAAATTAGGGAAGATTCCAAAATTATGGGGGTGAGCGGAGGGGGAGGGAACATAAATTATTCCTGTATGCAGATGACATTTTGGTGTTATGCCAGGACCCTGCCAGCTCTGTGACAACACTATTAGAAGTTATCAATGGCTTCTCTAAACTGTCAGGTTATAAAGTCAACTGGCATAAGTCAGAGGCAATGCCAGTATCCCAAACTTGCAATGCTAATTTACTATCTGCATTTAATTTTAAATGGCTACAAAAAGGAATGAAATATCTAGGAATAATGCTTAATCCAAATGTCGATGAAATCATGACTGATAATATAGAAAAGCTCCTCCAGAAGACCAAGGCTAATTTCGATAATTGGAGCAAGTTGCGCTTAACCCTCTAGGCGCCAGAGTTTATTTAGGAAAATATTCCATTTGGACTTTAAGATTTCAAAATGCTGTAGCTTGGAGGTGGTGAGAGATAGATCCATAATGTAAATAAGAAAAATATTCATCATGACCTAAAGTTTATGATGGGAGTAAATTTACACATGTAATTTGCATATTGTGATGTCATCAGGTAGCGGCCATATTGGATTGTGTAACTTTCAGTAAAAAAACAGATTTTTGAACATATTTATACACAGGAAAAAAATTATACTGTCATATCATGCTCTAAATAAATAAACATGGGTTTGATTGGAGTAACTTTGCTAATATAATTTGTATATCAGCAGGTAAAACTCAGTAAAACAGAATTCTGAACATATTTACACAGTAGATTTTTTTTTTCATTTTTTCACTGATCCTTTTCATCCTCTCATCCTCAGAATAAATGAACAGAAATCTGACAGGAGTACATTTGCTAATATAATTTATATATCAACAGGTAAAATTATATTTTTATGTGTTTTTCCCCCCCTTTTTTGTTATTATAGATTTATAATTTGTCATAACCTAGCTGACCCCTCATACCATCATACCAGCCATGAAATCTGGGGTTTGGCTGGAGTTGGTGTGTGTCAAGGTGCTGGTGAGCATATCTTTCATTTGTGATGAGGTTCCAGAAATCCTCATCAGAAAACAGAGACAGAAAATCACATGCACGAGCATCTGTGAGATCCTCGTGTCCGGGATATCCCACACAGGCTCGTCAGTGTCTTTGATCCATTCATGGATCACTTCCTCACCTCTCAAACATTTCCAGTCATCATCAATAACTCCCCTATTCTGATTATCCCCTCTTCTGCCCACACATCCCTCTTTCTTTCTTCCATCACCGCGGCAGAGAAAACTTTCGCCGTCATCAGTGTTCTGACAGTTTGTGCAGCATGAACGCGGCAGCGCGCGCTGCGACGTCAGTCACTCGTCTCTGGCGAGGCATGATCTTCCCCTTCTAATGCTGATCAGCAGAGATCAGTGCAGCACCTCGTCTGCACTGTAAAGGCCTCTGGGAGTTTAGGTTTTTATTCTAAAAGTTGCGATCTGTCTCGAACTCTTTCCAACACGCTGCTGCTTTCGCCTTTTCTTTCTCTCTCCCGCGCTCCTGCAGTTTCGCGCGCATACAGCGGGCGTCGGGTTTCAAACCTTTATTTCTTTGATTTTTTCCATATAAACACAGTCAAAAATGGCGTCAGAACTAAGGCTGTATGTCTTGGCGATGTAGTAAAACCAAGCAGTAACAGTACAAAGCTATAGATTTAAAGATAAGGTCTGTTATATTCAGTAAAGTCGCCTGTCGCAATATTGCGACTTTGGCGCCTAGAGGGTTAACATTATGGGGCAAGGTAAATACAATAAAGATGGTTGTAGCTCCTTCAATCAATTATTTTACAGGAATGATACCGATCTGTATACCACCACAAATTCTTTTAAGATACAATAATATCTTAAAAGATATTATTGTCAACTCAACCAAAAAAAGAAGGTGGTTTATCTTTACCAAGTATAGAACATTACAGTATATCTTTTGAAATGTCTTAAGTTGTGTAAACACTGGACAGAAACTGAATCAGATCTGGACTGGGTTTTAATTGAACAAGAACTCACTGCTCCGTTCACCCCTATTGAGGTGTTAACTCAAAAGCCAGAAAGTGGAGGAAAAAGGTTGGATTATCCTTTTTTAAAATTCTCAAAAATGGTATGGCAGGAGGCTCACAAAAAATGCAACATTTCCCCATATTTACAAAAGCGTGCTTCCGTATGGCACAATCCAAAAATCAAGATAGACAAACAGACAATTTACTGGCCGCAATGGTTAAAAAAAGGGATAAGGACAATAGGTGATCTATATGAAGAGGACACATTTGTGTCATATAATGGGCTTAAAGGAAAATATAATCTGGAGGGGCGTGATCACTTTTGGAAATATTTACAGATTAGGAATTGTTTGAAAGAAAAAATTAAGTTTCCTCAAGAAAAAAAACCCATAGAGAGTTTTCTACGATTACCACCTTTACTTACCAAAGCATCAAAATGGTATAACATACAGGTATGTCCATGGGTTAAAAACAATATGCGCAATAAACTTAAAGTAATATCGGAAAGGGATCTGGGTTGCACCTTTGAGGAAAAAACATGGGTTTCAATTATTTCTGATAATGGGCTTTACATTAGAGAGGCTAGAGGTAAATTTATCCAATACAAAATTCTTAACAGGTATTATTTCACTCCTTCCAGACTTTATAAAATGGGCATATGTAAAGATGACTTGTGTTGGAAATGCCAAGAAGCAAAAGGTACTTTGATACATGCTTTGTGGGAATGTCCGTTAATCTCTCCAGTATGGAACAGCGTTTTGTCATATATTGGAGGGATGGCTGGAGTGCAAATTACCCAAATCACCAAGACTGTGCTTATTGGGAGACAGAAGTGATGTGCCACAGCTGGACAAAGCAACTTTCAGAGTGTTGAATACTGGACTTGTGACTTGTGCTCGCCTTATATTAATGTTATGGAAAGAACCCCAGGCTCCAACCCTCAAAATGTGGAGAGAACGAATGATTGAAAGTGCAGCATGCGAGAAAATGCTGGGAAGACTAAACGGCAAAAAATGAGGTTATAAAAGAACAATGAGAAAGTCTTTGTTCTTATGCGTCTACGTTTCAATTATGGGAATTATAACCTGAACCAAATGTCTTATATGTGCAGCTGTCATTTTATATTTACTTATATTTTCTATGCCTCACTGTCTTTATGTTCATGTTCATGTTTGTTACTTTAAATGTTTCAAAATAAAATAAAATAAAAATTTTGATTAAAAAAAAAATAATCGTGTTAAATATTTAAATGAAATACTGATGGCAGCTTGTAAACTATCATGTATATTTAGTATTCAGTTTAATTTCTTGAAACAATCCCAGGTCGCCCAAATTTTTGATCCACTCTGGTTGATGACAATCACTAGCCTCGGGGAAACATGATACATGGTTGAAACCCTGCAGTGATTCTGTTGAAAACACAGACATACTGTAAGAACTGAAGACAGTTCCTGTAAGACTTTAATAGAGAAGAAACTCACTGACTCCACAGTGACCACAATTTATACTGCTGAAGGTCGGTAACTTGTGTGAACAACAAGAGAAATCAAATCAAAATTCAAATCAAATTTATTTATATAGCCCTTTACAGTACCCATTGGACACACAAAGTGCTTTACAGCAGGGTAACAGAAAAAGAGACAACAATGCAAAACATAAAAATGCAAACTTAAATACTAGGAAAAGTGAAGAACAAAAAAGAGTTAAGAGTGAAAACAACCAACAGAGAATCAGAACAGGCTACTCGGGGGAGTGCAGGGTGTACCTAAGAGAGAGTAAAAACCTTTAATAAATAAACTAGTTAGAATTAAAAGCTAGACTAAAAAAATAAGTCTTTAACTTAGATTTAAAAGAGCCCAGTTCAGTCGTGAGACGAATGTCAGGGGGCAGTGAGTTCCACAATCTGGGGCCAGCAGCTGAGAACGAGCGGTCGCCCCATTGCTTTAGCTTCGTTCTCGGCACTTCTAAAAGAAGTTGGCCAGCGGAACGAAGGGCCCTGCTGGGGTCCCGGCGGACCAGCAGGTCAGCCAGATAAGGGGGGGCCAGGCCGTTGAGGGCTTTAAAAACAAACAAAAGTAATTTAAAATCAATTCGGAAGCGGACGGGGAGCCAGTGCAGGGAAGATAGGACGGGGGTTATATGTTCCCGCCTGGACGCGCCCACCAGAAAACGAGCAGCAGCGTTCTGGACGAGCTGCAGGCGGGCGATGGAAGCCTGGTTCAGGCCAACGAAAAGGCTGTTACAGTAGTCCAGCCGGGCACTAATGAAGGCATGGACAGCCGTCTCCAGGTCCCTCCGGTTAAGGAAAGGTTTAACCTTCGAGAGGAGACGGAGTTGAAAAAAAGCTGGTTCTGACTATGGCGCTGATCTGCCTTTCGAACCTGAGGCCACTGTCCAACAAAACTCCAAGGCTTTTCACGTAGGACTTGGGGGAGGGAATAGAAGTGCCGTTGTGTGAGAAGGAGCCAAGCATGGTTGGAGTGCCAAACAAAATTAAATCAGTCTTGGCATCATTGAGATGTAAAAAATTCTGCGCAAGCCATGATTTCACATCGCTTAGGCAGTCTAAAAGTTTTGAGTATGATGGAGTGTGATTTCCGGTCAGGTGCAGTGGAAGATAGATTTGAATGTCGTCGGCGTAGAAATGGAAGGAGAGGTTGTGTTTATTAATGATGGAGCCAAGGGGCAGCAGATAGAGCAGGAAAAGGAGAGGACCGAGAACTGAGCCTTGTGGCACCCCATGGGTGAGTGGAACATGTGAGGAGGAGGAATCACCGGCAGCAACGGAGAAACTTCTGTCAGACAGATAGCTTCTGAACCACCTGAGTGCAGTTCCACGGATACCAACTGAGTGCTCCAGGCGGGAAATAAGGACAGTGTGGTCGACCGTATCAAAAGCGGCAGAGAGGTCTAAGAGGACCAGCAGGGTGGGATTACCTGCATCAACAGATAGAGTGATGCCATTATGAATTTTTAGCAGAGCCGTCTCAGTACTATGGCGAGCCCTAAAACCAGACTGGAACTTGCTCAGAAGGGCGTTTTGGTCTAGAAAAGGCTGTAATTGTTTAAGAACAAGCTTTTCTAGTAGCTTTGAGAGAAAAGGAAGGTGGGAGACTGGTCTAAAGTTTTGTAGCAGGAGAGGATCGAGATGTGTTTTTTTTAGGGGTGTCCCCGACTAAGAATTTTCATAGTCGAACCTGATTCGTCAGATCATGTCATTCGTCGACGAATAGTCGAATCATGTTTTGTTTAGGCTATAAAACATGTCTGCTTGTTTAAAACCATTAAAACATTTAACAAAAAGAAAACGTGAAGGTATGTTGGTGTAAAACAATTCATTAATTAGATTTTTATTTTTCAGTTAACACTGCAGGCATAAACCTAATATTTTTCTTTCCTTTTTTTTGCTTAACAATTTAAAGTCGGGAAAGAGAATTAAAACGGCGTAACAGCCATTTTGCGCGGCGCACGGTCCAAATGTCAAACATATTAAGCGGAATTCCAAAAGAATAACCTTCACCTAAATTACACAATAACAAAAATAGGCTCATAACGAAATACAAAGTTATATCCAAGTAAACGGAAAATAAACGTTAGAAAGTGTGCATTAAAATGGCGATGAGCTGGAGGTGCGCTCCTCGCTTCGTTAACAAAGTCGACGGGAGAATCTCCTCTGGATGGAGGTGGAGGTGGGGGGATGATCAGAACATCACAGTCATGATTATTCCACAACTTGCTGGATGGTTCAGCATCTTCTCCTGGTCTCTCCCGTTCACGGGGAACGGCTCCACACATGTGCGCTCAACAGCTGACGCAGCGAGACGGCGGTCCAGTTCAGGATAAAGATAAAAGCGCTGCTCAGGGAGTCTGATATCAGCCGCAGGCTTCACGATTCAGGAAATTATGGTTCTTAAAAACGCGTTCTTTCCTGATACAATCTGAATAATCCTCCAGCACCAGCGCATCCATCTGGAGCTTTACGCATTACGCACAGGAGTAGACGCGGTGTTCATGTCTGTCAGACTGTTTCCACCTTCACAGACTGATGCTATAAATCAGTGGAAGAAACTACAATGATGATGTGACAGGTGAGTGTCCTTCATCATTTCTCTGGCTACTTGGTCATGGAGACATCTCTGGCTGAATGGTCAGCGCGCGCGACTCACCGGCAGACTGCGGTTTAAACCCACCTGCCCGGCGCAGCTTGCTTTATGCCACACTTATAATAACAGAATTATTCGGCTGCTAACAGACCTATGAAATGAATTATTAAAAGAACAAATTAATACTCTGTAAAAATCAAACGTTCAACCTCCTCCTACTGCAGAATGGTCTGATCTTTGCTTGGTAACCACATGTTGCGACTATTCGACTTAGAGACTCACAGTCGAAGCACAGTCCTGGAAACGAATCGTCGAATCGTCGACTATTTGGGGACACCCCTAGTTTTTTTCAAAATAGGCCGGACCACAGCATGCTTGAAGGCAGCCGGGACAGATCCCAGAGATAGACAGGCATTGAAAAGGAAAAGGAAAAGGAAAAGAGAAAAACTTTCTTCTTGAGGAGACCTGATCAGCATAATTAAACCTGGTAATGGATTATAACATTACATTTACTGAAACTCTGCAAACTTCTGACCAGTAGTAAAACATCTCCATCCTGTGAGACGATTGGGCTGTCCTGAGGTTTTATTTTTTAGTAACTTCTCCTGAAAGAGAGTTTTAGCAGGAAGTTTTTATTCAACAGCAATATCAAATCAGATCAGAATAAACCAAAGTATATCAGAACCATGACAGAGACTGGATACAGTCTGTGGTCAGATTTAATATGTGATTCTCTGATTGTCAAAATGACAATCAGAGTCAACTAGCCTAATTTCCTCTTTAAAAATGTCTGATGCAGATTTATTTAGAATATTAGAGCTTGTTCTGATAGCACTTCTATCTATATATTCATCCGAAACCTAGTTGAAATTTCCTCCAAGAATAATCTGACCTTCAAAATTACCCAACATCTTAATAATATTAGGAATAAAATTGTGTTCTTCCCTATTGGGAGCATAAACATTGCATAGTACAACTTTTACCCCATTTATAAGTGCCTGAAGACACAGTATACGTCCCTCCACATCTTTAGACTCTTGTAATAAAACAAAGTTAAGTTTCTTATTTACTAGTATCATCACTCCGCGGCTTTTGCTAGACACAGAATTATGAAATACATTACCAACCCATTCTCGTTTAATTTTTAAGGCTTCTGTTTTTAATTTCCAAAATGCGTTTCTTGAATAAATGCAATGTCTGTGTTATGAGACTTAAGATAACTGAGGACTTTTTTTCTTTTAACTGGTGTACCACAACCATTTACATTCCATGTTACAATATTAATACTCTTACCCATATTTATCTGAATGTGAAATAAGCTGCCTCAGATTTCTGCATCTACTTGTCACTGCAGATGTAAATAAAACACAAATTATTACCTCACTGTAGGAACAAAACTCAGAGTATAACAGAAACAAAAAATGAAACACCGCACTCAAAAGGAACATAGCAGTGTTAAAGCCTTCCCAGCAGTAGAGTCATGTCTTATCTGGTCCGCGTAGGTTCCAAAGACGGTCCTCCTGCTCCTCCTGCCGTCCCGGTCCTGGCAGCGCCATAAAGTCCTCCCCGACCCGTCAGATGTAGTGATTTCTCCGCTTTCTCACTTGATCACATTAGCCCGAGGGTCCCGCGCCGTGCTCCAAAACTTCTCCGTCTACCGTGTTGACAATGTTGTCTCGGACAAAATTTTCAGCCTCCTGTGCATCAGTAAAGCTTAGTCGTTTTCCCTTCCACGTGAATCGAAGCGCCGCCAGGTGTGCCAGGGTATGCTTCACTTGATGCTGCCACAATACCTTCATCACCGGAGAGAATAATCTGCGCTGTGCTGAGCGCTCCTTCGTCATATCCTCATAAAACGACAAGATGCAGTCTTCCCATTGTAGCCCCTTCTTCTTCTTGGCAATTGCCAGCCCTTTTCCTTGAACAGTATACCTGAGAAATCTCACCAGTATGATGCATGGGGGTTGTTTAGGGCTCGGACGAGGACCCGAGCTTCTATGGCACTGCTCGATCTCAAAATCACCTCCAGACAGTCCCAAACCATGTGAAATTATCTTCTGCACATAATCAGACAAGGCACCTCCAGCCTCTTTTCCCTCTTTTAGTCCTACCAGTCTGACGTTCTTCCGACGAGCCCTGTTTTCCTGGTTGTCCATTCGGGTCCAGAGTTGTTCGATTTTCTTCGTTAGCTTGCTGTTGTCTTTAGCCCAATTAGCTACCTGGTCAACACGATTATTAACTTTTACATAATACTGTCTTTATTTTTCTTTTTTTTTCACACATATCCGCTGATGCGTCTCTCAAGCACCACCATTTAAAAAAATGCTCTAACATGCCCCCCCCTCCCTCTCTCCCTGTCTCTCTCAGGTACCCACATTTTCCAGTACATGTATGGCTGTCAGTGGGATGACCAGACTAATCAGGTTACTGGATATCGACAGTTTGGCTATGAAGGAGAAGACTTGTTAACATGGAACACAGAGACAAAGACATGGATTGCTCTCAAGCAACAAGCTGAGATCTCCAAAAATAAGTGGAACAATAACAGAGCTGAATTGGATTACGAAAAGAACTACCTCGAGCAGATTTGTCCTGAGTGGCTGGAGAAGTATGTGGGTGATGGGCGGAGCACTTTGATGAGAACAGGTAGAACCATGTGACATGATGTATTTTCATTATGAAAATATTGATCATTTTTTAGCTTGGTCTGCACTAATACATAGTAACAAAGCTATTAGAATAACATTTAGAGTCCCAGTCTGCATGAAACTGATGTAAGCTATTTGAAAGAGTGGGGGAAAACATTTTAACCCTTTATTGTTGTTTTCCACTGTTGTTTCATTTCTTTGTCCTCCACTATCACACTTTAAACATTTTTGTCACCTTTGACACAGTTTAGCTTGTGTTAATTTGTCTTTTGTGTTACTGAGGGACTTAAAGTAATTTACCATGCAATAAGCATGCATGATGATAAACCGTCAATGAAAAGGAAAAAAAAAAAGGTGAGCCTTTTTTAAAATCTCTATTCAGACCTTCCCACAGTGGCTTTCCTCCAAAAGACTCCGTCCTCTCCAGTCAGCTGCCACGCTGGACAGGTTTCTACCCCAGCGGAGCTGAACCTTTCTGGAGGAAAGATGGAGTGGAGCTTCGTGAGGGTGTGGTCAAAGGAGAGATCCTCCCCAACAATGATGGAACCTTCCAGATGAGCGCTGACATGGATCTTTCATCTGATGGAAATGCTGACTGGGCAAAGTATGAATGTGTGTTTCAGCTTGCTGGAGCAAAAGATGTTGTCCACCCACTGGGAAAAGCAACAATCATGACCAATTACCGTAAGTCAGAAGTTAAGAAGTCGGAAAACAGCTTAGTTTAGTGGACTAGTTATAGTTCACATACAGAAATTTTATGTGTCAACAGCAAAATCTGTTTCTCATTTTCCTTCGTATTTTTCTTACAGTACTATTTTTGGGGGTAAACATGATTTGTTTTTAAACTGTAAAGCGCTTTGAGTCACGCAACCTGCTGGAAAAGCGCTTCATAAATAAAGATTGATTGATTGATTGATTGATGTCTAAATAGGATACAGATTTCCACAAAATAAATGCAGTAATGTAAAATGATCGCCTGATAGTTTTAAAACAGTTAAGGCAGATCACCATATTTTTTATGTTGCTATTTATTTGCCTTTGATTAATATCAATCATATCATTAATAATTCTAATTTTAATCAAGCTAATTTTGATATTAATTGAATAACTTTAAAAGACATCTCTACAGTATCAGCTTTTTAATTAAAAAAATAATTCTACTGTTATTTTATAAATCAGCCCGAATCAAGTTTATTAGCAAACTATGCAGACATCCAGTAATGTAAATGTGATTATCAGAAGGTCCCACGGTGCTTGTGTGAAGTGTAAGATTTTGAAGACACAAACAACTCCATTAAAGGTGTTATAGAAGATGTTTTTTTCGACAATTTTTGCAATATTCAGTAAAAATGGGTCACTACCCCATACGCTATGATTGATTAAAAGCTTTAAATATATAAATATGATTATACATCAGCTGTGAAAGTAATGGGGCTGAAAAACATCCTCCAATCATCTCTGCATTCCTTAACTTTTTTGTTTGTCTACTGGCTCATCAATCACTTTTACTACTGTAATAAGAACAGGTAATGGGCGAGACTGATCAATGAGAGTGATTGATTGGTGAGTCATACTGTGACCTGGAAGCTGCACGCACTCGTCTGATGTTTCCAGCTGGTAGCTAACATCATTCTGCTAGCAGTTAGCAACATTCAGACAGCGACATTCCGTTTACTTGCGTTTGTGACATGAAGGAGAATCTGTACCTGCTGTTTGCTAAACACAGAGTGGCTCGTGCGCGTTCTTCTGTGGCTGGAGGAGGGAGCTGTGAGTGTAGCAGGTTGGTCTTGCACATGCGCATTATTCAAAAACTTGCTAACAGTCTCTGCTTTCTGAAATGCAGAAACATCTTCTACAACGCCTTTAAGAAAAAAATAAAGCTAAACAAACTCACATTTACAGCCGCAGAAATGAAAATTAACATAAAAAAACTACTTTAACCATAAATAGGCTTCAGTATCAGTGTTTGTGATTACTAACTGGTCACCACACAGATGTTGATTTAATGATCAGATCGTTTTGGTTGTTTTTTTTAAACAGCAAATTCCAAATGGTGGATCATTGCTGTCGTCGGTGTTGTGGTTGCTGTTGCCGCTGTGGTTGGATTCATTCTTTACAAGAAAAAGAACGGTGAGAGACTAATGTATCTTTTCCTTTTGCAGTATTTTGACTTCAGACCTCATGTTAAATTGAGAATTTGTGAATTTGTGTGTGTGTGTGTGTGTGTGTGTGTGTGGGGGGGGGGGGGGGGGGGTACAAGAAACAGAGAAATAAACCTTCAGAACAGTGAAATCAGTTCTAACTAATAAGCACTCATAGACTCACAGTAACTTTCAATGTGAATCTCAGATAATGTTACAGGGAAGTTACAGGTAATGTTTTTGAATTTTAACAGTTTAAATAATGTTGATTTTTCTCTCTTATTTCAGCCACATGTAATCAGACTTGTAAGTAATACATTTCTTTTCTGTATCCTCTAATCTCTGTGATGATGACATTAAGTCAAGAAAAAAATCCTCATACAGTTGCTGTTTCTTAAATAGTCAAAACAAATTTTTTAAAAATGAAGAATTGAACACTTTTGTCAAATTTTCACATCTGATGGTTATAAAACTCCGCTATAAACCTTCAAAAAGACTATAATATCAAGGTACATAAACACTAAACCATATTAACACATATGTTTCCTAAGTTTGCAAATCATTGCATGTCCCATTTATAAGTTTCTTCAGATTTGATTGATCACCTCAAACATTTTTTTTTTCTATTTTGTGTAATCTTTTATGTTGAATGGGGGGATAAACTAAACATCTTGTTTTGCATGTTCAGCTAAGAAGCCCTGCAAGGTGATAATAATGACGTAGAGAAAAGGTCAAAGTAAATGTGTTCGAATTGTAGTTCTTTGAATAAATTTTATCATCTTTATTATTTCAGCCAAGCTCAGCCAGTCCTGTAAGTATTTCCTTTTTTTTTTGTATCTTCTGATCTCTAATGAATTGCTAAATATTTCTGTTCTTTGCTAAATGATATTTTTAGAATTATTCACTGTACGAAAAGTCAGATTTCCATCCCAGTAAATGCCCGGAAATGAACCTGATTTTCGGCAGTTCCCGACAGGTTTACACCCTACAAACGCCACGTTCATCTGTGCCACATATTGTCAGAAACGAACTACGGCAAGTGCACAAGCATTAACGACCCTAATTAGCATATGAATGGAGGGAAACCAGCTGTGAATGTAACTGCATGTCGTGGTAATGACTAATTAGCATATGAATAGCAGCAATACTGCGCCTGCTCAGAGAAGGTCTGGCTGGTCTGAATTTCTCTCTCACTATTGGATGAACCTCTACTGTCAAACAAGAAAAAATCCCTCATGATTGGTGGGTAGATTTTAGACTTTCCACCAATTGGATTGGCTTGATCGGATAGGCCAATATTTCACATTTTTTTCTAATTTTCTGATCGGTCCTTAACTCTTCATTCTCCGATCAATGACGTCATTGTCATTTTGAATCTGCTCCGTTAAAACTCTCATTTACACCAATTAAACTTAGAAAACAAACAAACTAAGCAGAATAGACACGTCCCACTAGTATGTGTTTTATGTCTTTGTGCCGTTTCTGTCGTGAGTTCTGTCACTATGTGCTGGACAATAAAGTTTGAATCCAAATCCCCGACAGTTTTGATACAGGAAGAAGACGGTCGCGGTAAATTCAAACACTGTAAGCGATAGTTATGGATTTCTGCCGTCAGCAATCGATCCAGATCAACTGAAAGACACTAAAAAGTGTAACTACGAAGAAAAAGCGTAGTAAACATTATAGCTTCAGTTTGTTTACGCTCCCTTGACAGCTTGGCTCGTGGCTGCAGTTACCTGAAGCGGCAGTCGCGGCAGTCACGAGTTTCATTTCTCACGGTGTGTTCAGACCAAGCGCGATTTGGGCGTCAAAATTGCGCCTGACGCCCAAAGTTGGACACTTGGTCACTAAAAAGTCAGACGCTTGATTTCCAGCGTCTTGACGCTCTGACGCGCGGCGAGAGATGTCCAGCCAAGCCGCGCTCGCCGTGCCTCGGGAGGAGCCTCTGCTTTTTCTTTTTCCTTTCACCGTCTGTCTGCACCATGGCAGGTGCAGGAGAGAGAGTGGCTCGGCTCAATGTGATAAATAAAGCAGGGAACGTCATCGTCGGACATCTCTGCTCTGTGTCCGGTTCACCAAATGATTCCAGGTGTTCTGACAGTGATGAGTTTCATCATTTACTCCAGGAGCTGCTGGCGAGCGGCACTTTCAGCCGTCTGATCCGGCCCAGTTCAACGTCCCGCTTTCCCGATGCGGGGCAGCATTATCAGCCCAGTACATCCCATCAGGACAGCAGGTCATCAAAACACCGTTCAGAAACCGGGACCGGACACAGATCACAGTTTTCAGATAGAGAGGAGATTTCCCTGGTTTTTCTGGGTGTTTCCTCTCCTGTCAGAAAAAGTGTGTCTGTGTCATGACTCGCTCTGATTGGTCGACGCCCCGCATCAAGACACCAAAGTTCAGATTTTCCAACTCCGGCGTCTACGCGCGTCAAACGCTCAAAATCTCAAAACTCGACGCGCGTAACGCGCCTCGACACGCAAAACGCCCCGCAAGTTTTTCGACGCCTCCCCGACACGCAACGGCCATTGACTTTGCTTGTAAACCTGACGCTCTTGACGCCCAAATCGCGCTTGGTCTGAACACACCATTAATCTTGCCTCTAGTCCCTTTCAGCAAATGCTTGCCTTGCAGAAGTTTTTTGGTTCAAAAACTTCAACACCAGGTGTTGTGCTGAACAACACACCCCGGCCTGCACACGTTCTGTTGTCTGGTCTGCCTCGTCTTGTTAGATAATTTTAAAAATTCCTTGCCCCCAAACGTTTTTACATTTTAGTTTAATACCCCTGATTGAAAGGTTACATTGATTCAAATATAAATCTTAAAGACTGTAGGACCAGGGTATATAAATATTAAACAATATTAACCCAAATTTTTCTTTTTTTTTAAAGCATAAATTCTATGACAGAATAATTTGTTTCAAAATTTTTCTTCAGTCTCAAATAACATCAGTTTTTGCTATCAGTGTGAAAATTCGTTCATTCTATTTTCCTTTCAAAGTTCTTTTCCCCTTTCAGATCGTCTAATTTCTTGAATTTAATAAAAACACAAAAATAATTGCTTAAATGGTCCTCTTAAACACTTCTATTATTTTTCTATTTTTGTGTCATCTTTTATATTTAATTGTGAAAAAAAGATTAAAAAAAAAATAAAAAGAAATTCCCAGTATTGCCACATAGGCCTGCACGATTTTGACAAAAAACCTAATTGCGATTTTTCTGACAAATATTGTGATTGCGATTCGATTTGCGATTTTTACATTTGATAGTTTTAAATGCATAAAACTAAAATTATGAATAAAAGTTTTTACTTTTACAACAATGACATACTTTAAAAACTATTTATGTGTCCAGCATCCTCTCCTGGATGTTGAACCTGAGAAATCTCTAATAAAAACTACACAGTGAGTTTGTTCAATGTTTTGTGATTACTACAGAAGTGATTAATTATAGTTACTGTACTATCTCCATCTCCCAAAAGTAACAGCGTTTATAACGGAGTTTCAGTTTTGTAAAAATAAATAATCACTTGGAACAGTAATAATTCTGTTACTTTTTTAATATTCCCATGGGCTTAACTTTAATCTCTGTGTTGAATTATTCCTGATAAAAGTGAATATCAGATCTCACTAATGAATGAAACAGAAACTTAACAGAATAAATTACGAACAGAATGTTGGACAGCCGGACTGACGGATGTCTGAAAGGAGCCTCAGCTCTACCGGCTTCCAGCCAACATGAAGAAACGTAGTTTTAATGAACATTTCACGTTGTTCGTGTCTTTTATCTCTGAGAGACAACTCACGTTTGTGATTCCAGTCTATAATTCTTCCCGTTTTCTCTGGATTCACTGTTGCTGTGTCTCTAGCGTGTGTGTGCACGCGCATGTGTGTTTGTGTGTCCACCTGTGTTCAGATGCGCGGTGCGCGCGACGACTCGTGTTTGCTGACAGTTCATCAGTTCCCATCATCACTTGTTTGTCGCTGCTTTATAAACTGGATTTATAGTCGTGCGCTTCTGTCAGGTTTGTGACGCCGCTGCTCCCCTGCAGAGGCTCCACACGAACATCTTCCAACCTGCCGTGCAGCTGGTCTGAAGTTATCACATGCAGACCAACTCAGGAGCGCATGATGGGTGTCCAGGTGTAACCGGATCACTCCGCCTCCTCTAGTGCCGTTTCTTTTAACACCATTATTCCATCACTGTTACCAGCTGCTCCTCTCCCGTTACCGAAGAAGTTCCTTCAGCCGTTTTTATGTAGTTAATCAGTCACCATGAAAACATTTTGCTCACTGCGCAACGTGAGGTACACGTGCACTGTTTGTTGTTAACGCTGACTGCAGCTGGTGTATCACCATTTCTGATTGACCAGCAAGCCAGAAACACAGGGCGCGACTATTTTGATTGGCGAATAGGTTTGTCACTCAAATGTCAGAGAAAAAAACCCAAAAACCTCAGGCTCATGAGGTTATGTTATCGCAGTAGTTTAAACCTCAATATCGATGCGGTTAAGGTTAATCGTGCAGCCCTATTGCCACATAAGATTCAACTAACAAGCACTACAAGGTGAGAATGGTGTTTGTTTTACGGAAAAAGTTAAAGGAAATGTTTTTGAACTGTAACAACCAAATGAAGCGTTTTTTTTCTTTAATTTCAGCCAAGGGCAGCCAGTCCTTTAAGTGTTACATTTCTTTTATGTTTCCTCTGATCTTTAATGAAATGCCAAATATCTGTTTTTTTGGGGGGGGGGGGGGGGGGGGGGGGGTTGCTAAATGATATTTTCTGAATTATTTTTTCTAGATGTTGGCAACAATTCAAATTAATTCATACAACTCAGAGCAGTATGTGTGTGTGGACTAACTGTTTGACTTTACAGCTGATGGCAACGATGAGGAAATGCTGAAAAAGGTCCAAACGACAAACCCTGGACAAAGTGAGTTGCTTCATTTGTTGAGTATATCAGTTTAGAAATAACACAAAACTACACAGTAGCTCATTTTATTAATTGAAATGCTTCTGTGACACACTGTAACATTCAAATTCATTTTACCCCAAATTGTTTTTTGTAAAATTAAAAAATAGATAAATGCTTTGGGATTTTTTTTTTTTTTTTTTTTACATCTGCTGGGTATGTTAACTTGAATCTTGACCTTCAGAAAGACATATAAGGGTTTATAAATATTAAACCACGTTAACAGAAATGTTTATCTTAAAAAATTTCTTGGCACATCCTTAAAGGCAGGGTGGATGATGTTTTCCAGGAGCATTTTTTACTATTGAGGATATGCATGTGTCGTCACGACATCACGCGAAATTGTTAATGCCGCCATCTTGGTAGGCAATGTTGAGCTACTACAGAGGAGTACAGGTTCGCCATGAAACGTTTGTATATGTTTTTGTATTTTTTCTTTTTTTTTGTGAAAATGGATACAGCAAATGATTCCCTAGACGTAATTCCTCTTTCCGACAATGCCAAGCATCTTGATAAGCAATCCAAAGCACGTTATCTGGAGAAAATAAAGCCAATTGGATGCGACCCATACGGTCTCCCGATTGAGAAATTCTCCTCAGTCTTGGGTGCAGTTAACTATCCTAATGTTTGCTATCCGGATATATATCACTATATTATCCACAATCCCTCCGCATATAGTGGTGCTGAGTTGAAAGCATACAAAAGCCTGGATGCATATAAATATTTCACCGCTGGCTTTGTGAACAGATAAATGGTGACCTACGCTCAAGAAGCCGAAGCTTTTGTATTGACTGCCGTGGTAAGTCTTTCCCCACTCCTTTTTCATGTGCCAGTAATTATATTAAGGCCTTTGTCAACTATGTATGCATCACAAAAAACAAAAACTAAATAAAACCTGGTTATGTGATATCTGTTATTTAACTAAACATTTACATCGAGTATTCATTTTTAAACTTCAATTTGCAGGTTGGCCACTCTCAAGCTGTGAATGAAGAGCCGCTGAAAGTGTGGATAATAGCTAAAGCGGATGGCATTGTGCTTTCATCACACTGCATTTAAAAGGCTGGACTCAGTGAAGTTTGTTCACATGTGACGGCAGTTTTGTTTGCTATGGAAACGTGTTGCAAACACAAAGATCACACGAAGCCTACATGCACTGATTTACCATGTTCATGGCTGGATCCAAGATCAACGCGGTCCAATATTCAGTACGCCAAACTCTGTGACATTGACTTTTCCAGACCGCTAAAAAAGATGAAACTGCAAACCACAGCAAAGAAACCATCCATGACAAAACCTCTTCCCCCAGCTCCCAACGAAGAGGAGAAAAATATATTTTATCAAGGTCTCCAGGGCAGCAAAAGTGCAATACTTTCATTAATTCCGCCCTTCTCTGAGTCCTTGGTACCAAAATCAATGTTCCTCCCTGAGCCAGTGACCAAAAACTATTCTTTTGAGAACCTGGGAAGGAATACAGTGAACTTGTGCAGATGAGCATCGACTTGTTTCCACGACTGTCTTTAATGCTGATTACGGTAGTTTACAAACTCAGCCAAACTTAAACACATAATCCGTGAAAAGTAAATGTCCAAATGGTGTTTATTCTTTTTAGTTCATAAATACAAAAACTGTAGATTGCAGCCAACATGTGGAACTGGTTGACAGTCTGATCTGGTTTAAGCTTAATTTATAGTCGTCTGTAAAGTGCTCTACGCAGGTTACGGAGAGCCCTCTATGTCAATGGAGAGCCTGTTTGAGAGCTACTCCGCCGTCTCTGGCTGCACAAAATATTTTTTAAGTGTCCGTCACTCCGTCAAGGGATGACAGAGATGCCAAGGGCTGTGATTGGTCTACCACAACGTAAACACTAGCAGCGCCATTTTTCAACCAGCTAGCCTACGAAGACGTAGATATGAGTTCAACCGAAGAACGTTTGGCTGAAGAAGTCTTTATTTTGCATCAAAAGTATCTCTGTTATTCAGCTGCAGCAACAACAATAGTCTTTGTCTCTCGGACGGCATCATATGAGTAGGTCAGTCTTGTGTAGCGACCCCTACTTTATTGGGCGGGAAATTGCACTGCGTATCCGACAGCATGACGGAGAACTTGGGTTTCCGTCGTTGCGCAGTTGGATAACGCATTACGTGGTCTGAGAAGTATACTATAGCCATAATCCTCAGTTAAGTCCTCTCCTGCGCTCCATCATCACCTTCACTGTTATTGTTCACACTCAGTGTTTATCTGCTCTCATTACCTCTGCCAAGGAGGTCATGTTTTCAGTAGTGTTGGTTTGTCCGTCCGTCCGTCTGTCTGTCAGCGACTTTACAGAAAAAGTACTGGATGGATTGACCTGAAATTTTCACCAGCCATGTGTCTCAGCCCAAGGATGGACCCATTAAATTTTGGTGGTGATCCGGATCACCTTCTGGATCCAGGAATGTTTTGAAAGATTCTTTATCATTGTGAGAGAGGCCATGTTGGAAAGGCTGTTGATGAGGCAGAAGATAGAAGTGTGCAGCTTCAGGACTGAGCACATGATGTAGGGATACAGAAATGAAACTTATGAGCAACAGTGAGCACGTGGAGAGAAGACTGTTGGACAGACTTAGTTGAATATGGTGAACTGTGTGCGTCTGTGGAGAGCTGGAAGTCAAATCAAATCAAATCAAATCAAATTTATTTATATAGCCCTTTACAGTACTAGTAACTAGTATTTCTGCCTGAACAGGATGTTGATTTAGCCTTTAATGTTATTTAGATGATTTGCTTATTCCGAAGTGTTCCTCCATTCACAATGTGCCTTTTTATGCCATTAAGTGAGCTGACCTGCTACATGCTAGTTACTGTAACTGTTAGCCTTGAACAGATATGTATAGTCCTAACTGTAAGGGATTTATTAGTAATTAAAGCAACACTTACCGATGTTGCATTGTTGCACTATTTTTCTAACAGGGTAAAATGCTATGAATGAGGTAATGGAACTCTGAAATACAATACAGACCCACCATTAATCAAAATAAAATATTATTCCGATCTCTAAATATTCAATAAAAACGCCAACCAATCCTTGGAGTGGGGTGCACCTCTAGGACTGGCCGAGGGACCTGCCTGTCAGACCTTTGCTTCTGTATAGACTGATCCGGCCAATGGCCGGCAGTAGACCATCCACCATTGCAACGGTGGCGTTTCTGTACATGTGTAATGAGATAAGAATCTGACTTTTTTCTGAACAACATGGAGGATATCTGGAAGGACTGTCACATTCCTGGTTGTTGGAACATCAGAGGAAAACTTTAATGCGGTAATAAGTGAATAAGAAGATCACGGACATTTATTTCATGAAGATTTCTGCCGTTGGTGACAAAACTGGACACTGCTCAGTCCACTGTGTATCAGTGTGCTCATATCGGGAGGAATATCGGACGCACAGAGCAGAGGAAGAATAACTTAATGCCATTGTGGAGAAAACACTGTATTTACACTACTCACAAAAAGTTAAGGATATTTGGCTTTTTGTATGATGTCAGAATGAATCTAAAATCCACTATAACCTTTCCAGGTGAACTGAATTAAACTTTCTCCAAACTTTTCAATGCACATGTGCATTGTTCAATGGTTAAACATTTATTCTGCATCATTCTGTTTTCCAAAAACCGAAAGTTGAATATCCCTAACTTTTTGTGAGTAGTGTTATCCTCAACAACAATGTTATTATGCTAGCTAATGCTAACAGAGACAGCTGTGGTGTTGCTGAGAGTTAATGACTAATCTGGGAGATATTGTGAAATATAAGGTTATTTGCTCTGATCAAGGCAACGTTGGGACCAGAAAATAAAAACAGTTCAGTCAGAAACACCAGCGGATCAGGAAGACGGTGTCCTGCAGCCTTTAGTTTCATCTGCAGGACATGTTAAGGCTACTTGGTCTGTACAGTCCTTAAACAATACCAAAAGCCAAATATGTGATAAAATAGAAAAGTAACCACCTTTGAAAGAGTTTAGTTCTTTAAACTTTGATAAGTAATCACGAGATGTGTGTGTTCCTCCAGTGTGGCTTGTCATTAAAGCCATTTTCCGGAGATAAATAATAGTTTAAATTAATGATCCGATGTTAAATAAATGAATGTCGGAATACTTTTAAGATCTCCGGATAACATACATATAGGTTATCATGACCCTAGACGACTGTCCAACGTTGTAAATTGGGACTAATACTGCATTCGATTTTCCTTGGAACTGGGGGGTGACGTCACACCCGACCAACTTGCATTCCAGCTTACTGGTCAGAAAACCAGTTAGCAGCCTAGCAAAACAACGTGTTTGCTGAGGCTATTGTTATTATCCATTGATGGCACAGCTTGCGTTGTAGTTCACATATACCACATGAAAAATGTGAATTATACTACAGCAGCTTCCCCCTACATCTGTATAAACCAATGCTACATGTACAGCTGATTTAATGCAACAAAATATTAGTAAGACACTTCTTTACACTTCTTACTATATTTTTAAATAAAAAAATAAAAATATAGTAAGAAGTGTAAATAAATGCAACATTACAAGAGCTTCTAAAACTGCTAACACTGGGCGCGGCCATCTTTAAATCTGAACTCGGAGCTGCGAGAGTTGTCTGACTTTCCGAGTGGGAAATCCGACTTCAGGGGGCCGTTCCAGTTGAAACTTCCTACTGGGAACTGGGAATTTCTGACTTCCGAGTTGAAATGGAACGCAGCATAATCCCCATTAATGGCGGCGTCACAAGATGGCGCCACACACAAAACACTCGTCAGATCAGTCTATTGGGAAGCAGAGGGAATGGGGGGGCGGGTCTTAGGAGTGAAGCTGGACTGTTTATATTTAAATAATCTTGCTGTGCTTTCTGAAATGCAGGATCGATTAGGGTTGCTTTAACTAGCCCTGGAATTCCTCATCTGTTAGCTTGTTTTTTGTTGCATTACTGTGCTGTTGTGATTAAGAGTGACCAGTAAAGACAGTTAACTGTACAAGCGAGTCCTGTGTGTTCTGACCGAAACCCCATAGCGAACATCAAACCTCCTTACCAACGACTAAACAGTCTTACATGAACATCACCCTGATAGGCCAAATTTTTTTTTAATTTTTCCATATAACTCCATACAAAAAAAACAAAAAGGATCTCATTAAGTTCTAGAATGTTTTTAAAGTAGGGAGCTCTCTACTTTGAACAGGTAAACTCACATCACCTGTCTCAGTCTAATGGATTCAATGTTTATGTGCCTTCTCTATATGTTATCCCCAACATGCCATTCACCCGTTTTTCATAACACTGTCTGTCCTTCCATTTGTTTATTTAAATTACACTTGACAAAGTGGCATGTATGATGTAAAATTAAAACACTCAGAATGCAGAAAAAAACTTTTAACTGAATTAAAGTTAGTTTTAGTAAAGAACTAAAGCTGTCTCTCATCACTCTTCAGAGCTTCCTTCAGTAATTGTCCTCCAAAGGCCTTCCTCCTCAGATGCCATGATAGGTTTCTACCCTGACAGAGCTGAACTGTTCTGGAGAAAAGATGGAGATCTCCTCACACAAAAACCATAAAAAGCATGCTAAAAACCAAGCGAGTGGGCAGAGTCCAGTCTCTGGCAGCACCCGGTTGTTCACCCTGTGACATCTGTGTTTATTGCTGAAAAGTGAATAAAGTATAAAAACTATATCTAATACGTCATAATTAGCATGACAAAACAAAAAAAAAAACATACAAAGGTGCTCAAACATTTATATGTCTGCAGCAGACATAGAGTACTCAATGCCTAAAAATAAATAGAAGAAAATGACGGTAGAGAAATATTCATGTCCAGTCTTCTGTATGCAAAAGAGTTTTCAAAGAGGGTCAGTAAACTGAGTTGTGTGGAAAGTGTGAAAGCTTGAAATATATCTGTTATTACGGTTATAATCAAGGTATTTCTCACCTGTCAGGAAGTGGATCTTAATTTACTTTCTTTTTTATTTGAACAGAGTTGTTTATGATCATTTTACAGACTGAGATTAGCGTAAAGTTTAATGCTTTTAATGTTACATGTAAAGCACTTTGAATTGTTGTACACATGAAATGTGTGATACAAATAAAGTTGCCTTGCCTAAAGTTAGCCAGAATGAGACAATACAAGGTTTTACTGCATCCAATAATGACATAATCATTTTACTTAATAGGTAAATAGTTTGAAAGGTTTCTGTCAAATCCTATCAAACTTTAACTAAAGCAGTGTTATGCAGGGATGACGACTCTAGTTCATTAGTTAGGCTACTGTCAGTATACTCTCTTTCTCTAACACACCTGATTCAAATGAAATGGATCCAGCAGCTTCTTAAGTTCTGCATAAAGAACCATTCATATGAAATGTGTTGAAACATGTAAACATCCAAAACCTGCAGGGCTTGTTCCAGAGGAATTTCAACAATGAGTTTAATCAGAAACTCTGGGAACTCTGAACAGACCAACTCTCAATTTTCGGTTCATCTGCTTTGAGTTGGTTCATTCAACTGTGAGTATCTTTAGTTTGAGCACAACAAAAAGCCAGCATCAGTGGAGCCCCAAAGAATAAAAAAAAAAAAAGCTCAAATAAAGAAATAAATAAATGAATCAGCGGTCAGCTAAATAAGATGAAACTGACAAAAGTAATAATACATAAAAATTCTATAAAAATCATGACATTGATTTTGAATTGTGGTTCTGAAGAAATATTAAAAACAAACACACAAAATAAAACAAATAAGCAAGCATGATGGGGTTTGGGAGCTAGTTTTGTTGAGCACCACTTTGAGGCAATAACTGCAATCAGGTGTTTTCTGTAAAGTTAAAAAAGACGACAGGTATTTTGGTCCAACTGTTCATGGGAAAGGTGCTCTAATATGTCTCGGACAATTTTGTTTGTTTTTTCTCATTATTTCCAAAACATATTTTCTGTAATTGGAGAGTATGAACAATTCTGAGGACAACTATAACTACTGCGAATCGTGTCAACAGGACTTTTTACATGCACTGATATAAATAAATTGTTAGTTGGTGACTATACTAAGGAATGAAGTTGACAATGCGTTATTGAGGACACATTTACATAAAACAACACTCCCATAAGACAGATTTACAAGAGACTGGGTCTTTTTCTGTCAGCTTTCTGATTGGTCAGCATAGGGGAGATAGCTCTCACCTTGTGGATTGTCCTGGCACAGTGTAAGTAGTTTGAGTGTTTTTACAACAGGACAATAGTTAATCTAACTTATAAAAGCCAAAAACAATTGCATTTTTTTACTGCAGAGTTTTTGTTTACTAATAACTGATTATATAAATTACTCACTCTAACCATTTATCCAGTTTATCTTCTTCCTGAGATTTCCTTCAAATGCTGCAATGACATAAATTGTGTTAAACTGTATCATTCAGTGGTTCAATGTTTCAACAATGAGCCAATCAATGTTTTATCTTTGTTCTACAGTTGTCTCCATTACTGCTTTTATTTTGGGATTTTGTGGGACTGTTTGTTCGTTCGTTACTGGGATCATCTTCTTGAGAGGAAGGTGAAGCCGAATGGTTGGTGACACAAATTGTTTTGCACATGTTGAAGCCCAGTTTCCACGCAAATGAAACGTCCCAATGCTTGGTGTTAACTTTTTTTCTGGTGCTTCTGAAAGCCCACTAATAGTCAAATGTACAGTATCTATTGTATGTATTTCCTAATAATTGATCTGATTTTTATGACACTGACTGTGGGACTAATTCACAGAGACTAGAAAGAGCATTTAAAAAAAAAAAAAAACCAGATAAAAGATGTAGTCTAACATACAGTATCATCTTTGTATAACAGTTATGATTTGTAATTGAAGAAGTTGATCAGAATATTATTTAATATGTAATGTACACAGTGCATTAGAAAATTGAGACTAGGCCATTAACATTACAAATACTAAGTTCCAAATAAGAAGAAAACAGGATCAAGAGTTATAACATTAATGCTGGTGTTAAATCTTCAGTCCTTTTTCAGTGTTTATAGTTCCACAGCAGCATTTACCCTGTTTGACAGAAATATATATATTTAAAAAAAAGTGTTTTGTTATCTCTCTGTATGAGATTTGATCTGATCTTTTTTTATTTCAAAACCTAAAACTAAGAGTAACTTCTGCTCAGAGCATAACTCAGTACCACACAGATATTTCGGTTGCTCTGATCAGACCTGTTTGCAAGCCAAACACATTTATATCAAAATATGAATAAGATGTACGTACCCATATCCTCCAGAGTATTAATCTTTAGTCCTTTCCAGGAACTTCCAACCACCAGGAAAAAAAAAAAAACATTTCTACACTTTCCAGCAAATTAATTCAAAAGTAACATCACACAACAGGCCTGAGCATCTCAGATCAAACACTCGTCAGAAGAAGGTCGGCTAAAGAAACCCCATGAAGTCCTCAGTTCTCTTCATCATGTTACACAGACCGAAATAAACAAGGATTGTACTTTCACTTATGTCAATAACCCCACTTTCAACCTAGATGTAAGTGACATTGGCACTAAAGTAAAAATCCTATTGTTCAGATTAAACCTGATGTTCATTTTTTCTGTTGTACCAGTTCATCAGTGCTCTATGATCTCTCTCCTGATCATTTAGTTGTTGTAGATGCCAATCTTAAAAGAAAAAAAGAAAAAAAACTCCGTGATTGTGCTTGTCTTTCAGGACTTTATTTCGTTCAAATTCCATTTTATTTACAGTGTCCAATTCATGACAAAAATCATCTCAAGGCTTTTTTTTTTTCTTTTACAAAGGCAGTCCAATTAAATCCAAATACAGCATCATTCAGATATATTAGAATCTACATCTGTGAAATTCATTGTAATTATATTGAGCATATGCAAGGCTCACTCAAGCCAGCCCTATCTTATAAGCTTTATCAAAAAGAAAGTTTTAAGCCTAATCTTAAAGTAGAGAGATCCCAACCTGGCCTTCAGGAGAAACAGTTAAGTAACCTGAAAGTGAAGAGCTCTGTTGGGAATATGTGGACTTCTGAGATCTATAAGATACAGGGAAAATCTTCATCTTAGTTTGGTGAAACAGCTCTCTGATTTGCTCTCCATTCTGCCCATTTATCAGTTTTCCTTTGTAGCGCACAGCAGATCAATATTATGTTTTGTGCTCAGTGACGATCTCTCACAGTCAGTTGGCTCTTTCTTTAAACAAAGTTGTTCCACAAAGATGATAAACAGTACAGGGTTTTCCTGTCATGATATAGTGCATCAGAAAAAGTGACTTATTGTGAATTTGTGTTTAAACAACCATATTTTAGTTCCCTGTCTGAAATAAAACTGAAATAAGTTATGTAATGGTGGATGGCGTAATAAAGAAGCAGGAGAGCATGGATTATCTGGACTCACTTCCTGTTCCTCACCTCCTGTGTATCTACCAAAGACTAATAAAAAAAAAAGTTGTTTGGCGTCTATCATACAACTTATGGTGCTGTCCATTCAGTTTACAGCCTACACTGACATCTAGTGGAGAAACAGTAAAACAACTCATGTCTAATAGAAATAGAGGACACAACAAGTTACATCTCCAGGAATTTTGCCTTGAAATGTTTTTTAAGTGATACCGTGTAAATTTTGAACCCAAAGTTAGCCAAAAAATATGATACAATATATTTTAAAAATAATAATAAAATAAGTAACTATAGCTGATTTCTGAGTAATATAGAGACTTGAGATGTGTTGCTCGAGGGGTGTAAATCTAAAAAAACAGGATTGTAACTTCGGGGGGGGGGTCTCTCATAGGATAATGTACATGGGGAATTTGAAAAATGGTTGGATTAAAAAACACATTTTAAGGGGTGTTAACACAAAAAAAAGAGGGTTTTTTTTGGGATGTGCCGTGGAGGAGATGAAAACTTACACGGTATAACTTATATATATATATATATATATATTTTGTTCTTCACTCATCTCTTGATAACAATATAGAGCCATCAAACAGCTGTTGTCCAAACCAGAAATGGACTTTTCATTTCTGCTGACATAACTAGCCTGTAGAATAAAGTTTAATACCATCCCCCATGTGTTGGCATACAGGTATGTTCCTTGGGAGGTAATAGTATTACAGTACAGCAGATGTACCTCCAGTACTGTGACTGTTGTAGCCTTAAGAGCTCTGAATGTAAGCATTCTCAGTCTACAGGAAAGATAATCACCTAGTTTAGCAAGTCATTTTGGTGAAATTAACATGCAGTAATTACATATGAATGTAGAGTTGAGAATGAGGATGTGTTCAGTGAGAGTTATGGGAGTTTCTCCAGCAGCCCAGTCTTCTGTTATTATTATTATTATTATATAGAAGTTATTTGACATCTTATTGAAGACAAATAACTTTCTGACCAAATAGAAATTATCAGGACTCATCTTAGTTCAAGTTCTTTGGGTTTCAGAGAGCAGTTTTAAGGAAATGAGTGTGGCTCTTCATCAAAGTTCACTTGTCAATATTTATAATCATTATTATTATTATTTTTGAATCAGAGCAGCTAAAGAGAAAAAAAAAACCTATATATTAAAGTAGTGCAGACTGCCCATAAGATATCCAGAGCTTTTAAATCACTCTGTGACCAATGACCTCTGAGAACATTTTAATACGTTTCTTCACATTTTGTAGAATGAAAAGGGTCTGAGCAACAACATAAAACCTGGAAATAAAGTTAGTTGCTCTAAATAAACCTGAGGCATTTCCCCACCATTTTACAGTGAACAAAACATGTTTAAAGATAAAGAATCACAGGTGAATGTACTTTCGCTTTACTTAACAACCCCAAAGTGTCACTACAGCCCAGAGTTTACTACCACTGATGTTTGTAAATTCCCATTGGCTAATCTCGGCTCTTTACCCCCCCTCACCACCCCCTTCTCAGTTTGGGTGGGAGCTTCTTAAACTGACTGCACAGAATGTTAACACAAAGACACAGGAACACATCAGTGGTAGATCGAGATGCTGCAGATCAAAATGAAACTCATTTTTCTCTTTTTCTTGGGAATACATGGAGGGACCGCAGGTGAGTTAAAATGTCTAAACCTGTTCCCTATACCTATCTGTGAAAATGATTGTGCCATTTTAAAAGAAAAATGGGTGTCTTACTTCCAAGCATTAAACATGCTATCACCTTTATCCATTTTCAGCAGGATCTTTGTATCAGGAAAGAAAACCAGAAGATTGAAGATTCAAAGTCTATTGTTTATTACAGATCAAGAGTATAGTATGTTACAAAACTCTGGATTCAGCTTGTTTCCCTCAAAAAAACAGCTGGTGGGTCCAAGATTCAACCACGTATCTGTATATCTTCCTCTCAGCCATTTTTATAGATGTCAGTAAAATTCTGGGCTGTCTCAGTCTCCATGCAGCTGGATAACTCAGTAACTAGTCCTGGCTCCTCCTGTTCCTTGCTTCCTGAGAGGTTAGGATGGAAAAATACAGAGGGGAGGGAGAAAACACACAAACAAACCAAAAAGGATACTCTATTGTGGGTCTGATTATCTATGTTCCACTGACTGTCACCCAAGGTCACATGACAAGCCTCAAACTGAACAGGATCTACAGTAAAGAACGTAAAACTTCCCCCAGTTGATTTACCCAAGAACAAGAAGGAGGGGTGCACAACGGTTTTGTCCAAAAGCTGAACTCTGCTTTCTTCAACAGTATAATATTCTACACATTACGCACAGGTATGTTTAATCTGACAGGATTACCATCGTTAAAGACTAAATAAATCATGTAGTCTGAACCTGGCATAACGTTATCCAGGAGGATTTTCTGAAGAGCAATGACACTGTCCTATCATTTCCATTTTTAACTGTTTATATGCGTCAAACATTGACACATAAACGTTCAGCTTATACATATTTCCCCAACATTTTCATGCCATATCATGACCCCATCTGCATTAAACTTGGGCCTTGAAACAAGTCTTCTCCTCGTTCATTAATGCTTTTCCTATATTATTTTTTGCCCCTCTGGTTGCGCACACATCTTGATGTTGCTCAGAAACTCATCCATAGGTACAGCCTCACACATTTCCACTTATTCCTTATTGGAACAAATTTGTGGTTGTTTTGCCATGGAAAAGGGTCTGCCTTTTCCCAAGCCAGTTTTTAATTATTTACAAAATCAAAGAGATTTCCTTTCTAATGATTCACAAGTATTACCCTGCTAAAACTTACTTAAAATTTAGACTTAATAAAGACGTTACGTTATCCTTTATCAAAGTTAAAGAGGTTTCCTTTAAGCTCATTCGCCGGTGTTACCCAGTAAAATAATTTTTGACAAGATATCAAAATATCAATGACATCACCTGCACCTTAAAGGTACAGTATGTAAAAAAAACTCAAAGGTCGATGGCAGAAAAAATTTGATGTATAATTCTAAACTGTGTTTCTATTTATGTGTAATCGCTTCACTAGAAAAAACTGTTTATTTTCTTAGAATGAGTCATTTATATCTACTTGCTGGGTGGTGCGCAAATGGAAGCTGCCATATTTGTTCTACCATTTTTACACACTAAACAATCTGTGTGAAGTGAGAACCCTCTGAACTGTAAAACTGCTGTACCAGCTTTGTTTTAGGGGAGTTAGAGCATTGTTTGGGATAGATAATGCCTTAAAAGACATTAAAAATAGTTACTCATAGTTCAGTCATAGCTACACCTGAGACCACTGGATCCACTCACAGATGAAAACATCTTCATGTCTGGGAGAATTTTGGCCACAAACAGCCACCGTACATACACACCAGTGCTTAGAATATGAAGTCATTTGATAGAAAACATCTTTAATTTCAAATACCCATCTTTACCACTAGATGTCAGTAATTCTTACATACTGTACCTTTAAGCATTTCTTGTACTATTTTGGACAACTTTCAAGACAGTTTTGAACTTTAAGGATGTGTTATTTGGGTTCACAAACTATAAAAAAAAAGGCTAGCAGATCAACAATTTATTTGTAATCTTATTTTGCTATTGATATTTTATATTCACAAATGTAAAGTAAGGACCATACACTCAAGTGCCTCTTTTATAAAAGAAACAAAAGTTTACATCTCCACTCTGTCTTCCTCCAAAAATAGGAAAGTTATAAAAACTGTGTCTCTATGCTCCAAATTTGAATTCTTATATTAATCTTATGTGGAGACAAAGTACGCTGTGTCAATGTTGATAGTAAATGCTGATATAAATGAAAAAATGAAAATTTTTGCTGAGGTGGCTAGCTTGTTCAGGGTTGCACTGACTACCCCTTGAGGGCATCCCTGGATACAGCAGCAGTTTTGAGAGAAAATATAATCTTGACTTATGGTGTCTTGACTAATCTTGAGTAAGTATATCACACATCATTTCCTAATTTGATTAACATGATTTAGGGGGTAGAGGTTAGATGAAGTTAGCTGAACTAAAACTGCCTTCAATTCACAAATGAGTCTCAGTGTATCAGACTTTCAGAAACACTCAGATTGAAATGTTAACATTATCGTAGCAAAGTATACTTGTAATGTTACTGTAAAAGTATGCCATGTAAGAAAATTCTTAGTTTGGATATGCGCTTGCTACCAACAGAAAATGTCATGATTTAAGCTCTTATTTATTTTTCACACAAACTTGCTGTGTTGTTTATCACATGGCACATGCACCACTGTGAAACTGCTACAACACTGCTGTTGATAATAGAATCATGGTAGAGAAATAATTATATTCTATAAGTACTGTAGATTCCAATAATGGAATATAAAAAACAGTATATTACAGTGTAGCTGAATATCTGTACGAACAATGTCCCCAAACTGCTATCACAATTATCAAGGTTATCATTTACTCAGCAAAAATTAAAAGATTTTTCCATCAACTTTAATTAGCCAAAATCTTACAACTTCAGGTCCTATGTTTCCCTATAGCTTAGGGTATCAGGTAAATGTTGTAATCTCCATATTTTCAAAAAACTCATTTAAAATGTAATGTCAATGTGCCTAAGTTTACATTAGCTTGATTGTTTGTCTAAGTTGATAAAAAGATTATAAAGCCTTTTCAAGACTTTTCTCATTATTGTAAAATAATTGTGGACAAAAAGATAGTTACGGATAATTATAGGTGTAAGCCAGAGTTTCATAATGTCATGTTATGGAACATTTCCTGATAGTTACTTTTTACAGCAACCATTAAATAAATAGCCTTTTAAATTTAATTTAGACTAGCTGAAACATAAAGATTTATTATTTGATTCAGAATAAATAATCAAATAGATAAATCACTGCCATGTTGATTTTTACACCTTGATATGCATGTATATAGGCAAAACAAAAACACTTTTGGAAACGTGTATTTATTAAATTTTCTCTTCCCAATTTCAGTTATACACTCCTGGAAGGCCTTTTATACAGGCAGCACTGGTCTGAGAGAATTCCCCGAGTTTGTGGCCTTGCATTTCTCAAATGATGCGTTGATGGGCTACTTTGACAGCAGGACTAACAGATTTGAGGGCAAGCAGGATTGGGTCCGGGAATATGTAGGCCAGGAGTATATGGACACAATGACAAACATTCTGCAAGGACAATCACAACGGTTCAAAGGCAACATTGGCATTCTGATGGAGCGATTCAATCATTCGAAAGGTAAAATACTGATGTTCTTCTGTTCACTGAACACATTTTGACCATTTTTTCCACATGAACACAAAAATCATAAAATGATTTATTTAAAAAAAGCTTTTAGAGGTGAGCTGCGTCATAATGTTTCCCTACATGTTTACCTGTGAGACTGAACCAGTTTGAAATTTTGTTCTGGTGAATATTTTGTTAATAATGTTTAAAATTCTGCAGCTCAGACAGAGAAAGAGATGAGTCATATAACTATTAACATGTAAGAGGAATATCGTTATATGCACCAGGAATCAAAGATTAAATGAATAAACGAGTCAAAACCATGGTTAAAAAAGAACATTTGACTTGGCAAGTTAACCCTCTTCGAACATGTCATCTTCCAGTCATCACTTGCAAGCATTTATCATCTAGAAGATGGAATGTTAAATCAAAGAACAGGTTTAATTTGTGTCTTATACATCAGATTTCTTCTTATTGTGTGTGTTTCTGGAGACCACATGAGTTCATGTCACCGACACCTTCAGTTGATTTGATAAACTGAAGGTTTAATAATAAAATAAGTAATTGTGTTGGCTATTGAACTGAAGGTTTATCAAAACTGCAGTGTTTCTGTGGTAAAGGACTGTATCAGGTTATTGGTTTAATGTTTGACTTTGACCTGAACTTCCAGGATCATGAGCTCTTTTATCTCAATCACACCCTCCTGGCTAAAAACCATAATAAAATTAGTTATTGTGTTGGTTATTATAATTTTTTTTTTAGTTTTCCTCTCTTTCTTTCTTAGGTGTGCACATTTTCCAGGAGATGTATGGCTGCGAGTGGGATGATGAGACTAAAGACATTCGTGGATTTCATCAGTTTGGTTATGATGGTGAAGACTTGATAGCATTGGACCTTAAGACAGCAACATGGATCGCTTCAAAACCACAAGGTGTCATGACCAAACACAAGTGGGAGAGAGAGAGGGCTTTCACCGACTTCTGGATTAATTACCATGCTGAGGTTTGTCCTGGATGGCTGAAGAAGTATGAGAACTATGGGAGGATCTCTCTACTTCGTACAGGTACAGTAACGTCACCTGTTTTAGCTGACTGGACTCAATGTTCATGCCCCTCTACCTGCCAGTCACTCTTCCCTCATAACTCTTTAATTATTCTTTTCCTTTTCTGTCTACCATCATGACATGTAATTAAAACTTTAAAAATGAAAAAAAGTTCTGATTATATTGGAATAAACTTGATAATATTAAAGAGCTAAAGCTCTCATCACTCCTCAGAGCTTCCTTCAGTATCTGTCCTCCAGAAGACTCCCTCCTCTGTGGTCAGATGCCACGCTACAGGTTTCTACCCCGACAGAGCTGAAATGTTCTGGAGGAAAGATGGAGAGGAGATTCATGAGGGAGTGGGCAAAGGAGAGATCCTCCCCAACAATGATGGAACCTTCCAGATGAATGTTGACCTGAAACTTTCATCAGAGACACCTGAAGACCGGACGAAGTACGAGTGTGTGTTTCAGCTCTCTGGTGTCAAAGAAGATATGATCACCAAACTGAAGGATGATGGTAAGCATGGAACGTACTGTTATAAAATTAAAGTCTCTATAGAGTATAATTCATATATATATATTTATTTCTATTTTTCTGTTGGGATTGATTTTCTTTACTTTGATTTGAGTTTGTTTTCTGATCGACTACCTCTGTGTTTGTTTGATAATTGTGAGCTAAACTTTGTTTTAAAATAAATATTTATACCTTTACATGCATGTGATTTTAAATACCAACATTTTTATGGTGCCTTGTTTCATTTGTTGTGAAGCACTTTGTGACTTTTACCAGTGAAAGTGCTCTATAACTATTTTTCACTTATGTAGCACATAGTACTTACATTATCAAAAACCTTACATTGACAGGTTTTTTTTATTTTGTTTTTGCAGGTTGTAGTAAACTTGCTTTCACACTAGTTTTATATGTGATTAGTTATGTTTCACAATAATGTTTGTTAGAAACTAACTCTACATTCATTATTCAGTAAAGTCCTCTTAGTATCTTCCTGTTTTATCTTAATCCTGATATTTTCTCTCAGATACTCAGATGTCTAAAGTACTGTTGATAAGTATGATCAAATCATCCAGAGATTTAACATATAGTGAATATTTTTGTCTCCAACTCGTCAGGTTTCCCCACTGTTGCTGTTATTGGAGGTGTTTTGGCTTTTGGTTTGCTCGTCCTGGTCGGTGTTGTTGGATTCTTGTGCTGGAGAAGAGGAAGCAAGAAAAAAAGGTATAATATCCTGATGCTGATGTGAATGCTGTTAGTTATTTATTACCTGGTGTTTATTATTTATTGTTAAAAGGGTCCCCATTAGCTGTCTCCAAAGTGGGACTAGCTGGTCTTCCTGCAGTCCAGACACCTGGTGTTTCTGATAATAAACATTCAATATTATATTTACATTGCAAATAGTTAAATGTTTTATATTACTCATGCAGAGAGCTTTTTTTTCCGTCTGTGTCCTTTAAGAAATTCTGAATGGAAAATAACTTTGGTTTTTTTTTGTGTGTTTCAGGGTTCCAAAAAACAAACAGTGAGTACTTTGAATATTTCTTTCTACTCTGCTTTCTTGTGACAGTTTGACGTTGCTTCAAGTTTACATGAACATTTTTTAACCAAACAGAAACATCTGCCAAAATGATTTATGATGCAATATTAATACCCTTTTAACATAAAATTACTTTGTTTGTAGCTTCTGAGACGCCATCTAGTCCTTCTATAGATCCAGATGCCAAAAAGTGAGTACATCATCAGATTATAATCTCCCAAAACTGTTTAACATCAACTCACATTTAGTCATGTCGTTATCTGATGTTTGAGATGGGGGTCTTAACCTGAGAAAATTGTGGTGTATTAAGAAATAACAGGTCCAACATTTCTGTGTTCACTTTTCTCAACAGGGAAGCGATGAAACGAAGACAGAGATCGAAGTCAGTAGTTGAACGTACCAACAAAAAGCCCTGACATTTTTGAGATATGTTCATATAATCATATACAAATATGTTCCTTCTATTTTCTCAACTTGTATTTTAATTAATGCATTTTTATCTTTTCATATTAACTTTTTATACTTGTCATGATTATAAAGATTCTGATAAATCCTTGATTTTGCCCATGTGTTTATCAATACATAAGCAATTGTGTTAAATAAAAGGAAAATAAAATAAATAAAATGTAAAATGTGTGAAATTGAGATCAGTGCATGTTTTGCATTTGGTCTAAATGTGTTGAATAATTAACCAGTTTGTTTCAGTAGTCTTAATAGTCAAGAGGCAGTTGTTTAAGGAAATGTTTTTATTCTCCTAAACTAAAGAGATCATTTAATTCTGATGAAGCTTTCGAATTTTCCTGCACCGCAATGATATGCTGTTTGTACCATTTCCTTCATATATGTCTTTTTTAGTACAATGCTGTGATAGTGCAGGCTGTTGGAGCATCATTCCTACAACACACGATGAAAACAAACACATTTATAAACAATGTAAAAGTGAAAATGGCACATACAACCAAAGCTGTAGCCATAAAACTTTCTGTTTTTACAAAAATAGAAATTATTTACTAGTATAGACAGTTCAGCCTAATCAGTTTGACTGTCTTCATTAAAACAATATGTTTTCCTCTAAATTCAATCAGATTTCTATGTGACTCATTGAGAGGTAAAAGTGGAGACTTTCTACCAACTGAAGCTGATATTTCAACACATCAATTCAAACTTCTGCTAAGTTTCTGGTACTTTTCCATTGATTCTGACGAAACATTAAAAAGTGAGAAGCAATCTGATAGAACAGCTGCATCACCTTATAGATAAATAAATTATGTTTACAGTGAGCAGAAGCCATTTTTAGCAAATTCTCTCTGATGCAGCACATCTGTGTGAGAAAACTGTAAAAATATCAGCTGACTCAGAATTTAGCAACTTCAGATATGCATTTAAAAAAAAAAAACTGCTAGCTTCACCAGCTGTAGGGGGAAATACAAATATCAGCATGAAAAGTTAAATAACAGCTGCTGGATTTCATCTTAGAAAACAAAATGATCAATGGTCCAATAAAAAAAATCTTCTGGTCACCCGACTTTACTTTTCTTTCTGTGAAGGCGGAGAAAAGGAGAAAAATATCAGAGTATAAATACCAAATAATATCTCAAAAGTAAATAAAAATAGACATTAAATATCTAAACACTATTAAACTTGCGCCCCTAATGAGACAAGAAAGGGAAATTACCTTATCTTGTTTATCAGCCTCATCTGAGCCTGAATAAAGAAAAATAAAAGGCAAACAATCAGATACAGAAAAAAATAAACATCAAATTCACTTTTTTCTTTCTCTCTTTCTTTCTTTCCTTTTTTTTTAACTTTTAGCTTATCCAAACCGTGACACTTTTTTCCATCTTGGACTGATTAAATCGCAACACGAGATGAATAAAGCATCAGAATTATCATTCTTATCTAACAAAAAAGCAAATTGTAATTCTTTTTTTTTTCTACCTGAGCCAGTAAAAGTCCACGAGACAAACTTGATGAGTCCATAGAGCACTAACGCCACCCCAACCATCGCCATGGAGTCCTCAATGGAGGGACCGCTGAACCCTGAAAAGAGAGAAAGGGAAAAAATTCAAAGTGTTGACTAATTTTAATTAATTTGATTTACATTTGTATATTTGTCTCATATGAAAAAGCATTTGAATCCAGTACTGGATGATGTGATCTCAGAGGAAAGTGACTAATTTTATCTGATAATTAACAGCATCCAGGCAGAAACATGTCTGACTTTTAACAGTAATATAAACTCTAAAACTGAAAGTGACAGAGTGTCCTAATAACCTAAATCTGGGCTTGTATCACTGCAATTACCGATAACATTGAGGGTCACGCTGGCTCGCCGTGTGCCTCCGGGATGGACCGCCACACAGGTGACCTCGCCTCCTCTGCCCAGGTCCAGCTTAGACGTGTCCAGCTCCAGCCGAGTGCTCTGGCTGAAGGTGCCGTCCCAGGCCTGCCTGTGTCCAGAAACGCTGCCTGTTCCCAGAGACCTGGACTTCCCATCAGCACCTTTAAACTCCCAGCTCAGCTCCAGAGGGAGGGGGGTGAAGCCAGACGCTTCACACTGGATGCTAAAAGTCTGACCGGGAGCAGCGAGGGGCAGAGGGGAGGGGTGGATGGAGAGGGATGGAGGTTCTGGGAGATGGAGAGAGAAGAAAAGATGAGAAAAGAGTTAATAATGCTACTCTGAATGTTACACAGCTTACAATTTAGTTTTCTAACATGTTCATTTAAATAAAGCAAATACTTGAGAAATGCTTCCAAATAGGGATGCATGATATAATCGGCCCACTATCGGGAGCGGCCTATATCGGCCTTAAAACTGAGTATCGGCCACTCCACCGATATTTAACCGATATTTAACCAATCAGCCCGCTGTTTCTAAAGCCTAAAAAAATATATTATTATATATATATATATATATATATATATATATATATATATATATATATAAATATATATAAATATATTTTTTTTCCTTTAAAAACTTTTTTTTTTACAGACATTAAAACTTCTAAAGACTAGGAGTGGGAAAAAATATTAATACACTGAAATATTGCAATATTTTCATATGCTGATATATTGACATTTAAAAACTCCGTATCCATCTATTTTACTAATGAAATCTTGCGATATTTCATCTTTCCGTTATGAAATCTCGCGAGAATTCTCGAAAATTTTGTGATGTTTTCATATGCTGATATATTGACATTCAGAAACATGGTATCCATCTATTTTACAAACAAAATCTTGCGATATTTCATTGTTCTGTTACGAAATCTCCCGAGATTTCACGAAATATCGTGAAAGTTTGTAACAGAACAATGAAATCTCGCAAGATTCTATAAGTAAAGTTGATTGATACTACATTTTTAAATTTCGATTTCATATCGTCATATGAAATTATCACGATATTTCAGTGTATCAAAATTTTTTCCAACCCCTATTTTTCAAAGCGTCGGAAACGGATAACAAAACTGCTATTTGCAATGACTGCTTTTTTTCCAGCTTTAATATTGGTATTGATATCGGTCATCGGCCACAAGTTTTAAAATATCGGCATACCAGATATCAGCCAAAATTCCAATATCGTGCATCCTTACTTCCAAATGGGGATTTTTTTTTTCCTCACCTACAACCTCAAGCTCCATCACCACCTGAGCCAGCAGGTAAGGCAGATACACCGTACAGATATACGTCCCAGAGTGACGCACTTTGGCCTCCTGCAGAGTCAAGGATGCGTTTCCTCTCTCATGCAAACCCTCGAAGTCCATTAAGGCTCCCTCTTCTTGCGTATCGGCCAAACGGTCTGCCTTGCCATCGTAAGCCAGAACAAGTCGTCCATCACCTCTGAACTGGTAGCGCCACTCAACAGCAAAACCCGACGTGGACAGAGGTGAGGAAGGGTCGGCCCAGAAGCTACAGTCCAGCGTAACTGGTGCTCCCAGTCTGCACTTTGTAGACATGGTTTTACTGGTCACGCTCAGGATCACTGAGGAAACAGTTAAACAACCACATATGACTCAGATAAGAGGAACTTTTCCAACTAATGGCAGTTTACATCATTCCTTTTATAAATACCGTGATGCTCTTTGGATCCTGTGGGAGCTCTTGATATTGTTGAGATGCCCAGCTGCTCATCCAGACCCTGAAAGGAAGCTGAAAACCATTCAGCTTGCAGGTAAATGGGGCTGAGAGCAGATTCTGTCAGCGTAGCGACCCATTTGAGGTCGGAGGGCTGCGGTAGGAGGGGGTTAACTTCACACTGGGGCTTCTTCACTGAACCTCGGGGAGCGTTGAGTGCTTGGTGGCACAGAGTGGCAGCTGGGTCTGAGGACAGAGTAGATGCCAAGTTAATGCGTTCATGCTACACCCAGATCTCAAATCTTGCTTCATTTTTATGTAAAATACGTTAAATTTGCAGATAGAGTGGGTTGATCATAAGGAGATGATGTAGAGGTCAATATTTTATGGGGAAAATAGAGGTGAATAAGGTAAGAATTTAAAAAATGGAGAAAATTGGGGGAAATGCAAGTAAAACTGTACAAAACAAGATTTAAGAAATAAATCTGTCACACTATCTGTATACAGACAATGACCACACAGCTGCACACAAATACACACAGCATTCACAAACGGTGCACATGCATCACACACATCCTGCTCAGAGTTAAACTCACCTGTAACTAAGTAAACTCTGTCAGGGTTTATGTCAGATGGAGCTCGGAGAGACTCTGCAGAACTTTGTGAATCCCTTCTGATGTGAATCAAAGATTTTTCCTGCGTTGTAGCTCCAGTTAAACCTCCTCCTCGACCCGCCTTCTCCTGCACGAACCAGCACTCCAGCACTGGACAGCTGCTGCTGCAAGCTTCAACCCAAGATTCAACAAGACATGTAGAATGAGTAAAGAACATTGCAAAACACCAGAATAATAGTATGATCCCATTCAATTAACTGGCATCTTAGTCCATTCTAATATATTAGTGTTCTTCTGATATTTTCCAAAGAATAAAACTGCTTATTTGTATTGTCTATGTCATAACCTTCTGCAGTCTTAACCTACAATTACAACAATGAATAGGAAAGTTTTAATAAATATCTGATAATATCAAAGGTTCAACTATCACTGTAACATACAGCAATCAAATTTTACAGAACCTGTAAATAGAAAGTAAAAACTAAACCTCTATTCTAACAATAAGATTGCAACTGACTAATCATCTTTTTTTTTTAGAGCTATATATTTAAGCCAGCTCAGTTTCAGTTTTTCCTCTACTTTCTATTTACACTTTGTAAAGTTTTTGTGTGTTGATCTAATTTCTTACACTCACGTGAACACAACACCGTGTCGGTAAAAGTTGTCTTCAGCTGTTTGACGATGACGCCATTGAACGTTTCACACCAAACTCCGTTTATAATTTTTGTATTTTACGAACATCCACGTTATAAGTGAATACAAAACATATTTAATAGCGTTTTACTATGTTCTTTGACCTGATGATCAATTCGGCATGTATACGACTCTCAAAACAGATGTTATTGTCGTTTAATACCTTTTAGTTTTACGTGTTATGCAAATAAACACTAATGCTGCTGCGTCGCGTTAGTTTCTTTGGGAATTTTTTTCGCAAGTTATTTTACTTATCTTACTTAGTTTAACCATCACTATACTCGTAAATGTTCGTTTTTTCTGTTTTGTGTATTATATTATTTTGTCGGGGTAGCAAAGCTGGAATTAGCATACTAGCTTACCTTGGATGGAAAAGATAATAGCAACCAGAGACAGTTTATAAATTGTAGAAAAGTTCGTCATGGTTGGATGTATTTTCTCGTCTCTGAAGTCTCTTCTTTACTGAAAACACACGCACCTAAGCAGCAGGGGTTGTAGCGAAAATGGTGGTCTGGTCCGGACCACCGTGTAATTAGTGGTCCTTGCCACCAGAGGGCGTCTGGTTGTGGTCGGACCACTGGTCCGGGTCACAGACCATGGTGTAATTAGTGGTCCTTGCCACCAGAGGGCGTCTGGTTGTGGTCTGGACCACTGGTCCGGGCCACGGACAACAGTGTAAATAGTGGTCCAACCCGCTAGAAGGCAGCAGGGGTTGTAGCGAAAATGGTGGTCTGGTCCGGACCACCGTGTAATTAGTGGTCCTTGCCACCAGAGGGCGTCTGGTTGTGGTCCGGACCACTGGTCCGGGTCACAGACCATGGTGTAATTAGTGGTCCTTGCCACCAGAGGGCGTCTGGTTGTGGTCTGGACCACTGGTCCGGGCCACGGACAACAGTGTAAATAGTGGTCCAACCCGCTAGAAGGCGTCTGTCTCTCTGGTCTGTGCGGTCATTTTTGATACTGATCACAGAACTGAAAGCCAATTTCTATGCCATGGTTTTAAATAAAGTTTAATATCTCTGATACCCTTGGTTTTGCTTTCAGGTTGTTTATTCAAAATTTATTTAGGTTCATCTATTTGGTTCTTTGTAATAATGAATGAATTGACACGACTGTGCGATCACTGTTTGTTATGAGTGGACTTAATCTGAGAATTGATTCTCTTTGAACCGCTGTGAGTGCTTATCACCAGACAGTTTGTTCATTTATTATTTCCTCATGCAATGCGCATCTTGTTGGTAATTGGCCTAAATACAAACATCATTCTTATTAGCAGCGTTCCTTGCCATGGACCACATTAATAAGTGGTCCGTTGCACTCAGGTGTCTGGATCAGTGGTCCGGACCACTGGTCCGTGCCACGGACCACATTAATAAGTGGTCCGTCCAACTCAGGCATCTGGCTCACTGGTCCGTCTGCTGGTCCACAGCAGGGACCATGGTGTAATTAGTGGTCCCTCCCGCTAGAGGGCGTCTGGCTCTCTGGTCCCTGCCTCCATTCTTGCCACTGATAACAAAGCTGAAAGGCAATTTCTGCAGTTTTAAATTCAGTTTAGTATTTCTGATACTCTTGGTTTTGCTTTATGATTATTTATTCATTTAGGTTCATCTATTTGGTTACCTGTTGTTCTTTTTAATAAATGAATAAATTTATAGGCTACTAATGTGTGCGATCACTGTGGGGGGGGGGGGGGGGGGGGGGGGGGGGGGGGGGGGGGGGGACGGAGGGGGGGGGGGGGGGGGGTGGGGGGGCTGGGGGGGGGGGGGGCCGGGGGGGGGGGGAGAGCCCGGGGGCGGGGCTTATGTTACTGCTGCGTTCCATTTGAACTCGGAAGTTGGAAATTCCCAGTTCCGAGTGGGAAGTTTCAACTGGAACGCCCCCCTGAAGTCGGATTTCCCACTCGGAAAGTCGGACAACTTTCACAGCTCCGAGTTCAGATTTAAAGATGGCCGCGCCCTGTGTTAGCAGTTTTAGTAGCTCCTGTAATGTTACATTTATTTACACTTCTTATTAATATTTTGTTGCATAAATCAGTCGTACATGTAGTATTGGTTTATACAGATGTAGGGGGAAGCTGCTGTCGTGTATTGCACATTTTTAATGTGGTATATGTGAACTACAACGCCAGCTGTGCTAACAACAGCTAATAACAATAGCCTTAGCAAACACGTTGTTTTGCTAGGCTGCTAACTGGTTTTCCGACCAGGGGACTGGAACGCAAGTTGGTCGGGTGTGGCGCCGCGTCACCCCCCAGTTCCGAGGAAAATGGAACGCAGCATTAGGCCAATTACCAACAAGATGCGCATTGCATGAGGAAATAATAAATGAACAAACTGTCTGGTGATAAGCACTCGTAGCGGTTCAAAGAGAATCAACTCTCAGATTAAGTCCACTCATAACATACAGTGATCGCACACATTAGTAGCCTATAAATTTATTCATTTATTAAAAAGAACAACAGGTAACCAAATAGATGAACCTAAATGAATAAATAATCATAAAGCAAAACCAAGAGTATCAGAAATACTAAACTGAATTTAAAACTGCAGAAATTGCCTTTCAGCTTTGTTATCAGTGGCAAGAATGGAGGCAGGGACCAGAGAGCCAGACGCCCTCTAGCGGGAGGGACCACTAATTACACCATGGTCCCTGCTGTGGACCAGCAGACGGACCAGTGAGCCAGATGCCTGAGTTGGACGGAGCACTTATTAATGTGGTCCGTGCCACGGACCACTGGTCCAGACACCTGAGTGCAACGGACCACTTATTAATGTGGTCCATGGCAAGGAACGCTGCTAATAAGAATGATGTTTGTATTTAGGCCAATTGGGGGGGGGGGGTTACCAACAAGATGCGCATTGCATGAGGAAATAATAAATGAACAAACTGTCTGGTGATAAGCACTCACAGCGGTTCAAAGAGAATCAATTCTCAGATTAAGTCCACTCATAACAAACAGTGATCGCACAGTCGTGTCAATTCATTCATTATTACAAAGAACCAAATAGATGAACCTAAATAAATTTTGAATAAACAACCTGAAAGCAAAACCAAGGGTATCAGAGATATTAAACTTTATTTAAAACCATGGCATAGAAATTGGCTTTCAGTTCTGTGATCAGTATCAAAAATGACCGCACAGACCAGAGAGACAGACGCCTTCTAGCGGGTTGGACCACTATTTACACTGTTGTCCGTGGCCCGGACCAGTGGTCCAGACCACAACCAGACGCCCTCTGGTGGCAAGGACCACTAATTACACCATGGTCTGTGACCCGGACCAGTGGTCCGGACCACAACCAAACACCCTCTGGTGGCAAGGACCACTAATTACACCATGGTCTGTGGCCCGGACCAGTGGTCCGGACCACAACCAGACGCCCTCTGGTGGCAAGGACCACTAATTACACGGTGGTCCGGACCAGACCACCATTTTCGCTACAACCCCTTCTCCACCTAAGTGTGTCTGAATAGCTGGTTTTCCCCTGCAAAAAGCCTGCTGCATTTTAGTTTCACTTTCTCCTCCTCCACTGAATGACAGCTCAGGAAAAAGCCCAGAAAGTAAAGGAAAAAGAAGTCAGGTCATAGTTTTAAAACTGAATTTTTACATTGGCCGCGTTTCCCAGATTAGTTAAGACACTCTTAACGCTGAGGTCCCTCCTTAAGTCACTTCTTAAAGGTGCCTTGTTTGGACGTTGCGTTTCCCAGATGCGCTCTTAACTCAGGAGCTTCTTTATTTTCAGGAGCGGGCAGACCCACTCTTTCGACCCTTCTTTAACGTTCCCCCTGCTAAGGGAACAACAGGCCCATCTACTGGTCACTTTTGGAAACGACACTATTTCCCGTGAAAAAAAAAGTAGAAAATGGAAATTATTAAAAATGGACCTATTCACGGATCAGTTGTTGTATTGAGTCATGTTTTCTCACTCATGTCATAATGTCAATCATCTATGATGGAAGAAAACTGTAGTTACCGAGTGAATGGCAGAAAATATTGTGGTTAAGTTTAATCATTATGGCAAGATAGGCCTGTGGGTATCAACCACAGAAACAAAAACATTGCGGTAGGAATTGTACGCAAATTATACGCAATCTATGAGGACTCACGTCATATTTACGCATTTGTCAGCTGTTCATGATGAGATGCACCTGCTTCGCTCAATAAAAACATGGCCATTTACGCATACCCATATCAGACCCGCATCAGATGTCTGTGCAGAGAACCAAACCAAACCACCCCCAAACCAAACCACCCCCTCCAGTCACCAAACCACCCCCTCCGGCCACACTTTGATATTGAACTATAAAACACTTCAGTACCACCCGAACCACCTATTTAGGTCCCCCTGACTACCTTTCTCTGCCAACCTCAGCACAAAGGTCATGTTAAAAATCATAGGTGGCACTGGGCAGTGATTCAAAAATGGCAAACACAACCTCTCAGTGTAATATGTGGAGCATTCCCATTACTTTGCGTTTACGCAGGCCTTTGAAGAATTGGGCACGAGTGAGTGGCAGAACAAGCCATTCTTTATTAAGTCACGTCAACCATTTGCGGGATTACTGTTTGTTGAATGCACGTGCGTCATCCTGGACGCACACTTTTACGCACCAGATACAGTATGTCGCCCATTTACCAAATGCTGCCATGTGGAGCTCATTTAACATAAGATGTGTGTAGGTGATTACATCCTCCAAGATTTCCCCAGACAACAGTAACCCGACAAAAAGTTTTTGAAAGTTTGGTGCATATCGTTTTTGGCTGAAGCTTGTCAGGAGTTCCAGGAGTTGATCTATTTTTTTGCGAACAAGAAAATGTTACCCTTTTTCAGTGTTTCAATCACCTAGCCACCGTTTCCCGATTCTACTACTGAGCATCGATATGACACACACGCACGTTTCAGGAATCCTCTTGGCGGGGTTCCCTTCAGCCATTACGTCAACAAATAGCGTCAGAATGACCATTATTTATAGGGCATCTGTAAATTTCCAATCGCCTACACCTGTTTAGCACAATTTGGCCAATTACACAATATACAATGAGCTTTTCAATGAATATTTGCAATCACTGGTAATCACATGCATATTTTTAACAGTTTGTCTTCTTGCACAAACACATAAACGTATAAATGGGCTCAATATCAGCGTCGGAAAATAACCTCCACACTAAATGAATGGTGTCGATCGGTATACCTGACCTCGATTGCTTTTTTTTCAGCACCCCCGGAAGTGGATAGCTTCTGTTAGGACCTTCTTAAGATGTAGCGTAGCAAAGACGTTTCTCAGGAAATAAGAACGCGCGAAAGAAGCAATCTGGGAAACGGGCGTATCTTTGCGATCCTTTGTTGGGAAGAGCTTCCTTGAGGCCTTCTTTAATCCAAAGAAGAATCTTAACTGGGAAACGCGGCCATTTACTCTTTAAAAATTGCACATAAAAATGTAAAACTGACAAGAAACTTCATCAAATATATATAGTCTGCACGAGTCTGCATTCAGTAGACATGCTATCCCATTCTACCGCTAGATGGCGCCATTTTACAAGCAATAGTGCATGCAGCGAGTTCAACACATGCTTTCTTGGCTTGTATTTCAACTAAAAGATGTCATAAAACAGAATTTCATTTTAACTAGCATTATTTAGAGCGTTAACATAGCGTCTCTTTCCCACTAAGACACCTCCAATCCAGAAAAGTGACATTATTGTAAAGAAGTGGATATGAAAGCTGTAAGTTATGCAAAATAGCAAAAAATAGCAAAATAGTTATGCAAAAACCTGTCAGGATGAGATGAGGACAAGTGAAACAATAAAACATCTATTCATACGAACTCACTCATACAGTATTCAGTCTAAATACAGTAGCCTTTATTATGTTTATATGAATATGTGTCGTATTTATGTGTTTTTATAAATTGAAATTGTGTAAATTCAGACCCTTTTATTAAATAGGTAGGCCTACTTTTACATCTTTTATATGGGGCTTTTTAAACTAAAGGTCCAAAATTAGCTGACTTCTTATTTATGAAATCTTAGTCTTGGCTCAAGTATTTATTTTTATTTTTCATATACGTCACCAGAGAAATGCTGCAAAACAAGGAGGACAAGAGTCTTTGGTGCACTGGTACAGGCATCAGATAACAACTATGGTTTGTTTTTCTTCCTGGTTTGTGTGCCAAAATTTGCAAGTCATTTCAGATCTGGGTGTCATATACAAAGACAAAACTTTGCATCCATCACGTGATTTTTTAGAAAGGAGATGTGCTGTTTCAGACCAATGGTGGAGCTCTAACACAGTTTCTGACTCTTTGAATGGAAACTATTATCAGTACTGCTGGAGTAGCTTTCTATTTCTGTAGTTAGTTCATGTTTAGTTAGTTGTTTAGTTACATACCAGAAAAGCAGCTGCAAGCATTGACAAAAAAACAGAAAAGCTGAGGTTATTCTTTGGAGTTGTGACAATGTGACTCACCCCGCCTGTTCTAGATCATTTATAGCATCTAACAGCATCATTAAACAATGGTTTGACAGATTATGTTGGTATATTTCTTCCTCTCAGATTTGAAAACATTTTTCCAGCTTTTAGTAACGTGTAGTAAGTTGCTATCCAGGCATAAAAGGAAAAATTTATTAAAAAAAAAAAAAAAAAAAAAAAAAAAAAAAAAAATTAATGGGGGGGGGGGGGGGGGCACTGTTGAGATCCCTGAGGGGAAATTAGGACTCTGTATTTCACCCATCTCTGTACTGTAAGTATCAGAGGGCAGTGGGCTGCTACTTAAAGCCCGGGGAACAGTTGGTGGGGGTTAAGGACCTTGCTCAGGCGTCCACAGTGGTTCGCCTGGCGTGACAGGAACTCGATCCCGGGTATTAGAGACTTCTTGTTAACACACAGCTCATATGGTTCTTACATTTTATATAAAATGAGAACATTTGAGGACTGTTATTTACTAGACTGATTTCAGTGTTGACATTGATGCATTTATCTTTAGCAGACTAGTGTAACGCTGTCCTTACAGGTTTTAGAAGAAGTTCATCAGACAGCTGCAGTTAGTCCAGAATTCTGCTGGTCCAGTCCTCAGATCTTTACTCTGATTTCCTGTCTGTTAAAAGAAAAATATTTAAAATCCTGCTGTTAGTTTACAAACACTGTATGGTCTCGGGCTAAAATACATTCAGGATCTTCTAGTCTTTTATGAAGCAACCAGATCCCTCAGACCATCAGGGTCAAGTCTACTTTCTGTTCCCAGAGTCAGAACAAAACCTGGAACGTCAGCGTTCAGTTTTAGTTCAAATGAGGCTGTGCAGTTAAAATCGGCACAGCCTAATTTAAGACCCAATGTTCTCTCTTATTTTTAATTTTAAATCATGCTTTTTAATAAATTATTATCTAATGTTTTCTTTTCTTCTGCACCTCGCTGTATAGCTTTTTAGAAATCAGTTTGATTTGACTGAATTAAATTTCCACCTGACAGACATGTCTGTGTATAGCTCACAGCTTTGTTCCATACAGGAAAAACAGAGATATCAGCTTTAACTCCACACCAAAGAGAGTCTCACCCTGGCCTCCCTATAAAAATGGTCTCATACTGCCACTTAACATATATAAAATCAACACCACTATGTCTATTTATCGGTAATTTAAATTAATAGGTAATTTGTCAGTTCAGTGTCATAACTGATATTACTTTGCTCTAACATCACATTTTATTACTTAAGACCAGTTTGGTGTTGAGTAAATCTTAAAATGTCAAGTTATTTTTTTATTTTAATGTTTTTAAATTCAAACTTCCTCTAGATCATCACATGATTCTAATATAGTGCAAATCACAGATTAACATGTCAGTGATGAACATGACAGAAGAGTAATATCAAGATGTTATAATTAACTCAAATAACTGTGCCAGCACCTTCATTCACTCTTTTATACTCAGTGCAATATTTCACATGAAAAGAGACATTGTACACAGACGTGTTGTGTGTTCATCTGTGTTTTTTCTGTGTTTATGTAGTGTATCACATGCAGGAAGATGGCTGGATAAAGGTGTGTAAAAAGCCAAGATCAACCTCAGGACTTTCATGATGAGAGACGTCAGGGCATCTGGTTCAGCTGGTTGTGTTTTTTTGTCACTGGAACAAGATGTTTTCCACAGCACTGGAACTCTATTCAGGCTGGTGTTGAAAAGGTGTTGAAGAATCGGACATAGTTGTTCTGAACAGGTCTTGAGAACTCTGGGACTGACACCATCTGGACCTGCAGCCTTGTTCCGGTTCAGCTTCTCCAGTTGTTTCTTGACCTGGTTGCAGGAGACAGTCAGGCTGGAGGTGGAGGCAGAGGAGGTCTTAGGATGTGGAGGGGAGATGAGGATGTGTTCAGGTCCATGACTGAGCTGCAGGGTGACAGAGTGGAGGTGGGACAGGAAAGCTGTGGGTTCATGGAGGATGTGTGGTTGGACTGGTGGCAGGGGGAACTAAACCTACTGAAGAACATGTAGTTCATCAGCTCTGTCCAGTCTGATCCCCCTTTAATTTAAAGCCGGTTATCTTTCTCATTCCAGACCACACATCCCTCACGTTGTTCTGCTGGAGCTGCTTTCTAACTTTTTCTAGTGGTCCTCCTTCACTTCACTTAATCTTTATGTTGAGTTTTTTTGTGTGTGTTGTCTTCAATAACTCCCTGTCTCCATCCCCGAAGGCTTTCATTTAGATGTTTAGCAGCTTTTTCACTGGTGATCAGGGTTATTTACTGGAGAAGCTCCTCACTGTTCTTGTTGGAACGATGCTGTCCACACTAAAGTTGATCTAATCTGTCACACAGTCATAGAGTTGATGTAATCCAACAACATTCCAGATGCTTCCATCAAATCATGGCACAAATACCAGGTAAATTCATGCAAGTTGATATTTAAGGTGATGAAATTGCTTGTTGTTTAATTGCAAACTTTATTCATCAACTTGAGGAGACAAAATGATAAAAGATTACACAAAACAGAAAAGAATATAAATGTTTGTGGAGTTCCATATAGCAAAACAACTTATTATGTAATGAAAACCTGAAAATAATAACTAAGAAATTTTAGTGAGTCCAAATAATTTCTAAAAGCATTTGTACATTTCTCCAAATAATCTTTTTAAAAAAAATGAAAATTAAGAAACACTGTCACAGTTATTTTTTTTGTAAATGTTTATTTCACTTGATGCATAATTTTTCTCAAACGCCTGATAATCCTCTCGTCTTTCTAGTAATTGGAGGATAAAACAGATGATAGTATGGCTTTCCAAATGGGTGAAGTTATGTCATCCCTTCGGAGTTGGTGTTCAGATTAGACTTCATGTTTATTGAACTAGGATTTCCATGCTATACAAATGTGACAGTGTGGGGGAATCCTGCCCGGGCCCTCGTTACATACCTTGCCCCACATAGATGCTTCGTATTGAATTTGACTTCAAATCAAATCAAATCAAATCAAATTTATTTATATAGCCCTTTACAGTACCCATTGGACACACAAAGTGCTTTACAGCAGGGTAACAGAAAAAGAGACAACAATGCAAAACATAAAAATACAAACTTAAATACTAGGAAAAGTGAAGAACAAAAAAGAGTTAAGAGTGAAAACAACCAACAGAGAATCAGAACAGGCTACTCGGGGGAGTGCAGGGTGTACCTAAGAGAGAGTAAAAACCTTTAATAAATAAACTAGTTAGAATTAAAAGCTAGACTAAAAAAATAAGTCTTTAACTTAGATTTAAAAGAGCCCAGTTCAGTCGTGAGACGAATGTCAGGGGGCAGTGAGTTCCACAATCTGGGGCCAGCAGCTGAGAACGAGCGGTCGCCCCACTGCTTTAGCTTCGTTCTCGGCACTTCTAAAAGAAGTTGGCCAGCAGAACGAAGGGCCCTGCTGGGGTCCCGGCGGACCAGCAGGTCAGCCAGATAAGGAGGGGCCAGGCCGTTGAGGGCTTTAAAAACAAACAAAAGTAATTTAAAATCAATTCGGAAGCGGACGGGGAGCCAGTGCAGGGAAGATAGGACGGGGGTTATATGTTATATGTTCCCGCCTGGACGCGCCCACCAGAAAACGAGCAGCAGCGTTCTGGACGAGCTGCAGGCGGGCGATGCCTTCAGTCATGTATCTGTCACTGTCTTGCTTTTACATTTAATTCTTTAATGTTATGCTAAACTGTGGTAGAGATAATTTTAATCACTGTCTTAATAAAAAAAAAAATTGGGAGGAAACTTGATGTAGCCATATGTACTTCTATCTGGGTGTGTTAGCTTAATACAAATGTAAGCATATATAGCATAATTTTGTCGCACAAAAACACTACCACACATAAATTTGGGATCAATTTACCATTGGATTCAATAGGAAAGTGATCTCAAGCTGTCGAACAGTAGTGCATATTGATACCAAATATTGTTAAAACATGTCATTTTCTAATTGCCACAAGTAACTGTAAAAATTAAAACAACTGCTTTTCTAGGCTTTTATTTTTGTAGAGACATCAAAGGGTTAATCTTCTATCCTATGGCTATCCTATTCTATCCTAATACCGTAGAGTCCCCCTAAAAAAACAAAAGAAAATAAGAGCAATTTAAACTCTTCTTAAAATTCACCTAAATCTCCCAGATATTATTTAAGGAAAGTGTAAAGTGATGCTCACCTTGTGGGGTCTTAAACTGTTGTGTTATAATTATTTTCTGGCAGTGAAATTGTTAAAATGATCGAATCACAGTTATGGATGTTAAGAAATTATGTATTTACACCACGTGTCTTTGTTTTTGCCAGGATTGTCTGGTCTTAAAGATAAAATAGATCTTCTTGTAACATGTTTTTGTTGTTTATTTATCTGTAGTTATGTTATTTTTTTGCACATTAGCTGTTTGAGGACTTGATATCATTCAAAGAAACCTGTGGTTGTTCTCAGTACAAATGTCTGCCTGCTCTTATCAATATATTCATTTCTCTGGCTCTAACTTTCTTTTTCCTCCTCTGTTCTGTGAAGAAAACACTCCTTGGAGATCAGCGCAGTGATGAAAAGCTCTTTTCTGCAGCTAAATCCATCTCAAATAACCATGCTGCTGGATGTTCATACAGTAGTCCTTGTTCAGTCAACTCTGACTGTAAAGTCTAAAGGAGGACTTCTTACTGTAAAAGACAACTAGACATTTCCAAAGTGCAGGCTACAGCATGTAGGAAATTGTAACTTCACAAAGTTTCTAAGTTTACAATGCAGCAGAAACAAACCACACCAGTGGTTCTCAACCTCTTTTATACAAAGTACCCCTTGTAAAATATATTTACAGCCTGATATCCCCTATCTACCGCAGAGTATTTTTGTTGGAAAAATAGATAAAAAAAAAAAAACTTCACTTGGTAACTTTCTCTTTGGCCCTCTTGCTTTTCAAGTAGAATACTACTGTACTACCCTCCAACCACAAATCCATTGTTAGCGTTGTCAAGGCGACATTGCTAGACAGTTGATGTCATTTTTCATGTAACTGGTTGGGTCAAACATAATGTGAAAGGTTTTTTTAGGATAATGAAATAGTGTGAAACAGTTTAAATTCAGTTTATGAACGTACACTTACATTAGCTTAAATCTGTATTCGATAAATTCTACTGAAGGATATTTTTCATCTATGTCATTTGAGAAACAATAACCTACAACCCACCAGTAGCTTATTTTAAGACGCCTCCCGAAAAAAAAAAAAAAAAAAAGACAGAAAGAAAGAAAGAAAGAAAGAAAGAAAGAAAGAAAGAAAGAAAGAAAGAAAGAATTGGACTGAATTAAACAAATAGTTGAGATTGGAAAGGTACTGCAGTCATTAATATATTTCAGCATCAATAAATCATTTATCCTCAACTGGTTTCAGTGAGCAGTTCCTCCTTCCTTAAAACAATAATGACAGAGGATAGGCATTCATCTAGTGGTCAATGAAAAGAAGTTACTTTATTTAAAACACTTTGACCAGACATTTTTCATTCAAGATGCTGCGGAAGATTGTGTTTATTTATTTTGAAATATGGTTGGATGAAATGAATCAGAGATCCCTTTATCAATGAGACCAAATCACAGAAACTCAACAAGAGAACTTGTGACAGCTTGGAAAGAGCATTTCCACAGGTACATGATCCAAAAAGCTGAAGTGATTGGCAGGCCTACTAAACATAATAGTTTAACTTGATAAACATATTGTCAAAGGGGGGTGCTGTTTAACCACTGACGTGTGTAATTGACTGTGGTGCTAATGGGCTCTATGCACAACTCCACTACTCCTGAACTTAAGGTAGCTCCTTTGTTTCCTGTCTTTCATTATTGGATGAACTGATTAATCCAGGTGTGTCTGGCCAGTTACTGAGTTCAGGCACCACCTGGATTAATCAGTTTGTTCAGTAACGAAAGACAGGAAACAAAGGAGCTACCTGCTAGTGGAGTTGTGCATAGACCCCATTCAGTGACTATGAAGTCCTGGTTCAAGCCTCGGGGTCGAAAAAATAATTAGAGATAGTAAAGCCAGTATCATCTCTGTATAAAAGTTATAATTTGCATGAACCTAACAGAAGAACTTAAATTTGAATATCATCAAATATACAAAATGCCCAAAAAGTAGACTATTAACAGTACAAATATTAAGCTCCACATAAAAAGAAACAGGATCAAGTGTTTAAAAATAAATGTTGAAGTTACAGATACTCAACAACGGTCACTCTGAACCACTGGGGGGAGCACTCACCACAGAAACTCACTCACGTGAAACATCACAAATTAATCACAATTGTATTTCGATATGTTTTTATTTTATTTATGAAAACTGTTTTTGATCCAAAATTATTTATAAAAAAAATGAAAATATGAATAAGATGTAACAACGTGCCCATGAACTCAAGTTTTCATCTTTACACCTTCTCTGGGACTTCTGAGAAAATAAGATACGTGCACTTTTCACAAAATCAGCTCCAGGGAAGCATCACAAAACTATACACAAGTCTGAGCATCACAGACCAAATATTTCTATTCAAACAGGTCGATTTCAGAAGCTCCAAAAATCCACAAGACTCTTCATCATGTTACACAGACTGAAATAAATATGTTTTTACTTTCACTTTCATTAGTAACCCCAGTCGGTTAGTTTGCCCCAGATCTAAGTGACGTTGACGCTAAAGTAAAAATCCTATTGGTTCGTAATGAGTCTGACGTCCGTTTTCTGTCTCTGTCGTCGTACTTTATGTGTTGAACTGAACCTGGAAGCGCAGAAACGGCGCTGCGGACAGAGGAGCGAGTCAGTTGTTGGATGTTAACGGACATCATGGCTATCTTTCTGTTTTTTTTCCTTCTGGGGAATACACAGCACTGCGGCTGGTGAGTTAAGAGTTTACAACTGATTAAAACAGATACATATTAAAATTATCCCAGAATCTTTGTTTACATAGACTATCAATAACACTTGATTCCGTGAAATTCATTGTTAAAGTTGTGTGGGAGGGTGTTCATCCCGCATATATTTATAAGGCTGGCTATCTTTCGTTTTTTCTACAATTATTGGCCTCTCATGCTCTATTAACTATTAGTTCACAATTATTCACTTGTCCGCTCAAAAACCGCTTCAAAATGGTGTCGTAGTTACGGAGTTGAATTCCCAATGCTTAATACCAAAATAAATCGGATGCAACTGAACCAGGAATTAATATGTCTTATTGATCAAAAAATAAATTGAAGGCAACAGAAAACTACCTATTTAAGTTGCTTTTGATTTACATTTATAGATTTTTCTACAGTATAATTGACAGGGGCGCCTTGTTACATTGCTGAAAGCCATTAGACGAGATAATGTGCTGTTTAAAACTAGACCAATAATAAACTGGTGTCTGTCACATCCACCTGGCTTTACTCTAAAGATCTAAACAATATTGGCTCAACAGTAACAAGAAGCTGTTAAAAAGCCTAAATGGGTTTGAAGTTATTTGCACACAGAAGTTTATTTTACCAAAGAATATTAGTAACATGATGACTGTTAAGCAGAGCTTTCCAACTCATGTAATTGTTCTAGTATTTTCAAAAAAGAAAAAAGCTGCCAGTGATTGATTGTTAATTAATTAATTTATGATTAGTTGATGTTTTACTAATAAAGACTGTACTCGGGAACTTTGACTATTTTAAATGCATTTAGAAAAAAATGGTGCATATTTGTGTTGGTTATGTTCAGATGATAAACTCTATACCACAACAGTCTTAAAGCCCAAATGCTTCAAAAGTTAAATTAAGTGTTATTTCCATTGATGACTATAAAAACTTGTGATCACATCAAACTGTGAAAAAATAAACTCCTTTAGAGTAGTATAAAGAAAAAACATATTGACATTAAGAGATGTTAATAGTCAAAGAAAAGAAGTCAACTGTGACCCTAGCAGGCAGTGAAGCCACCATCATAACTAACTGAATGATGGTGCCACAATTATGGAAGTCAAAAAGAAGTTTTACTTTACCTGAAGACAAAAAGACAGTCTGTTGTCAGAGATGGTCAGCAAGAATAGGCTTGTCTTAATTTTTTGATCCATTTGTTATCTAAATTCATGCAGGATACACATTCTTGCCCAAATTGTGAAAAAGATTAAAGAATTTCATGAGCATTTTGGTTTACATAAGAATTAGCCTTTATTTTGGTTTAAAATTCAGAGGAGATTATAATTTGATTCACGCTTTAATTGAAAACTAATTCTCTTTTATTCTGAACACTGAAATCACAGCTTTGTTTTATTTATTTTACAGTGACTCACTCTCTGAAGTATTTCTACACTTCATCCTCACAAGTCCCAAACTTTCCTGAGTTTGTGGTTGTCGCGATGGTTGATGATGTTCAGATGGTTCACTATGACAGCAACACTGGGAAAGCAGTGCCTAAACAGGATTGGATGGGGAAAAACACAGATCAGCAATACTGGGAGAGAGAGACTGGGATCTTTCTGGGTGCCCAGCAGACCTTCAAAGGCAACATTGAAATTGCAAAGCAGCGCTTCAACCAAACTGGAGGTTTGTTTGTGTTTCACTGTTTATTGGTAATGTGGGTTTTGTCTTATAATTTGTTGTAAAACTTGACATACTCCCACACCACACATGCACGAATACACGTATTAAACCAGCCGTTTAGTTATATTAGCAATAAAGATACTTGTATACATTAAAACATAGTCAAACTTTGCAACATTACAGAAACAAGTTTTTCCTTTTCTAACCTTTCATGATATAGGTACAGAAATAAATATAAAGGGGGGGAAGATAAGAAAGAAACGGCGGGGGGAGGAACGAGCAGGGGGGGGGGGAGAAAGGATAGGTGTCCCTCTTTTCGATTGTTATGGGTGTGGGAGGGAAAAAATGATTACGTGGTTAAAAAGGGGGGGGGGCGGGGGAGGGGAAAATAAATTTCTTTTTGAAAATTTTGTTTATAGAACCACTCAGTTTTTGCCCCTTCAAGGCGGGGGGGACCCACACACACACACACACACACACACATATGTATATATATATATATATATATCATGAGAAAAAAAGATTCATGTTTGTTTTTTTTCAATCCCTATATATATATATGTATTATTTGTTGTTTTGTTTTTTTTTCTCATTATTTTCAGTCTGAGTCACAGCTTTTCTCACATTATTGTTTTTTTTTTTGTTTTTTTTTTCCAACATCTTATTTTACTCAGACTAGTTTTTACAATGTTACAGTAAACGGACAAAATTTTCAGGGTGGAGGTTGTTGTCCTGTTGATCAGGTAAACACTGTGTCACTTCCTGTTGGCAGCGCTGGAATGTGACTACAGACCTCTGATGCTGTCAGAATTCAGCCATCAGCTCTCAATGAAATATAAGATTTAAGATATCTCCACCTTATGTTTTAATCTCTGATATATGACCTCTCTGCTGACATTAGATAACCATCAGAAAACATTTTCCCGTTCTCTAAAGTTACTGACATTTACTGTGAGCAAAAACTAATAAACTTGTTAATTCACTTCATTCACACAACCAGTAGAAATCCAAAAACACACTCATTTTGTTTTCTTGCTGCTGTGATAAAGAACTCAAACCATACTGAAACATCACTAAAGACATCCTAAATGTTTTCTTGTGTTATTTTAGTCCATAAATATAAAAACTAGATTGCAGCCAACATGTGGAGCAGTTTGACAGACAGTCTGATCTGGATAATCCTCAGTTCAGTCCTCTCCTGCTCTCCATCATCACCTACACTCTGTTAATGTTCACACTCACTGTTTATCTGCTATTATTTAATTATTTTTCTGTCTCTGCTGTCAGACAAACAAAAAAACACAATGATTTGATTCTAGCTAATAAATGTAATTGAAGCAGGAAAATCGTCATTTATGTCATTCTGAATTAATTAAACCATATTTTCTCCCCATAATGTTTATTGACACATGAACTGAGACAGGAACATGATTTATAGTTTCTGCTGATAAAAACTTCAGCATGTTTACAGGATAAAGTTGGACTGCTGCTGTAGGACCAGCAGGAGGTGCAAGAAATGAAGACATGATCCTTCTCTTTGTTACTGAAGACAGTAAAAAAAGGAAAACATAATTTAATAGCTGCTACAAAGAAATCCCAGATTAAATGTGTGTTTATGCTGAAACTCAGCAGTTAAACTGAAATTTAATCTACACTATAATGTAATTTTCTCCAGCAGAAATCAGAGTTTTTCCTTCATATTCTCCAAAATTGGTAAAAATAAATGTATAAAACTGATCATCAGTGAGCTGTTTGCTCAGACAGGGTTCAGTTTCTGTGCTGCAGCTTCTCTTTAACCTCTCTGTGATCACACCACACAGCTGTTGTTATGAAGCTGCATCTCTGCTGATTTGATCCTTCATGATCATAAAACAGTGATTTAACAAACATCCCAGCACCTCAGCGCAGCAGTCCCAGTTTGTCCAGTCAGCCGGGAACGTTTCTGACCCACAACCACATTTCTGCTCGTTCAGCCGTCTGACAGCAGAAAGAGAAACGTGATGAAATGAGAGCAGCTGGACTGTGTGTTTATGAACACGCAGAGACGTTGTAGTTGATGATGGAGGAAGAAGAGGACCGATCGCAGGTTGAAGCAGCTCAGACTGAAAAACTGCTCAGCAGCAGTTTATCGTCTGAACTGAAGAGGAAGGAGAAAATATTTCAGCAGTTTCTCCTCTGATCAGGTGTGTCGCTGAGGTTGAACATCTTTCCCAACACAGCATGAAAACATCACGTCCAGCAACATTTTAGACTCGGCTGCTTTACAGAGAACGGAGAACTACGTCACAGCGCTTTGCATTCTGGGTAGTCGTCCACATCTTTGCTCACATGTAGAAAGTCTTTACAGAAACTCTGAGCTTTTAGAAAACAGAGGACATTAAATAAATCTGTTTATGTACAATATATTATTTTAGCATCAGTTCTGCGACGCACACGCGTGTAACAATCATACTGCAGGTTTGATGTTAAAAAGGGAAAATAAATCCAAACTCATCATGCTCCAACTTTTTTAGCTGCGTGATACAAACTCAACAACTGATCTACAAGAGAAGTCTGCCTGGTAGAAACATTATTCACTCAGTTTTCAGGCTGTTTAGATAATCTGGGATTTTTTTATTTAAACTTTATTTATAAAACATGAAGTTAGCTGCTGCTGAGCGGCGTGCAGCGTCTGCATGCGCAGCGACGTGAGCCAGAAACAGCAGGTGGACGCTGAAAAGGGAAATCTGGTTGTAGGAAGAGACGCAGCTGACCGGAGAGGCGAGGCGGTTTATTCGTACGAGCGGCCGCGGAGACTTCCGTTAGATCGGACTCGTTTCTCTCAGACTGGGAAGAGAGAAAGCTGTCGGCTGACTTCCTGAGCAGAACACAGATGACTTGAGGAAGGCGGCAGGAGCTTCAGCTTTTAACGTTTTTATGCGTCCTGCTGGTCTGAACGCTGCTGAGAGAGGAGCGTTGGAAGATCCTCTCTGTGAGGAGGCGGCAGTGATGGCGGTCCTTCAGGAAGAAGCACAGAGGAGCTTCATCTCAGCTGTTTGTCACGTTGAAACTCCTTTTATAGAGTTAAAGTTTAAGTAAGAAGATTATTTTTATTTTAAAGCAGATGGATTCCCCTATAAAATTACTCCCATCATTGCAGAATGATTATTTCCAATTAAACTCATTTACTTCATGTTGGGAAAATCCTTCATTTTTTAAATATTGATGTATAAATCTCAATCTTTTAATTAAGTGCATCCCTAAAATAAACACAAAGACCAGTTTGACTCCTGTCCCGTCCTGTAACTCCCACTGTGGATGGATGATGAGTTCATCAGCTGCTGCTGTGAGTCGCAGTCGTCTCCAACGTGCAGCATGAACAGTTTCAGCAGTTACATCTGCTCCTGCTGCAGGTTGTCGTGTCTCTGTGGGGTTTAGTTGGCTCTGGTTATCTACAGGTCTGATCTGGAAGAGACGCACTGATACAAGAGTCTGCGCAGTTATCTGCGTCCACGCTTTGTCTCGGTTAATGTGATGTTATATTTGGTTTAGTAGAAGTGAAGCCGTGACAGTTAACAGAGCAGAGAGCAGATTTGACTTTGTTCAGTCTGTCTGGAGCTGATGGGAAGCTAAATGAAGCTAGCCAGATATCAGACTAATATCAAGGAATAATCAGAAATTAATGATGGTGACAGCCTTGTAGGTGGTTCAGTTTTTTATTAGTTCATCTCAAATGAGGAGATTGTTTTTAATTTAATGTGTTTTTGGTTTTTGATTTGTCAACAGAAACCACCATGATGTTCGTCTCAAAGTAGGACTTTAGCATCAGACACATTCTGGTAAAATATGATAGAGGACGGTAGAGTTTAGATAAAAATAATCATTTACTTGATTATTTGGTGAATTAAAACATTTATTTGTCTTTAGCTGATAGATTATTACATTTAAAACGTCCTCTTTTCTACCTCCGTAAATATTATTACTTAATGTACTGTAGCTCCTCTGTGTGTAAAACCAATAATGTTCTGAGTTTTTTACGGAAGCTGACGTCAGAATCTCGTTTTCTTCAGCAAAGATCTTCAAAGTCAACAAGATAACTAGTTTCGTCGCACTAACATGTCAAACTCTAACGAGTCGACAAACTGGGTGAAGTTCAAGTGTTATAAATGTTGCATGGATGGATAAAAATACATTTGGATCGGCATTGCATGATTTTATAAATGCAAAGTCAGGTGATTAGGAAACATCTAAATTTAGATGCATTCAGTAGAGCTGAACAATTAATCGAATTTTCAATTAAATTGCAATTTTAATTAGCACAATTTTGTAATCGCGCCAACATGCAATTTTCCCACATCATCTGGTCACGTGAAGTAAGCAGTGCAAGTGGCTCTGCTGAGGAAAACGTGTATTAAGAATCAGCTCCCTGAAATTACAAGAGCAACGGTGTCAGGCTCCTCAGAACCGTTACTGAAAGTGACACTTCTGCAGATTTCCCAGTTCCAAAGAAAAACGGCACATCAGCTGTGTGGGACTGTTTTGGTTTCCGGGATATTGACAAAGAACAGCATCAGGTATTGGGCCAAACTTGCCAAGCAAAAATTGCTAGTTCGCACGGCAACACAACAAATTTGTTTCAACGTTTAAAGCATCATCACAGAGTCATACTTTAAGTAGAGAGAATGAATGAACGAGTGCTTTTGTCCTGTGAGTTCAGAGTTAACTCTCCGTTAGTTATCGGGGGGGGGGGGTTCTGCACGCTGAAGCCAGTGCACCTGACGCAGCTCGCTACCCAGACACCAACAAACTGCAAAAGAAGGGCGACTAAACTAAATATCTTACAAACCCAGCTAACAGAGGAACGTTCCGCGAACGTTCCTCGAACGTTGCATTAAGGTCGCGGGAACGTTCGCCCTAACCTGCGACCAACGTCCACTGAACGTCATTATGGAAAGTTTTCTAAAGGTTCCGGGAACGTTAGCGGATGACCTTCGGCGAACGTTCCCCGAACGGTAAGACAACGTTAGGAACCTTTAGAAAACTTTCCATTTCGACGTTCAGAGAACATTGGCTGCTTAAGGCAACGTTCGGGGAACGTTCGCGGAACATTCCTTTGTTAGCTTCCAGGAGTACCACATCAAAATTATCCGGCACTTCGTCTCTTTACCTGAAGTCCTCCTCTCCACGGACCACCATAGCTTCTGCTGCCAGCAAACGCTCACTCATCTCTGGTACTACCTTCCACATTTTCTAGCCTTGCTTAACAGAACAAGTTATCCCCACTTTTAATGCAAAATACGGGAAAACTGTCGTGATTTCCATCACGTGGCAGAAATTTTTCCTGCCCAACACATCCGCCACTGTCAAGTACCGTCCGTTAGACGACTGACCGAAAAAAAGCACTCTCTCCGGGCAGCTTCTTCCAGCTTCCATCGGGTGATTTTCTCCTGACAGTTTGTAGCGTTGTCACCTCACTGATGTCCAGACTACTTCAAAATCACGACACTGTACCAACTACAAATACATCCATCTTTACTACTTGCTTCATCTAATTTAGGGCCACTGAGGGATCATTAATTAAATGATATTACTAACTATAATTAATCATAATTGCAAGCACAAATAAATTATACATTTGAGATTGAATAAATTAAGTTTGGGTTATTTCAGCATTTAAACTTATAAAGGAACTTAATGTAATTCTGGTATAGAGAAAATAATAAATGCGGAATTAATCCCATAATTAACTATTCAGTGATGAAGAATTACTATTTAACTAAGACAAGTATACTTGTCTTACAAACACTTTGTGCACCAGTGTTTAATCATATAAAATAAAATTAAATTAATTATATAGTCATAGTTGAAATGACAGTAAAAGTAAAAGTGAATCAAAGAAGAAATCTGTCTTTAGAATTTATGAAGTTATTATCCGGAAGCTACATGAGAAAATTTTTATGTCATTATTCATATTATAACAAAATCCAATAATACTAACATTAATACTAAATAAATAATCAAAAAACACTAAACAGATGTTGACATTTATTTCAGATGAAAATGTAAGCAGGCTAAAAAAAAAAACTTATTATGTAGATAAAGAAAAAGAGATAAAATTCTATATTTAAATATTTTATTAACAAACAAACCACAGTTGAGTCTTTCAGGAATCAGAACCCTAAACGCTGAAACTGTTTTGAAAAAGTACAGCATCCACATACATCATCACACTGACACTGTGACATGCTTTAGTTGAGATCTCCATAAACTCAACAGAAAACTACTAACCAAGGTGGTCCCAAAAGATGCGTACACATCAGAACAGTAACACATTTCACTAACCAATTGATAAATTACAGTTTGTGACAAATGATACTTCCCAATCAAGTTTCCCGAACCATAGCACCAGCTGTAAGGAAAGACAGAAAAAACAAAGATCATGTTTGAATATTTCGTGTTTCTTTATCTGATATAAAGTAACATGTCCTCAAAAAATGTTTAAACTTATTTATAAATTTTTTTTTCTGGTGTTTATTAGCTCAAATTACCTTTTATTTTTGGTAACAGCTAGTTCGAACTTCCTTTAAATATAAGGAGTATATGTGCAACATTTTTCCGTTTTGGTTTTTGTCTTTGTGTACAATTCTCTAGAAATTAATGTATCTGTTGCTAAGGGAACTCAAATATAGGTGCCGGTCTGTTATATGTTAGCAGGCACTCCTTTAACACAAAGTAACTGTCTACATAACCTTTTCACAGATGAAATCACAATGGCCCTCATTTATCAAACCATCGTAGAAATGATCGCACATATGATCGTAAAAATGGTCGTACGTTGGCCCCAGTGTGATTTTTAAAACGTTGTTCACCCAATTTGTCGTACGAACAAAAGCGTCTGATAAATTCAAGCTGAAATTCATCGTCATTTAAATGTCACGTCACAGTTACGCCCTTAACAGCATAATGATGAGGCTTCACAGTGAGGTTGAGCTGTGGAGAGGAGAGATTCTGCCAAAAAGAAACTTTTGGGGGATCAAGACAGAATTCCTCATTTGTGAGGTGGGAAAGATTAAAGAGGTGTTTGGCAGCTTAAAAGCGGTCAGGACGTGAACAAAAACGCTGCACGGAAGAGGATCAGTCAGCCTCACGGGTGTGAACGACCAGCTGAGATATTAATAAAAGTCTTTCTAGGCCTGGCTGATATGGTTTATTCGTTTTATTGTTATGAAATTTAATAATGCCCACATCCGATGGCAACGTCACAATTCTTTAGTAATGGGTCAAGAAGAAGTGGTAATATGAAACAACACCAAAAGTGTTTCACCCCCTCCCCCTGGGGAAAGGTGAGGTGGGGAAGAGAAGGGAAGAAAAAAGATAACTTGATAGAAGTAAGGGGGTCACTGATGAGACTATCAACTTAAAGTTGATCTATGTGGTGTGTGTAGGGGGGGAGGGCGGCGCGGCGCATCTGAGGATAAACTTAGGGGGTGAACACGCAAGGAAGGAGTGTGTGTAGTTTTTGAGTTAAAGAGCGTTTCTCCGTGGTGACACCCACCGCCGAGGAAGCAGCGCCCTGGGACGGTGTGGTGTGAGCCACCTCGTCTATGTGGAGGTTTAAAGGGGGTGAGGAGTGCAGAAGAGTGAAAGCATACCAGAACTAAGTTATGACTTTATACTGTGAGAGATGGGGATTATTGTAGTTTTTTGTATTTGGGATGCATCTCATTACCTCTTTGCAATGGGTTCTTGTGCTGAATGTGATCTTGTTTAATGAAGTTTGTGGTTTGGTGATAAATATTTTCTGTTTGTGGTGGCTGCGCTGAAACCCTTGACCATTGCGAAGACAGGCTGTGTGAGATTTGATGTCTGGTGTTAAATGATAAAGGGGATGGAAATGGTGTGGGTGTGATGTGATAAATGAGGGCAGTGCTTGCTAATAGATTAAAAAAAGAAAAAGAGCGTGAGAGAAAGTAAATAAAAGCTCAACGAATGGGTGAGAAAAAAAAAAGAAAGAAGGATAAGAGGGTTCGTAAAAGATCCTGGGAATAGTTTTTTATTTTATGAATGTTAATTTTATGTTATGGTGTTTGTGTGTCTTGTAGGAATAAATAGAGTAGAGAGAACAAAACTAAAGGAATGTGCTTTGGTGTGTATGGAAGGGAGGTTTTGGTATCTTGTCTTATTTTCAATCACAGCATGTTGGTTCCTAGGTCAAATATTTAAGCCGTAAAAGGTTGTGAGATGGTGTGTTTATTCATGTAAGATTGTTTTCCTTGTTAATAACTGCAACTCGTGGAGAATAAAATAAATTGAAAATAATTATGATAATAATAATGGGTTTAGTTAATTTCTGGATTAAAGAGGCCAGGAGCTCTCCAAAAAGGATGAAAGATACGCCCGTTAGTTGCTTCTTTAGCGTTCTTATTTGAGAAACGTTTGGCTAGCTACATTTTAGAAGGTCTAACAGAGTATCACGGGGGTGTGAAGAATGTAGGTTCTGCATGTGTGGGGTTATGGAGGTGTGGGGAAGGAAGGAGTGGGGATTGTTGGGGAAGTGTGGATTGGAAATTTAGGAGATAATAGGTGGTGTTGAGTGGTGAGGGACAAGAGGTGAGCGTGGGAGAGGAGGGTTAGAAGAAGTGGAGGTAAAAAAGTTTCTGGAGGGAAAAGGGGAAAAAAAGAAAGAAGCAAGGCAGGGCATGGCAATAAAGCGCTAAAAATGTCACAGGGTGTGGGGCTGACAGGCTGCGAGTGGTCCGAGCCGTGGGGAGCGGCGCCGGGCTAGAGAAAGGCCGTGGGCGTGTGTTGAGCAATATGATGATGCTGTGTGGCGGTGGCCGTGATTGAGGGGATTGAAGAATAGAGGATAATGTGGGATGAAAGCATGTCATACAGTGTACGTTGGGGGTGTTGGTTGTAAAAGTGTAGGATGGTTGAAGGGTTGGTAGGTGTTTGAGGAGGGTGATATATGAAGTGAAAAGGTATATGAATGGTATAGGGTATTCAGTAGTTTTGTTTGTGGTTGATAGCTTTCTAAGTAAGTAAGTTAGGGAGGCCCTTGCATATGGTAAACTTACAGATCTGTATATGGTAGTCTCAAAGAGAGAATAAATGAGTGAGAAAAAGACTAAAATAAAATGGTGAATAGGTATTTTATTCGTTCTTTTTAGGGAAATGGGTTAAAAGTGAAGTGGGGCGTTGTTGAGGGGGGAAGTTAAAGAAGGGTCGAAAGAGTGGGTGGGTCCGAAAAAAAGTGAGTTAAGGGGCATTGGGAAGCGCGTAAAAAGGCACCAAGAAGTGACTAGGAGGACGGCGTAGAGTGTCTACTACTGGGGGGGGCAAGCTTAAAACCAAAAAAACAAAAAGGTGTTGTGATGTTCTGGAAGGTTGACAAAAAATAGACATCATTCTAAAGAATTAACCCTCTGAGAAGGGCTAAAGAAGAAGTATATATATAATAGAATTATATGATATATTTGTTGTTGTGGTTGAAGAGTAAAGTACATGCCAAAATAGGCCCCAGGAAGTGTAGGGTAGTGTGCTAATTTGTGGGCTGTTTTTTTTTTTATTTTTTTATGTTATTTGTATTTTTTCCTCTTAAATTGGAGGGTATGAAAATTTTGAGGACAATTGTATGTGTCTGCAGCTGTTCATGTGCAAATCTGCCAGCAAGTAAGGAGGCCTTAATGTAGCTTACAATCATATTACCTGGGGTTTTATTGTTATTTTACATGGTTACCTAGGTCGTATTACTGGTTGTAGGTTAATAGTTGTAAGATGGTTAGTATGGTGTAAGAGTAAAGTTATAGGGTTGCACCTGGTTGCACAATGTATCCCGTCCCATTTTGTTTACTTTGGTTTGAAAAGTATGTTGTGTGTGTCAGTGAGGAGACACGGGGGCCGTCTCCAGGGCTGCTGTTAGCCCAGCACCTCTTCCCTCCCCCGTCTCTCCTCCCCCGTCTCTCACCTCCTGCGCCCCCCCCCGCTCTCCGGCCCCGCACAGCAAACCCCAGTAAGAAACGGGAAAGAGTATGATAGCGTCCAGAGGAAAAGAGGCGAAATTTCTTGCTGAGAAGAAAATGTCATTCTAATAGTGGTCCGTGTGTCCAGGTTGTTGCCGCTCCAAATCGTGAAAGGATTACTTATGCATTCTTTCCCGGTGGTGCGCGGCTCCTCATTAGAATAATCCCCGATATCAAAATCAAGCCGCAATAACCGCCGTCCTTCCTTCTCTGCCGGCATCATGAACGCGGCGTTAGCAACAAGCGGCATAATGAGATATAACCGCACCGTTAAGACTTTAGCGGCGGTCCTAGGTGTGTTACTTTACGTCAAGATAACACACGGTTAAAATTAACTGAGTTTTGAACAACAACATAACCAGACTGTTAAAGTTCGGTCGGCTAAATGTTTTAGCGGCTGGTTAAAAGATAGCGGGTTTTGAACAACTGGGCCCTGTTATTCTTCTACTCCTCATACAGACACGGACAAACATGTCTGTACCTTTCTGTTACTGACAGAAAAACATACAATAACAAGTCACTGCAATAACCTGAAACAACTAAAATGATAATAAAATGAAAGACAAAATTTTGTCAGTGTTTGCTTTTTCATAATTTCATGTAGACTCTTACAGATGTTCTACTCATACTCGATCATACCTTGTTTATGATCCGTCTGTCTCTAGTTCATGATGAAAGACTTTGGCTGAGGTCCTGCTGGTTGTCATCTTTTGGGAGTTCTAACAATCTACACAGAGGACAGACAGCTCAGAATAATTCATTTTCTATATCACCACAATGATAATAAAGTGACGTTTACCTTGAACATGAACAGACTGTTGCAGCGTCTCATCGTGTTGGTCTGTGCTGGTGCTCATGAACGGACATATGGGACTAGAGCATAAGGTTCACAAACATGTTTAGTACCAATATCAAACGCTTTACTCTCCAAACATGGTTTAATAATTGTAATGTAATTGAAATGTAATTTCGGCTACTTGTTGGAATATTTTAAATGAGCTAGCTTAAATTAAACTGAAGTAAATAGTAGGCTTGTTGTTGACAAAACAACAACCAGAAAAACAACTTTGGCTTTATTTGACAGACTACGCCCCTTGAGACATCACAAGTAGTTATAGTCGCGGTATTAAACCGCGTTTGTAACCTCAAATGACAGACGTAGGTTATTACTGAATGATTAGCTAACTGAATTTAGCAAGACGATTAGCCTAGCATACCAAACAAGAATTCTTGGCAAACATTGGGGGGGGGGGACTAAACAAAAAACACCAAACTATAATACCGACAACATTAACGCTATAAAGAAAACATTTTGAGAAACTGGAAATTTTAATAACTACCTTCCAACAGATTTATTCCACCGTGTCGAAGCCGTGTACACCGAGAGCTCCTGTTGCTGCAGCAGCCGTTGAGGAATTACGGCGCTCGTGCACTTTGATGTCCACGTCACCAAGCACTGGGGTGGGATGAGGGCGATATGATTGTGAAACAAGTAATTTTACTTCGAAGTCATTAAATAAAGCGAATACATTATTATGGATGGATGGTATTGCTGCAGAGTGATGAGACGAATAAAACTGAGGGAATGATGCTCCTAATAAGTTAATAAGTGTCCGGAAGAAATCAGTGCTTTCGTGTCCTCTCTCCCGGTACTGGACAATGACAACGTGTTGATTAGTCCATTCTAAACATGACCAAGTAGTTAATACTTTCCTCTAATTCTCCTTACAAGCGAGGGAAACTTCCAACAGGCCAGAAAATGTGATACAGCCCGAGAAATAAATTTTTGTTGGCAGAAGAGGCTGTGGTGGTCTGAGGAGAAGTGAAATTGGTTGTGGGAAGGGTGTCCGAAGGTTAGCCCAAGTACCTCAGCTAACTTTGGCGGAACGTTCGCTGAAGTTCACACTTCAACCTTTAAGAAACGTTTGGGGAACGTTCTCCGAACGTCCAGGCAACGGTAGCTGAAGGTCACACTGCAACCTCCCAGCAACTTTTAAGTAACGTTCGCGGAACATTCTCCGAACGTCAAGCTATTGTTTGCTGAAGTCGCGGTGCGACCTTTAAGGAATGTTTGGAGAACGTTCTCCAAACGTCCAGGCAACGTTTGCTGAGGGTCACGCTGCAACCTCAGAGCAACTTTTAACGAACGCTCTCCAAACGTTCTCCAAACGTCCAGGCAACGTTTGCTGAAGGTTGCGGTGCAACCTTTAAGGAATGTTTAGGGAACGTTCTCCAAACGTCCAGGCAACGTTTGCTGAGGGTCACGCTGCAACCTCCCTGCAACTTTTAACGAACGTTTCCGGAACGTTCTACAAACGTCCAGGCAACGTTTGCTGAGGGTCACACTGCAACCTCCCAGCAACTTTTAACGAACGTTTCCGGAACGTTCTCCGAACGTCCAGGCAATGTCTGCGGAAGGTCGCTGTGCAACCTTTAAGGAATGTTCGGGGAACGTTCTCCGAACGTCCAGGCAACATTCACTGAAGGTCGTGCTGCAACCTCCCAGCAACTTTTAACAAACGTTCGCAGAACGTTCTCTGAACGTCCCCTTAAGGTTATATAATGCAACCTGTAGGGGACGTTTAGATAACGTTTGCAGAACATTCCTTAGAGTTCACAGCTGTGTAACCATTAGGGAACCTTCAGGCAACGTTCCCGCAACGTTGCCTGAAGGTCACTGTTTGTTGGGAAGGAGTCAAAGTGGTACAGAAATATTACCGGTGAGTAAATGAACATCTAAACTCCTAGAAACAAGGTCCAGGTTGAAAAAAAGAGAGTTACCCTTTAAGTTCTTGCCTTTTGAGGATTCATTAGTTTAATCATGTTTTTGTTACACTGAACTGATTGCTTCCCTGTATTTTTATGGGGAAATGCTGCATGGAAAACACATGAAAAAAAAATCTCATTTTAAATCGCAACTGCAATATTAGTGAAAAAAAATGCAATGAATTTTTCTTCTGAAAATCGTTCAGCCCTAGTATTCAGATTACATCGGCGTAGGGCTTAGCAATATAGCCTGTAACTGACACAGCAATGTTTGTTTGTAGGGCTGGGAAAAAAATATCATTACACTGAAATATCGCAATATTTTCATATGCAGATTTCATATAGATATTTTTAAAATGAGATATTGATCTATTTTACCAACGACATCTCGGAGATTTCATTGTTATTTTACAAAATCTCACGAGATTTCACGAAAAAACGTGAGATTTCGTTGGTAAAATGGATCAATATCGCATTTTTATATATCAACATGATAGCATATGAAAATATCGTGATATTTCAGTGTAACGATATTTTCTCCCAGCCCTATTTGTTTGGCTTTATCCTGATTCCTGTTAAAACACTGTTGACAAACAAACAAATTGAATTGAATTCAGAAATATGAATAAAAACCACCAGTAAAATTTAAGTAAACTTTGTTAAAGGAGAAAAATCACAATAAAGTGGAATTACTGTAAGAAACCTTTAACTTAACTTTAAATCGGGAACCTGTGCTCTTTAGGGTTTTTTTTTTCTGAAAATAAAAAAAACAGTGTTTCCCCTTCCATTATAGTGGGGGTAGCCCCACCCCAAACAGAACTCCCAACCACCCCTTGAAGATCCAAATAATCATATTTTCTACCTTTACGCTTTTAATAGGCTATCTTATATTTTTTCCATTCAATTATTTTATACTTAAATATGACTTTCTTTTCATTATATTCAGCTTATTTTAATTTTGCACCAGATCACAAGAAAATTCATCTTAGGTTCTGTTTCCTTTAAAGCAGGTTTATGATTTGTCATTTAAGTATAAAAACTAAACAGCCTGATGTTTTATCTTTTACGTCAACATGCAATTACGTCACATCTTGTCTCTACACACAGTGACACGCACACACAGGCGAGATGCTTTTCCACCAGCACACAGAGAGCACATGTTGGAAATTGTTGTATCAACCTCATGAAAACAGACAAAAATATCTAGTTTTATAAACACCTCAAGGGTGTAAAACACTCCCTTTCTGTGAGGAGCGACTGGAGGAGGAGAAACAGGGGGAGGAGTTCTCCTGCATCGGTATAGTAAGAATATCTTGTCCATTAGGAAACAAGTAGAGTTGAACAACCAGTCTCCTTGTTTATGTCATTTCTGAGATGTATTACAGCTTAAAATGATGTCTCACATTCAGCTTCCATCTCTTAAAGCCGATAAATCAGTCTGCTAGCTAGCTGCGTATTCCATGCTTCTTTCCTGCGTCTCCTGAAACAACAACACACATGCTGTTGATCTGTGAGGGAGAAGCTAAACAATGAAGAAAATCCCATGAAGATGGTTTAAAACACTGCCGTGACAGTTTGTATCAGTACATATAGCTATTTCATTTATTGCACGTAAAACATTTCAGGATAGTTTATCTGCTATTTTGCCCTCCCCTGCTTTGAGATTTTAATGTTTTTTTTCTTCAGTTATACCTTAGAAATTGAGTGGATTACAGTTTTTATCAGTTGTTTTTCTGCAATTCTCACAAGCTTCATATTTGCATAACTATAAGTTCAAACTCAACAACAATTAGTCATTTGTGAACATCAAAGCATCATTTGTCATTTCATTGATCAAATTGCAAATGCTTTTTGACATGTAGCATTTGCTTACATACAGTTCTCTATCATTTCATGACTTTATCATTTGCTTTGGTCCCACAGTCAAAACTAGATATTCTGACAGCAGAATAGTCCGTCCCCACAAAACTAATAGCCTTCATTTCATTGCTTGAGTCATGACGAGCAAAAGAGAAAATCTAGTTATGAAAATTTGTCAAGTAGATGTTCTACATACAGTATATTTATAATTCTTTTCCTGGAATGTGTCCTAAATTGAACATTTGGTCACAGCTGATCCTTTTCATTGATTAGAAGATGGGTGAAGCGTTAGTTGTAACCAATGATGAGACATTTTCCCAGTCATTCTAAATCCCATCAACCCTCAACTGGGAAGCAATATGAACCAAGCAAGACATAGTGTGTACCTTTTCTACAATACTGGGGTAAAGAAATGGAAGGCCAGCGTCAAGGAAGATGGGATGAGGATATGTGGGGAGGAAGGAGAAGAGGAAGATGAGGCCATGTACATATGGGCAGACTCCAGATGAATTAGGGCTACACTTGTGGACCATGTTCAGAGATCCACTGTGAATTCACAAATCCAAACATTTCTTTGGGAAAACAAGTTAGTAAAGTATTGTGCAGTTATCCAAAAACTTGTAATGTACAGAAATACATGCAGTCGTATTTCATGCGTACTGTGCATTACTGAAATTTTACTCTGCAGGTTTGCAAGACAACCCAGAGAAGGTGATAGTATGTTCAGTCACATCCAGGTCAGTAAAATGTATGTGTATGAGGCAGGACAAATGAAGGGCCTGGGCAGGGTTTGATCTCCTGACTTCCAGGTGAGAGTCAAACAAACTAACCACCAAAGGGGAATACCTGTGGTCAAGCAGCCAGGGAAAGATGATCTGCTGGAGGCAGAGAGACAGGACATCAACTGTCACATACTGTTACAGCAGTATATTGTTTACAATGATCCACAACTCTACCAAAGGGTTTATACTTGAATTTTGTTCTAAAGAAGTGACTGAAGTGTTTGTTTTGTTCTGCAGTTTGTACTATTTGTGTTGAGAAACACATTAACTGTTGTGCAAATATGAATTCTGTTGTGAGAATTTCACCAAAGCAACTGAGAAAAACTGTAAGCAAACAATATTCATTGCAGTCTACAGCAACATCCATTATTTGCTTCCGTCTTTAACATGCAGAATAATACCTTCAGGTTAGATTAACTCTGTCCTAGTAACTGGATTTCAAGACGCTAGTGAAGCAGATTTGAAGTGATCTTTTAAAAAGCCAGAAAAAAATGAAAAAACACATTAATTAAATATTTGACTCCTCGTGATTTAATCCCAGTAATGCAGCTGAAGTGCCAGCAGTGAGTTGTTTTATAACAGTGTCACAGTAGCGGTATGGTAGCAGTGTATTTAACAAATCATCAAATGGACACATTTTTATCTTTAATTAAACTGCAGATCAGACCATGAATAAACACAGCCAGTGTCTGATGGGTTTGTTTCAGTTAACCTGACTATATACAATAGAAATATCTCACTCAGGATAAAGCTAAACAGATCACCAGATTCCTTAGTAAGACTACATAATGCAGAAAAGATATATCATTTGATTACTTCATCCCTAAGATTAAACAAAAATGACTTCGACATTGATCTTCAGCATGAATGAATGAAAATATTGTAATTATATTACATTTCTTAAGAAAAGCAAAAAGGAAAAAACCAGATCACAAATGAAAAGCCAGAAAGACAGACCCAAATACAGACAGTTAAGCTCCAATTTCTTTTTTTTTTAATTTCATGTTTTGGCTTTCTGTTTTCAGATAATATTACATTTTGCGGGGTGGTGATTAGCTCAGTTGGTTGAGCAGCCTCCCCATGAACAGAGGCTACAGTTCCTCAGCGCAGTCGGCCCCGGTTCGATTCCCGGTCCAGGTCCCTTTGCTGCATGTCGCTCCCCACTCTGTCTGCCCCTTTCCTGTCGCTATACTGTCATATAAAGGCCACTAGTATGGAGGACCAGAAGAGTCACTGAAAAAGCAATCCAGCATTTTGAAGATGATTAATTAATTGTGAAATAAAAATATAAAATTTCAAATAGGATTTCAAATCAAACAATTAATTTGTACAATAAGAAATCAAATTTCAAAAGCATTTTGTAAATTCACATTTTAAATTGAAATATAAAAGATTATTTGCATATTGTATTCATTAATTCATTATTAAATTCTGTCATTTGAAAAAGGACTTTTAAATTAAATTTTAAAAAGACATTTAAAACCTGTTTTAAAAAACATTTTAAAATTCTATTTTGAAAAGGATTTTAAAAACTTTTATGAAATAGCATCTTCAAATTCTTTTCATTTTCTCTTTTAAGGAGGGACCAGGAGAGTCACTAAAAAAGCAATACAGCATTTTGATGATGAGTTATTGATTGTAAAATAAAGATATACATTTTAAATTTAGGATTTTAAATTAAACAATTCAATTATACAATAAGAAATCAAATTTCAAATGCATTTTTGTAAATTCACATTTTAAATTGAAATATAAAAGATTATTTGCATATTGTATTCATTAATTCATTATTAAATTCTGTTATTTGAAAAAGCATTTTCAAATTATATTTGAAAAAGAATTTTAAAATCTTTTTTGAAAAGCCTTTTAAAATTCTGTTTTGAAAAGAATTTTTAAATCTTTTTTTAAAAAAGAGTCTTCACATTCTTTTCATTTTCTTTTTCCCCTCTCATTTTCAAATCCTTTTTGCAATCGCATTTCCTTAATCGTTTTCCCTCTCCATTTAGCGATTGCGTGACCCTTCTGGGCCCTGTGCAGAGTGAAAAGCAAAATAGAGCAATCCTCGCGCTCATCGAATGTAACCTGCTCTCTCATTGGTTGGACGGCCACACTTGCATCACGACAACTTGGCGGCCTGTGCTCGCGCCAATATTGCTCCTGGAGCGTTGCCGCAGTCCCCTGCAGACACGGGGCACAGTGAGGTTACATACGTGTAATACAGCATACTGTTTTTCCAAGATGTCTAACCCCGGCTTTACACCTGGTCCGTGACGTGAGCGCAGCGCACCGGATCGCGCCCATGTAATCAATGGTGTGAAACATATTGCTCACGCTGCGGCGCGTGAGCGGTCCGTCGTCGCTCCGGCATGCCGTGCCGCTGCGCTACAGATATGCGCCAGCTCTATTTTTGACGCTCCACGCACCGACACCGCGTCAATATCAGTAGTTCAGATCGAACCAGACAGGAAGTCAGACACAGGTTCAGTGTAAAATATCCGGTAACTTCCTAAACAAAAGCCACCGTGCAGCTTTTAAACTGCTGAACTACCTGAACATGAACATCTCCGTGTCCACGAGGTTACAGTGAAATAAGAAACTATGACGCATGAACATGTGGACAAAATTAACCATTTGGATGAGAATCACAGGCGATCTAGCAGCCCTCTCGTGATTTCGTGATGTCACCAATCAACAACAGCTGGTGCACTCGCGCGTGCGCTGCGCGGCCGCACAGTGAACGGTGTAAATGCTCGCGCCGAGGAAGTCGCAGCAAAGCCGCTGCGCTGCGCTCACGTCACGGACCAGGTGTAAAGCCGGGGTTAGACATCTTGGAAAAACAGTATGCTGTATTACACGTATGTAACCTCACTGTGCCCCGTGTCTGCAGGGGACTGCGGCAACGCTCCAGGAGCAATATTGGCGCGAGCACAGGCCGCCAAGTTGTCGTGATGCAAGTGTGGCCGTCCAACCAATGAGAGAGCAGGTTACATTCGATGAGCGCGAGGATTGCTCTATTTTGCTTTTCACTCTGCACAGGGCCCAGAAGGGTCACGCAATCGCTAAATGGAGAGGGAAAACGATTAAGGAAATGCGATTGCAAAAGGATTTGAAAATGAGAGGGGAAAAAGAAAATGAAAAGAATGTGAAGACTCTTTTTTAAAAAAAGATTTAAAAATTCTTTTCAAAACAGAATTTTAAAAGGCTTTTCAAAAAAGATTTTAAAATTCTTTTTAAAATATAATTTGAAAATGCTTTTTCAAATAACAGAATTTAATAATGAATTAATGAATACAATATGCAAATAATCTTTTATATTTCAATTTAAAATGTGAATTTACAAAAATGCATTTGAAATTTGATTTCTTATTGTATAATTGAATTGTTTAATTTGAAATCCTATTTCAAAATGTATATCTTTATTTTACAATCAATAACTCATCATCAAAATGCTGTATTGCTTTTTAGTGACTCTCCTGGTCCCTCCGTAAAGAAAATGAAAGAATTTGAAGATGCTATTTCATAAAAGTTTTTAAAATCCTTTTCAAAAATAGAATTTTAAAATGTTTTTTAAAACAGGTTTTAAATGTCTTTTTAAAATTTAATTTAAAAGTCCTTTTTCAAATGACAGAATTTAATAATGAATTAATGAATACAATATGCAAATAATCTTTTATATTTCAATTTAAAATGTGAAATTACAAAATGCTTTTGAAATTTGATTTCTTATTGTACAAATTAATTGTTTGATTTGAAATCTATTTGAAATTTTATATTTTTATTTCACAATCAATTAATCATCTTCAAAATGCTGGATTGCTTTTTCAGTGACTCTTCTGGTCCTCCATACACTAGTGCCCAAAAAACTCCTTTAAAAAAAAATTTACATTTTGGTTAATTTACAGATTTATAGACACAAATTTTATTAACTTAACTAATTAGAGGCAAAATAACTTTAGTCTTATTTGAACTGATGGCAATTTGGTAAATATTTCATTGGCTAAAATTCATTAGTGGGAAAATTTAATATCACTGAAGCATGTCTGCATCATAATAAACATTTTAGTGCTGAGATAATCACAGAATCACATATTAAATCTGACCGCAGACTGTATCCAGTCTCTGTCATGGTTCTGATAAACTTTGGTTTATTCTGATCTGATTTGATATCACTGTTGAATAAAACTTCCTGCTAAAACTCTCTTTCAGGAGAAGCTACTAAAAAATAAAACCTCAGGACAGCCTAATAGGATGGAGATGTTTTACTACTGGTCAGCAGTTTGCAGAGTTTCAGTGAATGTAATGTTATAATCCATTACCAGGTTTAATTATGCTGATCAGGTCTCTAGAAGAATGTTTTTCTCTTGTTGTTCACACAAGTTACCGACCTTCAGCAGTATAAATTGTGGAGTCAGTGAGTTTCTTCTCCATTAAAGTCTTACTGGAACTGTCTTCGGTTCTTACTTCTGTGTTTTCAGCAGCATCACTGCTTCAACCATCTTTCATGTTTTGCCAAGACTAATGATTGACAGGTGATGTTACTTAGCATCAGCCAGAGTGGATCAAAAATCTGGGCGACCTGGAATTGTTTCAATAAATCGAACTGAATACTAAATATACATGATGAATATACAAGCTGCCATCAGTATTTTATTCAAATATTTAACATGATTATTACATTTTACATAATACTATCTTTATTTTTATTTTTTTCCCCACTTACCCCCTGGTGTGTCTTTCAAGCACCACCATTTAACAAACAATGCTCAGTCATGGCCCTCTCTCTCTGTCTCTCTCTTTCTGTCTCTGTCTCTCTCAGGTACCCACATTTTCCAGAACATGTATGGCTGTGAATGGGATGACCAGACTAATCGGGTTACTGGATATCTACAGTATGGCTATGATGGAGAAGACTTCGTAACATGGAACACAGAGACAAACACATTCATTGCTCCAAAGCAACAAGCTGAAATAACCAAAAACAAGTGGAACAATGACAGAGCTAAATTGGAATACGAAAAGAACTACCAAGAGCAGATTTGTCCTGACTGGCTGAGGAAGTATGTGGGCTACGGGCGAAGCACTTTGATGAGAACAGGTAGAACCATGTGATATGATGTATTTTCATTATGGAAATATTGATCATTTGTTAGCTTGGTCTGCACTAATACATAGTAACAAAGCTATTAGAATAACATTTAGAGTCCCAGTCTGCATGAAACTGATGTAAGCTATTTGAAAGAGTGGGGGAAAACATTTTAACCCTTTATTGTTGTTTTCCACTGTTGTTTCATTTCTTTGTCCTCCACTATCACACTTTTAACACCTTTTTCACCTTTGACACAGTTTAGCTTGTGTTAATTTGTCTTTTGTGTTACTGAGGGACTTAAAGTAATTTACCATGCACATAAGCATACATGATGATAAACCATCAATGAAAAGAAAAAAAAAGATGAACTTATTTTTTTTTAAATCTCTATTCAGACCTTCCCACAGTGGCTTTCCTCCAGAAGACTCCGTCCTCTCCAGTCAGCTGCCACGCTACAGGTTTCTACCCCAGCGGCGCTGAACTCCTCTGGAGGAAAGATGGAGTGGAGATTCATGAGGGTGTGGTCAAAGGAGAGATCCTCCCCAACAATGATGGAACCTTCCAGATGAGCGCTGACATGGATCTTTCATCTGTTGGAAATTCTGACTGGGCGAAGTATGAATGTGTGTTTCAGCTTGCTGGAGCAAAAGATGTTGTCCACCCACTGGGAACAATCAAGACCAATTACTGTAAGTCAGAAGTTATGAAATTGGAAAACAAAATAAATGCAGTAATGTGAAATGATCGCCTGATAGTTTTAAAACAGTTAAGGCAGATCACTATATTTTTTATGTTGCTGTTTATTTGTCTTTGATTAATATCAACCATACCATCAATAATTCTAATTTTAATCAAGCTAATTTGATATTAATTGAATAACTTTAAAAGACAACTCTACAGTATCAGCTTTTTAATTAAAAAAATAATTCTACTGTTATTTTATAAATCAGCCCGAATCAAGTTTATCAGCAAACTATGCAGACATCCAGTAATGTAAATGTGATTATCAGAAGGTCCCATGGTGCTTGTGTGAAGTGTAAGATTTTGAAGACACAAACAACTCCATTAAAGGTGTTATAGAAGATGTTTCTTTCAACAATTTTTGCAGTATTCTGTAAAATTGGGTTCACTACCTCATACACTATGATTGATTAAAAGCTTTAAATGTATAAATATGATTATACATTAGCTATGAAGGTAATGGGGCTGAAAAAATATCTGCCAATCGTCTCTGCATTCCTTAACTTTTTCATTTGTCTATTGGCCCATTTAATCACTTTTACTACTGTAATAAGAACAGGTAATGGGCGAGACTGATCAATGAGAGTGATTGATTGGTGAGAGTAATACTGCGACCTGGAAGCTGCACACACTCGTCTGACGTTTAAAGCAGGTAGCTAACAGCATTCTGCTAGCAGTTAGCGTTCAGACAACGACATTTTGTTTACTTGCGTTTGTGACATGATGGAGAATCTGTAGCTGCCGTCTGCTAAACACGTAGTGGCTCATGCACGTTATTCTGTGGCTGGAGGAGGGAGCTGTGAGTGTAGCAGGTTGGTCTTGCGCATGTGCATTATTCAAAAGTTTGCTAAAAGTCTGCTTTCTGAAATGCCGAAACATCTTCTACAACGCCTTTAAGAAAAAAATAAAACTAAACAAACTCACATTTACAGCCGCAGAAATGAAAATTAACATGGAAAAACTACTTTAACCATAAATAGGCTTCAGTATCAGTATTTGTGATTGCTATCTGGTCACCACACAGATGTTGATTTAATGATCAGATTGTTTTGGTGGTTTGGTTTTTTTTTTACAGCAAATTCCAAATTGTGGATCATTGCTGTCGTCTGTGTTGTGGTTGCTGTTGCTGCTGTGGTTGGATTCCTTCTTTACAAGAAAAAGAACGGTGAGAGACTAATGTATCTTTTTCTTTTGCAGTATTTTGACTTCAGACCTCATGTTAAATTGAGAATTTGGGCATGGGGGGGGGGAGTACAAGAAACAGAGAAATTAAACCATCAGAACAGTGAAATCAGTTCTAACTATTAAGCACTCAAAGGCTCACAGTAACTTTCAATGTGAATCTCAGTTAATGTTACAGCGAAGTTACGGGTAATGTTTTTTGAATTTTAACAGTCTGAATAACGTTGATTTTTCTCTTTTATTTCAGCCACTTGTAACCAGTCCTGTAAGTAATACATTTCTTTTCTGTATCCTCCAATCTCTATGATGATGACTTAAAGTCAAGATAAAAATCCTCATACAGTTGCTGTTTCTTAAATAGTCAAAACAAATTTTTTAAAAATGAAGAAATTAACACTTGTCAAATTTTCACATCTGATGGTTATATAACTCCACTATAAACCTTCAAAAAGACTATAATATCAGGGTACATAAACACTAAACCATATTAACACAAATGTTAAGTTTCTATGCAAATCATTGCATGTCCCATTTATAAGTTTCTTCAGATTTGATTGATCACCTCAAACATTTTTTTTCTATTTTGTATAATCTTTTATATTGAATGGGGGATAAACTAAACATCTTGTTTTGCATGTTTAGCTAACAGGCACTGCAAGGTGATAATAATGACGTAAAGAAAAGGTCAAAGTAAATGTGTTTGAACTGTAATTGTTTGAATAAATTTTATTTTCTTTATTTCAGCCAAGCTCAGCCAGTCCTGTAAGTATTTCTTTTTTTCTAATCTCTACTAACTTGCTTGATATTTCTGTTCTTTGCTAAATTATATTTTTAGAATTATTCACTGTACGAAAAGTCAGATTTCCGTCCCCATAAACGCCCGGAAATTAACCTGATTTTCGGCAGTTCCCGACAGTTTTACACCCTGCAAACGCGACATTCATCTATAACCATTCTGTCCAGTCCACCTAACAGACAGCGGTGGGGTTGCCCGGTTTGCCTCTAATTTCCTAGAGCATCGCACAAAGCTCTGATAATTCTTGGCTGTGCGAGGACAGAGGATGTCGGACTCAGAAACTATGGAGCTAGGATAGAAACTAATGTTTTGTGTCTTGTAACTGCAGATTTGTGACTTGTAGTCTATTTTCTCACATACAAATCAGAATACGCACAATCAAAACAGAACACACAAACAAAACCGAGGATACACACACACAAAAATACACACACACAAATCAGAATACACACACACAAAACAGAGTACGCATACGTGTGTTCTGTCTTGTGTGTGCATATTTTGATTTGTATGTGACAAAATAGACTACAAGTCACAAATTTGCAGTTACAAGACACAAAACATTAGTTTAGTGACAAAACACTAGTTCCATAAGAAACCTCATCGATGGGTCTTCCTTGTCAGACACGAGGTCTATGGTGATGCTGCGCCACATGTCCACCTGTCACCCAGTGCACGCTGTGTCTTACCTCCAGCAGCTGTATAAACAATAAATAAAGAGGATCAGTACTGATCTACTAATGCTGCCTACTGACTCATCACATCTATTTGTACACCTGAACATTGTTGCAGTGACGGATCTACATTAAATCTTACCCTCTCTCTTCTCGATCGACTTCAAGCCGAAGTTTTCACAACCGTGGCCTGTAATGATCCATCTGGCTGCTGATTGCTTCTCTTCATGTTGTCTATGTGCATTTGACCCACGTGGGGGTTTCATGACGTAGGAAAATTCAGGAAAGATGGCAGCTAAACACAAGAGGACCATGGCAGATATGGCGTTTTTGTTAGAAACTGAAAAAGTTTCTAAATATTATTTAGTATTTCCACGGTCAAAAGGTTCTAAGAAAAAGAAAGGACAATCTGTCTTCCTCTGATCTATTATGTTCTGTGCCTTTCATTAATTTTATTGGACATTATAGTACAGTGGGTTAAGCAAATGCTTGCTATGCAGAAGTTTTTTGGTTCAAAAACTTCAACACCAGGTGTTGTGCTGAACAACACACCCCGGCCTGCATACGTTCTGTTGTCTGGTCTGCCTCGGTCTTGTTATATCATTTTAAATATTCCAGACTTTGGCCCCAAAAGTTTTTACATTTTAGTTTAATACCCCTCATTGAAAGGTTACATTGATATAAATATTAAAAAAAGACTGTAGGACCAGAGTATATAAATATTAAACAATGTTAACACAAATGTTTCTATTTTTTTAAAGTATATATTCTATGACAGAATAATTTCTATCAAAACTTTTTTCTTCAGTCTCAGATAACATCAGTTTTTGCCATCAGTGTGAAAATTCGTTCTTTCTAATACATTTATTTTCCTTTCAAAGTTCCTTTCCCCTTTCAGATTTTTCTATTTCATTGAATTTAATAAAAACGCGAAAATAATTCCATAAATGGTCCTCTTAAACGGTTCTATTATTTTTCTATTTTGTGTAATCTTTTATATTCAATTTGTAAAAAGATTTTTTTTAAAAGAAACTAAATTCCCTGTACTGCCAAATAAGATTCAACTAACAAGCACTACAAGGTGTGAATGGTGTTTGTTTTAAGGAAAAGGTTAAAGGAAATGTTTTTGAACTGTAACAACCAAATGAAGCTGGTTTTTTTGTTGTTGTTTTTTCAGCCAATGGCAGCCAGTCCTGTAAGTATTACATTTCTTTTCTGTTTCCTCTGATCTTAAATGAATTGCCAAATATCTATTTTGTTTGGGTTTTTTTTGCTAAATATTTTCAGAATTAATTTTTCTAGATGTTGGCTTAAGATGCAACTCAGAGCAGTATGTGTATGTGGACTAACTGTTTGACTTTACAGCTGATGGCAGCAATGAGGAAATGCTGAAAAAGGTCCAAACGACAAACCCTGGACAAAGTGAGTTGCTTCATTTGTTGAGCAAATCAGTTTGAAATAATACAAAACTACACAGTAGCTCATTTTATTAACTGAAATGCTTCTGTGACACACTGTAACATTTAAATCGATTTTACCCCAAATTGTTTTTTCATCACAAGTAAAAATTTAAAAAATGGACAAATGCTTTTGGATTTTTTTTTTTGCATCTACTGGTCATGTTAACTAGAATCTAGTTAGACATAACTAGATTCTAGTCTAGAAACTAGAAGACATATAAGGGTTTATAAATACAGTATTAAACCATACTAACAGAAATGTTTATTTTAAAAAAATTTCTTGGCACAAACCTAAATGTCCCAATTTTTGTTGTTGCTGTTGTTTGGTTTTAATGACATTATAAATAAGTTGTTTCGTTGGATAGAAAAATCCGGAGACATTTGTATGATTTTTTTTCTAATTTGTGAAATCTTCCATTTTTTTTGTCTCCTCAGATTAAAAGAAACATCACCACCTTCCTCTCCTCAACCATGAATTACTTTAATTTGGTATTTTACACAGAAGCATCTGGAATGTCATAGAATCATATTCACTGAAATTCATATCAAGTACAATTGCAAAATTAAATATATATTTTAATTTGATGTCACAGTAAAAATTGGAATTTCCTCTGGTGAAATGTTAAAAGGTGATTTTATTCATCCCTGTAGGGATGTAAAATAATTTGAAGTAATATGTAGAGCAATGAAATGTTACAATGCTCTTCATTCAAAAGCTATGAATTGTTTGTTGTAAAAAGCAACGCAGCCTTTTTATTTTTTGTTTCTGGTGTCGGGGCTTTCTTTTATATCAATGAATCAGTCATTAATATTGCTAATGTAGAAAACATGCACACACAAGCATACTTTCTTGTCAAAAATATACATCTTAAAGGTCTGACATACATCACAGTTTGAATCATAAACATTTGAGAGCATAATGTGTAAAGCTTAGATTTTACATTGTCTTTGTATCAGTGAAATGTTATTTCTAAGAAACTGTGACCTGTTAAGTTGGCACTGACTCCAGTTAACTTCATGTTAGTGGAATAAGCAGGACAGATAATTTATTGGGTTTGCCTCATTATTATAGCTGTTGTGATGAGCCGGTAAATAAAAAAAAAAAAAAAAAACATGCCACTGCCTGGTTAATGCAATAACTGCAAATTGGTAATATTCAGATAATCCACGTTAAGACAACATAAAATCATTTGTATGTCTGCCATCTGGAAGAAATGTGTTAAATTGTTTGCAGAGGCATGAATGTTGATATTGGTTCAGATCATTAACCCAGTTTGTAAATATAGTTCTTTAATTTGCTCTTTCTGATGAATCTTAATATCTTATGATTTTTAGTAGTCCTGATGCAGTGATGTTTAATAAGTTTTATTTTAAGTTTTCTTTGTTTTTGTCTTTTTTTACATTCTTACTAACAAAAAAAAAAATCTTATGTTTGTGATTTATTTTTTCTGAACTTTAAAACACTGTAACTTAGAAAATAAGCGATGTCAATTACTTTTTCTGTCTTTGTTGTTTAGATTAAAGCTGGGTGTGTGTTGGGGTTGGCAAATTACTTCATGAAATTGTATGACTTTTTCAAGTTTTTTGCTGTTAAATAAAGACCCAGATAAATCATTTTGTCTTTGCATTTCCACATAAACACACCTACAGTGTACATATCTTCAGTGAAGCTGAGATTTCACAAGTACTGCCTCAGATGTATTTGCTACTATTACACAGACACAGTGAACAAACCTGACTTAAATGATGATTTAGGGGGTTTTTTGTTTGTTTTTTTTACTGATAACTTTGAACTAAAGACAATAGTGATGGGTTAAAAGAATGTGGCACATTGCCTCTTGAAGTGCCAATGTGTGCTTTGATGAAGTATACAGACTTTTTTTTCTTTTTTTAAACTTGTCCTCTCCAGCATCGTAGCAAGCAGTATAATGTACTGGCTACGTTGTTGTGTTGAAGAGATTTACTTTGCCAAGAGAAGCTTTATAGATATTCTGAATTTATTCATTCTATTTAAATGAATGCTTGTTTATACTGTAAATGAAGAGGAAAGAGAAAAAGAAAAGGATGCACTAACAGCCAACTGTTGCATCTACACAGAAAACATTCCACGGTCTTTGCTGGAAAACGAAGCTAGCGATCCCTTACAGAGGACCTTCAGTGACAACATAGCTGAAAACAGCTGCTGGAGTATAATAAGATGATACATACACACAACTACGCAGAAAAGAGGCAAAACCTAGTCAGAAATAGTTATTAATACAGAAACAAGAAGCACAATCACAGTGTCAGTCTGCAGAATACAAGGTGCTCAATGGTGAGTGCAGTCATGCAGATGCAACCATGTCTCTGCAAGGAGGAGGAAGCCTGCACGGCCCGAGACCCAGGCCACCAGCAAAGACCCCAGCCACCACCCCAAGAGTGCTGACTTTTGTGTGAATACATATTACACGCAACTTTTTTTAATTTTAAGGCTTTGTTATTATAAGTGTTTTTATTTTACTCCACCAGTTTGAAATACACTGCCTGGCCAAAAAAAAAGTCGCCACCTGGATTTAACTAAGCAAATAGGTAGGAGCCTCCTATTGGATAATTACTGCATGGGCGATTATCTTTCAGCTGGCAACAAGTTATTTAACCCCAACTGGTGCAATGACTTGCTTCTCATTTCCTAAACAACCATGTGGAAAGACACATCTGTGGTCTTGGAAAAGATGTTAGTCTGTTTGAGAAGGGTCAAATCATTGGCATGGATCAAGCAGAGAAAACATCTAAAGAGATTGCAGAAACTACTAAAATTGGGTTAAGAACTGTCCAACGCATTATTAAAAACTGGAAGGATAGTGGGGACCCATCATCTTCAAGGAAGAAATGTGGCTGGAAAGGCAGATGAAGTGATGCAGCATCATGGCTGCATCATGGCCACCACAAGACTGTGGGGGCGGTGTTATGATCTGGGGTTGCTGCAGTTGCTCAGGTCTAGGTTTAGCAACAGTATGTGCTCAAAAAATGAGGTCAGCTGACACCTGAAAATACTGAATGAGCAGGTTATTCCATCAATGGACTTTTTCTTCCCTGATGGCACAGGCATATTCCAAGATGACAATGCCAGGGTTCATCGGGCTCAAATTGTGAAAGACTGGTTCACATCATTTTCACACATGGATTGGCCACCACAGAGTCCAGACCTCAACCCCATTGAGAATCTCTGGGATGTGCTAGAGAGGGCTATGCGCAGCGGTCAGACTCTACCATCATCAATGCAAGATCTTGGTGAAAAATTCATGCAACACTGGATGGAAATAAATCTTTTGACATTGCAGAAGCTTATCGAAACAATGCCATAGCGAATGCGTGCCGTAATCAAAGCTAAAGGCAGTCCAACAAAGTAGTAGAGTGAATGACCGTTTTTGAAAAAATGACTTTTTTTTTGGCCAGGCAGTGTATATATTTTTCAAAAACATATTAAATTCCATGTAATGAAAAAAAAAAAAAAAAACCCACAAAAGCAGTGAACTTTCACCATATCACTTTGTTTTTCATTTACCAACATTTTAAAACTCAAAGAAGTTCCATTTAGTACTTGCATCAGGTTTGAAAAACCATAAAAAAATAACCTGTTACACCGAATTCTGCCTGGCAACCAATGACAGGCGTCTAACTGGTCATTCTTTTAGATAAGTTTTATTCAGTAAAAATACCTTATATACAGACACATGCATTTCATCAAAGCTTTCACAATTTATATTTCTAAAATTATCCTAAAGTATCAAAAAGTTTTTTTTTAGTTTGGCCAACACATAGGCCTACTTGTCTTTTCGAACATCTAAAAATGTATTGATTATAGTTTGTTTAGTGGTGAAAGCTTCAATTGGTAAAACATCTAAAGCAGAATTCTGCATGAATTTATCACGTTTCTTGTGCATTTTAAGTAAGTACTGTTGGTAGGTACAAATGTTTGATATTGATTATATCTGAGAAGAATGTTACTATTTTATTTTGGATTATCCATATCATACATATCAAACATCAGAAGACTGATAAGCCTTTTTGTGAAATCAATGCCATATCTAATTTTATAAATAACATTTGTGACATGCATGTCTACATCATTAGATTAGGCTTTCAAAGCTTGGGGTGAATCAGGCAAACATACAGTATGTATGGCTCTCTGTCTGAATATAAGAAACAGGCAAATGAAAATTTTAAATATGCCCTTGTACGTTTTATTAAGAGGAATGAAAATATGAGATTTGACTCTCTTGCTAAGAAGTTGCAAAATAATAGTCTTAATGATTCCTGGAGAGAAATTAGAAAAGTGAAAAATTGTAAAACATTAACAATATTTATGGGGTTAGTGGCTTCGGTTAAAACCATGAAGCTATGGCGGAAACAATATTGGCCGCGTTTCCCAGTTAAGATTCTTCTTTGGATTAAAGAAGGCCTCAAGGAAGCTCTTCCCAACAAAGGATCGCAAAGATACGCCCGTTTCCCAGATTGCTTCTTTCACGCGTTCTTATTTCCTGAGAAACGTCTTGGCTAAGCTACATCTTTAGAAGGTCCTAACAGAAGCTATCCACTTCCGGGGGTGCTGAAAAAAAAAGCAATTGAGGTCAGGTATATCGATCGACACCATTCATTTAGTGTGGAGGTTATTTTCCGACGCTGATATTGAGCCCATTTATACGTTTATGTGTTTGTGCAAGAAGACAAACTGTTAAAAATATGCATGTGATTACCAGTGATTGCAAATATTCATTGAAAAGCTCATTGTATATTGTGTAATTAGCCAAATTGTGCTAAACAGGTGTAGGCGATTGGAAATTTACAGATGCCCCATAAATAATGGTCATTCTGACGCTATTTGTTGACGTAATGGCTGAAGGGAACCCCACCAAGAGGATGAAGCGCTCTCCGGCCTTCACGCCAGAGGAGATGTAGCCACAAGTCTGATTGAAGAAGTGGCAGGTAAAAAAAGCATTCTCTTTGGAGGGACAAAGGGGAAAAAAGACATAGAAGCAAAGGCCAGGGCATGGCAATCAATAGCGCTGAAAATGTCCCCATCCAGCCCTTGCAGTGTGCGCGACTGACGCGCCTTGCTGAGTCCGGTTCCATCCCCCCACTACCTCCAGAAAGCTCCCCACCGCGTAGAAACGCAACGCAGCCAGGCACTGCACCTCTGGGCTCAGAGCAAAGTTGCACCTTGTGGGCCTCCTGATGTGTGGAGCAACTATTTGAATGATCCGCTCGATTTCGTCGCGCGGTAGCCTGTGACGCATCTGAATAGCGCGATCTGACAGCACATCTAGAGGACTGAAATGCTGGCGCATGAAAGCATGTACATACACAGTGTCACTCCGTCTACGGCGACGCTGTTGGTTTGCTACCAAAATTTGCTGTAAAGCAGCCATGATGTCTGATACGGGTATGCGTAAATGGCCATGCTTTTATTGAGCGAAGCAGGTGCATCTCATCATGAACAGCTGACAAATGCGTAAATATGACGTGAGTCCTCATAGATAATTTGCGTACAATTCCTACCGCAATGTTTTTGTTTTTGTGGTTGATACCCACAGCTTTATCTAACGTAAGCTAAGTATAGGGAGGCCTATCTTGCCATAATGATTAAACTTAACCACAATATTTTCTGTCATTCACTTGGTAACTACAGTTTTCTTCCATCATAGATGATTGACATTATGACATGAGTGAGAAAACATGACTCAAAATACAACAACTGATCCGTGAATAGGTCCATTTTTAATAATTTCCATTTTCTACTTTTTTTCACGGGAAATAGTGTCGTTTCCAAAAGTGACCAGTAGATGGGCCTGTTGTTCCCCTTAGCAGGGGGAACGTTAAAGAAGGGTCGAAAGAGTGGGTCTGGCCGCTCCTGAAAATAAAGAAGCTACTGAGTTAAGAGCGCATCTGGGAAACGCAACGTCCAAACAAGGCACCTTTAAGAAGTGACTTAAGGAGGACCCTCAGCGTTAAGAGTGTCTTAACTAATCTGGGAAACGCGGCCATTATGAGTTGTTCAACTGTGTTGAACTGTGTTGGTCGTGGGCCACACTGATGGAAACTAAGATGTGATTGTTTCTTCACAAGAAGACTGATGTTGAGAAATAAAGAGTCATGTGGTGGCGACAGGATATCTGCTGCGCTTTTAAAATTTCCAAGTAGAAGACACTGTCCCTTGTTCAGTATTTGTTCTGCTGGGTTTTTAGTGCATGGCATTTTTCGTTTTAGATTGTGATGTATATGAAAAAAGTGTGATCAGGTGTGCTCTTATATCAGAAAAAGTTGTTTTTTTATCATCTACATATAGCACTTTCCGTTGCTTCTGCATGAAAACTGCTACAGTATATCAAGTTTGATTTATTATTATTATTATTATTATTATTATTAATAATAATAATAATAATAATAATAATAATAATAAATTTTATTTGTATGGCACTTTATATTTTGAGGAGTATAAAAAGGAAATTTTCTAAAAGGTATTTAAAAGAATGCTTTCTGTAAAAAGATAGGTTTTCAGATCTCATTTAAAAGCATTTGCAGTCTCTGGGGCCCCCATATGGTTAGGGAGGGTCTTCCATAGCCTCGGGACTGCTGAGGAAAAAGCTTGATCACCCACAGTGTGGAGCTTTGTTGTGGGGACTTGGCCCCTTTTCCACAAGCACCTACTCAGCTCAACTCAACTCGTCTCTACTCGTTTTGTGGGCTTTTCCACAGGGAGTTTCCTGGGCTGAGTAGATACTTTTACAGTACCTACTCTGCAGAGGTTCCGAGCAGATCTGAGTGGGGCTGAAAATGTGACATCTACAGACTGGAGGTCACTGATTGGCAAAGGAGTGGCTTCCCCAGACAAGTCATCAGTGATGTCACTACAGTAGAGAGCAACCCAAAGACTTACAGTGTCCCTCTCTCCAGGAAAAAAAAGAAGAAAAAAAAAAACAACAGACTCCACCCACATCCGCCTTTTTTCAGATGGTAATGGAAAACCGCCTGGGCCGGGTAGAGCTGAGCAGAGTGAAATAGGGTGGGCAAAGTAGGTGCTAGTTGAAAAGGGTGGCCTTACATTCAATTCTGAGCGAGTCGGGGTGCCAATAAAGATTGATTTGATTTGATTTGATAAATCATCACAGGAAACGACAGCTAGTTTAACAACAGTCTTTATTGGGTGGTGTGTTTGATTTTTTTCTTTTTTTCTGGCAGAAAATCTATACAGACAGCTGTAAGATTGTAGAAAGTAGAGTTTGATCTACAATTTTAAAATGTTCCATTACTGCTATAAAATAATCTCCACTAATAATTCTTGTTGCAGAAAGAAGACAACACTCGAGTGTTTAGGCTGATCTGGTTTCAGGAATAAAGCTCAGAACATTCCCTTCCTGTAACGGTGGATCAACTCTGACACGTCCTCCTTACAGACCTTTATCCAGCCGTCTTCCTGCATGTGGTACACTACACAAATAGAAAAAACACAAATGAACACACTACACAACTGTGTGTACATGCTTAAAGGTTGAATATGGAATATGGACAGAACAGCGACATCACGTGTGTCTAGGTTGTAGTTGCGATACCGGCCGCTGGGTTTCCAGGCTGGCTGCTGATACGGCAAGTGACCAAACACCCTGCAAGACGTCAACCAAGTAATGCAGAGGAGTTTATAACTGACAGCTAACGTTAGCCATGTTAGCAAACAAGTTAGCTTGCCGATCCAGAAGAAAAGTTGTTATTTCCGCATTTTGATGCTGTGGAAAACGTTTACGTGGGTCCATCTAGTGTAGTTTTCACTTAAATTTACTCCAGGTTTTGCTCTTCTCAGGTCGCTCTTCTTCTGAGACGGATAACAACATCTCCAGGGCTCTGAAGCAGCTGCTTGACTTGCCGACTCCACTGGTTCCCCCTGTGCCAGCCTAACTGTGCCCAACATACTGTTGCCACACAGAGATTGCATTTGGCAACCCGCAATGGTGGCATGTATTGGCTTGTAGATGTAAACATAATGCCATTGTCAAACCTGTTGAAATTGATTTTATATCTATTTTCAGGCTAAATATAATTTTTTAGTACTTTCATTCTGTAACCATCCAAACACCTCGTGGAGGTATAATTTTCTTTTTAAATATATCTTTCAATAGAAAAAAATTTCCATATTCAACCTTTAATGAATCATGTTATGCAACATTTAGAATTTTGCTTTAAAAAAGAAGAAGAGGAGTGAAAGTGTTGGTATGGATATTCATCAATCTGAATGTTAATATCAACTTCAGGAAATTAATTTTGTATGCATGTTTTCCATGTTCATCACTGAGATGTTTCCTTTGTGACATATGAAAATGATCTCAGAGTCATGACAGTCTGTTGAAATCCACCCAATAATTAGCAAAGCCTTAAAGGGGTAGTTTGGAATTTTTGACAAGACCCTAATTTTGAAGTAAACCAGGGTGCTATTCATCACTGGATACAGTTTCAACACATTTCATTCTGTTATTCTACTTGCAGAAGGTTGCTGAGTATGAATAGCTAGAGCAGGTCAATAGGATCACCTGACTATAAAAACAATCTTATCCACACCACAGAACACCCGAGTTAAATCAGTTATAACAAGATTATCTGTGTAAATGTCCATGTTAATAGAATAATATTGCAAATAAAACTAAACTTGCAATGCATTTTAATGGTAAAGTGTCTGAGCAGAAACAAAGTTTTACACTTCCTATATTTGGCAGCAGGGTGATATTATTTACCACTACAGTGCATGAGGAATTTAATTGCACTATTCACTCAAAAATATGGCCAAGTCTAGAGGGCATGAGGATATGTCAGCTTTTTAAGATGATTTTAAAGAAATACACTGAGAGATGGATGCCAATAGAAACTAGTCCCTCAAAATGTAATACATAATTTGTGATGCAAGGTTAGTTTTATTTGTAACATCATTCTATCAACATTAGTATTTATATAGATAGTCTTGTGTTATAACTGATTTGCCTCGGGTGTTTTATGGAGTAGATAAGATGTTTTTAATGACAGGCTTCATGTTTTCTATTAACTTGTGCTAGCCATAGCACAAGCGACCTCCTGAAGCTAGAATAACAGGATGAATGTATTGAAACTATCTACTGTGATAAATAGTACTCTGGCTAATTCAACAAGGCCCCATGTCAAAAATTCTGAACTACCCCTTTAAATAAACATGAATGATAAACACTGTAAAATTAAATCAAAGTCTAAAAAGATCAAATGAGGAAACTTACTGTTTACTACTCCACCAGAGTAGGCATCCCTGTGTGTTGCATGAGCAATGCCTCGACGGCCGAGCTCATACGCCTCCTCCACTGTCATGTCTTCTCTGTAACCACTGTCCACCACACCGTAGGCGTAGCTGTTACCACAGCCGGTAGAGAACATCCGACCAGACAGACGAGTCCCGTTTTCATCCACGTAGTACAGACCGGGACCCTAAAAGAAGCATAATCATTTTCTGACAAGTTTCCAATCAGATGCTACTTGATTCTTACACAGAACCTGGGATTAAGTCTATATTTACAAACAGGTAATTTTGTTTTACGTATGTTTTATTATACCCTGATAAACACGCTGAAGCTTACCTGTTTGTCCCATCCACAGATCATGCTCCCTATAGAGAGGCCCATGCCTTTGTAACCCAACATCATGTTAGACAGCAGCTTAGAGGCAGCAGACACAGAGATCCGCTGGTTGTTCCTCAGCTTGTACAACCTGAATGAAATAAAAAAGACACCAATGTTTATGAGCAAAAAAGTTGACCAATTATCAGTTCAGTAGGTTATCCAGATTATGCCAAACTGAAAGCCTATAAATGGGATAGACTTCTTGAGTTCATAAGCCTTTCTCTTATTCTCTATATATTACTGTACATACTCTCATAATTGATACAATGAACTGTCCAATAAATCAGTTTCCATTAAGGATGTATGAGTCTTTACAGGCTCCACTATGGAAGGAATACTGAATTAAAAACTGATGACTGCTGCAAATTCACAGGCCTTATTACCAAAACCCGTTTAAACAGGAGAAAATAAAATGTAGTTTCTTTATTTATTTTTTTCTAAAGATATTTTCTAATCTTTTGTACAAATCCTAAGTATTCTCAGTAAGAGCTACAGTCATGGTCAAATGTTTCCATACACTCCCATTAAAGAAGGAAAAAAAGAAATCAGCTGTCAGTGAAATAAGTTGAAATTGGCAAAAGCAACAATAGATAAAAAGTTGAAGAAAATCATAACATTTATTATTAACAAGCAAAAAGCATGATGGGGTTCCTTTACTAAAATGTTGTTGAGAAAAACTTTGAGGGAACAACTGCGATCAGGTGTTTTCTGTAACATCCAGTCAGACTTCCACACCTGTTTACAGGTATGTTGCTCCACTGTTCATGAGCAAGATGCTCTAATTTATCAGAGCCAGTTCAGTTTGTTTGTTTTTTTTTTTTATTACTATTTTCAACCACAATTCACAATCTTTAAAATTTTTTTTTAATAAAATATTAATATTAGTAATTTTTCATTTATTCATTTTTAACTTTTTTTCACTTTCTTGTTATTTAAAGAATTGTTGTGAATTTAGCCTTTTCTTTAATGGAAGTGTATATAAACATTTGACCATAACTGTCCTGTTTCATTCAGCATACAAGAAAGCTAGAATATTCCCCTAAAGCTGAGTAAAAGAGCTCATACACACAAGTGCAAAAGTTAACATTCAAGCCAAAAAAACCTACATTACAGCAAGTTTGTTGATGTGTTTTTTCACCATATGAGACATCTAACCTTATACTAAATAATCCAAAAAGTACTCTAAAAATGTAATGTCTCTCTTTCCGGATGTCAAATATACTGCTATTCTAGAAAAAAATGTCTATCCAGATTTCATGTTATCAACTATAAAAAGAAAGGAAAAAAAAGTAAACTTGATGTTTTTGTGGAGCAAAGACTAAAAACTGAGTCCAACAGACAATTTGTTGTACGAGCATGATAAAACAATGCTGGACAGACCTGCATTCTTTGGCAAGGAGTCTCTCCCAATACAGACAGTCTGCAGCACTGCCCGACATGGTGCCCAGCAGGTACGGGTTGATCTCTATCACCTTGTTGACGTCATTGGATGCTGCAGAGTAACAAATGAGACACAGTAACAAATGTCATTAAGGGCTTGGTTTTACATTTCAAACTCCTTACCTCTTTGGGCTGGCGATGACAGAAATGAGCAAACATGCACACGTGCTGTATGTTGAGTGTGAATGTCTACTGTAATTACTGCATCAAATTTGTTGTTTATTTTGCAGCAGAAAATAGGGAATCAATTTTTACTGAATGATAGGCTATATGTATCATCTACCTTTCTGCAGCTTATTTACTTCCACCTATTCCAGCCTGCCTCTTCCAAGCAACACAAGTTTGGAAGCAAGGGAAAGGCCAGAGGGGGGTGGCCTAAGGAGGCCCAAGCCAGCCGTAAAATCTGGCCCCAAGGCGCCATCCCACAAATAGGCTAGATACTCATATTCTGACAGATATTCAGTGTAAATTGGCCATTACTTGGTTTACTTCACATGTCCAAAATGTAAGTGAATGCAACCTGTAATGTATTTTATACAAGGAGTACCTAACTGCAGTTACAATAGCTGATAAGGATGCCGCCATACATCCAATCCATACAGGAAGTCTCCAGTGAAAGTTAGTTAAACGGCTCTAAAAGTATCTATCTGCAGCTTGCAAACACATGCATTTGGTGTAGTCGGGTGGTTAGGGTTAGGAGAAGGGTCAAGGGTAGTAGGGTTAAATTTTAGTAAGTTACATGAAAAACAATCTTCTGATTAGGACTTCTGGCGTGGATTGGATAAATTGCAACGTCTTGTGACTGCAATTGGGTCCCTCTCATTTTATGATATTTTAAATCAACACTACACTGATCAAAATCTATAATTTCTTAAAATCTAGACCCCTATATGTACCAACCTTCGCCATTAAAAATGTGATTAATTTTCAAAAAAGAAAAGAAGTAAAGATCAATTCATATATGTCACCCTTGTCCCAGTCTGTGCCCCTGCATGCCTCTCAATCAAAGGTAAAAAGAAAAAAAAGAAGTCAACACTCATCCCTGTTTGGAAAGTTTTCTCCTCTAAACCCGTGAAAGGCAAAAGCCCGCATGTTTACCCAAGTAACGGCCAGCTGAAGCTCTGGAGTCCACAGCCACGATGACCCCATGCCTGAACTTGAAGGCCAGGGTGGTCGTCCCATGGTTCAGGTCAATACTCACCCCTCCCTCACTGTTACAGGACTTCAGGAACCCTGAAGGCTGCGAAGACACAAAAAAGAAAGTTGCCGAAATGCATTAAACCTAGTAGTTACAATGTATGAGGAAGAAAAATACATCAGTGGCTTTGTAATGTGTTTGACAGAAACTGATGATCTCGGCAATAATGTTGCTGTCATAAGAAGCTGCGGCGCTTCTCAAATAGACTTTATGCGTTTTTAAGTGACGCGTGAAACAACCTGATCCACATCGAGTCCTGCTGTGGCAGGATAATGTTCAGTGCATTGTTTGTCAAACCGTAATAAAATAATACTTACCTCTACACCAAGAGGAACAGCAAATTCTTGAGTTTTGGTTCCGAAACTATAGTGGCTGGGTCGGTCCACGAGATGCGTCTGTCTTGCTCCAAAAAAGTGCCCACAGAATCCAGCGTATGGATTAAAACCACTAACTTCAGCTAGTGCCATTATGTCTCAAAGCAGAGCAGCTATATTCTGATCTTAATATGTATTATATAGAGTTAATATTTCTAAAAAAAAAAGACGATGTTGGTTTGTCTGCACCGAGAACAATTTCCTCATACGTGACTGTAAGAATCCGAAAGTGAAAGAAATTATAAACGATCTTATTCTTTTTATATTCAAACGTTAAAATTGGTGATTAACTCAAAATCGGTCTATTGTCATATACACTAAATTCTGATATATTTAAATTAAAGTATTAAAATAAAGCAATAAAGAGTTTTAATTCTAAATCCTAAATAAAACAATGCGCCAGATTCAACCAATAGAAGAGTTAAAAGACGTTTTCATCATCAGTCTCCAGGCGGAAACGCCAAACTCAGGTTTCAGGAACCCAGCAAGGTTTACAGGCTGTGCATGTGGATAAATGTTGTATTAATGATGTAGTCAGAGTATCATTAATTTGTAGGTGAAATAAAGTAGCCTGTGTGTGTATGTCGACATTATGAAGAAGATTCTGGACAGCTGCTGTTTGGAATTAACACAAGAATTAGAGTTTGTGAAAACATCAAAAATAAACCAGCATGTCATAGGAGTGTAGACAAGTTTTATTTACTGTTGATAATCCACATTCCAGATGATAAACCCTTACAGTTTTAATTATACATCATAAAGCATAGAAACAGAAACCAGAACAATGTTTACAAACATTTTAAATGTCAAATCTGAAAACAGTTTAATGAAATTAACTGCTAACTGCTATGTTGTGTGTTCAAGTGTTGAGATTGTGCATTACAGCTCAGACAGTATCCATCTGTTGCACAGTCTCCTGTACAACCTCCACCTTGAAAGGAATTACTTTTTCTGTGAGAACCGCTGTTGTGCCTGGATGATACTTGTATTTAATTTTTCTGCAGACAGACAAAAAGATAAATTAGATATTAATTGTATATGAAGTGCATAGCAACAACAATGAACTGATGTAGCTTTTAAATCTTGCTACTGTTGACATTTTACTGTATTCCAGGACCTAAAGGGAAAAAAACATTATTTAAGTGTGTTGTTGGTATATTCTTTAAGTTAGTATCCAATGTTTTCAGATAAGTTGCTGCTGAAACAAATGACAAGACAGAAACCTTCAGTAAGAAAGCTTCATTCTCAAGTCTGTAAGTGTAAGAGACTTAGTTTTTATGTTTGTTTGTTTTAATGAATATGACCCTATGTTGGTCCTTTCTGTTTCTTACAGGATGTTGAAAACCTGATTTTAAAGCAGAAATATCACTAATGCAAGAGATCTCTCTTTTAGCAAGGCAATTAAACCTTGCAAGCTGTTATAACTGTTTAATCACTTACCTGTATAATAAATTTAACCAAATAATTGCACATCTACACAATTTACAGTTGGAATTTAACAATCCAGAGGTGACAGGGTGGTTAGACGTTGATGGTGGGCAACCGAAATGAAGAAGCTTCTATTGCTAGAAAATATGGTTTATCTAAAATTAACTACCTGCAACTTAAAAGCAACAGTTAAGAGGCACACCATGATCTGCTTTCCCATAAAATGATAAATTGTTTAAGAATTCAAAAGCTAAACCTACAAACAAAGTTCAAATACAACAAAGTACAATCATGGGGGCAAAGAAAGGTTGAACAAGTTGATAGTTCACTCAGAGGGAAGTTTTATTTTCAGAGATAGTTCAGACAGAAATGTACCAAAGAATCTGTTCAGAGAGAAGTCTGACATCCTCATAAAGGCCTACCTCTTATCTTTGTACTGAGACTCCTGGTAGGGTCTGATGTAGTCCACTCCATCTTTGGTGATGACACAGATATCGATGTTGTTGCCAGAGCCGAGGTCACTCATGATGCCAGCATGGATGGCATCTCGCACCAGCTCCTTCGCTTTTTCCAGCTGCAGCAGACAAGAAAAAACATCAAGTGAGGGAAAGAGCAAACACAGAACAGAAAATCCATCAATAAAATCAAACGTGTTTATGATTGAAAATCTGGTTGTGATCAAGTTTGAATGATCAGCTAATATTTTATGTGTGCTTAAATATTTGTCCAGTGTTTTACCTCCAGGTCATGTTTGAACCCATCCTCTAAAATCCCAAGAGCAGCCAGATCCCCAGATCCTGTTAGCACAAGAACAAGTTTAATCTGAAACACTGGTCTGTGAATTAAATGCATATCTGCAACGCATGATGATATACTGCTCAAATAAATTAATAAATAAATAAATATATAAACACTTAACCAACACAATGTGACTGTAAGCGTACCCTTTATTTATTTTTTTTAGCAATATATATTTGTGGAGGTAGCAAGAACATCTTCCTGTAACAAGGAGCGTGCTTTGATTTGCTCAACAGAAGAACCAATGAAGAGAACAACACAAGAACTCCGTTAACAAAGACTTAAAGGGACTTGTGGCAAGATTAAGAAACAAAACTCGCGACTGCCGCTTCAGGTAACTGTGGCCACGAGCCAAGCCGTCACGGGAGCGTGCACAAACTGAAGCTATAATGTTGTTTACTCATCTTTTTCTCCGTAGTTACACTTTTTATTGTCTTTCAGTTGATCTGGATCGTTTGCTGACGGCAGAATAATCCATAACTATCGCTTACAGTGTTTGAATTTAACGCGACTGTCTTTTTTTCCTGCATCAAAACTGCGGATGTAGCGTCATTTGATGTCACGTCTGCAGGGCAGCGCGGGAAATTCGGACACCGAATTGCAGCACATTTTGCAGCACACAGCCTGTTCAAGGCAACAGAGAGAAACATGGGTGGAAACGTTATTTTTGGTATTAAGCGCTTCATCACCCATTAGTATGAAAAAAAAGGGACATTCATGTTTGTTTTTTTTTAAATTCCTGCCTCAAGTCCCTTTAAAGGAGAGACGTCACTTATTGTGCTGTTAATGACTTATGTCACATACCCATTGCAAGGTAAGGCACCTTGTTTACACTCCCATACGGCCCCACTGTGTACAGGTGATTCCCAGTACAGTCCACTCCTCCCAGTATGAGACTGGCACCAATCTGACCATGATACCTAAGGACAAGAAAGTATAAGATGCTAATCACTACTTTAAAATCTTAACTTATCTGTTTAAATTGTTTATATACTTTGTGAAACATGGGTACATGTGTGCACACCAACCTGTACAACATATCCTGTAATATGTTCACAGCCATGACAACACGAGGGTTCCTCCCACTGTTCATTGAGAAGATGGCGAGGTTAGATGAGAGAAGGTCTGTGGTTTTCTCTGTGTCTGCTGCAGTTCCTGCTCCACAGCAGCTAATAACAAAGAAAAATAAAGCAAATAGCTGATCCAAACAATAAAAATAATGAGGTATCATATTTAATAAGTACATACGATTAAATGAAAGAGAGGAAAATTCAGCAATAACTTCTGTCTTGATTCACTAATTTGCTTCAACAGTGACCAGAATCTACATAGATCAGTAAGATCTTGTCACACAGCAGCTGTAATAGCTCAGAATGCATTGCATACAACTCTAATTCTTTCCAGTTTAAACTAACTGGAAACAAACTTCTCCCTGTAACTACTCTCATGTAATATACCTCAGTATTTAATATAATGTAATGTCTTAGCATTATGAGTTGTAGCTAAATGAAATCACTAAAGTTTAGATAAAGTTTTGTTGCTCAGGTAAAATGTGCTGAGCAGCAGAGAAACAAAGAGCAGATGAAAACACTTAGAAACAGTATCACATTGAAGTGTATGTAAAGCTATTTTTCACGTGTGTTTTCTGTATAACACTTACAAAACTTACTATATATTTGGAGAAATGTAATGAATCTTGGCGCACATCTTGTCGGCGACCACTTCACTGGAGGTGGCTCTTGTGTCTGCTCCCAGCACCACCCCATCCTACAGCAACATACAAAATTAAAGGATATTATCAGTATCCTTCACAACTCAAATGACATTTCTGTGCACTACAAAGATTAAAAACAGCTCCATTGAATGAAAGCTTTATCCTTAAACAGCTTTGACTTCTCCTGCAACAGCCACTAAAATCTCTATAAATCCACTGGGGCTGCAGCACTGCAGTGAACACATGCTGTTTCTGTGTGAAAATATGTTAAACTGTGATGTGATACATGAAACACATATAGTGGATTCACAAGACAGATGCACTTGTATCTTTGCATGTATCAGTTTAATTTTTGTTATGGCCAAACTACTATTAATAACTTCCAAAGCATAACTAAATACATGCCTTTTGCATATTGAATAATCTTTGTCAGCAGAGCCATGATAAATCTGTGATTTTTCTACACTCAAAAGACCCCATGCAGTTTAATGGGAAAACAGCTATCTTAGTTATCCAGTAGGCCACAAGGAAGTGAATATTTTTCTTTATTTGACTTTTTCTCCTTAGTGTAGTTTAAATCACGGTCTTGCTTGCCTTGAACACGACTCCTGCTATGGTGGTGCCTGTTTTCATGGGTTTGGGAGTTTTTGCCCCGTCAAAAAGACCCTCTAGCGCAGCATTTCTGGAAAGAGGGATGAAGAGGAGATAGAGGGGAGGGGTGCAGGTGGGCATGGAGTGTTACTGATAAAAAGGCTAATCTACTTTTCATTTCATTACAATAACACTCATTATGAACCTATTGTTAAATGAATCTAAGTGATTAGGAGGAAAAAGTTACTTTCGTTTTTGATCCCGATGAAAACTCAGACAAACCGACAGTTTAATTTATTTTCTGTCTTTGCTGTTGCAGTTTTCTGATTATAGGCATACACAGAAGCTCATACCTTGTAGCGTTGTCAAAATTGAACCCAGCTGCTGGAGTTTCGAGGACATTTGATAGCGCCATACCGGACCGTGGATGTGGCTGCTGCGTCTCTGCGCGTCGCGGTGCGCCTGAGGTCGCTGTTCTGAGCGTCACAGATCCTTCTTCCCTTTCGATTTTGGCGAGAAAATGGAGAAACACTACACGGACTCACACGTTAAAGGAGTCAGTACAGGGGTGAGTAAATCAAGATAGGTTCCTTAATTAGTACAACGTACTCTTATCTACAACAAAAAGCCCTAACATGTTAAATGATCGATAAACGATCTCGCGTAAACAGGTGATGCTGTAACTAATAGTAACCTGAAACAAAGTGGCTTCTTCCACGTTGCTCAGTAATAGCGAATGTTTAACATTTAAGCACTTACGAGTTTATTCCTTTAATTTCTGATAAGAAAACGTTTGGCTACACTTTCAGTTTAGTCTGATTTATGCAGTTTGAAGTCTATCAAAACTCACAATCCCAGAATTCATAGCTTTGCCTGATTTTCAAGAATGAACAGGAAGTCGTGCACGACGTGTCTGTGATGCTGTGAGATCCAGGATAAAAACAACACTTTTCTCCTTTCAGACCACCATCCTGGCAGCTATCTTTGATGGAGGGGTCGTGATTGGGTCAGATTCCAGAGCTTCGATTGGAGGGTGAGGATGTGGACATGATGCTATGAAACCCCAAATCACAGTGACACACTTATACAAAAATGACACTTTAATAGCATTCTATCTATCTATCTATCTATCTATCTATCTATCTATCTATCTATCTATCTATCTATCTATCTATCTATCTATCTATCTATCTATCTATCTATCTATCTATCTATCTATCTGTCTGTCTGTCTGTCTGTCTGTCTGTCTGTCTATCTATCTATCTATCTATCTATCTATCTATCTATTTATCTGTCTGTCTGTCAAGCTACTCTTATTTATTTGACTTTCATAACTCAACTTTATATGCAAGGTTGAGTTGGCTGATGGCTGAGGAATTTTATTATTCTTAATGATGTACAGCATTATCAAGTAATAAAAAAAACTTAAAACATCTAAATTATCAAGCTTATTAATGGAAAAGCAGCACATTGCATATCTAAAAAGAAGGAAATTCTTTTCAGAATATTTTATGCTGTCATTGAAATTTTTTAGCAGTAAATATCTACATTACAATATTACAGTGTATTATTGAATATTCAATAAACTCCTCACATAATTTGCTAATAAAATGTAGATGTCAAATAAATCAAATGAAATACAATATTTTCCTTTAAAATTTTGTGTTTGTGGTGTGAAAGTATAAAGAATAGAACAGATATTGAAATACTAAGCTGAAATAAAACTTCTTCAGAGCTGTAATGGAGTTCTCTTTAGTGAAGTATTACATTTCACTACAGGAATATTGGATACTTAGTTGAACTGAGCTGATCTTTGAACCAAGTCAGAGAAGATAAATTGTTCAGCAACCTCTAAACCACCTACAGGAGGAAACTGAAGTAATGAACTGTTATGTCAGAACATGTTTAAGACTTTGTTTTAACATTTATGGAAGAATGTTCTGTGATCACACTTAAAAACAGAATAAAACTTCCATTTACTACCAGTAAGTAACCTCTAAATCTCTGTCTTGGTTTTCTTCAGGGAATATGTGTCTTCTAAAACCATCAACAAGGTGATTCAGGTTCATGACCGGATCTTCTGCTGCATGGCTGGTTCACTCGCAGATGCTCAGGCCGTCACCAAGGCAGCAAAGTTTCAACTGTCCTTCCACAGGTACACACACACCTGGCATGTGAACATGCATGTAGACATAATGGCCCTAATTTATCAAACGATCGTACGACGAAAATCTGTCCATTTCCACGCAAGACTCTGCATTTAACAATTTGGACGTGAGCGTAGGATACGATCAAATCTCACGACAGCTCTGAGTTCGTGTACGCAAGTTTGAGTTAGTGAGGGTTTGAACATGAAAATATTTATTAACCAAACCGCAAACTGTCATTTAATAAGTATTCACATATCAGCACTAAGAATTAGGGATGCACCGATGCTCGGCTGGACATCGGTATCGGCCGTGTTTGCCTTGTTAACTGCCATCGGCAATAGAAATGACATTCGCCGATGGCAGTGGCCGATTATTATATAGCTATATATATATATATATATATATATATATACATACATGTGTGTATATATATATACATATATATATATAGTTTTAAAAGTTTTCAGAAAAGAGCTTGTTATAACTAATGTCAACCACAAAGTGACATTAAAGGTTGTTTCTGTTTCATAAATTGGTCTGATTGAATTTGTGCTCATTCAAGGATAGACTGATTAAGAGCTGAAAGACTTGTAAATTTCTGTGGCACAAAGGAAGTAATAAATAAAAATGGAAAACATCGGCCATCGGCCAAGTTGTTATGTTAAACATCGGTATCGGTATCGGCCCAGACTTTCACAATCGGTGCATCCCTACTAAGAATGAATCCATTTGCAAAGAAAAAGGAAAAATGGGAATGTAGAATGTATTCCCAAAATTACAAAAATAGCTGTAACTGAATCTTATTCCTCCATTTATCTCAACAAATTATTAAAATCATTAACATATAGTTCTATGAGACAAGCGCTTTGCACTCTCCGTGCACCTCCCCACCCCGCTGGTAAAACTGCCACATAGGAGCGGAGATAGGCATCAGTACACACACACACGCAGGTGCCCAGGTGGAGCGCTGCTTCAGGCTGCAGGAAGGCAGATGGGTGTCGGAAGCGGGATGAAACGCTGCTTTAGATTTGAAGAAAATCTACAATACGATCATGTCCTGTGCAGTGCTGCACATCGCTCGGACAGCTGACGGCGAGTTTTGATGTGCAGTCAGAGGAGCAGATGCTCCCGGATCCGCTCTGCAGCCCCCACTGGGCTACATGGAGGAGACCGGAGCTGATCCCCGTCATTTCTAATAAGTAATCTAAACCTTAAAGTTGTATAAGTGCTCAATCAGTAGGCCTAGACTGTCCCTTAGCTGTGCTAATGCAAGTTATCTTTTCCTCTGTCCCTGTCTGGGTCAGGCTGGGATCCGACCGGCATCCACCTGTCATTGCGCAGTAGTCGGACTCATGACAGGTGGGGGCTGGTGAAACATCTTGGTGGCGAGTTTCATCTTGGACCACTTTTTCTTGACCCATTGGCTAAAGAATCGTGACGTTGCTAACGGATGTGGGCTATTATTAAATTTCATAACTAATAAAACGAATAAACCATATAAGCCAGGCCTAGAATGAGACTTTTATTAATATCTCAGCCGGTCGTTCAACACCAGCGAAGCTGACTGATCCTATTCCGTGCCGCGTTTTTGTGCACGTCTCTGACTTCGGTTTTTAAGCTGCCAAACAGCAACTCTTTAATCTTTCCCACCTTACAAATAAGGAATTCCGTCTTGATCCCCCAAAAGTTGATTTTTTGGCAGAATCTCTCCTCTCCATGGTTCAGCGTCGATGGGCGAAGCCTCATAATCATGCATGTTTAAGGGCGTAACCGTGGGCGTGACATTTAAAGGGACTTGAGGGAGGAAATTGAAAAAAAAAAAAAAAAAAAATCCCTTTTTTTTATAAAAAGGGGGGAGAAGGGGAAAAAAAAAAAAAAAATTCCCCCAATTCTCCTTTGCTAAAAAGGGGGGGGAAAAAGGCGAGTGGGACCTCCCGGCCCGGGGGGAGGGGAAAATAAAAAGATCAAATAAAAAGGAAAAAAGGGAGGAAAAAAAAAAAAGAAAGGAAAGATAGGATAATTCCGGAGAAAAAAAACAAATAAAGAAAGAAAAAAAAAAAAAAAAAAAAAAAAAAAAAAAAAAAAAAAAATATATTTCCCCAGGGGGGGGGTACCCACCTATAAAAAAAAGGGGGGAAAAAAAAAAAGAAATGTGGATATTCGCGGCAGAAAGAACAAAAAAAAAAAAAAAAAAAAAAAAAAAAAAGAGGAGAAAGGAGAGAAAAAAAAAAAATGGCCCCCGGGCGGGGGGGTGGGGCGGGTTCGAAGGGCGGCGGGCAGGGGGGGTTGGTTTATAATCTGCCCCACCCCCTTTAAATGACGATGGATTTCAGCCATGGTATTTATCGAGACCCTTTTGTTCGTACGACCAGATTGGTCCGATACGAATGTTTTAATAAATCACACGTGGGTCCAATCGTGCGGCCATTTTTACAATCGGATGTGCGATCATTTCTACGCTGGTTTGATAAATGAGGGCCAATGTCCCCTCACACTTCCTCATCCTTGAAGTGATTCTTTCTTGATCTCCTGCAGTGTTCAGATGGAGAGTCCTCCTCTGGTGATCGCTGCAGCATCAATACTGAAGGAACTGTGTTATAAAAACAAAGAGGAGCTGCAGGCCGGCTTCCTCACAGCCGGCTGGGACAAGAAGAAAGGACCACAGGTAGGTCACAGGGAACAGCAAGTCCACCAGGACACATGTTCTTTGCCTGCACTGCTGATGTTCTCCACTCTCCTCCAGGTGTATGTTGTATCTCTGGGTGGGATGTTAATCAGTCAGCCTGTTACCATCGGCGGCTCAGGCAGCACCTACATCTACGGCTACGTTGATGCTAAATACAAACCCAACATGACCAGAGAGGAATGTCTACAGTTTGCCACCAACGGTACTTTTAGATTTATTAACTTGTTTATCTAAACACTAAAAAATGGGGACTTAATTCATCATCTTGATTTTTATTTTTATTTTTAGAGGTGCACAATATTGTCAGCCTGATACTGGTATCGGCCAATGCCAATACCAAAAAAACTTAATGTCAGATATCAGCCAATCCAACAATATAACTACAACTACTACTATTGCTCTCAGGTTAAACTTGAGATGGGTTAAATGCAGAGAATGAATTTCCTAATTGGGAAAATAAAGTATAAATTATTATTATTATTATTAACTGTTATATAAGAGGCGCCATTTTGTGATGAACCCGCAGAACATTGTTTTTTGTTTCTTTTTATTTTATCCGTTGGGCATGGGAATGACATTATGACTTCTCCAGCAACTAATGGGTCTGCAGCAGAAATATTTTTCTAGTTTAGCACAAGGAGTGATTATTATGTCAGCTTGAAAGTTTTTCAGCTTTCATATCGATATCGGCCACACGAGTTGTAACATATCGGTACCCATTATTGTGCATCCCTTGTGGTTTTTTTCTTTTTTGGGGTGTGTCATATAACCAAAAGCAATTTTTTAAATTAACGAAATATGTGTTGGTGACTGTATTATAAGTACTTGAATGTTATTTAAGTAATCCCACTTTTCCCTCCTTGATTGTCTTCCTCCCTGTGCTTCACAGCTCTGGCTCTGGCTATGGGCAGGGACAACGTCAGTGGGGGTGTCGCTCACCTGGTGGTGATCACAGAAAAAGGGGTGGAGCACGTGGTTGTACCTGGTGACAAGCTGCCAAGGTTCCATGATGAGTGAACGGCCTCTTGCTTCCTGGCTTCCAGCTACCGATAAAGTTATGGAGTTATTACTCAGATTCCCAAACCACAATTTAATCATTAGTTATCTCTGTGTACCGGATATCCAACAGATTTCACTCTCAGCTAACTTCAAAAACATGAAAACAAGAGTAATTTTCTGCCAAAAAGAAAAACTTGTTTGTTTAGTTTGTGTGTGTGCGTGTGTGTATGTATGTGTGTGAATTCCAATAAATAAATAAATAACACAGTTGACATCTTGAATAAACTTTGTTGATACAAAAAAGCACTCTCTACCTTTTTATATGTCCAAATAACACGTTGCATGTTTTCTCCTCCTTTTTTCATGTGATGAACTCATGTCAGTTTTTTTAAAAGTAAGATTTACAGTTTTCATGTGTTGTTTAAATTTCTATAGCCTACTCATATAAATTGATTTGATCCATTATATGCTGTATGTAACTAATACATTACCTGATGAATATTCAGGTTTCTATCACTATTAACTTACTGCTTGAAGCACAAGCTGTTTCTTTAACAGCTCCCTGCATGCAGAGGAGGAACAATTCAAGTTTCAGTTTCGTTATAATAATCAAAAAACATGGAGTCCGTCTGATGTTTTAGGGCAGACTTACCTCGGTGACCCAAACGCGTCTCATTCAGGGCTGTGTATAAAGGGTTTAATAACAAGTTTAAACCGGAGAAACTCGACGGTCCTGCTCGGTTTGGTGCCATATTTCGCGGGACAAACTTGACATTGTCGGTGTCGTCGCAAAGACTCAGCGTGACGATGTTGGGAGAAACGGAGCCACAATGGTTGTCAGAGGAGGTGAAAACAGGAGTAAGTAAACGGTTTTTAATAGTTGAAAGAAGTCCTGGTGTGTTAATGTGCTCTTGTACATGACTGTATTCATTTTTGGCAACATATTAGTTAGACTACATAATTTTCTGAATATTGTTTCTATTTCTAAGACTACCATTATCGCCATCGAGTTTGATGGAGGGGTCGTCCTGGGGTCTGACTCTAGAGTGTCTGCAGGGTAAGTTAGTGCACCTGTCTGCTTGCAAGCACCTGATGTCCTGTTTGCATTGTCCTTAATGTGACACAAAATTTAGTTTAGATTCTTACAAATAACGACCTTCTGCCCCATTTTTCTGATAAAATCTCTTTTTTTGCACAATTTCAACGTCTGCACGCCTCCCTCATCTCTTCATGCAGGGAGTCAGTGGTGAACAGGGTCATGAACAAACTCTCTCCCCTCCATGATAAGATCTACTGCGCTCTGTCAGGATCTGCAGCAGATGCTCAGACCATTGCTGAGGCGGTCAACTACCAGCTGGATGTTCACAGGTACAGAGTGAGGATAGATGTTATTATTCATTTATCACAATCTTCATTTACGAGAAAAATGCTTTATCACAGCTACATTCAACAATCATGGATGTTTCATTTACATATTTCGAATCATTCATCATTTACTTTGACCCTTCCTCACTTCACAATTCACTACGGGTCAGCTGCAGTTAAAACAGAAATTGTCCTCTTTTGTCAAAGGAAAGGGATAGATGGTACATGCAATAGACACTTGATATAACTATGATTAAACTGGAAGTAGCATTTGATATGTTTCATTTTTGTTAATCTAACCTTAGAGATGGATTGGCAACCTGTCCTTGATCTATCCTGGCTCTTGCCTGGTAGCTGCAGGGATAAGCTCCAGCTCTTTGCACCCAGTGTTGGAATAAGGAGTTCTAGTTCAGGTTTATTTCTATAGCACGCTTACAATGACTGCAGTTGCACAAGTGCTGTGCAAAAATTTAGAAATACCTAAACAGATGTTATATATATATATATATATATATATATATATATGAATATATGTATGTATGTGTGTGCATATACAGTATATATATATATATATATATATATATATATATATATATATATATATATATATAAAGTTAAATTTTCATTTTTAAGGGGGGAAAAAAATCCAAACTTAAATGGCCCTGTGTGAAACAGTGATTGCCCCCTAAACCTAAACTTCATCAGGGGAGTCTTATTTAAGTGATTTCTTGATTGAGAACAGGTGTGGCAGTAATCCAGCCTTGGTGTGGCTAGAGAAATTTGAACTCTTCTTTCCAAAGATGTGATAAACCACAGATAATTTATGTCTTAAGGGGGGGGGGGGGGGGTCACTTTTTCACACAGGACCATTCAAAAACTGCATTGTTTGTTTCTTGTGTTATCTTTGACTCACATTAAAACTTGTTTGATGATCTGAAACATTTGAGTGTGACTAACTTGCAAAAAAGTAAGAAATCAGGAAGGAGGCAAAAACTTTTTCACACAGCTGTATATATATATATATATATATATATATATATATAGCTATATATATATATATACATATAAGGATTTCTTAAAGTTAAAACCATGGGGAGGGGAGTTATATGTGACTTTAAAGGTGGCATGGTTGTTGGTGACAGATGGGAGGTGGAATATCGACCAAAGTCTCTGAGGAATGTTTCCAACACTTTATGAATCTATGACAAGGATCAGGTTTGAAGGCAATCGGGAGTCCAACCTGATACAAGCAAGGCGGTCTAATAAAATGGCCATCAACTGTATATTAATGTTCAGATTCATTAATAAAATATCTTATGATTCTTTGACTATTTAAATGTCAGACCTAAACTAAATTTATATTATTATTTTAACCTAGTAGAGTAATTAACAGCAGGTCAGTGTAAAATAACAGATGAACACTTTCCTCTGAATATGGTCCGGTACACAGAGGGGACTGAAAAGAGTAAAAAAAAAAGCAAAAAAAAAGCACCTGATGTCCAAAGTAAAACACTGAAAGACCTATTGAAAGTCTGTCTACTGCTGATTAGCACTTTAAAATATTACATGATAGTCTGGCTGCTTGGAAGCAAGACACATGTATGTACGTATATAGAAATGAGGGTCAGATTAAGATTTTTGTGTGGTACTGTATCACAACAGGAAGGATTTTCTGCTTTAGGCCAAAGGTGTTTCCAGAAATTCTGCTTGCTAAACAATGATTACATGTTATTTTGTCCTTTGTCAGTATTGAGATAGGTGAGGACCCACAGGTTCGCTCAGCTGCCACTCTGGTGAGAAACATCTCCTACAAATACAAAGAGGAGCTTTCGGCACATCTTATTGTTGCGGGTTGGGACAGAAGAGACGGAGGACAGGTTGGTCAACTCAACTACAGCAGACTGGAAATAAATCAAGCTAAACGAAAAGCAAAAGCATTGTTTGTTTACAAAATAAACACATTGTTGTCAGTACAGAATGACGTGATCAGCTTTGTCCTCTGTTCTTCTGAACTTTGACTTCTAGGTGTTTGCAACCCTGAATGGTCTTCTGACCAGGCAGCCTTTTGCTATCGGTGGCTCAGGCAGTTCATATGTTTATGGATTTGTTGATGCTGAGTATCACAAAGGAATGAGCAAGGAGGAGTGCCAGCAGTTTGTGGCCAACAGTAAGTTTATTTTTCCACATTGCTTTTTACTAAACAGAGAAACCAGGTACTGTCTGCATCATGTAGTAAATGTTTGGCCTTGCTAAAGCTAAATCCTGTTCATGTCCACATCTTTCTTCCCTCTTTACTTCTTTTTGTTGTAGCTCTCGCTTTGGCAATGAACCGTGACGGCTCCAGTGGTGGCGTGGCCTACATGGTGACCATTGATGAACACAACACAGAAGAGAAAGTCATTTTAGGAAATGACTTACCCACCTTCTTTGATCAGTGACCTATTTGTTTTCTTCACAGTGGCCATTATTTTTGGAACAGCTACCATATAATTCAGTTTCTCAACTGTAAACACTGGAAAAAGCACCTTGAACATTGATTTCAATAAAATAAAATCTGCATTTCTTTCACATTCCCAAAGCTGTTTTAAGTTTATCACCACATAGCCTTTGCTCATAGTCTCATCACTTAATCATTGTTTATTTATTTGCTCATCCAAGTCTGCTATCTTTCCTTAAAGTTGGCTAATTGCCTGCCTTTTTCTTTTTACATTCTTATACTAGCAGCAGCAGTTGCACTTCTTTGTCAGGACCTTTTGTTACCTCCGCCAAGGAGGTAGCGTTGGTTTGTCTGTCTGTCAGCACCTTTACAGAAAAAGTACTGGACGGATCGATGATTAAATTTTGGTGGTGATCTGGTTCACCTTCTGGATCCAGGAATTTTTTGAAGGAATCTTTATCATTGCAAGAGCTGTTTAGCAGAGGTCTGCACTCTCTGGGTGCTTTTCCAGTTTTTTTTTATTTATTTTTAATAATTTGAATTAATTTTCTTACAACATTCACATTCCAAAATGTTTATTTTAATTTTGCGTGTGTTGGAAAATAACCATAGTTTTGTCACAATTTTCCAAATATTGGAGCCATGTGTTATTGTTGGTATTGTTGATGACACTTTGACAGAAGAGAGAGTCAGATTTACAATCACATGCTGAGAATGACCATATAGTATAATTTCAGTCAGTCAGTCATTTTCTGTACAGCTTATCAGGGTTGCGGGGGTTGCTGGAGCCTATCCCAGCTATTATCAGGCGAGAGGCGGGGTACACCCTGGACAGGTCGCCAGTCTGTCGCAGGGCCAACACAGAGGGACAGACAACCATTCACACACACATTCATTACTAGCAACCTTCTTACTGTGAGGCTGCAGTGCTAACCACCATGCCACCATGTAGCCATTATGGTATGACATATTTAATGTAATAAATAAATGAATATAACAAAAAGTAAAGGAAACAAAAAAAGAAAGAAAGAAAAAAATAATGAATAATATATATATATATATATAATTTGTATAATGTTATACAAATTATTAGAAAATTTAATCAAAATTTTACATTTTTTAAATTACCAAGAAAATTTTAAAGGTATGCTATACAGAGAATATTTCAGCTTATTTCCTTAAACAGCTAGACTTTTGCCAGGATTTGGAGTTTTAATGGTCACTGGTATGACAGTGTTATTAGGGTCAGGGTTTGGTTGCCATATAAAAGCACAATCCTGCATCTATCGGTCCTGCTGCTGTTTGGGTTTCAGGGAAGCCCCTGATCTTACCAGAAAATGAAACTGAAAGTAAGCTAGATCCAAACTAAAACAGTCTGCCATCACAACAGGTCAGATGAGGACAGCTTCTGCTGAAAATGGCTGTAACAGCAATTCACAAAGTCGTCGCTCTGATTTTGGCAGTTTGTATCGACTTTTTCTCCTTTTACGCGTCAGGATTTGTAGTGTTTCACAGCGTGTTAGGAGACATTTCGCGTCTGTGGATCTCTGCAGCTCTGCGATGGTCTGCTATTACCTTTATAACTCTGCTAATACTTGGGGACATAAAACCGTCGCTAATTCGGTTTGTAACGGCGCACAGTTTGCTCCCGGCGGTGTTTGAGACCGGGTCCAGCGCGTTTTACCGCGAGGAGAGCCAATGCAGCCAGATGACGGATGTGCGCTGCTGGCTGATGTGCGTCGGAGCGTCGGTGGCTGCTGCGCTGTTTTGGGAGATCACCATACCGGACACCACTGAAGAAGCTGCAAGTAAAAAGGAGAAACAGAAATCCAGGGTCCTGTTTATGAGAGTCCTGAGGTTGTACAAACCCGACTATCCCCTGCTGCTGGGGGGGCTTGTGTTTCTGTCTCTGGCAGTCATCTGTAAGTATGATTATTCTGCCAGTCTGGAACAGTGATGATTAAGTTGTGCAAACTGATTATAATTTATTGTAATATTATAAAATGATATAAATGATTTTTATTGTTTAGTGTTTAAAAAAGAATCCTCAATGAGAGACCACTAAAAGTTGTAGCAGTGTTTTTGGAACACATTAGACTAAACAGTTGCTCCTGATGCTGATGCTTAATTCCTTGTCTGACGAATCTATTAATGTCTGCTTGTGCTTGTATCTCCATAGTTGAGATGTTCATCCCGTTCTACACAGGGAGAGTCATTGACATCCTTGGCAGTAATTACAAACAAAGTGAATTCTTCACTGCGCTTCTCTTCATGGGCCTCTACTCTGTGGGAAGGTACAGTATGAGGATATACTGACCCTCAAGCCAATGAATGTACACACCTCTGCAAAATATCTCACTTCCTCTGCTTATTGTCCAGCTCTGCGAGTGCCGGCTGCAGAGGGGGTCTGTTACTTTGTGCCATCAGTTCCTACACATGCAGAATCAAAGGGAAGCTGTTTGGGGCTTTGACCAAACAGGAAATTGGATTCTTTGAGTCCATAAAGACGGGTAAGACTGTCATGCATGTGAGGCTCAAACAACATCTGTATCTGTAAGAACCAAATGGCAGGATGAGATAACTTATATAAATTTTCTATTCAGGTGAGATTACATCCAGATTGTCTAAAGACACCACCCTGATGGGAAGAACAGTGTGTCTGAATGTGAACGTGCTGCTGAGGACATTCATCAAGACAATGGGCATGATCTCCCTGATGATGAATCTGTCATGGAAGCTCACATTCCTCGTACTGATGGAGACACCAATCACAGGGCTCATACAGAACATCTATGACACACACTACCAGGTACAGTATTTAATAGAAGAAACAAAGTTGATCACAGATGCAGATATGCCCTCATGACCATTAAGCTATTCCTACCATGTTATCCTTAAAAACAACAATAATAACAAAAAAGAAAAACGCTTTAGAAAATAAAATCAAGTGTAACTCAGGAACAAAAATAAATAATAATCTACTGCTTAGATCTGACCTCCATATTTTAGGTTAATGTAGATGTCTGGTCAAATTCAAACCTACTCATGCCATCCAAACATTAAAGTTATTTTAACTATTATTTGCAATTTGCAAGATTTCTCGTCCTTTTTGGCAAATTCTATCATCTATTTCTACACATTCAATATGGGTGAGATACTGAGTTTTACTGTAAATAAGTACTCCCTCTTCTTTATCCTTTCATCAGAGGTTGTCCCAGGCCATGCAGGACTCAATGGCTCATGCAAATGATGCTGCAAATGAAGTAGTGTTTGGTATTCGTGTGGTACGGAGTTTCAACACAGAAAAATATGAAGCTCATCGCTACGACAAACGCTTAATGGAAACACACACCCTCAAGACGCGTCGGGACATTGTCAGTGCTGTTTATCTGCTCGCACGGAGGGTGAGTATTTTGATTTTCTGTATGTTTTAGATAAGCAGATGATGCTGAGCTGGTCATTAAATAACAATTATTAAAATTATTTTTTGTGTTTTGTAGTTGACAGGGTTAGGTATGCAGGTCTTTATATTATACTATGGCAGACTTTTCATCCAGAAGGGACAGATGACCACTGGAAACCTGGTTTCCTTCATCCTCTACCAGTCAGATCTTGGAGACAACATCAGGGTGGGTGCCCCAATCATGTTTATTTTCCATTTTAGCTGCTGGTGGCAATTTTATACTTTAAAGACAGACAAAGTAGCTTTTGGACCTTAAAAATCTTTGTTTCTGACTTGTTTTGATGGCACACCAACATTCATTATGCACATGTATCGAGCTGTCACTGCCCAGAAGCATCCTGGGACTCAGAAACTGCACTATGTGAGTTTTGCATCCGGGACACGGCTGTGTCCCAGATGCAAAATAGTTGACGTTGCAGCCAACTATTGGTTGCGCATGCGTCACTAATGAGCAAACAGATAAGAACCAGATATAAACACATCAAGTGTTTTGAATTTGCATCATGGAGAATTCAGCAAACAAATGCAAGGAAACATTCCCGGAGGAAGACAGGAAAAGAAAGAGAGGAAGGGACAGAACAAGAGTCAAGATAAGACTGTATTTTACTGGCTGGAGTGAATCACAGTACAGGTGCAATGAAGATGGATGCTAGTTTAACCATCAATAGGGGGCACGTCACTGAGAAACTGCTAAAAGTTCCATTGTAGGCCTTTAACAGTTAAAATTTAAGATGAGGTAAAAAAATAAAAATCATATTCTGTACTTCATATAAAGAAGTGCTTCAAGTGTTTGAATTTTTTTTAACTTTATTGATCCTGTTAGGGAAATTTGGCTCTGCTTTTAACCCATCTCTAGTTTGACCAGAGAGTAGTGGGCTGCCAATTACAGCACTCAGGAGTAATGGGGGACCTTCCTCAAGGGTTTATAGTGGTTTACCAAAATATCTGTTATAAATGATTGTAAGAGGCCAATTAAGAATTGTTAATATTAAATAGGCACATGCACTGTACCCAGTATGGCAAGGTATTGTAGCGAAATTAATGTTTACATGTTATTCCAACAAAGAGAATGAGTTTTCATGTCTTTTGGAATCTTTTACTTCAGAAAAATATGAATTTAAAAGATTCTCAGCACAGACAAACTCTAAAAAAGAAATTTGAAAGACTTATAGCTTAAAAGCATGTGTGAGAAGATATTAGTTGTTTGCCTTATGTGTAAAGTGTGTTGTTTGTTTTCTAGACACTCACTTACATCTTTGGTGATATGCTGAACTCAGTGGCGGCTGCTGGAAAAGTGTTTGAGTATCTTGACCGAAAGCCTGAGGTCAGCTCAGATGGAAAACTGAAACCGGATCAGCTGAGAGGACACGTCAGCTACCGGGGTCTCAACTTTGCTTACCCTGCAAACACCCAAAAAATTGTGCTGCAGGTGAGGAAGTGACTGTTAATCTGACAGTTTATGAAGGAAATGAGAAATTATCAAAGGAAGAAAGACGATAAGCATAACTCACTGATGAACACATAATTCAATTCTATTAACTGGATAAAAGTCAAATATTGCAGTTAATATTAATACAACCTTTTATCTGTTGTCTCAGGACTTTTCTTTGGAGCTGAAAGCAGGTCAGATGACGGCTCTCGTGGGGACGTCTGGAGGAGGAAAAAGCACCTGTGTGAGTCTGCTGGAGCGATTCTACGAGCCTCAGGATGGAGAAATATTTCTGGATGATAAACCACTGAAATCCTACGACCACAGTTTCTTCCACAAGACGGTATTTATTCTATGTACTTTTCATGAATACGTTCTTTTTTTGTTAGTAGATTTTGTTGGTTTTATATTGTTTTAAATTCATAAAACAAACAATATGGGAAGAAATCTGCGTGAAATCACTAGGAAGCAAAGCAAAATGCATTGTTGTAAAAATGCCAGAAAATCTATGTATTTCCTTAAGTCAGTGTTTGATTTTTGGAATTATGGATAATTAACAAAAATGTAATGTTAACATTAAGATGGTGCTTTAGCTAAACTGAGTAGATATGTAATTATTGTATAATTGCATGCTATTCCTACTGAATAAACTTGTATTTACAGATTGCAGTGGTGAGCCAGGAACCTGTTCTCTTCTCTGGCTCTATCAGAGACAACATCGCCTACGGGCTCACTGAATGCTCGATGGAAGAGATCCAGGAAGCAGCACGAAAAGCCAACGCCCACAACTTTATTGAGCAACTAGAGAAAGGCTACAACACAGGTAAAAAGCTCAAACTTACTCTCATACTGTTCTTTAACTGTACACCCATATGGCCTGATTTATAACTGATCTTGGATCAATTGGATCAATGAGGGGCAGAAAAAATTGCTTTAAAGTTAAGAGGAATTATAGAGAGATAATTTTGTTTTAGCTTTTACAATTTTTAGGTTTGTCCGTGCAGAATAAGGAATAAATACAGGCAGGATTTTGAAATAAGGCTGTTTCCCCCCGTGACCTACAGTCTGGGTTTCATGGTGTTTTCTCAGAGGTGGGTGAAAGCGGCAGCCAGTTATCCAAGAGTGAGAGGCAGCGGATCGGCATCGCTCGAGCTCTAGTCAGACAGCCGAAGGTCCTCATTCTGGATGAAATCACCAGCTCTCTGGACACTGAGAACGAAAACAAGGTTTGTTGCAACATCCAGAAGCTTTATCTTTATGTAAAACGGGTCACAAGTTTGTTCACATATGACGAATGAGTAATCTAAATCTGAATTTCTAATCAGCTCCCCCCAAAAAATACATCTACAAGTTAATCCTTTGAGCTGTGTGCCTATTTTAGGTCCCTATTTGAAAGCTGAATACCTGTAATGAAATAAAGAGTGAAGAAGAACTTAACTGAAAAGGTTTAAGTTCAGACCGTTCAGGCGAGATCTCCAAAATGCCCATTTTTGGGAGGTTGACCATCTGTTCTTAGCATCCCCAGACCCTGATTTTAGCGACTTGCTTAGCATCTAACAGATGTGTTAAGACAATTTTAAATTGTATTTTTCAGATAATTTATCTGGATTTCTCTAAATCAGGTAATGGAAGTTTTTTTAAAAGTTCTTTTTCTCAAAGTTTCTGGGAGTATTATTAAATTTAGACAAAGAGTAATCAAATCCTGACATGGTGGGTTTTCAGAGCTCAAGCTGCTTGAAGGAAAAATAATCTTTGTATTTTACCTGCAAACTTGGTGTTTCCCTCAAATAATATTGAAATCATTTTCTAATATGTATAATTGCAAAAAGAAGTCTTGCATGTGGAATAGTAACACTTTATGTTTTGCAGCATGTACTAAATTTAGGTCTTTAGATCTGTTTATTGTTGAGATACTGCTGATAACAAAAATAAAACATGCTGTTTTAACATTTTTCTGATAAGAAATGCGACTCATCAATTAAGAAACTGAAATCTGAGAGCTACTGAGAATTTTACTTTTTGTGAACTTGTGATCTTTTTTTTTTCTTTTGTCATTATAAATTTTGAAAAATAATTATTTAAATGTTTCTTCCAAAATCCTTTAATAAAATGATAAATATGTTTATCATTGACTCTGTGCAGGTCCTTCAGGCCCTGGCTAGCAGCCCCAACCAGACTCTCCTGGTGATCGCTCACAGGCTGAAAACCATTGAGAAGGCAGATCAGATTGTTGTGATTGATGGTGGCAGAGTTGTGGAGCAGGGGAGTCACGAGGAGCTGATGGAGCTGAAGGGGAGCTACTACAAACTGAAAGAGCTCTGCGCCGAAGGAAGCTCACCACAGTCATGAATCACAGATGTTTGACTGTAGCTTCATGTAACGTGAGGAGAGCGTTTTGTATGACTGTGCTGGGAGAACGTTTCTGTATATAAAATTTGGATAAGTTTGTATGAAGAGAAAAAAAACTACATTTTCAGTAGCTTGAGGTTTTATTTATTGTACAGACTGTTGATTCCCTTTTATGAACATTTTTTTTGAGATATCTGCATCTCCATGATCTGATTTTTCCATTTCATGTCCTGGTATTTGATAAAATATGAATAAATGTTTTACACAACAGATTGCCGCCATAAAACTTTATTATTAAAGAGGCAAAAGGTTGCTGTCAGGGTGACATGTTCCAAATAAAAGATTGTTCAATAAAAGAAATGTTTGTCTGAATGTGTTTGTTAGATCAAACTTTGTAAGTTATTTGAAAAATAAATGTACTGGTCATTTTGACATAAATCTAAAACTGAATAATTGATTTGATCCACATGAGATCAGATTAGTTGCACAAAGAGAATAAGATCGATTCCACCCCACTCCATTGCTGAATTATATCCAAAAATGTCCCCAAATCAAAGCAGGTCATGCTCTGCACTGAAAGATGAAACATCTTGCTTAAATTTATGTAAAAAGTGAAAGAAAAATAAATTAATTCAGATTTCTACGACAAGTTACAGCCAAATGTGTTTATTTGTTCATCAAAAAATAGTTTGATCACAGCTCTGATCTAAAGGTTTCATCACATTTCAGTATATGTTGGGTTTATTTCTGGTTTTAAGCCACCAACCTACATTTCAATTTTGCTGTGCATGAAAGCGAAACAAATCTTGATGCCGTGCATCACGAGCAGTCGTGTTGGGTTGGGTTTTATTGTTTTAGATGACTGGAAAGTCCCTCGCAGTCAGCATTGTTTTCTGGCAGTGAGGTATTTTGGAAAGTTGCCTGATGTTGGTGCAAAGCATCAAGTCAAATCACCAACTCCCTCTATCGACAAAGATCTGATCTGTTTCCGTGATGCTTGCCGCCATTTTGTCACATCTGTGGTCCATCCACAAAATGGAGACTGAGGTCACGTGTTGCACGAGGGTTACACGTGAGCTTAACGCAGGTTTCGAGTGCAAGATTCTACCTGAGTCGAAGTTATAAATGTGTTTATTCTCCTTAACAACACACCAGATAACTGTGACTGGTGATATAAATGATAAATAGTAGCTGATCTAAAATTAAACGTACAGCACTCGAATAATAAATACTGACGGATGTTACTCTAAAACAGCAGAATGTGTTTGCACACTTCTTAGACACTTCAGCTGCTTTTAAAGTCACTTTTCTTGCATAGTAAACATAAGAACATGCTAAGCTCATGCTAAAATATAAACACGAATTGAGGGATTGTTTTCTTTTGAGGTCAAAATGTGTTTTTAATGTTCTCGATAAACTGATATAATGTGTTGTCATCGAGATAAAAATATGGCTACGGTATGTTTCAGGTTTAAAAACACTGCAGTTAGGAGACGGGTGAGTCATCATCAAACTTGGCTGCTTCCCATCATCAATCCTGTGTCTCTGCGGGTTATAAAGGCACGATGACACAAGGGTTACACAGCAGTCGCCATCTTAGGCTCATGCCTTCAAAACACAAAACACAAAATGGCCGTCACACATCAGTGAAAAGATAGAAAAGATATTGTCAATATTAATTAATAAAAGATTATATAACAGCATCACAGGGCTCCACTCATGAGAATACAACAGATAAAAGTCAGATTTTCAGTCTCTATCATGCACCTAATGTATAAATGTGAGTATGTGTAAGTTTTAATGTGTGTATGTGCGGTGAGGCTCATGCCAAACCAGTTCTGCACCAGACTGCTACACCAGCCAGGCTGGAAAGTCCCGCGCCTTCATTCTTTCACTTTCTCTTTTTGTTGTTTTGTAAGCCATTGCCAAACCGAACCAAACCACAAACACATCCGACATCTTGTGACCGAAACAATTATCAGTTGGTTATTTTTGTTTGATTGTCTTTTTATATTTTATAAAACTTACTCAGCCAGCCACTCAGAAACCCATTGTAGACATCTGGTACCAAAAGGAAAACTCTTTATTAACTGTAGCAGCTCAGCTGGGAGAGAAGCATGTGGTATAACAAAGGACCTCTGCTGTTTACTTAAACTGTAAACCATACATCCCTATGTCCTTGTAGGAATACTGTCTGCTACCTTCTTCCTCAGTTAAAACATTTATAAGAGCATCATTACAAGTAAACAGCCTTTTAAGCTGTTATAAGTGTCTAAAGACTGTATCCACTTTGATTCCTGATGCCTTGCATGAACTTCATATGATATATTGAAAAATTCACTGTGTTCCTGATAATATTTGAATATATGTGTCTGATACATATCCTGTTATAAAGCAAAATCTACTTTTCTACAATAAAATGTTATGTATTGAAATTAGTCTTCTTCAAAAGCTATTAGAAGCTGAGTTTTGTTTTGTAGCCACAACGCTTTGCAATCACTTGTTGCAGAAACGCCAACTTTTGCAACATTCACGCCTTTTACATGAGTGTCAAAAGGTTTTGCTGCATCTCCTCTTATGCAACTGCTTCTCTTCATGACTCGTGAAAATATGCATCTCTTAGGACAAATGCCCAACAGTCAAAGTGATCATTTTCTCCCATTTCAAACCTATTGTGTATTTAATTTTATATTTTCAAGGTGCTTGAATGTTTCAGTGGCTTGATACAGCAAAAAACACAGAAAATTGCTGAATCCTGCTGAGTCATCCTCATGATCTCATGGCAGATTAGCTTCCCTGCAACAGAATACCTGCTTCCTTGATACTTTTTAAATAAAAAGTAGTAAAGGAACTGATACGACACAAGCACAACAGAAATTACACTGATGTAGCAGTTTCTACACATCAGCTTGTTTTGTTTTGAAGACATTTGACACATGAGTTTGAGCTGAAGAAAGCAAACATGCAGGCTTCATAAAAAAATCATAAGAAGTTGAATTGGTAGGTTACATGCTGATAATTTAGATGTGGTTAGATTAACTGCATATTAGTGTGAAGTATTTTGTATGTTTTTTTTTTTTTTATAGGCAGGTAAACTCCCACAGTCTCTTTGTAAATCCCCTAACTTCCCCAACTGCAACATTTACTGAAGTAAGTCAGTCAGATTACAGTTCATATGTGGTTTAATTATTTCATATAAATGGCCAAGCCTCCAATAAAACACCTCAGGTATGATCAGCTGCGGGGAAGCACATTAGGGTGTGGAGGGAAACCGGCAAACAGAAACTCGGCTTCTATCAGATAAATAAAAGAGCACTGCTCTGCCTTGAAGAGCTACAGCACCACAGCTGGTTGTTGTTGGCATATTTACCAAAAATCACGTGATTTCTTTGAAGCCTGAAGCTGGCAGATAGGGAAGATTTGGGGGATTCCTCATAAGCCTTTGTAAAATGTGGAATTATTGCTCCTGACTGACATATAGAGACACAGTAACACTGATGTTGATGTGCAGACCACAACCAGAAGTGGTTATATAGGAGTGTTTGCAATTGTTTCTCTCAGTCTCACTCTTTTGAAGAGGGTAGGTTTGTGTGTTGGGTGGTGTGATATGTGCAGATCTGCAGGAAATTGGTTGTTTAAGCACACAGATGTGACACATTTCGATGCCACATGGGTGCACACCCAAAACCCACTGAAACTGCAGACAGGATGTTGGCAGAAAGTTCTTAGAGAAACAATATTGTGAGTTATTTTTTCATTTTCTAAAAATGTACATATTTTCATAGAAGGTTTATGATATAAAAAATTCCTTTTGTTGTTTTTAATACTCTTCAGAAATGGAATAAAATTGTCAGGTTTAGAAGACTGAAGGTGGAAAATCATTTACAGGATTATCTCATCACCACAACACCACACTATCTTATCAGTCAACAAAAGTATGAAGACCAACAGCACTCCAAGGGCTTAGTGTTGGTATTTTCACTATAAAACCAGGCAATCATGTGATTTCCTATAAATGCTCGGCCTGGTTGATCGGCAACTGCAGGCTGCTGCTCTCTGTAAATGACATAAACAGAGCTTCAGTGCCCCCAAGTGGACAATATGGATTATAATTGAACAAACTGTACTGAGACGAAGGCCCAGACCAATTCCTCTCCTGGCCTTTCCCCTCTATTTTGCAGATGTTAGTTGGTCATCTTGTCCATGTGGCCTATAATGCTAAAGTTTGAGGGCTATTACTCCTACAAAATGAAGGGGTATGTCATGAACTCCCTGATTCCTTGTGCTAGTATGAAATATCTACCTCTTGGCTCATGCAGAACATTCATGACATGCATGTACTACTCGTACAAGCAGGTTTTGAGATACAGTAAGGTAAATATAAGTCCATTATTTCCATAAAATAGGAGCCTGATCATCATTTTAGGAGGCAAAATTAACACAAATTGTACTGGTAAAGAAATTTCTACATCTACTTTGACCTGCATTAGTTTTAAATAGGTCAAAACAATATGCTCTTTTAGCTGATAGAGGATTAGTTTCTGTTTTGCTCGTTTCCCTCCACACCTTGGTGTGTAAACCTTTGTGCTTTCCCTCAGCTGATCATGCCTTGTGTGTTTGATTGGATGTTTTTTTCATTGCTACCAAGTAATTAAAACATAATCTCTCTGACTTACTGCAGTAAATGTTGCAACTGGGAAAGTTGGGGGATTTACAAAGAGATTATTGTAGTTTACATTCCTGTAAAACCAAAATACCCCACAGTGATAATATGCAGTTAAAAATGGCACGGGCAAAATAACATCCATAATATCATCATGTGGCTCATTAATTCAACCACTCATGACTTTTAGAAGATGTTAACAGGATTATGTTCACCATGTTTGCTCGCTTCAGCCCAAACTCATGTTTCAAACATTGCTAAACAAAACAAGCTGAGGGGTAGAAATTGTGCAACATCGGCGCTGTTTCTGTTCTGCTTGTATTGCATCAGTTTCTTTATCATTTTTTATTCTCGTAGCAGCCAGGAAGCAGGTTTTCTGTTGCAAGGAAGCTAATCTGTCAAGTGGTTGTCAAGCTATTATGAGGATGACTCAGCAGGATTCAGCAATCCTGGTTGCTGTACCAGGCTCGATCAAGCTGATTAAAGAAGTAACAGGACGGTGGAGTTGTAGTGAGCACCTTGCAGCAAAGGTTTCCAGATTTAACCTCAAATGGGGCCTTTCTATGTCAAGTGCTTTGCGGGTTTATGCCAAGTTTCCTTCCACAGGCCAAAAACTAAAAATGACAGCAGGTATAATTGTTACAACATGGTTTAAAAGATGTCACAAAAGATGGAGGCCATCGTTTTTTAATACCAGTAGTTTTCTAGTTGAATGAAATCTGAAAAGGATCAGAATAAACCTGTAGATAGGTCAGTGGATCCATCTCAGCATTTGGAAAGTTGGGGGTTGTTATATATCTTTGAGGGGTTGAGAGAAAAAAAGGTTTTAGGAAATACACTGGATCAGGGTCCCCCCTCGGACGCCCTGGAAGAAAGAGAAACAACAGAACCAGCAGGGGAGGAGATAAAGGTCTAATCCTTGTCTGTCACCCTGTGCATGTTTTTCTTCTCTGTGTTGCCCTGCGATGGACGGGCCACCTAAGCATCAAATAAAAAGGTTTTTTGAACAACCTTTCAGAGACTTTTATGTGTTTAATTTTCATGTTTTTGCATAATTTATATAAGGAAACTTTGGGATCTCTGCAAAACCAAGAAATAATGCCCTGTAATTTTACACAAACAGTAAACTGATCATTTGGGGATATAAGGGGAAATAAATCAGTGTTCAAGAGTTTAATCACTGACCTTTGATGGAAGTTTGCATGTTTGATTTAACACATTTTGTACAGTTTACATGTTCTTATGTATGTTTATATGTGCATATGGACATATTGCCTTGTGTTTAGGAAGTTACTTTATAGGCTGCGGAAACTGCTGTGTTTTGGATAAAGTCGGGATTGAATAATACAATAGATGTTTCTCATTAAAAGTCCTTCAGTCTCTGCAACAAACAAGAAACAGTACACCATGTAGACACACCAGCACATATAAGATAAAAAATAAAAAAAAACACACCATAGGAATAGAAAATGAGATATATTTTACATTCATTTACACACACTAAAACAAAAATAATGAATGCATAAATAAGCAGATTTACCAGCAGTCTATCTAAAAATGTAATTAAAGGTATTAGCTAAATGACTGAGAGCAGTGAAATAATGATTTTACACTATAGTATTTATAATACTGTTAGCAGAACACAGGAGAAGCACGCAGTGGTGTGGCCACAGCAAACCATTTTCTACGAAGTGAGAGAAAGCTAAGCGAACCAATCAGATCACATCCTCCACAACATGTGACCTCTTAAGTACGCGAGTGGAGGGCTACACCAGGAAATGATGCCACATTTATGCTTTTTCTCACAGCTCAAACATTCATAAAGTCGTGTTTAATTGATTCATCATAGTTTTATACTCTTACAGAAACAGAATATTTCTGTAAATACTACAAATACTGGTACCTTATTGGTCCATGTCTAAAATTTCAGGGTCACTTAAACAAGTCAAAATTTGAGGGACAACTGAGGTCAAAGGTCAAAACAGATTAATTATATTTAATATATGTGGAATTTCTTTAGGCCAAGATGGTTTATAACTCATATTAGAATGACACAACATATTATAATTTATCAAGTTTTGACATACTCATATTTGATGCCATTGTACTTTTAATAACATGGGATTTTAAGATGGCTTCTTATGTGTGGCACCAGTAGACACTTAAACAGAAACAGATAGTTTTGCTAAACTTCCTGACACTTCTCATCAGATCTAGACATAATGCTGCTGTTACTGCATGAATATTAAAAGGAGTTTTTCTTTCTTTTTTTTTTAAACCTTTCCTGTTTACTTTGAAAGAACTTTAGGATGCATAATTCACCCCAGGGAGGAAACTGAAACCTGCAACAAGATTTTTTGAGCATCTCTTCAATGTTCAGAAAAGTCTCCACTGAGGCAGGAGGATTAATTCAACACCTTGAACATCAGGTACAGTAAAGTTGCCCTTCCATCTCTGTCTAAAGGGGTCTGAATACTTACCTCCAATGTATTTTACAGTTAAAGTGCATTTTATTTCCCAGTAAATGGTACAACAATGCCATCTGCTGTTGAAAACCGGTACAACATCAGCAACCTTTACCACTAAGAAATGAAAAGTAGGAAAGTTATGGTTAGTTTGGGTTCTTTGTCGTCAGAAAACAACAGATATGTGGTCGTCATTTATGCCATGATAAAGTGATCAAAGACAGATCAAAACACTAATATATTTATGAGGAAGTAAATTGTTTCCTCTGTTGTTTGGCCATGTGGATGAGCTGCGAGAGCACAGATTTTCAGTTTCAGTTATTTTCCTAGAAGACTGTGTAACACTGAAAACTACCCTGAATACACAAACAGCATAAAGAAAGTTATCATTGCTCTTTGTTTCATTGCAGCCATTTGCCCAAATCGAAAAAGTTCATTTTGTTTCTCGTTATTGTACACTCAGCACCCCATCTTGACAGAAAAAAACAAAAACAAACAGAAATGCAGAAATTTTTGAAAATTTATTGAAAAAGAAAAACTGAAATATTACATGGTCAAAAGTATTCAGTACTTTGTTCAGTACTGAGTAGAAGTACTTCTGAGCTCGTACAGCCATGAGTCTTCTTGGGAATGATGCAACAAGTGTTCCACACCTGGATTTGGGATCTTCTGCATTCTTCCTTGCAGATCCTCTCCAGTTCTGTCAGGTTGGATGGTGAACGGTGGTGGACAGACATTTTCAGGTCTCTCCAGAGATGCTCAGTTGGGTTTAAGTCAGGGTTCTGGCTGGGCCAGTCCAGAATCCTAACCCTAACACAGCTGGACTCCAATGAAGGAGTAGAACCATCTCAAGGAGGATGGGAAGAAATGGACAGCATATCAGTTAAATATGAGTGTCATAATGGCTGCAATGAAACAAAGAGTAAAAAGTTTAAAGGGGTCGGAATACTTTCTGTACCCACTGTACATATTAATAACTATTTCATTTTATACATCACAAAACTTATCTGTGGCATACAACAAAAATGTTGACCATTAAAAAGGTTTTCAGTCATGTTGGGACATTAGCTTAAACAGTCGTGACCTACCAGAATACTTACCTAAATATTTCGAATAAGTTCTGTTAATTTCCCACAATTTATAAGTATTTTTGTAAAGTGACACTGTATTTTATAAAAGAAAATGATTGGAGCATCTGTTTTGACACATGTTGTCGAGGTTTTATGGGTTCTGGCTGAAAGAACTTTTCATTTGATATTTTGCTAATGTTAGCTGGTGTCTTTACTGTGGTTTGAAAGGGTGTTTATTACAACCACTTCCATAAAATATCTTATAGATACACTGCATAAGTAATAAATTGAATTGGTTGTGATTGTTTTCACTGCTACATTTGTAGGGAACCTGACAAACTCCAATTTTACAAACAAGGTGACAGTACAGAGGTTTTTGTTGTTTTTTTTTACAGAAAAATACAGAGGTTTTGCAGGACACTCACTCTGCAAAGTTCTCACACAGTTGAGTGTCACATGAGTGGCTAAAAGAAAGGCCATTCAATCCCTGAGCAAAGCCACAGAGAAGCCTTGAAGTGGATTTGAATCAAATCGGCTCATCTGTGGGTTTCTGTTGGGATGCAATCAGAACTTGATCAGCTCTAGCTGGATGACCTGGGTGACATCTGAAACACTCAATGCAACCTATAGGAAGCTATCCTGTATTCCTGATATCCAACCTGTGAGTTTATGGCAATCTTTGATACCCAAACTAGCAGTTGCTGCTTCAGTCATGTTCACAACAGGGGTGTATAGGTTCAGTCCTCGAGGACTGCTGTTCTGCAGGTTTTGGAGGTTTTCTGCTGCAGTACACCTGAAACCAACATGTTTGTGCATCACTAGAAAAGAAAAGCCATTTTATTACAATCAAGTGTGTTGGAGCAAGGAAACATCTAAAACCTGGAAAACTGCAACCTTCAAAGGCCGGAGCTGGACACCTATTTTTCCCCCATGCTTTTTCTGTTTATTGGTTGGTTTTTTTTATCCTCAGATTGGAACAAATAAAACATCCAAATTCTGGTATAAATTCTCTGTCATCCAGGTCATGACAATCATAGGAGCTTGAATAAAAGCAACTGGACTTCTGTTTTTTTTTTTTTATTGAAGGTGTTGCACCTCTCATGCAGGAGCCCTCCTCATTTCCAGCCAGTTGGTGGGGAGTTCTGGCAAATAAGCATCAGGAACATTCACACAGGGGGTCGGTAAGGTCACATGGTGTCACTGACTCACCTGACCCTTCTGTTGGTCATTCAAGTCATTGTCATTGTGAATTGTTTACCTGTGTGTCTAAAACTGTTTTGGTACTTGAATGGTTCAACGGGGTGTTCGTGTTATTATGCTGGGAAAGAACATCAAGGTCAGCCAAGCATTTCTGATAATTATCGCCACTGCCATAGAATATCTCTCCTCTCTCTTTTGGATGCAGTTGTTGAGCATTTCAAAGCATGTTTTTTGGTACTTGTCATCAGGTACACCAAACAATATTTTAAGTTAGGAAGTAGTAAATCACTTTTAGATGTATTTTTCATACAGTTTCATCTTATTTCTGTGTAATTGTATTTAAGATAACTTTAGACCAAAACAATTCAAATCAGAAAATCTGTATCCCACTGGTTTTTAAGAGTGTGTGCTTCCATGAAGAGTTTTTTTCTTACTGTACCACAGAGAAACTAACACAAATAAGACTTTTCAAATATAGTGGCAGACTGTTAAGCAAAATTGACCATATTATAATATTCCCAATTCTATTAAACCTTCCTTGCAATTTATTTTATGTATTTACTTTCGCTATTTGACTAATAATATCTCTTGTTTTCATCATTTTTGTGCAAGTGCATCTTGAACTAATTACATCTTTTAATACGATAAATGATACTGTGTATATCTTTACATTACTTTTTGTTTGCTTTGTTTGCTCTTTTGTTTCAAAAGATGTTTCTGTATCTAATATTTGTCTTTATTTTACTGATGCACATTGATGTAGTAAATAACATGTTCTCAGTTCCTCATTAAATTGAGTCACAAGTTTGCACCTCCAACATGTACAAATCTTTTGCCTTTTGTTTATTCTAAACATCCCTTTCCTTTAATTCAAACTTTCCTAAAAAAAAATGCAGAAATTCTGAAATCTAACAGAGTAAGTGACTTCATATTAATAACACCAAACAACTAAAAACTAGTAGAAAAATGTAGATGATATCAAAGATAACTACAAAGACAAATGCAACTACTCTTCATAAAATCTTGGTCCTACAGAATCGTTTTGTGACCGATCTGATCCATACGCTCCATCTTTTCCTTTGTTTGTGAACTTAAAAATTCTTACCATCTATGAAATGACATCAATATTTTTCAGATTTGTGTTTTTTTCTATTAAATATATTCAAGCAAAGGAAAGATTCCTGATCATGTCTTATTTTCAAGCTAATTCAGCGGTCTATTGAATTTGTTTTAATTGCTATGCTTAATATATGTTATTTCTGTTCTTGCTTTCAAAATTGGCTTTGTTATAGCTTGTTATAAGCCTACTTGGGCTTTTTTTTTGCCTCTCTCGTCACTACTGTCTTATTTTTTATTATAAATTATGATTTACTGTTCTTTTCTTATGTGCAGAATAAAAAAAAAAAGAAAGAAAGAAAGAAAGAAAGAAAGAAAGAAAGAAAGAAAGAAAGAAAGAAAGAAAGAAAGAAAGAAAGAAAGAAAGAAAGAAAGAAAGAAAGAAAGAAAGAAAGAAAGAAAGAAAGAAAACGTTTTATCTGCTAAAAATATTTTGGCCACAAGGTGGCGACATTACACCATATAATTCTACACGTAGATGTAGTGATCGGCATTGGCCACTAGATGGCGCTTTATAGTCCATCTAAGGCTGTTACTACACAGCTGACTGACTGAGAATATAAAAATACCGTTTTCCTGACATAGCACAAAATAAAAATTCCAACAATTTAACTTCATATTATTAATCTTTTGGGCTGTTGTTCTACATTATGCTGGTGGAAGTAGGCCTATAAGACTAATCCTCTCCCACAAGATCATCCTCAATTAAAAGCTATATCGTAATTCCAGGACAAGGTTTCACATAATCTTTTTTCTGGGAAGCAGCATTCATCATTGTCTCTTCAGAAGTCCTGATCCAATCAGTCAAGAGTACCCTGTAGCTATGACAGTACAGCTGCTGCACCTGGTTCGTACTCCGGCTTTAAGATGTTCTTCCAAAAATGGCAGACACATCACAATTTGTTGTTTTTCTACAGCAGAACATGAGCAAATGAACTAATCACTTTAAAATACCTGCAATAAACTAAATTAAATTTCACTTTAAGGTTTTATGATATAATTTTTTGTTTTGTTTTCTGTTTCTTTCTTTTTAAAATGGTTGTCCTTTTCCAACACATTTGTGGCAATTTATTTTTAAATGGTAAAATTAAATAGTTGATCAAATTAATAAAGAAAAAGTGCCTAAATATAAAAATAAAGATTCCTCAGACTTTAAAGGAAAATAATACAGAACAAATAATACTTAGCACAGATTTAATTTGATTTGAACACAGAAATTTAAAATGTCTTATGCAAGAGTGTCATGGCCCAAACAGGCAGCAGCTCTGAACAGGAGAACTTGTTCTCTCTTACCAAAAACAGTAGTGTTGTAAAAAGCTATTGTAATTTTTAAAAGCAAATTGAATTGAAAATAAAGCAAAAATAGAGAATAAAATGAGCAAACAAACACTCCCTCTTGCATATAATCTTGCACTGTGCTCCTTTATCTTGTCTGTCTGAGAGCAAATGACTGTGAATGGCACCATTAATTAAAGAAAGGGATAAAAGTAAAAGACAGGAATATAATAGAAGGACATTTAATGAAAAATGAAAGTGAGCCTTAATCGAAACATGAGAGGAAAACAATCACCCCTCTTTGGTCTAATGATTAACTAACCAGTTGATCAATGAACCTACAAACCTACAAATGAGATACTTTCTACTGGTTCAAAGTATCTTGACTGTATTCTGTGGCACATGAAAAAAAAAATAAACATTTGATAAAGGAAAACACACGGCCCAGACTTTCTCTTTTTCATCTATCAGTTTCTTTGGTTTCTATCTTATTTTTGTATACTTTGAAAAAACATCAAATTACACCTGATATTCTATTTAAAAAAAAATCTATATGAAGAACATGCTGGAAAAGAGAATACACATGTATAGAGATCATTTTTTAATCTAATTTCTTGCTGGTGATCATCTTTCTGATTCTATCTGTGACCATTATCAGTGTTTCATGTTGAGCAGCTGGTTTGTGAAATGCACTGCCATGTAGAGAAAATGTAAATCACAGAGGAAATACATAAAAATAATGAACATACATGACATTCCGATCAGAACATTGTCCATTGTCGTTGTTTAATCCTACTCTAATAACTGCATTGTCACTGAGATGGAAGTGACTCCACTCCCAGTTCCTGCTTGTTGTGTGGAGTGTGTAATGAAGCGTCTCCACTTGGGTTCACGCACTTACTGCTCAGTTTTTATGGCAACATAATTATAGCTTTTGTTTTCCCAGAATAGTGAACGATTTGGAGATGTGATTTCCATGACCTTTGTTATCAAAAGGATCTCTGCTTTTTATACTGAAAATGCTGGAAAAACAAAAACAAATATCTTTAACAAAGCATTTTGATTATAATGTGATTTATTCATAACGAGCCAAATACTGATACCTTCTCAGAGCCATATTATTTATTTTCTGAGATAAGGAACACTAACACCTGCTGCATAAAGCTGTTTTGGTTTAACTGCAGTCAAACAGGGTATGAAGCGCTGACTTTTTGGAAATGTTGCGTGTCAGGATAACACGTTTCTACTTGTTTATTGCCAAGCAGGGAAGCTAAAGCTGCAGAAATCTCTTAGCAACAGGAATTTGTGACAACATGAGAGTTTATCTTTGGATAATAACTTTGTAAAGCAAAATAACAATAAAAACAAAACAGTACACATGAAAATAGCTGGGATGGAGAGATTTGCATTCTAGTGTCAAAAACAGTCTCTAAAGTAAAAGTTAATAAAAGATTATATTAGAAACACCAACAAGAGCATGAAAGTTTGCTTCCTAGTGACAATTTTACAGAGATAATTTGACACTAAAGAGACACGATAGTTCTCTAAAAGGATGCAGTGTCCTTCTACTCACACACTGCTTCATATAACAGTTGTTAAATAAACTGCTGTTGCTATGGAGGCTTATCATAAACTTAATGAAAGAGACTAGATATCACTCATGAAATACATATTTTGCCACAGTTTGCTAATAACAACAGGCCTGAAGCAGACTGTGATCCTGGAGTCAGTATTTGTGTATCTGAGACTCAGGACTGAGGTGTTGTGAAGGAGGGAGCTTCCTTGGCAACCACTTCTGGGCTGCCTGCTATCATGTGACGCGATGATGCAGCCAGACGTTGAGAAAAACAGAAAGCGGGAGACAGCGGGGGAGTGTGTTTGTGTATGAAAGAGAGAGAGAGAGAGAGAGAGAGAGAGAGAGAGAGAGAGAGGGAAAGAGAGGGAGCACTGCTGATGACTCAGTGGAGGCTGATTCTGATGTAATCCTCCAACCCCTCCCTCTCTACAGATCCACTGCCTACATGGCCGCTTCCAAATCTTCATGTCACAGCCTGGTTCAAAGGTCCAGAAAATATGTGAATCAGTTTCTTTCAGGGAAGCAAAACACTTTTGTGCACAGTTTCATTTCAGATATGTGTATTCAGAATCATATTTTTCCAGCCAGATTTGTGATCAAATTCAACAACAGCAGTCTTTGTAGAAAATACATGTAAAAAATATCGATTTAACAACACAAATTTGATTTAAGATATCTAAGTTAAAACACTTGTAAATGTGTTTCAGGTATATTTGGTTCTACTACATCAAAATTAACATTTCAGATATTAACAGTTTCACTTTTCTTTAAGGTCAAAATTAAACTTGAAGCCCCCACATTCATGTTTTTGCTGGATTTTGTTTACATGACTGTATTTTTGCAATGTTTTATAAATAAGCTGTGGAAAAATAAGACTCCTTAGAAATCTCAAAACCTAAACTACAACATATTGTATGGTTTGACAGTCTATAGTGGCATATTTATGGCCTATAAATACTTTTTAATAAAAAGTGCTGAAACTAATGTCTTTATTCCGAATAGTTATTGCTTTTCTTTGATCCTTAAGACTTTCACTATATTGGCAAAAAGGATTTCAGTACGTTATTCCATCTGATTGAAATTGGACTTAATGAATTCAGCTAAATTTAAACACATTGGAGGCTGAATGTCTGGTTGTAAATGTCACGGCTGACCATTCTGCTCTATCTGGCCTGAAATTAATGCAGTGACTAAGTATTGTGTTTTTCTTTGAAGCGTTTGATCTTTGAAATAATCATGTATCATTACTTTGTACTATAGCTAACCTGAGCTACTGCACTGTGGACTGTGACAGACTTTAACGTTAATATATCCTTTATTTCATTTTCAGAATGAATATTCTGGATATGTGCAAAAAACATTTTGAAATAAGAAATAAGAAAATAAGAAATAAATAACTCTCCGATTTCAGATATCAAGTGGTTGTTATTTACACCCCCCTCAAACTCCACAGTAACCGACAAAAATGTTACTTTAAATATACACAATGTATATTTTAGCAAGTACCATTTCATTTTTGATATGCAATTTGAATTATGACTACTGAACTAAAAAAAGATATTGCAGAAATCCACAGATACATATGGGTGCTATTATGATGTCATGACAATGAAATCTCTTTAAATCTGTACTTTTGTGTCAGAACAAAAAAAAAAAAAAAAACACCAAGTACTGAGCATGTATTTGTTTTAATTTTTCTAAACAGAATATTCTAATATAAATATTTAAAAAATTACATAAAATTCAAACCATCTATAAAAAAGTTTATAATAGATTCAACATTCCCCTGGCAAAAATTAGTTTATTCAAGGGTACTATAAGTGTACTTATTTTAAACTAAAACTGAGGCATTATACTTGCATTTTACTTTTTATATAATTAATAAAAGTAAAGTGAAGTATACTTGGCTTATACTTAAAAGTATAAAAAAAAAGTTATTGGACTTTAATAGTACAACTTACACCTATATTTTAATACTAACACAGTATTGTATATTTTAGATCTTTCTGTCACAACTGATACTTGGTAAACATCTACAGAATAAGTTCAAGCCATTTACAGCGTGCTTACAGTACATTTAATTTCACAGAATAAAAATGTTATTTACTACACAAAGAGGCTCTTTGATTTTGAAATGCACATCTTTAATGACTTAGGCAGGTATGCAAACTGTATGGTATATTTTAAAATGTATATCAAACCTATTTTCAACATTTTGACATGTGAATTTGTAAATTACAGCCTAGTGTACAAACATATGAGCTAACTTTGAGAATACTTTAAGCATATTTCAAGAATATAGTATAGCACATTTTTTCTTGGCTTTCTGTACATTAATTCATATTTTAGATAGATAGATAGATAGATAGATAGATAGATAGATAGATAGATAGATAGATAGATAGATAGATAGATAGATAGATAGATAGATAGATAGATAGATAGATAGATAGATGCAATTAAAAATACGTAGCTAAATATAGTGTCTGATTCCTTTTTCCTGTTTTATTTTGAAACTCTCATCAGAAACCCACCTCCTTTCTAGAAAACGCTAAAATGCAGGCGCATTTAAAGTTATGATAAATCTGCTCTTAGATCAGCCTCTTGTCCTCAGTGCATTGTTGGCAAATGTATCGAGGTAAGATGTGCGCATGCGCAGTGTTTCACGTCGCGAGACAGACAGTTTCGACAGCTGTTGTCATCGGGAGAAAACAAATTTTCAGTTATTTTGGTCCAAGTCGGGACAGACTAAGACACATAACCTAAGAGGGGATACTGCGATCACAGATGGATAGTAATCGAAGAAGTTTTGGTGTTTGGGTGGCGCAATCAATAATACTAAAGTCGCTTTGTCACGTGGTTAGATCTGACCAATAGGAGTGAGCCAAGTCCAACGGGGAAAGTATGTTCTTTGTTCGGATATTTTGCCAACTTTATCCTTAAATTTGGGCCCAGTCCGTTGAAATAATCTGAGGATATTGACATGGATGTGTCGTTTTGGAGAGAAAGGACAAACTGCGGATACTTTTGCTTGCAGTCTTTGAGGAAATGCCACGTGTTCAGATGTGATGAACAGTATGTTCAGACTTGATTCATCACATGACTCCCCTCCCCCCACCCCGCGCAGGGAATGGGGGAAGAAGGCGGACATGTTTAAGGGAAATGTGTTGGTTAAAAAGTGTCGAGGTGGAAGACAAGAAGATTTTGGGAAGAAAGGTTTCGCATTATTTTGGAATTTACAAGTGGAGACTTGTTTTTGTTTTAAATTCTATCCTTTTATGTAAAAATGTTTTTATTTTGGGTAATTTAACTTTTCTTTTGTGAGCATACATTATTAATTGTTTAATTAGCTTTCGTTTATGAAAACTGAAGTAATATTTTATACCGCATGGATTTAGAGGATTACTTTATATCGTTTATCGAGTGACATTGTAGAGTATTTGTAACCTTGGTGTGGGGGATGGGCGCAACTGGTTAGGTAACCATGTTGTGTGCTTGTTGAATTAGTTTAGTCGCTTTCACAACCAAACGTTTTAGTTTCACTTAATATTTTGTTTATTCAAAGTCTGTGTAGTGTATATTTTAAGAATTTCAAGATTGTAATATTTAGTTTAGTATTTTCAGATTATGGTTGGGGGAAATGTCTGTTTAACCGCTTTTCCCTGTGTTCACAATGCAGTTAAATTGTGTTTGCTCTGGTTAACTTTGGAGGCCGAGGTCAGTGAGAGAAACTGCTGTGTCATTCAGTGGTTGGATAGCATGTGTGACCCTGCCAGAGTAAATTGTTCACTTTTCTTTTAATTTTTCTGTGATCTTTCAACCCTAAACATCGAAATCACAGTTATAGATGTCTTAACTGAATTACAGGCTTGAACGGTGCCTATTTTAAAGATTTTAGATCTTAGGCCATTGAGGCCTTCCTTTTTTCCTTGGGCTTGCTTTAAGGTGTCGTCGGTCTTTGTTGCATTCATTTAGTTGTAATGTTTGTGTTAGTAAACTGAAAGTTGCTGGTTTTTTGTATTTTTCCTGTCATTTAGGCGTTTCCATCATCGAATAAATCGATTGTTGTACTCTGTATTTCAGTGCTCAAAGATGGCGGCTGTTGCGCTCTTTCTAGAAGAAAGAAATGCGGATATTCTGTAAGTGGAGCTCGTGAGGGAGAGGCTCTCTTCAGGGGGTGCGCGTGACCGAGTGAAAGGACCAATAGGAGACTTGGTATTTAGACTGAAAGCCCGCGTTACAGCTGTTCTGACCAATCCCTTTCGTCTCCTTGCACACGTTGACGTAATATAATATGATAAAGAGCAGGGCGGTTTTGCTACCCTCTCTTTTTGTGAAGCATAATATGCGGGAACCAGTTACAGGCACCACATCTGTGTGACTGAATTGGAAGGACCAATTGTGTTGTGCAATATCCTTGACTGGCAGGAAAAACATGCGAATAGGTTGGCCTTAAAGATTGTTTGCGGAGTTTGAGCACCGTGTAGGCGTGGTTATTTTGACAGACATCGTGAACAGCGAATTAAATTTCAATGGGCGGAGACATCTCGAGGTAGTCTATCCAATGGGGCGGATCGTTGGTCTATAAAAAACCGGGTGTAGTCGGTCAGTCGCCATTTCAACCTAGTAAAAAGCAGGGACTTCGCTGTGGCGGGGAGCGGAGCATACAGACGACCGGAGACGGATCCTGGTTTTGAGTCTTTCTAAAAACAGAATCCGGATCCATCCTGATGGAAATGGCTGTTAACCCGCCGCTTGACAGGTATCTACCGGTAAAACTGACTCTCAACTTTCCATCAGAGGGATTATTTTAAGGTTCTCATGGTTTATTTTCTTTATATCGGTGCTGCCTGTGTGTGGTGTAATACGCTCGGAAAAGAAACTGGACACTGGATATTCCACGGGGATAAGTTGGAGTCATTGAAGCTATTAAAAGCGTCTTGTATCTACAAGGAAAAAAAAAACAAACATTTTTGAGTTGAGCAAGCTGCGATTGTTGATCGCGCTGTACCGGCGCCATCTTCGGGGCGCCCCTGCCGTTGGCCGCTTTCGCAGCTTGGTAGTCGGCGTTAGCATAGCTAGCGTTAGCCACGCAGACCAAAGCTTTTACATGACGGATGCAGTCGTCAGTCTGCCTCGTTTGGTCTGAAATCAATCTCTGGCAAAGTCACTACAGATTTTTCCCCCCACCATTAAAATAAAATATATTATGCCTTTTAGAGAATGACAAAAGTGCCATAATGTAATGTTTTCCATGTTGATGTTTACATGTCTGCAAATTGAGTTAAATCAGAGGGAAATGTTTAGATAAGTGTTTCCACAGATGAGATAGCACGGCAGAAGTACGTCTCTTCTTCTTGGCCGGTTTGTTGTGGTAGCCATGTGGCGGCCAGGGGTTGTTGTCATCCTACATCCTGCGTTTGCACAACGGCAGCTTCCGTTACCAGCCCTCACTCACATTGTTCCGCTATCACTCAGTGTTTGCAAACGACTATCGGACACCGTTGTTAAAAGCAGTTGCCTGTATTTTTAAAGCAAACCTTGAGAGGTTAAGTTAGTGTTGTGTGTTTAAGTGGTTGCCTGGTTACAGGTCTCAATGTCACTCAAGTCAGACTACATGGGGTCTTTCTTGGTCGTAGAAGTTACCTTTTATCATGCTAAGGCCTTTACGAATGTACCTTTTTTTCTCTCCAGTTTTGTTTTTATACATTTTATTTATGTAAAACGTTGATTCTTAATTTGATTCACCAGCCTGTCAATTTTGATTTCAAAGCTAACATTTATGTTTAGTATTGTTTCTTTTTATGTAAATGATTACTTTTCTTTTTAATAATAAAGTACACTAACTGTCAAATGAGTTTCCAAAAGTTGTATCATTCAAGATGACTTATCAAGATATTAATCATGCATATTATCCAATATTTCTTGGTTATATTAATAAATTAAGTTAATTCTTTTTTATGGTACACTATTAAAACCATTTAAGTTACATTTGAGATTCTTATTACTTATGTTGACTAGATGTGTAAGAAAACTTGTGTGTATAATTTTGAAAGAAGTTGAATAAAATGAGCAGCGGATGTATTGTTTTCCAGCAGATGACCCAAGTAGATGCATGGTGAGTTCAGACTGGATTGAGAGGGCGACAAAAAAAAAAAAAAAATCAATTTGGTGTAGAGAAAATGCACTGAAGTCACTGTGTATGCAATGCTGAGACAATTTCACAGCTGGTTTTTAAGTAATCTACAAATTACCTGGGAGTAAGTTTGAAACATTTTCAAACATTTGTGGCTTCATGTTAATTGTTGCCACCGAAGAAGTATTAACAGCGCACGCTACATTAAACTGTCAAATTGAGCTTTTTTTTTTTTAATAGTAACTGAACAGAGAAGTTATCTGGAAGTCAAAAGTATATAATACCGATAAAAGTACTTTTTGACTTCATTTTGATTGCTAATTTTACTAAGTTAGCTGTTTCAAATGAACCTCACTTTTGTCCTGCAAAATTTGATTTAGTAGACATGGGAAATGGTGCTTTATGTTCTTGTCTTGAGTTTCCAGGACGGGTAATTTTTCCTTTTTTTTTGGTGCTGGTCTTTCCATACAAGACCTAAACTGCATATAGCAGGCATCTCTCCTGTCTGCCCTGAAGGAATCTGCTGGAGGAATGATTAACAAACCCCCTCTGCTAGTCATGGTGTGACAAGTCAGGAGTAAATCTCATTATCTTGTATAACACTGAATGACATTTTGGTCAAGATGGCATAAATGACTTTCTCAGAGCATGCATCGGGTCATCTGATGGAAAATTTGTATATGTCATTACTGTATCATGGCAGCTGAAACTCCACCCACAATGCTTAGGAAGTTTTTTTCCACACAGAAGTAGGGGGTGGGAGGTGGAGTCAAAGCCGGTGTAGTTGGCTGGGGAGATAAAGGTAGAAGAGGAAGTGGCAGTTGTGCCTGTTCTGAGCCGAGTGCTGATTTAGCAAACGTACACTCAAAATCAGATCAGTGGTCGCTGAGGCTGCGTCTACGCGGCAGGGCAAGTGTTATCAGTGTGTGCGCCAGAAAGGGAACTGCTCTTAGAAATGTTAATAAATATTCCAGATTTTTAAGAACTGGAAGCTCAACATTTTAGTTATTTGTAATTCTTGGGTGACCTGAGATCTAACAATATATAGTACAATATTTAAAAAATTAGTATTAATTACTATTTTGCATCCCTGCAATAGCTGCTGTATGAAAAAGTGAACGGTTTAAGGGTCTTTGTTGTGCCAGGAGTAGTGTTCACGATGGGACATCCCTGTAAATCCCAAACCATAGTTTATTGTTTCTGAACTGTGCTTCCCACAGCTCTCATTCTGGGATTGAGGTCGGCCTCATGGGAGTCATGATGGACCACACATCTGGCACAGCTGGAAAGCGCATCCGAAAACCCTCACTGCTCTATGAGGACTTTGAGAGTCCCGGGCTTCCTCTCAGTCAGATGATCCATTCAGGGCCCCCACAACCACTGGTAAAAGACCCCAACCGACAAGGGAGGATGACCAACCAACTCCAGTTCCTCCAGAAAGTTGTGCTCAAAGCTTTGTGGAGGCATCACTTCGCCTGGCCTTTCCATGAACCCGTGGATGCTGCCAAACTAAACCTGCCTGTGAGTATGACCGTTAAGAATCTTGAGATTTTTGAAGAAACCAAACGTTTCTTAACATTTCTATAAAGGTCAGATAAAAGCTATTTGAGCTTCACAAGTTTTTTTTTTTCCAGTTATTATTTATAAAATAAGTCCTGAAAGCATCTCTCTCTTTCCAGGACTATCATAAGATCATAAAAACCCCCATGGATATGGGCAGCATTAAGAAGAGATTGGAGAATAACTTCTACCGCAGTGCGAGTGAGTGCATGCAGGACTTCAACACCATGTTCACCAACTGCTACATTTATAATAAGGTAGGTAATCCTGTGTATGTGCTCTAGGAATATTTAATATTCTACGAAAACTCACAATTAGGGTCGATACTGAAAGATATATTCTTATCAGCCGATGGCCGATACAACCTGCTGATATACAGTATATAGTATACAATAAAAATAAATTTTGTATAACTTTATATATTTAAAAAGAACAAATCACATCTGCCAACAAACTTGACACATTGGCGATGCCAATACCAGCAAATATCGGCTGCCCAATGCATCGGTCTGTCCTTACCATTAGCAATTATATTGGTTGCCTGGGTGCTGGGACTCAGTGGCTACTGGGAAACCTTTTTCTTTTTTACTGATGTAACCATTTATTGCATCTTCTTATTTTGCAGCCAACGGATGACATAGTCCTAATGGCTCAGTCTCTGGAGAAGGCATTCCTGCAGAAAGTGGCACAGATGCCCCAGGAGGAGTTGGAACTGGCTCCTCCCCCTCCACGGAGCAAAACGTCTAAATCTGGCAAAAAAGGCAGAAATTATGCATGTGAGCAGACACACATCAAGTTTTTCCATACACCAAATTATATTCTTGTATTTACACATTTATATTTATTTATATTTCATGGAAAGTTTATTTATTTTTTTCTCCTACTCTCTTCCTCCTTTCCCAGTTTCTGGAGGAGTGACAACGGCTCATCAAGTTCCAGCCGTCTCCCAGTCTGCATACTCGCCGCCCACCCCGGAAACCCCTGACTCCATTCTCTCCACCCCTCCACAAACAATTTTGACCAAGAGCATGATCCCCATGCTTCCATCTGAACAGAGCATCCCCACTATCACAAGCCTGCCCCCCACACAGCCCACTGCAAAGGTAATCTTAATTTTTCTTAATGTAAGTTCGAGTAAACTGATTAAATAAAGGTCGTTCGCTCTGACTGACGCTCACCGTCTTCTCTACAATCACAGAAAAAAGGTGTAAAGCGGAAAGCGGACACAACCACCCCAACCACAGTAGCCATGCCCATTATGAGCACCATGGGAGTCAGCGGTATCGGTCTGGGCATGGGAGGGGGACATGACTCCCCCCTCACTCTCACCTCGCTGGGAATGGACCACAGCAACAGTCTGGGGATGAGCCAAGCCCTCAGCCTCAGCCAGGGGATGGGATGGGCATGGGCATGGGCATGGGGATGGGGATGGGCAGCGGCGCGATGATGATGGGAACCAAAGCATCGGCGGCGAGCAGGAGAGGCGTGAGCGGACGGCCCATCAAGCCTCCCAAGAAAGACTTGCCAGATTCCATCCTGCCGACGCCGGTGCGCCGCAGCAAGCTGAGCCCGCAGCTGCGCTACTGCAGCGGGGTCCTGAAGGAGCTGCTGTCCAAGAAGCATGCGGCGTACGCCTGGCCGTTTTACAAGCCGGTCGATGCCGCGTCGCTCGGCCTTCACGACTACCATGACATCATTAAACAGCCTATGGACCTCAGCACCATCAAGGTATTTGCTCTAATGCATGTTAGAACATGCTAGAATGTTTTTTTTGTCTTGTACTGAACTGCATCAACAGTTTATAATATTTGCTCAAATTTTGTTTTGCATTTCAGAGGAAGATGGACAGCAGAGAGTACCACGACTCCCAGCAGTTCTCTGCTGATGTCAGACTTATGTTCTCCAATTGCTACAAGTACAACCCCCCTGATCATGATGTGGTTTCCATGGCGAGAAAACTCCAGGTAACCTGCTTATTTCAGTGAAAGGATTTATTGTTGTGGCTTTTAGTTTGAGCTGCTAGTTTCCTCTTTTCTTTGCAGCCTCAGATCATAATTCTTCTTTTTTTTAACTGGCTGACTCACACACATTGTTCTCCTTCTAGGATGTGTTTGAGTTCTGCTTTGCTAAGATGCCAGATGAGCCTCCAGCACCACCAAGCTCCTCATCGTCGTCCTCCTCCTCTTCATCCTCATCTGAGAGCGAGCTGAGCAGTGATAGCGAAGACAGCGAGAGCAGCCCGAGCTCTGACTCTGAGGAGGAGAGGGCGAACCGGCTGGCAGAGCTGCAGGAACAGGTTTGTTCTTATCTGTATGCCTACAACCCACATGCTCACCTAAAGCTTGCTTTAGGTACTAATGTTGCTTTCATTTCTGCTTTTCTTAGCTAAAAGCCGTGCACGAGCAGCTCACTGCGCTGTCCCAGGGCCCCATAGTCAAACCCAAGAGAAAGAAGGAGAAAAAGGACAAGAAAAAGAAGAAAAAGGTGGAAAAAGATAAACATCGGAGGATAGATGATGACCTGCCTTCAATCAAACCACCTAAAGCCCCCAAAATCACCAAGACTCCCAAACCTAAGACTAATAAAGCAATCGGATGTCCTGTCATGCCGGTTAAAAAGACTCAGAGCAAGAAAAACAACAAGAGCAAGTGAGTACTGACATCTGCTGGACAACGTAGGAACTGAACGCATTAGTAAATATTTAAACCTCTCCTTCATCATTCTTATAATCCCGTCTTTTCTGGTTTTCCTTCAGATCCAAAAAGGCCAGCATGATGTTCAACATGCCCCAGACGATGCACGACCCCATCGTGAGCCACTTCGACTCCGATGAAGAGGAGGACACCGCACCGATGTCGTACGACGAGAAGCGCCAGCTCAGCCTGGACATCAACAAGCTGCCGGGCGAAAAGCTGGGCCGCGTGGTTTACATCATCCAGTCCCGAGAGCCATCGCTGCGAGACACCAACCCCGAGGAGATCGAGATCGACTTCGAGACGCTGAAGCCGTCAACGCTGAGGGAGCTGGAGAGATACGTCATGACGTGTCTGAGGAAGAAACCCCGTAAGCCATATGGTGAGGAGTTAATGAAACCTTAAAGTCTTACGTCCATAATTGGGCAGATGAGCTTTTTCAGCCTTTTGAACAAAGCGAAAAGCTTCAGCAAATTAGTGGCCTTTAAGTTTTCAACCCTCACTCTTTTTGACTTTTTACAAATTTTCATAAATTTGTCAAGTATCTCGATTTGTTTAGTTATCTTTAATGTTTTTGTTTGTATGCAGCGAATAAAAAGAACAGTGCTGGCAAATCACGCGAAGAGCTCGCTCTGGAGAAACAGCTGGAGCTTGAGAGAAGGCTGATGGACGTCAGCGGTCAGCTCAACTCTGGGAAGAAGCCTCCAAAGACCAAACGTAAGACCGCCATGCTCTTTACTTTTAAGCTGTAGTAAAATGTACTAATCAAAGTATTAATCTGTATATTTATACAGAACAAAATGTCAGATATAATGGATGTGCATCGCATGATCTTGACGATGTTTTGTTTGTTTATTGTAGCTGAGAAAGCAGCATCAGAGACCCACACCCAGCCATCACGTCTCAGTGCCAGCAGCTCCTCCTCAGACTCCTCTTCATCGTCCTCTTCGTCGTCATCCTCGGACACGAGCGAATCAGACTCTGGTTGAAAGATGGACTGTTTCCATGTTAAAGGGGTCACGTGACCCCGGGTTTTCCTTCTCCCCCTCAAGTGGACTGAACTGTTGCAGAGCTACTGACGATGGAGCTGCAGGACGGGTCCGCAAAGACCAGCAGAACTGGTCCGACTCGTCTTGTCAAAGCCAGATAGAGAGAGATGGGGCTCTCCCTGAGCTCAGCTCGTCCATCCAGTCCCAGAAAAGCAGCGGATGGATGTGAGGGGAGGCGGCTGATGGCAGCCGTTCACGGGCGGAGCGAGGGAATCTCCATCTCCTTCAAATAAAGATCGAAGCATACGTGGAGGGATAAGGGTGCTACTGCCAGAATATGTCTAATTTCTGGAGATTTTTTTTTCCCTTCTTACCATGCTCCCTGTCTTTATGCTGTATAGATGAGGTGTACAGTTATATAAATATCTATCTTTCTTTTATAAAGAAGCATTTTACGGAGCTAATTTATTCCCTCATTGCGGGGAAGATTGAACTGGCGTGGGCAGAGTTGTGTGTTTTTAGTTTTTTTCTTTCTTTTTCTGGCGTGATAAAGAGGGGAACTGAGTTTGTATGTGCGTTGGTATGAATGTGTCATGTATTTGTTTGCATGTGTGAGCGTGAGATCCGGCACCACAAGTGCATCCTTGTGAAAGATCCTCATAGTTTTGACGCAGGCGCTGGGAAATGGCTCTGCACGCAGAAGCACCTTGGTTCAGTAGAAAACAGAATGCATGCAATACAGAGGAGCCGACGACTCGCGTCGACTTCACCGCATCGACTTCACCGCATCCTCGTGTCCTCAGTGTACAGGAATGTGTCATAGTTACAGTTTCTACGTAGATATTTCTGTTCCCATGTCGGCTGTTTTTTGTTTTTTTTCCACCTATTAAAAGTTTCTATAAACATGTTCTTTTTTTTTTTTATTTCTTTGTGACCAATCTGCTAATAAATTGTGAGGACGTGTCTTGTCCACTCACCTGTGCCCAAATAACATCTCATTGTTTTGATTTCTTCAGTCATGAAATGACTGCAAGGTAAAAAGATAAACAGATTCTTACATCAGGATTTGTACGTTTTGTTGTGTCACTAAATCTAAAGAATGAGGCCTTTAAGATCTTTGGCAGCTGAAAGTTTAGTTTTGTGTTTTTAAATTTGTTTTCTTATTCGTGTGATTAACAGCGGTAGTAATGGCAGGTTGGGAAGCTGTTAGCTGTGGAGACATTTTTCTCATTACTGGCAAGTCAACAGTCATGTTGGAAACATGGAAGTGGTTTATTAAACTGGCATTCAGTAGACAGTAGATGGTTTAATGTTCTAATGATGCACTGTTTTGGTGGTACTACTAAACTTCATTTTAAGTGTGTTTTTTTGTTTTGAGAAATCAGCTGTGGCTTGAGATCTGAGTATTGTTTGTCTACGAGTTATTTATTTAGGAGGATTTTGAAGGAGATGCTTGTTTTATGGCATTAAAAGCAAAAGGTTTTTAGTCAGTCAAATATGCACAGATTAACTGTCAAGATTGTAGAAGTGTACATATTTTACAGTCTTATCTTTTGAGCATTTTGTTTTCCTCTAGGAGCTTAGATTTCTTATGATTCCTTTGCTTGCCTGTTTAGGAATCAGTACTCCAGACGTCGATCTTTCTCCTCTGAAGTTTGTCAGAAATCGAAATGCCTCTGTACTTCTTTCATCTGAACATCTGTACATAAATAAAGCGAGATATGTTCATCTTTTCACTGACTGGTGATATTTCATTTACAGATGATTTAATTCACTCATGAAACATGAATTAGTTAGCTGGGCACTGTGGGAATGAATAAAATTGTGTGAAAATTCACCAGAAAAAGATGAATAAATGAAGATTATTCTAATATTTTTTGTTTTATTTAGTAAATTTATGAAATCCACATTTTATTTTGCTATCAATAATCAGTAATTACACTGGTCTATTAATCTAAATATTCTTCAAATACTTTGAGAACTTATAAAATGTTAAATAGGTACGTTGACACGTACAGATAAACATCACATTAGTTTCACCTGTTAACAACTTTTTTCTCTTTTTTTTAAATTATTGTTTTCATTGAAAGTAGCCACCATCCAGCAGTTGGTTGAGATGAAAACTTTAACTTAGTAATTGGTAATTAAATAATCAGTAGAATGTGTATGATAATATATGATTTATAACATAAAACAGGACTTGATAATATGAAATAGGTATTTTTCTCCCAAAATAGTGGTTTAAACTTAAAAGTACATTCTTCCTGTTCTTTTAAACAGATTTTATGGATTTATCACTCATTTGTTAATGTGACATAAGATTATAAAAAGATTTGCAGCTTAAAACATGGTGCAGATACTTCACTATCAAGGAGTTATTGGTCTGGATGAAAGTGGACCTGAAAGATAGTGTGACGGTACAAACAATGAGTAAGGATTAAGCTGAAGGCAGGTATTTAAAATAATTTCACCTCCTTTTAAAGATGCTTTCTTAATCATGGCATGAAGCTAAAATGTCTAAAAAATGAACTCTAGTTAAACAAACACGGATCTTTGGCCATTAATGAACACTAAAATAAATGATTTTTTACTTGCTTATTTATTTAATTTATTTATCAGTCTTTGATACTAAATAATAAAAACTCTGATAGCTGAAGGTTACTATCTGCCATCTAGTGGTCGAACCGGAAACTACAACAACATAAAAACCATCATGGCGGCCCCCACACGGCTCATATCAAGGTTGACACTGGTTACCGGTAAATTATTATTAATTTTATTCACTACACAGCTTCCCTACTTAGGTAGACAAAGTGTACTGCTTTAGTTTACATGCTTATATTTCTAACGGTTTTATATGCGGTCATTAAAAACCGTCGCAGTGTTACTTCAGTGAAAGATACTCTGAACTCTGGACTCACCTTGTAAAGTTTGATCCGGTTAAAACGTTTCTACTCATTTAACAGGACTTTGAGTTTTGCGTTAGATTCATGGCTACCAGAGTTACTTAAATGTGTGACAGCACAGTTGCTGTGAACCAATTTTCGCTCCGTTACACTTTGTGAGTACTACAAACATAAAATCCTCCTGTCTGCCTCTCTGGCTAGTAGTTAACTTTATAAAATAGTTGATTTGACTGAGACATTTTTATTTATTTATAATTTTGGTTGCAAAAATAAAGACATAAATCTAAACAGTTATAAGCTAGCAACATGTGGAGGAAGCACAGAAATGAACCAATTTACACATTAAACAAAGCAAAATGTAACAGCTTGATGGTAATAGATGAAAACTATAGTATGAATCTGTACTTATTGATGTGTATAAACAAATATGAAATTCCCCCTCCCCTCAAAAAAGACAAAAAGAAACAATAATCTGAACAATATTAATATTTACTAAGCTTTTATTTAAAATTTGTTGGAGTGCAGCTTAAATATAACTGTTACATAACCGGGCCCCTCATGTCTTATAGTGAATATAAGTTTTTCAAGCACTCCTGCGTGTCATTGTTTCTAACATAGGGTGTTTATTCTTTTTTCCTCTCTGATTTTTCTGCTGCTGTTTTCTCAGGAGGAGGCAGCGGGATTGGACGGGCGGTGTGCCAGCGTTTAGCCTCTGAGGGTGCCTCCGTGGTGGTCGCTGACATCAGCGAGGAGTCGGCTAATGAGACGCTGGGGAGTCTGCAAAGTGACCTCAGAGGGCAGGTCCACATGGCGGCTGCAGCAGACGTGTCGTCAAAGGAGAGCGTAAAAAAGCTGGTGACGGCTATACAGGTGTGGAAAACAGCTGGAATCCCACTGGAAGTGTTGCACATCTTCTTTTCTCTTCCTTATATTGATTTAATGTCCTTGTATCTCTGTCCAGACTCATTACTTCCAGCCCCCCTCTGTGTGTGTGCACGCAGCAGGCATCACGCAGGACGACTTCCTCCTCAGCATGGAGGAGGAACACTTTGATAAAGTCATCCAGGTTAACCTGAAGGTAGCAGCTCTGTCAGATCCTTCTCTAACAGAGACTCAGAGAAAATAAAAAAAAAATTCTTTATCCATTTTAAATATTTAACAAACTAGAAATAGGTTTAGAAATCAAACATTCCTCCTACATCACTCCTGTCATGTATAAACCTGCATTCCTGTTTAAATTGGAGTCTAAATATTGAGTAATAAATCAGGATGAATAGATTTGTTTGATCTTCTTTCCCTCCAGGGTTCATTCTTGGTGACTCAGGCTGTTGCTCAGGCTCTGGTGGCCTGTGGAGCTCCCAAAGGATCCATCATTACTGTGGGCAGCATTGTGGGGAAGGTGAGACATGAGTAGTAGTTTTTCAGAGATTTTTGTACAAAATAACACAATAATAAGTTAGATTTCAACATATTTTTAGCCTGATTTGTTTGTAGTTCCTTCTCTGTGAAGTTTAAAGTGATCAAGTAAAAAAAGTTAAGATTGAAATCCAGTTTCTGATCCGTCAAAGCAAAGAAGGAGCTGACGAGAGAAGTCATGTCAGAAACAGGAATGATCAATTTGAAAAACAATTTTTCATCCTGATGGCCACACATACAACATTTGGTTTAAACAGCGACTCTACCTGATGCTCCGTATCCGTGTGTGTGTGCGTGGATGATGTTTGTAGGTGGGAAACCTCGGACAAGCGAATTACGCCGCCTCTAAAGCTGGAGTTGAAGGTTTAACCCGGACGGCTGCCAAAGAGCTCAGCAGGTGAGAAACTGATGCAGGAGCACAACGAGGCGCACGAGACGAGCAAACTAAAAATAACGTCCTCTTCCTCCTTCGATCCAGGTTTGGGATTCGGTGTAACTGCGTTTTACCAGGTTTCATATCAACTCCCATGACGGACAAAGTCCCAGAGAAGGTCATTAGCAAGGTAAAGAAGACGAACACCCTGTCTTACCTCTCTGTCTGTCAGGAGGTCATGATGAGTCATGAAGCTGACGCTGAAGAGCGCACGGCTTTCAACATCAGTAACATCTAATTTCTGTCAGAGTGAATTCACCAGTAACATGGATTCAACTATAAATAATGATTTAACAGTAGAACAGCTGCTATTCCACAACTACTAAAACATTTTAACTGCTACATTTAAAGCTCCTTGCCTGCACTGGTTTACAGCTACAATGATATTAAATATAACCAAATAATGTTCTATAAAATGAACTATAAAACAACAATTGAAGCCACAAAAACGTACAAAACCTAAACATCAGTTTGTGTAGCCTTTATATTTGTGATTAACATAATTTAACAGGTGGAGTAGCCTGAAGTGATGGATAATATGCAGACAATATGACAAAAGTAACTAACAGGGATAATTTGAAGGCAAGAAAAAATTATATTATCATGACTATCTGCACAACTTATTGTAAGGCTGTACAACTATGTACTCACAGAGTACACGGCTTTGCAATGTGTGCTGCAGGTGTCTTAAGTTAAAAAACAAAAAACAGTTTGCTTCTCAGCACGTGGTTCATCTTTGAATCTGCTGCACCTTTGGATCACGCTGCAGCCCACGTTGCCTCCCTTGTGGACTTCTTGAGGATGATGTAGGCATTTATTCCTGCTAGTAGATGTAGTAAAATTCAGCAGTGGGCCGTCTCTCCATACCACACCTTACAGAATATTCCCACATCATCTGATCCGGTAGTCTGGAAACTAGAGGCAGAAAAGAGCAAAATCCTGTGTGCTTGTGGCCCCAGTCGGTAGAACTGATCATATTTCCTCTATATTTTCCACGCTAAATATTAAAACTAGTTTTAATTAAAATTTATATTCATATTTAAAGTCACAGACTAGCATTGCTTTATTATTTTAATTGATGAGGGTATTAAATTTAAGAATTTCTAAATGGTCAACATAATCATTAATATTAGGAAACTAATTTTAATGAAGATTTTGCAACTTCTACATAGTTTCAGCTTTTAAGATTTTCATTAAAGTACAGCTGCTGTAGCTTTCAAACATTCTCAGGAGTTATTTCAACCAAACTTTTAAAAAAATCTGGCAGATTATAAAGAGAATAACTGTCGACTCCACGTGTCTGACATCTAGAGGATTATTTGGGGTTTGTTGAATTGGATTTAAATGTTGACAGAGTCCTAATAAGCTTCTTTTTTCCTCATCTTGTTCATTTGAAATCCTAAAACATGTTTCTTGTTGTGTTTTCTGTGTTTCAGATGAAGTCTCTGGTTCCTCTGGGAAGAATGGGCGATCCTGGAGGTACATGCATGTCTTTACTCAGATTATTACGATTTCCTGTTTATTCAGATGTTTTTGTGAGGAAGGCATCTGTTGTGATTTGGTTTGTCTCTCTCCTCCAGAGGTGGCCGACGTTTGTGCCTTTCTAGCTTCAGATGACTCTCGATACATCACAGGAGCCAGTATCGAAGTGACAGGTGTGATTCTGGAAAGCTTTTTAACATGATTTATGTTATAAACACACATCTCACTGAGTTATTTTGACTTCTTCTGTCTTTGTCAGGTGGGCTTTTCATTGGCTAAATAAACCCTAAGCTGCACTGATGAACATCAACAGAAGAACGACGTCTTTATAATTAATTGTATTTGTAAACTTATGTAACTGTCGTTATTTAGCTGTTATTGAGTTCAACATTTTGTATAAATCTGGGTGTTTTTGTGCCACTAAACACATGAACGTATTCTTTTCTTTAGCTTAATGTTGAATTTGTAAAGATTTTATTTCATGGATCATGTGATAATGAGCCAACCTTTTTTTAAAAAAAATCTCTTCTCACCTATACAAATTATTTCGTATTTAAACAGCAGTTAAATATCCACAAACGTTTTCAGAGGCTGATGCTAAAAATGTTACCACATATCTACAACTACATTTTTCTCATCCTCCGAGTGCCTTCATGCAGTTTGATGGATGGCTCGATGACTGCTTATAAAGAACTGAGTGTCATTTGAAGCTGTGATTATTTTATTCTCTGATACTGCAGGTGTGACATTAAACTTTTTTTTTTTCTGAGATTTCCAAAAAATGTTTGTCTTAATTTGTTGGCTTTAAACTCTGTTTTAACCACACTTGTATTTTCACAATAACTTGAATGTTGATGTTGGACCTCTCAGCACAGCTTAACACGGAAATCAGGTTTAGAAACAACACTGAAAATGTCAAGAGTTATGAAACAATTAACATCAACATGTATCCTTTGCATTAAGGAGTACTGGGCTGAAAAGTGATTCTCCAGGGATATGATGTTGAAAAATGTTTGACAACCACTGCTCTAGATAATTAAGTGACACAGTTTAGTCTGTTGTTTGTGTCGTACTGATTACTGCTTAAAAAGCTGTGAAGGTCCTGTTTTTCTAGAACAACGACAACGACATTGTAGGACTTGATTTCAATCAAAGGGCCAACAAGCTGAGATGAAATCCAGAACCAGGAGTTCCCACAAGAGGGCGCTGTTTCTCTGTTGTGAAGGCAGAATACAGAAATGACTGAACTGCAATTAATGAATAAATAAAAGCAAATAATCGTTTGGTGACATCGATAGGAAAAATTTGACTGGTGGACACGTGTTACTAAAGCATGGGAACTTGATATTTAAGTCAAGGTTTTGTGTTACCAGCCCAAAGTCCACAAGAGTACGTATAGTTTTGGTTTTAAATCGCGTATTAGCAGTCTCTCTTATTAAATATGGCTTTTATAAAATATATGTATACACAAGATATTGTAGGATATCACTGTTATAGACCGTGTCGGAATAACTGTGGAGGTAAGAATTGAAAGTTGCGGAGTTATTGAGGAGGGACATTTGGCCCTTCCGGGGTACCATATTTTAATCAGCCTTTTTGTGGGATTTGTAGTTTTTGAGAAACATTAACATTGTGGTGTCTCGTCTGAGTTTTTTTTTTCCATTAAAGGTTTAACTTTAATCAGGTAAACTTCAGTTGTTGTAGTTTATTATAACATTAAAATGACATAAAATAGAATAATTATTCATGGACATGCGTGCTACAGTTACAATCCCACGCATAACTAATACGATCTATGGCCTCATGATCAAATATAATTAATTTTTTTCGATAATAGTTTTGAATGTTTTGATACAAAATAATGTAAATAGTAAAGTAATATCTGTGTAAAAAAAATTGCATTTTTTTTTATCGACAGGGCCAATAAACCGACGCGTAACCAAGAAGAAGCAGAACTTCCAACTCTCCACCAGATGGCGCTGTTTCACTGTTCTAAACGTAAAACCGGGTCAAACGCAGCATGTCTGACACAAATCTCTTAACTACAATAAAACAGGTGTTTTCTTCTATAAAGTAACCAAGACGTTTGTTAATTTATATTTGATGTGCTTTGTAACAATATTAAGTAAATATCAAATCTTTTCGAGATGCTTAATACATAGATGGACTAATTTAAACTGGCTTTTAAACTTGTATGCTTTATTCTTTTAGACAAAAAGTTATATTAATGTAACTTTTTCTAAATACGTGTTTGTGCATGTTACACCTACATACAAAATAAGTTGTCTGTTTTCCTCTGGTGATGTAAAAGATAAACTCTTATGTAATTTATTTATGTAAATATGTACAGATTTACTTAACCTGAAAAATAGCGACACCGTGTGGTTATTTGCAGTAACTACAACTACTAATGAGACGACTGGAAGAAAAACAGAGTCAAGCAGCTCTTTTTAAAAAGGTTATATATTACAGAGACAATAATTTTTAAAAAATTACTTACAGGCATTATAAAATAATACTTTTTTTCTCTTTTCAGCACCATATTTTTTATGTTGAAATTATTTCAACACAATAAAAACAAATAGTTGAGGTCATTCTTTGTGAAGGACGACAGGTTTTTTAAATTTCTTTATTTAATGTTTTGGCCATCCCTCCCCAGTTTCCTGCTATATTAAAAAAAAAAAGAAAGAAAAACAAACAAATAAAACCCCATCATTTTATTATTTACTTTTCACACCACCTCAGCTTGTTTGCCCTTTCCCTCTCACAACCCTTCTCTCACCCGCTGTAGTTTCAGCCAGAAAATCAAAAGAAAAGAAGATTGCATGTTAATATTGAGTGTCTCAGTCTTGATGGCTGCAAGGAGCAACTCAGTACATTGTACTGCTGTGATGCAAAGCAACAACCTGAGTCTGAAACAAGCACATGCCGAGTCAAACAGCAGCAACAAGGAGATGTGACAGAACTGGAGAGTCACCATTTAATCATTACAGTGGAAGCAAAATTTAACAGTACAGTACAGTTGATGAAAACACGATAAAAGGGATATTACAAGAAGACACGGCCACAGATTCTTTGGTTGTAAAAAAGTTGTTTTTTGGACAGGGCTTGAATAAAAGCATCACAACGCAAGCTGGCTGTGAGTTTAAACATGCAAATCAGTCGCTTCAGTTGAGCTGCAGCAAATAAATACAACTGAAATACACCACATTTGACTGAATTGTTGGTTGATTCTTCTTGTTTTAATCTCAAAGCACCCTGTTTGTTTTAAATAAATACAATAGAATATCACTATCTCTGTACAAATGGAGTGTAATGCACATTTTCCCAGTAAAAAGCTTTGTGAAATTGTAAAGAGGTGAAAGAAAATGGAAGATGTTTGTATAATTAGCACCTTGCCACACAGTTTCATTCAGTAAAGCATGCATTTTACTCACTGCTGCAGGAAAAAAAAAAAAACCCAAAACAATGGGAGCTTTTAAGTACCCATAAAGTGACTCCTTAAATACTGCAGTGGTGTGTGGTGGCCACTCAGGAATCCTGACAAATGATTTAAAGAATCAGCTCTTTTAAAAGGCACCATAACATAAAAATGCATCAGCATCATGTTTTTCAAAGCTTATAAAAACAATGGCTTCAATTTCACTGATCTAGTCATTAATCCATCTCCTCTCCTGCTTCACTGCATGCAACAGCTTGTCCAATGCTAAAAGAACGGTTTAAAGTTTTTGCTGCTCTCAGAGTTTCGGGAAAGATTGTCAAGTTTAAAAAAGCACCACCAGAACAAGTTTTAATCATCAGTTTGAGCTGGGAATCACATTTTCAGAGAGGAAATAAAACTGTTAGGTGGTTCAGAGAACTTTGCAGAGTAGAAAATGCACTACATGGAAGCCCAAGATGAACAGAAGATTAAGCAAAACTCTGTTGGTTTAACGTGGTCAGTTCCCTGTTTGTGAACTAAGTGGAAACTGGTGGCGTTAATTCTTTGGTTCTTTTTGATGTGAGAGGAAATGATGCAAACGTCACTCTGTAAGCAACATGACTGACAAATCACTGCATGTTCATATTCATATGTTACACACCGATACGCGTTAGCCTGCACGAAGAAGCACAACATCCTCTGCAGCTGAACATTTGACCACCACTTTGGCATTTACTTTAATTTTTGTTCATGACAAGAAACGTCGATGAGCAATGGATAAAAAAGTTGATTCAACCTTTTAAGTGGATGTCAAAAATACTGAAAAACCAACAAACGGCGAAGCTGTGAACCAAAACAGACGATTTAACAGTTCATGTTCCTTTCAGCGTGAACGCAGGACTAAAGAAATGACAATAATGTCCGAGTGTGACCCTTTTTTTTCTTTTTTTTTAGAAAGAGGAGGGGGAGGTAGAGCAGGAAAAATGAGTGGAAAAAAAAGGAGTGTCAGCGGGGAGGAGAGAGGAGTGAGAGGGGGGTCGGAGACGGGGGGGCTTCAGGCCTCATGCTGCCAGCTCGCTCTTCAGGCCGACCCGTTTCACTGCTGCTGAAGAGAACACTGTTTGGCTCCGAGGAACACTCTCCCCTGGTCTTCCCTCCTCCTTTCTCGTGGTTGTGCTTCCAGTCGATGTTCTCCTCTTCACAAGTTTATCTTTTTTCTCTCCTCTTTACTTTTTTTGACATCCGTTAGTTGCTGGGAGAGTGCTGCTTTCCCCAAGCACGCAAGTGTGTGTTTGTCTCACAACAGCATCTGCGTTTGCATGTGTGTGTGTGTCTGTGTGGGTATGTGTGTGTTTTATTATCATTTACAAGTTAATTTACAAATTACTGGGCACGTATGTTTATCATATATAAGTGTGTCTCTAAGTGCATGTGTGTGCGTGTGAGTATTTGCATGTGTTGCTCTCTGCATGGTGTGTGTGTGTTTGTTTTTAGCCTTGGAAACAGACAGGTCCCACTTCAAAGCCAAACTGCTGGTTTTTCTCCCCAAAGTCTGACACCTTGACATCCAGCAGGGGAAGATGCTCCACCTGTGGCGTGTTGACCTCCAGGACTGTCCTGTCAAAGCCTTTACGATACTGTGGAGAGACGGAGACGAGCGTCAGTCGCGTTTCTCTGCAGATTCAGCAGCAGATGAACACATGACGGTGAACTCACAGAGCAGCCGTCGACCAAGGCTTTGATGTAAGGATTGGTCTCGTAGCGCAGCTCCTCGTCGTTGGCGCCTCTGAGGTGCAGCGCCCTCTTGTGGTTGTTCTTGGCAGTGCGGTCAGCCCAGGCCACTGAGCGGTGGCAGTGGTAGGTGAGGTTCTGGCGGGCCTGGACGCTCAGGAGACGCAGGAAGCCCAGCTGGACCACTCCCACGGGCTCGCCATTGGAGTCCACATAGGAGAACTGGGAGGGGGAGGGGATGCAGTAGAAAGCAAAGGTGGGAGTTTGCATAAAGGTCACGATGGGGGGTAAGAGTGGAGTCAGAGAGAGAGAAAAATAAATGGTGATTAAGAAAAGTTCAGACTTTACTGGTTAAACTGTTGAGTTTATCAACTAGTCTTCATCAATTCAGCTCAACTTTATTTATAAAGCCCTTTAAAACAACTACAGCTGGAACTACGTGCTGTACACATCAAGCACATACAAAGATTTTTGTTTTAAAACAAATTAAAAGAATAAAACAAGTAAAAATAAATAAGAAAAAATTAATTAGGAAACAATTATATGTTAATTGCATTTTTATCTCATTACAATTATTGCCCCCCCCGAAAAATAACATTTTCTTTATTTAAATAGATTTTCGGGGACAACTGAACTAAATAATAGACACTCCAGCTCTATTTTTGTCTGATCAATTGCATCTAAAGTTTAAGTATACCACATTAAACTGGCTGTTTTCTACAACATGTTACAAGCCTTTTGTTTGTACTGTTTCTGTCAACACTTTTCATTAAGAGGCATTAATATCTGATGATCAGTGGCAGCTTTGAGTTTTATTTTCTAGTTCATGGAGCAGAGGTGTCTATTGTTGTCTACAGCTGATGCTTCCTATTAGTATTGCAGTTTTGAATATTGTTATTTGGATTATTCCCTTTGTTTTGTCTGTTTTTTTCTTTGTTTTTTGTTGATTTTCTTGTTTGTTGCACCACATGTTCGAAATAAAACAAATAAACTAAACAAAGTTTGTTTCTACTCCAGAAAATCTTGCTAGACTTTTTGCCAGCTATTTCATACAAAAAAAGTAATCAGACGGGTCTGAAAATTCTCCAAATATAGCAACAAAGTTGCTGACCCTAGTAAAAATAATTTAAAACAAATAAAACCAACTAAAACAAAACACAAAAACAGAAAGAGTCCCATGCTGCGTTGGAAGCTAAAGAATAAAAATAGGTTTTAAAAATGACACAGAAGCTTACTAACCTTACTTCCCGTGGCAAACTGACTGTACCACGACCCTGGAGTTTCTTTCTCCCAAGAGCTCATCTTTACCTGTCATCACAACAATTCACAATCAAATATTATAAATCAGACAAGTTTAGTTTGTTTTTACACGAAAAATATGAATTTCATATAAAAGATAGCAACAAATCTACAGAAACCTCAACAACATTTTCCTTAAATATAATTTCACTGGTATTATTTTACTTTAAATGTATGAAATCAATAATTTTACAGAAGAGTTTGCAGTGAAAAGACTTGATTTCACAGGGCTGTGGTGTTGCTGACTTGGTGGACTGACCGTGTCGACGCCCTTGCTGGGGTACAGGCACGTCTCCCTGCTAGTGAAATTACAGAAGACCTTGAAGGAGTCTCTGGAGCAGCCCTGGTTTGGATCGATCCAGTATTCTCCTGCAGAGAGCAAAGACAAAAACTCCAGTTAGAGTTGGTTTTATTCTTCAGTGATGTTGGTGAGGGTGTGCATGGGAAACATTTTATGAAGAACGACTGGTAGCAGGTAAGTTTCTGTCCTGTACCGTCTTTAAGGTCTGGCTGGCTGAGCTGCAGGTCTTGGCAGGTGCGGGCGGGGCTGTCCTGGGTGCCCAGAGGGAAGCGCATGGTCTCGATCTCTTGTCTAAGTGAGTTCAGAGAGCCGAAGATCTCCTCCATGCCCTCGCTGCCCATCGGGATCTGTGTGCCGGCGGTGTCAGATGCAGGCATGTCAGGGTCGAACTCGGGCAGCAGCTGACTGGCGTCGATGGAGCGTTTGGACTTGGGGCTCCTCTGGATGGGAAGTGGCTGAATGACCTCGCCAGGTGGACCCTGGGATGCAAGTTTAAATTTTAATCTACTGACTGGTGATCAACAGTGATGGGAAATGAGCAGAGATTCATTTAAATGAGGACTTACAGGAGGTCCAGGAGGTCCTTGTACACCTTTCTCTCCCTTTGGACCTGCTCCACCCTAAAAACAGCAAGAGAAAAGATTTGAGAATCAAAGTTGATGCGTATTATTTTGAAAACCTGCTGAACTTAAACTGCGTTACAAAAAGTTTACTCACAGAAGCACCTTTAGCTCCTTTGATACCTTGAGGACCCTGAAAAGAAATGAGACTTTAGTTTTCTGGTATATAATTGGATCCAGAAGGCAAATAAAAAAGATTTGATATTTTTCTGGGATAAAACAAGACCAGTAACTCACAGGCAGACCAGGAGGACCAGCTGGACCCAGAGGTCCGGTTCCTCCAGGCATTCCCTACAATAAAACACACGAGAACAGTTTTCATGGATTAATTAAATATGAGCTTGATTTCTGGTGAAGCTGCGTCTCTAAAAATACAACAGAAGTCAAACTTACATTCTCTCCTTTGGGTCCATTGGATCCCTGAGGCCCAGGCAGACCTCGGTCTCCCTTCTCTCCCTGCTCTCCTGGGGGTCCGATCAGACCGATAAGACCTGGATGTCCCTTCTCTCCCTTGGCACCAGGATCTCCACGTAGACCAGGCAAACCAGGAGGTCCCTGCAGGAGGAGAAGGAGGAGAGAATCAGATGAGGATGAGAGTGAAAGATGATGAAAGCACAGATTAAAACAAAATAAAGGGTGTGATGATCTTACCATAGGTCCAGGTGGTCCTTTCTGTCCAGCAGGTCCTGGAGATCCTTGTTCACCCTGAAACACAGTGAAACACCTTCAACATGTGGCCTAAAACTCACCTTAAACACACGCTGCATATTCGTATAGCTGCTCCATTGACCCATAAGAATATGACCACTTACCACTGATCCTGGGAGTCCTCTGAGACCTTCTGTTCCTGGCTTTCCTGGTTGACCCTGGGGGCCAACTGGGCCGGTCTTTCCTGGGGGCCCAACTGCACCTGGATCTCCCTGTAAATGGTGATGAAAATCATTACTAATCAAAAATAAGGATATATTTTCTACTTTACATAATATAGTTAAATAGGAGCACTACAATGAGATGGAGATTATTTCTTGCAACTAATTCTAATTTTTGAAGGTTTCTAAGCATGGCATGCTTAGGTTAAGGGGGCTGTGTGATAGTGATGTAGCTAAAGTCGTAACCTTTGATGTGCATCCTGTCTGTTGCAATAATATCACAGAATTGTATGAAAGACTTCAGAGAAATGGACTAAAACTAAGGACTCACTTTGGTTCCTTTCTCTCCTTGACGTCCCTCCGGTCCTCTTGTTCCAGCAGGGCCCTGACAAAACAACATTAATACTGTAAGAAACATAGAATTTTAAGTAGTTTCATGAGACTGTGAGCAGACTTAATCTTTTAACTGTTAACCAAACGCAGACTAATAATCTAATAAATAAGTGGCACTGACAGAGAGCTGGAGATTAAATGCATGATGGGAAAAATGCAGTTAATCTCTGCTGTTGTCATGGAAATGCTCCTCATGCTGAAAGTGAACTTACCCTCTTTCCTGGGGGACCAACAGGTCCATTCTCACCAGGAGGTCCTGGAGAGCCCTGCAGAAAGACACAGTCCAATCAGATTAAAGGAGCTGAAACAGTAAAATCAACATCTCCATGGGTGCATCTACTGACTTACAGATTCTCCTGGTTCACCGTCCTCTCCTCTCTCTCCCTTGGCACCATCTTGACCCTGAAAGCGAAGTGGACCAGAATTAGGGTCTTTTTTTGTTCACTTTGGTGAAAATTTCTAAACAAAATGTGATGGACAGAAGCTGAACTGAACAGCTTGGAGCCGTAGAGCCAGACACAGCAGAGGTTTGAAATCTAACAGAAATATTTAGCACAGTGATAAGCATTAAAAAAAAAAAAAACTTACTCTGGGTCCAACCTCACCAGGGGGACCAGGATCACCAGGGAAACCAACAGGACCCTGAAATCACCATGTTTAAAGTCATATATGTGGCAGTGTCAGTGTTTCTTTTACTGGAGTTAAACTGCAGGTGTCATACAGGGTTTCCTTTGGGTCCATCGTCTCCAGGTCTTCCTCGTCCTCCAGGAGGTCCACCAGTTCCAGGTTGTCCAGCCTCTCCCTTCTCTCCCCGCTCTCCACGAGGACCCTGCCAACAGAGGCACACGGCTCTTCATCAACTCATCAATGCTGTGAACCAATCAGTGAAGTGAATTCATGTCTCACATCACACAGTGTTTGGGTCGGACCCTCGTGTACTCACTTTCTTTCCAGGCTCTCCTCCGATTCCAGGTGGTCCGCCTTCACCGGGCTCTCCCTGTGGAGTAAATAAAGAGGAATAAAACATGAATTAAAACATTTCAGTTCAGTTTTTCTTTCTTTTGGAAAAACATCTAACTCATGCAGAAACATTCCATCAATTTTGTACCTTCTCTCCAATGGGTCCAGGGTTACCCAATCCACCAGGAGGACCTTGAGGACCCTGAAAAGCGCAAACAAAATCTCATCAGATGTAAACAATCAAACATTATTAACTTAATACTCTAATATAAAATGATTATTAGCATTAAAGCAAAAACTAATTTATTATTTATTGGCAAATTGGTTCCTTTATATCCACTCTGTTAAGAGTAACTTCTTTCACTACTTTCATGGGAACTTGATGACACACATGCAATGGTGGTCTCTGTTCCCAGATCAGTTTAAAGTAATTTAATTTATTCGTGTGCAAATTTTGTAATGCTCTGAAAAGAAAAAAGCAAAAACACTCACATCAGCTCCATTAGGTCCAGCAGGGCCACGGGGTCCGGGAGGGCCAGGAGGACCCTGGAAATATAAAGAGGTATTCATTTTTATCATTGTTTAGGATTTTATTCTGATAAAAAAGTCACATCAGCAGTTGTTACAGTAATGACTTATTTCTGAAGCTTACCAGGGGTCCAACATCTCCTGTCTCTCCCTTCTCACCAGGTGGTCCAGGCAGTCCCTGCAGAACAAAACGAGGATTTATAAACTGTTTTTTTCCTCTGCTGCTAAAATTAGCAACTTAGCACAAGACTTAAAAACAGAAATCAAACTCAGAGGAAAAGGAAATAGGCAGATAAGGAAAATCTGCTCCAGTATTGTGGCCTTTTGAGGCTTTTACCTGGAGACCGATGGGTCCTGGGGCTCCTGGGAATCCTCGAGATCCTTCATCACCTTTAGCTCCAAAAGGCCCCTGCTGCCCCCTTGGACCCAGCTCTCCATCAGCACCCTGCACCACAGAGGAAGAAAGATAAAGACCAGAAGATAAGAATACGTGCGTCGTGTATGAACTCAACCAACATCAAATGCATTAAACTCTAAGTTCATCAATCATGAAGTAGTAAAAGCAACGTAGTGTTTAAACTGTTTCTACTTACAGCAGCTCCAGGTTGACCGACGGGACCCATCGGTCCGGGTGGACCAGGCGGACCCTGAAAATAAATAACAAATAAACCATGAGTTAGACAGAAGCAATGCGATGATGAACATCATCAGATTAATTTCCTTTAACACATTATACTCTGGCTACCACCATCAGAAATAAATATTAAAGATTTATTAAAGTTACTTACATGCTCTCCTTTTCCGCCCTTGGCACCCTTCTGACCGTGCTCTCCAACCTCGCCCTGAAACAACATTGACACGTTGTTTTATTATAAAAGTTACACAAACTTTGGTACATATTATTTTATCTGGATTAATTTTGGTTTAGTATGTCTTGTTTGACAACTGTGAATCAACTTATGATAAATAGAGCCTAAACACGGCTGATGCACAAGTTATATTTACTCTATACAGAATCCACATTTCAATAACACAAGGTTTAGATATCAGGGCTGTAATTTTTAGTTACTGGCCTTATCTCCATCCTCTCCAGGTACTCCAGGTGATCCAGCAGGGCCAGGCAGACCCACAGGACCCTGCACTCCATCCCGACCTGCTGGGCCAATAGGACCTTTTTCACCCTAAACCGGACAAAGACATAAAAGTGGAACTGCTGGTATGATTCATAGACAGAGAACGCATCTTTGAGATGTTATTTAATGTCATGTCAAGTTTGTAGCTGCTGCATGTTTGGTAGAAACTTCCAGAACACTCACTGGGACGCCCTTCTCTCCAGCTGGTCCAGGTGGCCCCTGAGGTCCAGGTCTGCCAGGAGGTCCAACAGGTCCAGCAGTTCCAGCGGTGCCTCTCTCACCAGGAGAACCCTTCAATAGTACATCAAATGTAGTACATAGTACAGTTACTACGTCAGTCTTAAGTTGGATGAATAATCTGTTCTGGATTTTATGAAAATGAACTTCGTACAGCAGGTCCAGGAGGTCCGGGAGGTCCTTCACTTCCCTTCAGTCCTCCACCGCCCTGGAAGTAAAAATCAAGAGGGACAAGTCACATTTTCATCTCACCTCAGCTATAAGTTGTCGTCCAAAGGAAACAATTTTATATTAAACTTGTAAGTATTAAATAAGTAAGCAAATATATCTCATGGCTTTGATTAAACTCCTAAAATCTAACATTATTGATAAAAATGACTTAAAAATTTACATATCTTAAGATTTTCTACTAAAATAAATTGATTCAAACCTTTCAATAGACCTGATGTAACATTACACCACTGCTTATTCTAACATTAAAGGTGCTATAAATAAGTGTATCAATAGATCAATAACCTGCAGCTCTAACAGACTCAGCAACAAACCTGAGCACCTTAAACTTTGCTCAAACTGTAAAACTATTCAATGCAACACAAGAGCAACTTGATATATTGGTAACGTAATGCAGAGATACACAACATGTTTGAAACTAAATTTTAAAAACAAATGTAAAATACAAACAATCTTCCACAAACTGAAAACCCTTTTTTTGTTTCTCTCTTAACAAAATTAGAGACAGTAACAGATGATGCATCATTAACCTTGACTATATGATCTAAAGATGTAATATTGATGTAAAGCAGACCACACAGTTGACAGGAATGAGACCTCTAAGTCTGCAAAGTATAAAACATTTCCTGTCTGAACTATTGATGTACCGCAGAAATTCTCCAGTGGATATCAACATTTTTCTAAAAGTCTGGTGGTCTTTGATGTGTTTCTCTCGGTCATACTCACAGGGGTTCCAGGTAGTCCTCTCTCTCCAGGGAAGCCTCTCAATCCAGGGGGCCCATCTTTTCCTGGTCCTCCTGGGGGTCCAGGATCTCCCTTAGTGCCCTCCTTCCCAGAGGGACCAGGAAGTCCCTGCTCTCCAGGTGGACCTGGGGGTCCGGGATGGCCACGCTCGCCCATGGGGCCCGTTTCTCCTGATGGACCCTGGGTAGATAAATGTCAAAGGAAGATGTTGGAGGAGGAAGAAGTGTTAACGGAGCAACATTATGGACAGAAGATGCGGAGAAGACAAAATAACATTGATTTAAAGTAAAAATGAGGTTGATGTGATTTACTAAAACAGTGATGAGAAAAACAAAATCTGCATCATGTTGAATGAACTCACCTGAGGTCCAACAACTCCAGGAGGCCCAGGTGGACCCATTTTACCTTGGAAACCCTACAGAAGAAAAACCCAGTGAACAAGTAATATAAAAAATACAAAACCTCCATTCTGCTGTTTAAATTGTATAATGAAGCATGAAGTCCATCTTCCCAAAAACAGCTCAGCTCTTGATACAGTTTTGCTCTTAAAACTGATTAAAGTGGAAGTTAAACAGGAATAAAGCAACAGTTTTAATTAAAAGAGTGTTTTGGCCCAAAGATCTTCCCATTTAATTTTCTGGTCTCCCCAGTCAGACCAGTAAACAAATTCCGTATAAAAATGTGACATATGATTCTGGTAAAACGTGAAGTAATTTTAAGAGTCATTTATATTGAAGCTATTATGGAAGGAGCCAACTGAAAGGATAAGATGAAAATAAAAATTTCAAACATAAAATAGAATGAAAAATACTTTATTAATCCCCAAAAGGAAATTATAGTGTTGTAATATTATTTTTTTTATTTACACTTTTCTAGTAACTGTGTAGTTCAGAAAAATATATAAATGAGGTTGACTAAGATTGAACCAACCACAACTGATGCAACATTGAGCAACACCAGCATGTCTATAAAGAGAATCTCCCAAAATCATGTAAAAAACACATTTTCTTATTTATCTTTGATCATATCTTTTTCCTATAGTATAAATCTTGAACAAAATCCCTAACACCCGTGACTTTATTTTACCTTATGTATCTTTTATTATAAAGTGACCCTGAGTGTCATGAAAGGCACTCTCAGGCACAAAGGCACAATAAAATATCATTAACAACGCAATCCTGAATAACAGCATCTTTTAACAGAATCGAGAAAACTTGCACATCTTTTTATTTTCCTGTTGTTACACTAATATACGGCTTAATTTGTTTAACCATCATTAGGTGTCACACTGAACTGATGTCCTCAAAAACGGAAAGAAAACCCAAAAAACTTACAACTTCTCCTCTCTGTCCAGGATGTCCAGGCAGTCCATCTTTTCCTGGTGGCCCCTGTAATGAGACATTAATTAAATTGAAATAAAAATTATGTTAAAAATACAGCTCTTCTATGCAGTTAAGCAGAAGGGACATTAGACCCAAAACAGTGATAGAGGGCAGTACCAATATCTTAACAAAAGCCAAATAGTAAAACCTTGAAATGATACAATAACTGCAATACAAGCATTTTCTTACAGGAGGTCCCTTCGGTCCAGGGAATCCATTGGCTCCCTGAGGTCCTGGCAATCCCTGGTGAGACAACAACATTGAACATATAAGAGATCCAACTCATAAAACTCAATAAGATTTGATAACATGCACTCCTGTAGTGACAAACAAGCACTCACCCTCTCTCCAAGAGGACCAGGAGGGCCGTCACTTCCAGATGTTCCCTAACAAGAAATAACAAAACACAGTAAATAAATAAAAAATACCCTAAATTCAGAAAACATTGTTTTTAATATATCTAGCAATTTAGGAAGTCCATCAGTCCAGTTTTGTGTCAGATTATTTTGAAGTACTTCAAATCCTGAAAGTAAAATATTTGCATAAATGGAAATTGTAAATTCTTGCTCTATTTTAAACAGCTATAGAAAAAGAAAACTTCCGGCTTTGAGATTCTAGACCAGAACTAATTTGAAATATGAAATATGACAATAATAAAGCAAAGATATTAGTAAGAACAAAAGCAAACATCAGCAAAAACTTCAGTAAAAAAGTAACAGAACAGTTTTCTTAAAGCTGTATGTATTCACAGTGGAAACAAACCTTTGCTCCTGGTTTTCCAGTTGATCCTCTTGGTCCTCTCTGTCCTCTGGGGCCCTGATGGGAACAAAAACAAATGTTATAAATCAAAAACTGTCTACAAAAAGACATAAATCTGATAATTAATGAATAAAATTCCAATACATCAATGTTCGAAGAATAACTCAACATCTTTGTAAATCTAGTATCTGCTGACTCCCTGGTTTAACTTCTAACTGTTGCATCATCTTTCATTGATGCTGCACGAGGCTTGAAAACGTCAGCCAGAGAAATTCTGCTTTTACCTGGTGTTCAGTTATTATTTAACACAGTGAACAAACAACAAAACAAAGTAGAATATGATTGAGTTAATAAATGAGAAGCTGTACCGTTGGTCCTCTTTGTCCCCTTGGCCCTGCTTTTCCAGTAAGACCCTAATTTAAACAGAAGAGAACAAGTTAGACAAATTCAGGAAGAGGCGACTGGTCTTTTCTAGTTTAATCTACACCATCTGCCACTGTGGTTCAGTCTCAGTTCTTTTATCACTAATACAGACTTTGACAGTAACAGTAAAGCAAAATCCTTAGTACGACAAGCTTCTTACCCTCGTTCCCTTCTCGCCGTTTGAACCAGGGAATCCAGGGAATCCAAGAGATCCCTAAAGACAAATCAAAATCTCAACATCAGCACTGCTTCTCAGCCTGAAGAGGCCTTGTGACCACTAATGTAAAGAATAAATCAATATAAAAGTGTTAGTGAGACACTGTGAATGACAGATGCTGTACATGTGTTTCTTTTACCTTGGGTCCTTGTCTTCCAGGATATCCAGGAAGTCCAGGTACACCAAGTTTACCCTGGAGGAACACAGCAAAGACTTTGCAAATCACCACTGCTGCAACTGTATTAAAAACACTGTTGCACCACAGATCATGTAATTAAGTTACTGGTGACTGGAGTTAAATCGGGAGCAGTGACAAGCAGCAAGTATTGTGCAGTATTAAGTAATAAATGTGTTCCAGTCATTTAATTGTATCATGTTATATAGTAAAAAGTAAAATAACTAACTTATATCAACTATAGAAAACAGCATTATAAAAAATGAAATGGTCAGGCTTCATTTAAATCTTAGTATCGAAGAATAATGAGAAAATAAATATACTGTGATGTGCACATATAACCATAAAAGGGCACCACAGTTAATTTCTCTTAAATATTATTACCAGTTTTAATATAAGCTTTGTAAATATCTGGTAATATTGTCATTCTTGTAGCAAACAGCTGTTATCCAGTTACAGCAGAACTTTATATTCAAATTAATAAAGCAGGTAGTGATGATCTGAAGAATACAACAGTCATGTAAACTTGTCTTGGTTGGATAAACCATACCTTCTCTCCAACAAGTCCGATTGGTCCAAGCTCACCAGGGGGTCCAACACGACCTTTTGGTCCCTCTGGTCCATCCTCTCCTCTGGGTCCTGATACTCCAACCTCACCCTGCCAGCAAGATGCAGGACAGTCATTAGAAAAACTCCATTTGATGCAAATATAAAATAAAACAATTCAGAAAGCACGAAACCATCTCAGGTTAATCAATCCCCTGTGTCAACCAGTTACTCTGTTATTATTTAAACTTACCCTCTCTCCTTTGGCACCAAAATCTCCTTTGATTCCAGGGAAACCATCTTCTCCCTAAAAACAAAAACAGAGATGAGTTCTGTTACTTTTTTAACGTGTTGCAACTGTTTGTCAACCAAGAACAAACATATCACCATCTAACTAAGATGTACGTTGGAATACATTAAACTGTAATTATTTACTTACCTTCTCTCCTTTGTGGCCCTTCAGTCCACGGATTCCTTGAGCTCCCTGCAATCAAACATCATCATCATCACACTGATATTGAGGAGCACAAGAGATGAAACAGACTTTGGTTTAGTACAATAGGTGGCTCTATGCCAAAAATGAAAAAATAAATCAGACATTTTGCTGATTTCTATGAATATGTTGATAAATATGTTCTGACCTTGATGCCACGAGGGCCGGGATAGCCGATAGCTCCCTGAGGACCGTTGGGACCCTGGACGTGGTCAAAGAAAGAAGAAGGATGAGTTTATAGCACAATACAAACCTGCATGCAAAGATATTTCTGTATGTTTTCATAAGTATTTTATGATGTAACACACATCTTTTTTATGAATTAAAATAATGTGATGAGTGGAGTTTGCTTGATAGAATTGATGTTGTGTGATGGGTTTATACTGATCAAGACACCCACCTGGTTTCCTTTGGTGCCAGTAGGCCCCTCCTTTCCAGGGTGACCCTGGAAAATGAGAATAAAGAGATTCAGTCATAAGAAGGATTATGTAGTACTGATAGTAAACTTGATCAAGTTGTAAATATACAAAACAAATTTAAAAAGAAAAAACGTACAGGAGGGCCATCAGCTCCAGGCATTCCTGGCAAACCTGGTTTCCCAGTGGGACCCTGGAGATGAAGACAAAGTGTCGTAAGTTAAATAAACCACTGAATGTAAAGTCCAAAAATACTTATTATGTCTAGAATCCATCCACATAAAATAAGGAAATAAAATTCAAATGAATCTAGGTTCATTCAAACTAAATTCATTGAACAGATCACAAATCGGACTGAAGTCTTCTTGCTTCTTCTGAGGATGTTCCCTGTAGATTGTTTAGGTTTTATCCAAATCAAGAGAGTTGTTGCATTATAATGTGTCCCATCTGAAAGTTGGAATTTTGAAGTTTCTACAGGGAATTTTTAACTTTAATTTGACTTTCAACTCCACATGTCAGATTTCATAGAACATGGGAAAAACTTACAACTGACAAAAAAAACCATGCACAAGTGTTAAAGCTAATATACAGTGTTAGCATTTGTGTTTACTTTGTGTCTAATGAAATAAGAAACACATATAGTAGCGTCAAGCCTCTATTTGTAGGTAATTTGGATGGTGTTTGACCCATCTGCTAAAAGTAATTTATTTCCCTAAAAATTCATGTGTACTTTAACAATACATTTAAAAGTTTTTGCCTCTAAAACACCATGGCTCGTAGCTTGGTTACAACCACAACTGTCTCCCTCTTTCTGTGAAAACATCGCCACCCACCAGCAGATGACGGTGTCTCCTCTACCCAACACAACAGCCAGCTGTAACACTGGAGAAGTTCAGTTGTTCATGATTGAGCCAGAAGGGGAAACTAAATTATACCAGGTCCCACAAAAAGCAGAGTTTCAAAATGCTATTTTATTTACTGTCAAATGTTTTCAATAGCATAAGAAATGCAATACTTGTTGCGTGCCAGCCTCACAAGCGGACTAGAGGCCAAGAGCTGCAGCTTCTTGCATGGTTATATTACGACCACATTTCAGGGATCAGATATCAGGGAAGTAATACAATAATATGTTTCATACAGAGATAAAATTGCTGGTACTTTCTTACAGTAACTCAATGTGACAGAGAAAAGGAGGTGTAATTCCATTAAAACATTTGCTAAACTTCATCTAAAGCAAAGCATGTGATAAATTACTTTGCAGTTTTTATTTCAAGCTTAGATGATGTCTAAATGAAACACATGAAACCTGATGGTGTAAGCAGAGCTTATCCCCCAGTGTGAGATGCTAGCTGCGGCTAATGCACCTTTTTCAAAGCCGACATTTTTAATTTGAGACAACATGAAAACAAAGACGTAATAAGGACAAATAACAACAGCTAAGTTGTGTTTTGTGGACAGAACAGCACATCTGTTTATAAACAGACTGGTGTAAGAGTTGTATCAAGCCTATGATTTGAAAGTGAAACAGAGAGACAGACAACTACAGAGTAGTTATCAAATGGAAACCTTTAACTATTCGATCCTAGGCTGCATATATGACATTTAAAGGGGCTAAAAGCAATTTTTTACCACTAGGTGTGCTGTTGTGCACTCTGTGTAGAGACTAAAAAAGTGTGTCATGATTGATAACTTTTGGCAGTTTCATATTCCAAGAAAAGCAAGTATTTTTTCTCTGGCTCTTGAGGTAACTCGCAGACCTAAAAACAAAGTTCATACCTTTGAGTAGGTACTGTAGTAGTACTTCAGTAGCTGATGGTTGCCAATGAGCCAGTGCACCAGGCTATATTTTACTAAACTAACGGCATATTCTGTCTGGCCTACTCGCTGATCAGGGAGGAGGCTGAGATTAATATGCACAAACATGAACGCGAAGGCAGACCACCTTTGCAAACAAAAGGCTTGATATCAACACAGAGAGATGTGTGACATCATGCTATGTTCCAGATGGAATTACACATCTAGAGCTACACATTGCAAATTTTTAATTCCTTCAAGCTGAAATGATGCATTTTCACTTATTGCTCCTTTAAAGTCGTATAGTCTTATTAATAAGACTAAATTATAAGTGTATCTGCTCGTTACCTACAGAACAAAAATATTTGCTGACGTGAGGAATAAAACTTGCAGCTTTACAGTAACATTTAAATGTGGTCTTATTTACATCTTTCCATTATGATGATGAAGGCTAATGAGTAAAACCAGTAAGTTTTTCTGTCGATGATAATCAATATTTGCAATCTCTTACTTTCTCTCCTGGGGGTCCAATGGCTCCCTGAGGTCCTGGCATTCCCTGCAAAAACAAGAACATTTGTCCTGTGCTCGGTGTATAAATAATAGCTGTATAAATGATTTCAAGATGCATCTCGATACAAACATTAATGATTCTGCATAGATGGAGAGACAAAACATTACCAAAGGACTGTAACTACACAGTAATTTAATATACAGTATGCACTAATGATGGTGGCAGAGGACACACTTTCACTAACCAGAAAGTAATAACTTGATAACATGTATTCTATTATATACAAGCAACACAGCAAATCACATTTTTACTGCTTTATCAAACATCTGAAACTTCAAGGAACACAGCCAGCTTGACAAATCAATCATGATGTGACAGAGGGCTGAAAACTCTGCCCTTAAACTCAGAAAGGGAAGAGAATCACTGAATCTGAGGCAGTTGTTGGAAAAAGTCTCGTCTTTCACCAGCTGTAACGTGTACAGTACAGAGGTTGGTTGCTCAGATGTAAGTACTTTGAAACAAACAAACAAAACCCCACTTAATAATATTTTTTGAAGGGGGGGGGGGGGGTGCTCTTATATTTGAAAGCATTAAATAAACAGGAGTTCAGACTGCCCTGTCTGATATTTATTCAAATGTAGCATCACTGACTTCTACAGTTATTGCCAGAAACAAAAATAACTGAAATGAATCAAATGTCGACAGATAAATGACACTAATGATTCATTTTGCAGGTAGGTGATACTGTCTTACCTGAGTTCCTGGTGTTCCTTGTTGACCAGGAGGTCCTGGCTCTCCTTGGGGACCCTAGAAATATGAAGAAAAAATGTGTTAAGTGCAGACAAATGTAAATAATAAAATCAAGCAAAGTAAATGCATGAAAAACACAGTAATCTTGTAAAAAAAAAAAAAAGACATACGTACTGCTTATTTTTCATATTTGAAGAGTCAAAACTACATGGTTTAAATTATGACATTATAACTTACCAAATTTCCCTTTGGACCATGGGGTCCGTCATTTCCTCGTACACCCTAAGAGGAGAGGATGAACACAATATTTACAGAGTATAAACACAGTTGCACATGCCATGATGAACATTTACTTAAAATCTCAGCTTCTATTTAAAGTACTTTTTTGCAGGTAAGAACTAAAAACACCTTTGCCTACAGCCAATTATAGACTTTGATGATGGCGCCAGAGTTTGTATTTACATTTGTGGGAATTAGCAGGTACTGGAATCATATCACTGAATGGGGAAGTTGATTAAATGTAAACATTAATGCCCATTTACAGATACTGAACAAATAGTTTTGATAATAAAAAATCTCTGAAATGACAAAGATGATACTCCTCGCTCTGCTGCATCAATTTCTGACCATAAAAAAACAAACACACAGATACAAAATGGAATGATTATTTACTTGTTGAGGACTTTAAGAAGGGCAAATCAACTCTTTTAGTCAAACAGCACCATTACATGTGAACATCTGAACTCTGACTGAGCATCTCAGAGTTATTTTGAGAAGATTGTGGGGAGATCACATGGTCATTTTTAGATTGCTATTTTTCTAAGCCCATGCATGAGGCAATAGTGAGTTGTAGGAGATTTGTGGGTGTTTGTGGTTGGAGAAGGAAAACTTAATGCACTAAAATAAAACAGTTTAGTGTGGTTTGAAATGGTTTTTGACTCACAGGAGGTCCGGGGATTCCAGGTGGACCTTTGGGCCCAAGCAAACCACGAGGTCCCTAAAGTCAGACACAAGGCAGTGACAAATAAGACACAAACACATCCGAGATAACGTCAGTTAAAAAGAATGGCGCTGACAAGACTCGCTTGGTTGTCATGGAAACACTCACGGGTTCACCTGGGAGACCCCTGGGTCCAACGTCTCCATCATCTCCCTATAAACACGCAGAAACAACATGTTAGGGATGAAACGATATGAGGGATTTATGAATGATTTCAGGTTCATGTCTTTAATGCACATACTCGCTCCCCGTCCTCTCCTGGAGATCCTTGCAGTCCCATTGGTCCTGGGTCACCCTGACAAGCAAAGAGTGGAAGGATAAGGACTTGGAATATTTTTTTTTTCAACTGCTTATCAACATCTAAGAGATATTCAAATTTTGCATGAATAATTATCAACTGATTTAGTTGATACAACTGATGGTGATGTTTGACTTACTCTGTGTCCTTTGTCACCAGGCAAACCAGGAAGACCATCAAAACCACGGTCACCCTAATGAAGATACACAGTTTTGTGAAGCAGAAGATAGAAATGCATCACTAATAAGAGTTAATTAATAAAACAGATGATTATGGAACTTTGATTTTGATGCAGGTACTGTATAAGACTCAAGAGAGTGTGGAAAATATGTAAAAGCCAAGGAGGGGTATACAGTATGCTACCTGTAGTAGATCTGATTAGACAGAAAAACAAAATAAAACTGAAGAGACGCAATCACAAAACATTTCAGTCAATTTTAATTATATCGATCAGATGTTAACATAAGAGAGACAACTCTCATACCTTAGTTCCAGGCTCTCCCGGCATTCCTCTTGCACCATCAGCACCAGCACGACCCTGATAAGAGCAAGTGAGGACATGTTTGAAAGCTATACTGTTAATGTGACACAGTGTCTCCTTTCATAGTTATCCATGTTACTTGCATTAGGGCAAGCTTGGGAAAAATTTAAACTGAAAAGAAATTCTACGTTGATAAAAACAATCTATCTTTGACTTATTGAGGTGTAAAACTTATGGACGACAGCTCTGTCAAGTGTTGATACTCCAAAAAATTACAGATAATCATTTTTGAGCAACTTCACTGAAAAATACCGGATCCTTATACTCACTCTTCTTCCTGATTTGCCTGGAGGTCCCATCAAACCCTGCGGTCCCCTGGGACCCTGTCAAAAACAAACAAACAAAGAAACCAAATCATGTTTGTGATGAAAGCCTGTCATGAATTTTATCTTATTGGTTAGGGTTGTTACATAATGATCAAAACCCTGTATGACAATTCTTTGCATGACTGCTTTGTTTGTACTTGACTCTGCTGTCGCTCTCATATGAGGTCAGAGGTCAATGATAGGCAAAGTGACTGTTTTACCTGAGGACCAGGATCTCCGCCCTCTCCTTTCAAACCAGAACTTCCTGGGCTTCCCTGAAACAGACAAAGTCACCATCACAAAAACAATTTCATTGTCGGGATCTTAGTGATGGTATGATTTAAAGTAAAAAAAAAGAAAAAAAAAAGACAGAAAACAAAGAATATCTGTAGTGTAACTATCATAGGACTGTGCTGTGGACTTGTCATCATATTAAAATCTTTCACTGGTGACAGTCAGCAGTAACCACAACCACCTCATATAAACTGGTAAAGTTGCACATGATAGGTAACATACCAGAGGTCCAGGGCGTCCGGTGAATCCCATTGGTCCAGGAGGTCCTTTCAGAGCCATCTAGAAACAGCAAAATCTCAGATTATCAATGACAGCAAAACACAGTAGCTTGTAACCACGAGTTCCTTTTAACTCAGTATAAAGCTGTGTTAATATAAATGCTGTACCAGTCAAGAGTTTGGACACATTTTCTCATTCAAATCTAATGGGTAAGCGTGTCCAAACTTTTGACTAATAGTGTATGCGGTCAGAAGTTTCTTTTCTTTATGTTAAAAGCCGCCTGTGTTTCTCTTTCATGTGTTATATTCTGCTCTATATTAAGGAAAAACCTATTTGTCATGTTGCTTGTTCATAATACAGCAATGGGAATCAGCACTGACTTTTTTTTTTTTTTTGGTAGAATCTGTATCTTTTATGCTGTACAGTAAAGCTATTTAGGCATGTTTGGATAATTCATAGGGCTTAAGCCAGATGGAATGTATCACAATAAAATAAGAAAAACAAGATAAAAAATGATTGTGCAGTGTAATTATGAGATAAAATCAATAACTGACCCTGGCCTGTGACAAGATGGCTGCTGCCTGGGCTTCCTGTGCTGAAACGACTGGACCTTTATCTCCTCCACTCTGACCAAAGCGGAACTGCAAAAAAGAAAAGTCAAAAAAGACCATGAGGACTGTGGTTAATCAATGGCATTGACTAACTTAATAACGATATCAATGAAACCACTGAAGAACAATAACTTCAGCTCATAAAAATGACAAACAAACCACCATATGGTCACATGCTTATAGTCTAGATGTAAACCCTGAAGAAACCTCCATCTTTTTTTATATTTATCTGGCTTTTATGTAGTTATTGAAGAAAAGCCAGCTTTAAACCTAATAACAGCGGTGTGCATGGACAATAAAGAATTAAACTTAATGAAATAAATGTTTTATTTATCTGCCTATATTAAAGCAGACACGATTCATATTTAGACACTTTACATTTCTAATCAAGGACAAAAAGATAAGTAACTTACAGGCAGCATGACTGAAGTTCCAGGAGGTCCAGGAAGTCCATCAGCTCCAGGGAGACCTGCCTTACCAGGAGGACCCTGCGGGATGGAGAGATGGAACGGTAAGCTGAGGTGTGAGCAAAGACGGGAAATGAATTGTGACACAATGTAAAGATCAACAGTGACCAGTCAGGTCTAAGAGTCTGTGATACACATATTCAGGAAAAAAAGATGTGGTTCTTCAGATAAATGGGAAAAAAACCTCACCCTCTCACCAGGGTCGCCCACAGAGCCAGGAGGTCCAGAGGGGCCAGCAGGTCCAGTAGGGCCCTGAAAAAGGAAGACATGGCATTTTTTCAGTAAAGAGTGCAGTTTGATTTCACAAAGCTAGTGATCAAAATGTATGATATCAATGTCACCAAATGTACCAATTAGAGAACTGCCTAATACTGGCAACAAGTTTACTAAAACATAAAACACTTAGATAATCCCACTCAGGGAAATTATTATAAATAACATAAAATACATTAAAAAAATTAAGTTGCAAATGTAGCTGAGCAGATTTCAGGATAAAAACTGCATTCAGGGGAAAAAAAAAATCCCAAGTCTTTCAGAAAAAATAAGAAAGAAATTGTAATTCACTCACAGCAGGTCCCTCAGGCCCTGGAGGTCCTTCAATCAGCATTCCCTGGAAGTATGTAGAGTAGAGCACTTAACTAAACAACACATTAAATCCTTTTAACCGGCTATTCAATGACAGAATCTGTGGTACAACCTTTTTTTTTTATTTGCACCTGTCTATATATAAATCTAATCGCTGATGCAGCTATATTAAATGCCATTCATAATAACCGTTTAGAAATGCAATATCTAAACACTGTTTTTTCAGTCTAATCCTAATGCAAATAAAAGCAGTGAAACAAAGAAAGGATAGACAGAGAAGCAGAAATCACCATCTTGAACTGGGTCTAGTGTCATTCATACCTCCTGTAAAATTTACTTTGTATTACTGGATCAAATCCTGGTGGTTTACAACCTTCTTGGGCTCATAACTCTTTAAATTTTACAACAAAACAAGTGAAATTGCTCTTATGAGCATTTCAAATTCCAACTTCAAATGTAAGTGGCCAGTCTGTCTTGGATTACTGGGAATACAACTCATGAATGAGGAGCAACTGGTTTTATTTTTGATAGAAAAGCAAGACTGTGACTATAAGGTTGCTGGCCTGAATCCAAGTGGCTTCATCTTTGAAAGTATTGTTAAGTCTAAATAAACCTGCTCAAGTAAAACTATTTGAAGACAATTGGTAACTTACAGGCTCCAAGACAGCAGGTTCTCCTTTCTCTCCTTTCTGGCCTCTAACGGCGGCCTGAGGAAAACACACATGTAGCCAACAACACAGCACAGTCATTACAGATGTAGTTACACATATAACACAAAAAAAAAAACCCAAACAAACCAACACAAAAAAAAACATAAAAAGGACAGTTACTGAAAGGATAGAACAGTGTTCTGACTACGCGTTATCTCAAAAACCTCCATAACATTTGTAGTGATGAAAACAGAGAAATAAACAACCTGTTTTGCATCACACAGGTGCATAAACTTTCCTCCAAATACCATTGAAAATGTGGATCTCCACACTGCTGGTCCATTACTTGTACCTCTTATTGCATAGATGGAGAATCATCTGGGCTTAGCACTACTAAACAAAGCCATATACAGAGATAAATGGCATTGAAGATTGTGGTACTGTACTTTCAAATGCCTCTTTATTCAGTGTATATGACAGTTGAATTTACTGTTTAGGTTTCTTAGGATCCCCAACAACTTCTGCTGCATTGGTAGTAGCTACAGTTCTCCTTCTGGGGTCCTAAGTCACTCACTACAAAATAAAACCAATTTCAACCACTGCTTTGACTTCTAAGTCTTGAAATAGATTCAAGTTCACACTTCTCTTTGACTGATTGAGCTTGCCAGGTATGAAACTGAAATCTGCTACTGAACTTTACTTCGGTGGTCCTTTGGCATAACACACTAAACAGGGGAAATAAAAACAAATGTTGATGCCTTATTATAAAATCAGTAAAGGACCAAGTATAAAAATAATAGTTCATCCAACTAAAATTGTTAAGTGCTCTAGTTAGTGGTTCCCAACCTCTTTTCCCTGAGGACCCCCTTTATGCAACTACCAAAAAGTCATGGAACCCCTTGGTGCCTTTTTCTGAAACCATGCTTGGTTTTATGCTTTAATTTGCTTGCTTCTCCCCAAAAATGATGCATTCTGGCTGATTCCTTTCCTGTCTTTTGATATATAATCAAACCAAAATGTTTAAAAAACTTGAGCTGAAACACCCTAACTCATCTCTATGTGGACATGATCTTAATTTTAATCATGCTAGCTCTAAACAGCCAAAACTTTGGGGACCCTCCTGTGCTCTATGGGGGTTTTTCCCAACCCCAGGTTGGGAATCACGGCTCTAGGGGATTAAAATCATAAAGACACACAACATAACTTTTAGACCTTAAAAATCTGCGTTTCTGACTCATTTTGATGACACACCAACTTTCATTATGCACATTTTTGAGCTGTCACTGCTCGGCGTGACAGGGCTCAGAAACAGCAGTATGTAAGTTTCCCATCCAGGACGCGACTCTGATGTTGCAGCAGACTATTGATTGTGTATCGCGTCACTTACTAGCAAAAAAATATAAACCAGGTATGAACACTGCGGGTGTTTTGAACATGCATCATGTCGGATAAACATTACCGGAGGAAGAAAGGAAAAGAAAGAAAGGAAGGAACAGAACAGTCAGAGTCAAGATAAGACTGTCTTTTACTGGCTGGCGTGAATCACAGTACAGGTATGATACAAGGTGGATGCTAGGTTAGCCGCTGATAGGGGGCGCGTCACTGAGAAACTGCTAAAAGTTCCCTTTGTGTGTCTTTAAATTGTAGATTTCTATGGTATCTATGAAGTTTCTTAGCACATGTGCTCAAATTAGCCTTTGTGGAAGAAGAAATTCAGCTGGTGAAAGCAGTAAAAATCGAAATATATGGAAAGAAACATCTGTACATGAAAACCTTTGAAAAATGGCAAACTCAAACAGGTTATTTGAGAGGAGACTGAATACAATTTAACAAAAAGACTAGGATTCACAGATGGTTGAAGCTGATTTTAATTCATCTATTTTCTTTTTGCCTTTGAAGCAAAATTACTTACGCCACCCTCATCTGTCACAGCGGACAAGGCGGGGCCCATGTAGGCATCAACCTCTCCAGTCTCTGGTAAAGGGTCATTGTAGTCCTTGTAGGAATAGTCATATTCCTTAAGGTCCAAGTCCCCAGTCACATACTCTTCTGTGAAGACCTCTTCGCCGGCACCGCCTGCCTTGGTGGCATCTACCTCCTCTCCCACCAATGTTGGTTCCACCTCGGGCTGCATTGGGTTCATTAAAGCCGCAACAGGATTGACAGAGAGGCATAAAAGAAAGATCGAAGCAAGGGAAATTAAAGTTGAGAGTGAAGGAACAGTAAAAAGGAGAGTGAGGTATGCAGGGTGGGAATTTTTAGTTAAGAAGTATAGGGTTTGCAAGAAGGGGGCATATACAAAAAAGTCAGTCTTACCTTTCACAAATAAACTGTGACATAGGGACAGAAAAAAGACATCTGGCAGACTGTAGTCTCTGTTAGTTCTTAAAGCTGTTGATCTAGTAAATGTATTTCCAGGTGAATTATGATTTAGCATTTTATCATGCTACCCTAAATCCTCTACAAGTCATCTACAGGCTAGCTTATAGTTGTAGGTGTTCACTAAAGCATATCATTATCAGCATGTGTGAGAACCACTAACAAAATTGTTTTGTAAGAATTTAATAGTATAAAAAAGTGAGGCAGTGGCTGAAGAATAGTCTCGGGACACACACAACTGATTATGACAAACTTGGTGAAAACAAGCTTCTGCTATGTGCTTTACTAGGCAAAGCAAAAACAGTTATATTACTTGTGTACTTACCGTGCATTATACAAATATCAATCCAGTGGGATTATACTGTTTAGATATATCCTCAGAAAAAGCAATTGTGATTAAATGTACTGTATCTAAAGCCTCACAACAGCCAATTATGAGTGCAACTTTTGCCTAAATATTTCTTACCAGGCTAAAGGTTTCTTCATAACAAAAAGGGGACCATTAAAAATGAAAAAAAAAAAAAAAAAAAGATCAAATAAAGCTTATAATAAGACACTTTAAAAACAGTGTTTTAATTTTTAATTTGACAGATCTGAACTGTGAGAAACTTCAGATTCTGACAATTTGGGCTGTAAAGAAGCCCACACTATCTACTGTACTCTAATGGAGTTAGACTTCTCTTTCAAACAAGAATGCATTATATTCATCACTCTTTGTAGTTGTTGTTAAAACTGCACATCAAATATTCCCATGTGAATCTACCTTTCACAAGATTTTTGTTCTTATGTCAAGATGAGCACCAGATCAACAGAAGATCTTGAGATGAGAACAAAACATGAATCTTGCTGTTAGGGAAAAGGAGAATCACATAAAAATGTTTGATAACACAAACAGATGAATGTGGTGCATTCTCTTTGGAAGAACTTTCCAGTGCCAGAAACATAGTGATGGGTGGTAAGAAAACAGTAGAGGAATACAGAACTACTCTGGTTAAACTACAAAGACTGGGCTCACCATCATACAGGGATAATAACTTTTTCTATTTGTAGATGGAAAATCTTTTGACTTAAACTTCAGAGTTGTTGGAAGTTACTATGCAAATTAATTCAAATGAATAAAGATTAAACATGAAAGCTGATCTTTTCTGTTGGTCTTTTTAGACAATATCACGGCCTGATGTGTGTCATTGATTAGTGTGTCATTTTATTTTTACCTGTACAGAAATCTCTTCTTGTCCGATCACCTCACCCTCTGGATGTGGGACCATCTCCTCATAGTAATAATCAGTCTCTGTAGGGGTGTGGCCAGCCTCAGAATATTCAGTATCTACATCCTGATTGGTCAGGTTGACAGGAAGTGGGGAACAGGAAGGAAGTAAGCAGATTTGATTGGGAGAGCAGGGTTAGTTCAAAGTCTGCTTCTGGGTGATGATGAGTTAAAAGAAGAAAATGGAATGCATCATAAAGTTGTGGTTGCAAGAGGCGTTTTCTCCCTGGCAACTCACATTTTCAAACTTCTAAAGATCCATTTTAAAAAGAAATTTCAGGTAGATATGAAATATCAATGACTGCAAATTTTGCCAGATGCAAGATTTAGAGAGTCATTGAAAATACTTGAGATTTCTTTTCATTTGTTGTTAAACCATTTTTGCTTTTTAAGCTCATAAGCCAAGACTCATGAATGAAAAGGGCGAAGTTTGCTCTCATTGGACAGAGCACATCTAGCCATCCTTGCAAATGGAAACATCAGAGCTTGATGCTTCAGGATGTCTAGTTTCACCCAAGACCAGAAAACAAAGAGACAACCCCAATTTACAGCCTCACAGAATGTGATTCGCTTGATTTAATGTTTCAGCCAATGCACATAAACAAGTTTGCAGAATCCATTCATGACCATTAACATCAGATCTTTCTGTCTTGAGGCATGTGACCTCATATTTCATGATAACACTGATTCTGATTTAAGCAAGTGCAAAGCTTGCCTGTAGTTTCTGTGAAGCTGTTTAGTTCATATTTGGTATGAAATATGACAAGACAAGGAGACAGATGACAGAAAGAACACACAAGTAATGTAAAAGAAAAGTCAGAAGAGGACAAGGTGACAGTTTTGCTGTGTTGCACATGTGTAAAGTGTGACAATGTATGTGCTTTCTCAGCTTTAGTTTCTGTACCACAGCAATCCATGCTCATTCATTTGACTGGTAGATCAATGGTTTCCCATATGAAAGAGGCAGAGCCCTGGAGTTTATTCAGGTTCTGAGATCCAGTTTCAGCAGCCTGAGGGTAGCAGTGTGAAGTCAAGTAAAGAACAATGAAACTGTACATGTAGCCATGCTTCAATGTGCACTGCTGTATCATATCATATGGAGAGGTTGGGAAGATCATGAGGATCATATGATATATGAAAAGAGGAGAAGGCGATCTGGTTGCTATGAACCAACTTCCATTCTGAAGACCAGCTTGCATCATCAAGGATTTGCATTCAAATCTGTAATGTTAGTCACCTAATGAAAGTTCAAACTGTTCATAAAGGTGACCAATAAACATGTCAACATTAGAAACGTTTCACAAACATTTTGTTGCAGATCCTGACTGATTGAAAGAGCTGGTAAAGAGATTGGAAAGATGGGACATAAAACTCTGGACATTCTGACCCAAACATGAGCCCTCATGTTGTACCTGTTGATAACCGCTGGTAACTTTCTTCGCTGGGACTCCAGTTCCACTCAGCATAGTCTTGCCAAACGGTGGGAAAGCTTTGTGCTGGGATTTGACATTTACGTCCACCGTCACCTTGGATTTTGTGGGTCTGGGAGGAGTGGGCCGGACAGGGGCGGGTGTTGGAGCTACTTTGGCTGGGATGGAAACCTTATTAACAACAGTCTTCACTGGTTTGCTCACTGTTGGTTTGATCAGAGGGACTTTGGTGACAACAGTTTTGACTTTAGTAATCTCTTTGACCTCTGCCTTCCCTTGAACCTTTACTGCTGGAGCTTTGGTGGCGGCTTTTGACATTTTTGTAGGTTCTGGTTTTGATGCTTTTGTGGCTTTCGGTGCCTTAGTAGCTTCTACTTTGGCAGTGGGTTTAGGAACACTGGCCACAGTCTTTTCTACTTTCACAACTTTGTCAATCTTTGTTTTGGTAGTGGTTTCCATTTTTGTAGCGCCGTTACTAACAGCTTTCTTTTCCAACATAGCAGTGAGTTTATTCTTGCCATTAGCTTTAGCCGCACCATTGACTTTATTCTCAGCCTTGCCATTAGCTTTGACTTTGACTTCAGCAGCAGTTTTGCCATTTCCATTGGCTTTCTTCTCTGCTGGAGCTTTACCACCATTGTTACCATTCACTTTGGACACAACAGTGGCTTTTCCATTTCCATTGGTTTTCTTCTCTGCTGAGGATTTTCCATTTCCATTGATTTTCTTTTGAGCTACAACCTTGCCATTGCCATTTCCATTCACTTTGGACTGAGCTGTAGGCTTGGCCTCAGCTTTGCCATTGCCATTAGACTTTGCTGCAGATGTTTTGCCATTTCCATTGCCATTGCCATTAGTTTTAGCTGCACCATTTGTTTTTTTCTGAACAGCTGGTTTACCATTGCCATTCTTTGCTGGAGCAGCTGTGGGCTTAGATTTAGCTGCTGCTGTTGGTTTAATCTTAGACAAGAGGAGCTCTACTGCAGTGGGTTTTGATTTGGATGACTTAGTTGGAGAAGGCTTTGAAGCTTTGGTGGGCATAGGTGGCTTGACAACAAGTTTATATGGTCCAGCCTTTGCTGCCTTAGCTGGAGTGGGTTTAACTTTTACAGTGGTGGATTTTGTGGGGACTGCTTTTCCATTGGATGCCTTCTTCTAATATGTGCCATTGTGGTTTGGTTGAGGTGTTTCGAATGTAAAAGTGCATAATGACAAAAAAGGGAGAGAGGGTAGAAAATGACAGATACATGGAGGGGTTGGGAGGGGGGTGAAAAGCACAAACAAGGGATTGACAGAAAGAGAGAAGAAGACAAGAGTGGATGTTTTGAGAAACAATGACATAAAGATGGCTAAGGCTCGGATGATTTACTGAGACTGTGCAGGCATTACTGGATACAGCTAATGTTTAAGTTGTAAAGATAAATCTAAAAAACACCAATAATTAAAATAATTAAAACTGAATTTATAGAAGACAACTAAGAAATTTGATATCTTTAATTCAATATACTGATGATGTTTTTGCTGTTTTCTCCAGTAATGCCATTCCCAATATTATAAAAACAAAAAAAGCAGCATCTTTGTGCTAGGAACTGGAGGCTGTGGTTTAGCAGAGGCACTGAGGGTGTAACTGGTGAGGTAAAGCTGGCTGCTTAAAACACACACACACAAACACACACACACACCTTTGAGAAATACACAAACACAAAACATACATGCACTGACCTGCTGCGCTATAAAGTACTGAACAGTCCAACTGTAAGACAGAAAAGTTGCTGCTGTTTAGCCAAGCAAAGGAAACAGCACAGGTGTGAAGTTGCATGCAAATGCATGTTAGCCAGGTAAAATCACCAAAAGAAAAGTGCCAAACAAACATGATTAATTCTTATCACTCATGCTGCTACAATACAATGCATGCAAATAAAAGTTGTGGATGGACAACTAAAGAAAAAAAAAGAAGAAAAAAAAACCCACCCAAATGATAGAAAATGTAGGGAAAACAGACCACCAAGGGGATTATTCTCTCCTCAGATAAGATCATCAACAGAATTGAACACATACGGTAACATACATGTTTGTCATGTATGCCACACAAACGTTAGATATACAACCATGGATGTGTTTACCAACACATACTTAGAGGCAAAAAGTACAACAGGAGCATGCATTTACATCCTCCAAGTCAATGACGAAATCATGCAAATAATAATAATAGGATCATAAAGAGGTCTTTTTAAACAGAACTGTAAACTTCACAAATGCTTCTTTGATAAATTGACAACCCCAATGGTTTATCTTGAAAGATCATGCAATAAGTGTGAGGGAATTCAAGCAAACACCAGAAAGAAAATGCAAATCTACGAGCCTACACCTGTCATAATTGTTGGGATAACTCTGACAAGCTTTCCCTATTTTCACAAATGCTCACAATATACAACATTTTAAGTGTGTGACCTTTCTAATGGTTACATTTCATTTATGGGAGTAGTTGTGAATGGATTTAGGTCAAACAACATGCGCCTGCAATTGAAAGAAAAAATAGCAGTAACACCTGACGTGTTTGTTATAAATCCAATTCTACAAGTATTTATAACAGATGATTGCCCTCTGAACTTCACTTCAAACTTCTTGGAAGTGTTTTCTTTCTTGTACATGAATGAGACACTATTAAATCACAACTCTCAGAATCATATTTGTGTTTTGATAAGTAACAAATATTAAAATAATCCCACTGCGTTACAGACCTCACAGCCTTAAAAGAATATTTGAGAACAATCAAATTACTTTGGTATTCTGTTACCTGTTGGCATGTACTCAGAAGTTAGAAAAATAACTACTCACGTACTGTATTAAATTTAGTTAGTATAGTACTGTCATCAGACCAAGAAATTAGAAATAAAGAAAATATTGACTAATTAATTAATTCTATATATACTTATCATGACATCAGGTCTTTTTAAAAAGCAGAAAAAAGTAAGGCAGTCAATAAGTTGCTTGGTTTATGATCCAACTTCAATTTTCTTCCACAATCTATAACAGTATAAGATGAGATTTTGTTGAATTTGCTCTCTACATGAAATGCCTGTTGATTAGGTTTAAAGAACGAGACAAACATACGAGTTAGAGGAGAAAATTAGAATATAATAAACTAAATAGTGGAGAATGAAGGAAAAAAAATGCAAGTGTGTCTGACAACACAGCTACACCTACACTTCCCCAGTGCCCCTACTTGACCACATGTTAACATACACAGTTACATATGACAACGTGTCAATGACATGAGGACAAATAAATCACAAGGAGCAAAAGTAATCCTGTGTGATAAAAAGTGGTGGAAATGAAATGGATGTGTAAGACGTCAATCTGGATTAAAGGAAAAGTGAAATGTAAATAAAACAAGGGAGTCATGGAGTGATGAGAGATGAGAGGTATTTAGGTTGCTAATAGTTATATTTACCAATTCAAACAGAAATTTAGCAAATATTTAACATAAATTACATTCCAACACAATGCATCATGGATTATATCGTTATTTTAATACCCTCTCTCTCTCATTCCCCTTCCCTTCCACAAACCCAGCTTGTGTTTTCCCTCTCTCTTGCTCCCACTTTACCTGTTGGTTGGGGTCCCCAGGTTGGGGAGAGGGGGATGCAGAGGAGGAGGGAATGCCTGTTGTTTCCTCATAATAATAGGGGTATTCATGGTCATCCTGCTCCTCATCAAAGTACTGAGAGAAATAGAGGGATGGAAGGATTGAAAGATGGGAAGGAAGAAAAGAGGGGATGGGTTGCCAGGCGGCAGGTGTGTACGTGAAAGCAAGATGAATGCATAAAGAGGGGAAGAGCAGATCTCCATGGGGAGGGAATGAGGGGTTGCAGAGGTCACAGAGATATAATAAGGGTAAAAGAGCCAAAAGAAAAAAAAAATGTTGACAGACTGCAAGAGACAGCAAAGAGGATAATGACAAAATGCAAAAGCTCTCATTTCTCAATTCATCAGAGTGCGTGTGCGTTGTTATTAGCTGCTGATATTTAAAGTGTCTTTACGGGTAACCCTGATGAATGAGAAAACTTTAAAAACATGAAGCAATGAAGCTGATGAATAAAATCACACAGATTTATATTCATTCCAGAAGCAGTCATCTCAACAGCATCAACATGACAGGGTTTGGGACACAAGGTGTAGGAGCTCTGTGCAGTAACTGACAATTTATACTGATTTAGATCAGGCATGCAGACTTAAAAAATAAAGATCATGTACTTTCGATGGATGAATGCAGATGAAAATTATTAGCTATTATGGCTCTGTGATGCAGTTGGTGTCAGGAGAATGTCACATCCCAACTATCTCTATTGCATCAGTGTGTGTTTGGGAGAAAAATGAATGAATAACAGCCTACAAAGCCTATAATGCATATATTGTGTGCACAACCAGTCTCAGTAAGCAGAGGCTCCACCCTAAGCCATCTTCATGCCAAATTCTTATATGTTGCAATCTAACAACCAATCTGAATTTCATTTAGTTTCCATCTTATATATTCAACAAATTCTCTTTCTTTCAATTCATTAAAAGAAAAAAATCAAGAAAAGACACTGATGTTTGCTTGTATCATCCTCTTTCCCCTACCTATCTGTGTTCCTTTGCAAGACAAAACAATGAAAGCTACTGCTGCAACAATTCCAGTGCACAGCAAGATTAAAATGTGTCCACGTTTAAAGGAGTAGTTTATGAGAGGATATGATTGGTCGATGTCTCTGCTTTTCTTTAGTTACCTTGGGGACACACAGACAGAGGAGGTGAGGAGGAAAGCGGATGGATACAAACTGTTGGTGATGACGAGGATGCGTGAGGATGACAGAGAGGAAGAGCAGCACTTTGATGACATTATCAGATGACCCAAACTGAACCTGAGGACTTCATTTTCGGGAGACTGATGTATCTATTGTCTTGTTTGCTTTTATGTTGTAGCTCTCCTACCAGAAATTATGTATTCATTGATTTAATTTTAAATAAAAAGTTCATTTCAAAACCTCCATGTGAAAATAAACTGAGCCGTTAAGGAATAGAGAATTTGAATGAACCTCTTTTCCAAATGCAACAGCACAACATGGTGGGAAACAGTGTCCTCACAAGATAACCCCCCCCCCCAAAAAACAGTTAATATGTGCATAATTTAGCAATGTTCATGATAAAAGTGAGATGGACTCTAACATTCTGATGACATTCCTAATATTTCTAATCTCTAAGTAGAAACTGTGAGTGCTTTGAGTGCCTTGAAAAGTGTGATATAAGTCTAATCCATTATTATTACTATTAAATCTACGACAGTTCAGTTTATGGACAAAAACTATAGGAAAAATAAAACTTGAATATAAAAGCCGAGTCAATAGTTCATTCATTTTCTTTCTTTAAAAGATTAACTTTTGAAAAGCACTTTAAAAAAGGGAAACAAAGTCCACAGTTTCTGAATGGGTCAACTATATTGGAGCTACAGATGAGCCTATAACTTTAAAAAGTGTAAGCATACAATAGCAGTGACTGTCAGAGGTTACTCACTCACTAACTGATGATGATATTCATAAATCTTGCAAGTTTTAACACAATCTCTGTGTGGCTGTATGTTATTTTTGTGTGAACTGGTTATTGTATGCAACAGGGACTTGAATGACATGAACTTGTGGTGTGGTGTTACTCACGTATGTGTTGGGATCCTGAGCCTGGGTCTTGGGCAGAGGGGGAGTCACAGTCAGGGCTGTAGTGTTCACAGAAGTCATAGGCAGCCTGGGGGTTGGAGGCGATCAGAAGCTGCTGGATGTCTCCCTGGGAAGTAAAACAGACAGCGAAAACTTTGATAGAACATAATAAAAAAATATTTCAAGTCATATCATTTGCTTGTAGAAACTTTTAGAAGGACACTGCAACAGGAGAGGTTACTACCAATCAGTTATTTGCCAAACAACTGCCTATTTTAAAGGTCCTAACCTGGAAAACCTCCTCATCAAGCAGGCGAGCTCCAAACACTGTGATGCCATTGGTGTCAACCTCAGCGTTATTGCCACGGGGTAGAGGACGGGTCATCTTCTTCTTGCAGTCCAGCAGCAGTGTCACATTCTTCTTGGAAACAGAGAAGGCAATGCGGTGCCACCTAGAGGCAGAAAATAGGGAGTGCAGGCAAAAGCACGTTTAATGCGGCTGCAGCACAGAATAGAAAGATACCAACCCATCACCTAAATCAGGGGCGCCCAAGTCCAGACCCAGAGAGCTATCATCCTGCAACTTTTAGATGCATCCCACTCAAACACATGAGAATCAAATAAATGGCTCGTTACCAGGCCTCTGCAGAGCTGAATGACACGTGCATGAGAGAATTCAGCCATTTGATTCAGGTGTTTTAGAGAAGGTAGGCTCTAAAAATTACAGCATAGTAGCTTTGGAGAACTGGACTTAGGCAGCACTGACCTAAATTATACTTATTTTCCAACTAACAAGCACAAAAATGCCATTCCCAAACATCCACATGGCCCCAATCATGTAATCCCAACCAGTTACAAACTGGTTGTTGCTGGTTACTGACTTGCCATCAGCCAGATTGACGCCTCTGAAGAGTGGGTAGTCCTCAGGGGCTGGCTTGCCGTTCTGGTCTTCATACAGGAAAACCGGCGAGCGTCCGAGTTCAATGCCCAGCTGCTGGATGCCCTGCTCACTGTAGATGGATAGAGAGGAAGGCCTGAAGACCAGCATGGGCCTTGACCAGAGCCATGATGGAGAAGTTCTCCGGGAAACGGCCTGTAGATAAGGGAGGAGAGAGATGGAAGGGAAGGCAAGGGGGAAAATAAAAGAAAGATACAGCTTATCAACAGGTGTCATTGACTGAATATTGGTTGTTTTAGGAAAAGAAAAAATATGAAGAAAAGGAAGGAGATATTAAGTTAAACACCAAATGTATTAAGGGACACATTAAATTAAATCAATGTAATTAAATCTCCTTCTTGGGAAAGAAGGTGTTTACCTTTACCAAACCCTTGCTGCAGAACATTTATTTACCAAGAAAAAAGAATGAAGAAAAGAGCAAAAACAGATGTCAGTAGTGTAGGATAACATAAACCAGGGCATTAAAGAAACTGGATTTACATACATTACAAGGTAGTCCCTGCAGTTGGAATTCAGATGTGATCTCATAATAACAGGTGGGTACAGCTTAACAAGACAGGCTAAACAGAAAATGAGCTGAAACTCAGCTTTGACTTTTGAGGATTTCTCCATAACCACATAAGTGCTACTTTCTGTTTTTTTCTTCACGCCTGAAGAGTCAGACAATATTCTGAAGTTAATGTATTGTGGTTCTTCCACAGCTCTTGCAGAACACATAATTATACATTGAGCAATATAGCACAGGGCACAACAGCCTCACTTGAATCTAGCAAGTTTTGCTTTAACTACATTATAGCTTAAATAAACGCGTTGTAATTTCATGCCGGAATTCAAATATTAAATAGATATTTGTTGTGACCGACTTTAATTTCCTCTCTCCAGAGCAGTTTTATCACAATCCTGCAAGCAAAGGCTACATTTCACCCGCAACCAAAGCTTTATAAACCATAAACCATAAACAACTTATGTTTTTAACACGAAAGATTTGACTAACTCGTTTAGGTAAAAAAAAAGAAAAAAGAAAGAAAGACAAAAAAAGCAAATTAACAGCAACAACCAAACAAAAAAGAAAGAAAGAAAAACAGAAAGAGAAAGAAAGAGAAAAGAAAGAGAGAAGGAAAGAAAGAAAGAAAGAAAGAAAGAAAGAAAGAAAGAAAGAAAAAGAAAGAAAGAACACAAAAAACAATGTTTAGTCGCAGTAACGTTAGCTAACATTAGCTAAAGTTAGTTGTTGGCTAGCTACAATACGGCCTCAAAAATATGTATGCAAAAATTACGCCCCCCCCCCCCCCCCCCCCCTTTTTCATCAGTTATGTTAGTAACATACACTCACTTTGAAAATTTACCATGTAACTACCATTCACGGTTAAAAAAAAAAATGGAAAGGAGTGTTTAATTTAAGTTTAACCTTAAGCCAAGTTTGTGCCGCTCAGTTAGCCTAGCTGGATGCAGTTGCCATGGAAACTGCTGCGCACCTGCTAAGTAGATTGGGTTAAAAAGCTACTTATTAGTTGGTGTGTGGGACGTTTCACTTGTAGCTCAAATACAACATTTTCCTTTTAATAAAACTACAACTCTGAATCATCGTGATATAACAAATACTGCACAAGTACACACATTAAGAATTTAATAGACGATAATATATGTATATATATATATATATATATATATATATATATATATATATATATATATATATATATATATATATATATACATATATATATATCAATTTAGATTGCTCCTTAAGCATGGAATAAGCCTCAAAATGTTGCCAGCTTACAGAGAAATATCTTTTTACAGACCTTTAATACAAACTGCCTGAAGGAAACTACTGCTCCTTTACGTATTTTCATGACTTGGGGTATCAGATATCTTGACTTTTGTTGGTATGGTTGGTCTTTTTAATACTCTTTGACACTGCGTTTGTACTAACAATAGTTTTTTTTTCTTTTTTCTTTGAGTAAAAATATTTGTCCTGCTGCTTTGAGACAAGTTTGTACAGTATCTTAATCTGTCTTGCCAAAAGAAAAACAAAACAAAACAAAACTTTACTGTGTTTATGCTGTACGTCAATAAAAATAAACCATAAAAGCATACAGGAGTTTTCAATTAAATACCTCACTGTGAAATAACTGTGCAAAGCACATTTAAAATTACATTTTTTCTCACTGTGACTATACTTAAGAGTTGGATATAACGTCGACAATGTCTCAGGTGATATCTTGACCTTTGTTTTCTTATAACATAACATCAACAAGTTAAAAATGCAATAACAGTAACTTTGTTGTGTACAGTATACCATGAAAATGCATTTTACATTTGGGCTTTCTATTGTCTGAGTGATCAAAAAACCTTGGTGTAATTCACAGTTTCTCCATACACAAACCTGAGAAGAGCTGCTTTGTGGGGGCGGAGACCTGGGCCTTCTTGGAGAAGCGGAAAGCATGATCGGGGCTGCCGGTGCGACGGGACGTGCAGAAACCGGGGACTTTCTTCACACCCTCGGGGAGAGAGGGTACCTGCAGAGCCCGCAGCACATCCACTGGGTCTGATGATGTAGAAAAGGAAGAAAATTTTACTTTTTATTCTTTTTAACAAACAGTCACGTTAGGAAAGCAAAGTGCTTTTGCACATATTAGATTAGACAGACTATTTATTAATTCAGTTATCATGCAGCTGTTTTTTTTTACATATTCATCATATAAACTCTATAACTGCAGCTATAGACCTGCACAACTCACTCATGCCAGTTTCTTAATCTAAAGTTGGGGCAGCCTTGTCTTTCATTGTGGCAATTCTTTTGCAGCTTTCAGAAAAGTTGATCTATAGAGTTATCTTACATTTTTTGTTGCACTTGTGCAGATCAGGTTCACTGGGGGTCAACAGTTGCTACCTCTGTACATTTAGGTATATTGTAAGAAAGAGACCTCTGTATCAGAGCAGATGGGCAACAGTCCAAGCCACATATAAGGACCAGTACAGTAAAGCTCAGTTTACATCAGAACTGAGACAGGCTCTATTCTACTCACATTCATCAAGCAACTGAAACAAGTATCTGTTGATGTGATACTGCTGAGTCAGTTTAATATTTATTTGACAAACACAATAATTTGACAGTATCGCCTGACATGTACAGATCCTGAAAACCTCCAAGTACACAGCATATCTCAACATGAAATACATGAACACAGAAGCAGTGGCCAACCGGTTTGACGTCCTGTCTCCACTTTCTCACGCTGAAGTCAAACAGTCTGTTACTCCACCTGTAGGCTGCACTGTGGTTTATCTTGCTGGCTTTCTCACATCACTTAAAGGCACCGTATCAGTCTGATGAATTTCAGATTTGTCAAACAATATGACTGAGAGCAAATCCAAACAGAGCAGTACTGCACTCACTTCTATTCCATCAGCTTTAGTAAAAAAAAAAGAAAAGTATTCTTATGGGAGCAAGAATACCCCTCACTGTGTTTTTTTTTTTATATTAGTTTTGCCATTTATGCGAGAATTTATTTGATGTTTGATGCTCTTGGATGAAGGGTACATGTCATGATTGCATATATAACAACATTTGGATCGTTAGCACTATGTTATTTTTCCAAATCATTTTTATGTTGACAACTAATTATACAAAAATTCAAAGAAAACACCCCCAAAATCCAGAGCCGCTATGGCGCCTGTTTAGGCACAATGATAAATGAGCACAATACAAATTCATCCAAAACAAGAGTTCTCACACAAGCTCTAAGAATATTTTGAAGCCTGAGAAACTGAACAAAATATAATTATCTTGCTGAGAGTCTGTCATAGAGAGGGTCTATAAAGAGAGGAAGCTATAAACTTAAAACAGCAACCAGTGTTCACATTTTCCTGAACTCAGTTATAATCCCTTAGTCTTGGCTGGCCTTTCTGTGTTTGAGGTGCACCAGAGAGCCAGATTTGTTGTTAACAGTCAATTAAATTCATTTACAGCCAGCCCTGCTGTGGCACTCGCAATAATAAACTTGCAGTGTCAGTGATGCAATGGCCTGGTAAAATCTAAATCACTGATGAAAAGATTATAACCAAGCCCATCAATGACGCAGCCAATGAAAAACTGACTTGGTTTTCATGTTTCATTCTTCAACCACAAAAATAAGCACTCAGCTTGGCTTTAAAAAGAAAAAATATTTATGGAGAAATTGTGTAATTATGTCCCCGTCAGTGTGTTTGAAAAGCACAACCAAGCATGTAACAGCATGGCGCGAGCTCTGACAATTAGACAGATCTTTTTTACCACTTGAGGCACTGCTGCAACATATGTGAAGCAAGTGCAAGGCCAGAAATAAAAATGATGGAAATCATACTTTTTAAAAAGATAAAGCAGGTCCCCTATTTAACTTATTTTTAGGTATCTCCACGAGAAGCTTCAAACCTGTGACAAAAAAATCCACCCAAGGTCAACATTCAGATAAATGTGCTTTCCTAGTTTGACATAGTTCACAGATGCAGTTTTTCATAGCAATTTTTTTGATCAAATCAGCTCCAGAGGCACAAATCTGTCCATCAGAAATGACCTTAAATCAACATTTACATCATATTTAACCTATCTGCTCTTGCCACACACATATAGGTCCAAATGTGATGAAATGTGATGAAAGCATATAAATGTGATAATGCTGTAACACTTCATCTGTAAGTTATTTTCATGTTTTATACTGGCATCTAATGGGACATTTCCTTGTTTTTATTCTGACGTTTCACCAGTCCCATCAGAGGGGCTTGTGTTTAGGTGACACCCAGTGTCTCAGAGGTAACAGTTAGTCAAATAAGCCCACATATGGTAATATTTACTCAGACAGGACAAATGGTGCGTTAATGTTGCTTCTGGACGTCTAGACCACAGCCTATTAATGTCACTTTACACCAGAGAGAAAAGGGAAGAGGAAGAAAGAGGCCAGAAAGAGAAGCTTATATATGTAAGGTGGAGGAAGAGTCAGTGTAATGGTGGTGTGACAGATGAAGTATCCCACACAGATACTTCCTTAGAAAAGCTATTGTACATGCTGAAAGGGAAGTTAGCTAGTGAAACCAAGATGATGTTAAGAAATAAAGGGGCAAAAAAAAAAAAATCTGTGGCTCATTTAAAACCTTCTGCCAAACAATAGTATGTCAGCTGCACTAAGTTTGCACAAGAATATCCAATAGTTATCCATCCTTATCCAAATTTTATAGGAATATTCAGTTTTCAGACTCTAAAGACTACAAGTACATTAGCTTTTTAGGAAGGGGTTAGGAGGAAGAGGTTCAGGCAAAGGTGGAGAGTTTGTGTGTTTTGGGGGGGGTCGGGCAGTGACAGTAGACAGCGTGGTTCTGTGATGGCAGGATACTGGATCAGATTGCAGTCTGAGCTCCCCCAGTACGTCCAGTACAATGTGCTGCTCTGTTCCCCGCTCCCTGCCCAGCTCACATCTGCAGCCGAGGCCCTTCCTGCCTGGAGGACCACAATCACGACAAAAACACACCCACAAAAAAATAACACACGCAGCCCAGGCGGGGAGAAGTGCACCTATGCACCTCGCAGGACGAGGAGGGGCAAATATGAAACTAGACAAGGTAGGAAAACAGACAGCCGAGGGGCACAAACTCGCTTTCTTTACTCTCTTTTTTCTTCCTCTTCCTGTTCCTTCGGCCTCTCTCACCGTAAGTGCTCACAGATGGTTGCAGACTTTTGATGCAAGTGTGGGCCAATTACATTGCTGTCATTAAGACAGGAAACAGGGCTCCCAGGCACGTGAGAGTAGTTACTACCAGGGCTGTAAGCAGCGATTACAGTAGTCTGAACCAATAAAGACTGACAGTCGGATCAGCAAATGAAAATGACCATTCTATACTGCTTTAATAAATTAAAATTGTCAATATTATGGTTAGATTTATACTTCCTGTTTGCTTCCCTTCTATATAAAAAGCAAAGACAGCACAATAAATCCCAGAAAGAAAACTTTTTACCAGTGAAACTTTCAAACTGAATCAAATTAATGATATCCTCTTTGGGGTATAATGGAGCTCTGTAATGTGGGGAAACTATTTTTTGCAGGTGCCCCAGACTGAAACAATCCAACCACTGTAAAAGTCTAACCCCCTCTGTCCCACAGAGCCAAAACTGACCAGACACACAGACCACCGGCTCATATAAAACATGTGTGATAGACCAGGGGGGCAGCCACACTGTAAAATGAGGTGTGTGGCTGAAACTACAGTGCAATAAACTCCAGTGCTGATTAAGCCTCTGCAGTTCCTCACAGCTGCCACTAGATGGAGCTGAAGCAGATGTAATTTACCGTTCACACACTGCAGTGTTAACAAAGCAGTGAAAACCTGTTGCAGGTCTGAAACCACAGAAAGAAGTGTTTACATGTGCTCACACTTTGCAAACAGACATATTCACAGGAGTGAGAAATTAACAGCACTAAAGCATAGAGACAAGGAAGTATTGAGCAGATTCTGTTCACTCTGTCAGGAAACACACAATTCTTCTGTTTAACATAAACCAGCCAGACACAAAGATTTGACCCCGTATGTACATATTGTCAGACGGAGGTTGATTTGTGGAGAAAGTTTGGAGAGAGAAGCAATATAGCTCGCTCGCCCAAAGCCAACATGACACCCTAAACATCCTAAAAAAATGATCAGATAACAGGAGAAAAAACACACTCTTACAATGAGAAGCAATTCATTTGATCAACTTATCCTTTTAATTAAAGGTGTAGAAAATTGCTGCCAGAGATAAAATTCTTAGTGATAGATTTATGTTAAATATTATGCAATCCATGTATACTGCACATTTACAGATAAATCTGTGAGGCTGGGTCTCAGAGTCACTGCTGACTTGCATGACAGTTCACTTCAGTAGAAAAATTGTGTAATTTATCCGGTGGATGCTTCACTTTACAATGTCTGTGTGAGAATTATGTATTTGCATGCATATGTGTGTGTGTGTGTGCACATGCAGCCTTTCCTTTTTCTGGCACAGCTGTGCCAAATACCAGACACACACGTCAGCTGACACGTTGACCCCTCACCTCTCACCTTTACACAACAGCCACATTGTTAGACACACAGACCGAGATGAACGTGTTATATTGACCACAGATTAACACGCTTACACACAGAAGCCAAAGCACACGAATTCACCTGTAGTCTCAGCTCTTCAGTGTCTTGCTGTTTTCAAGGGTAAGCTGAGATGGCAGTTCAATCAACTACCAAATAATGACTCCACATCTCTAAAGAAGCTGAACGTATCATCAAAAATCCAACATAAAACAAATTTCTAAGTTTTTCCTCAGTCACCAGCTGGTTCTCCATCCAGCTGACCACAGTGGTAAAAAGTATGAGCAGAACTTCAACTGCAGGTTATAATTTCCAAACCAGGAGCTCTATGGTTATGATTTATTTATATTGTGCACACAGACAGAAAATTCATTATGGGCATCCAATCTGTTCAAAGGGAGTTATTGGAATTTATATTATGCATCAAGTTCAAGCCAAGGGTTTGGTTTGTCAGTGTGGGTGCAATTTTCATGATGTTCCACCATATGACAGTTGCTTTAAAAGAGTCATAACGAGGTAGGTAAATTTACAATGAATACACATGAGATTTATACAAAACTTGAAGGATTTCAGAAAACACAGGCAAAAAGAAAAGAAGTAACCAAGAGATCAACAGACAGATATAACATAATCTACACTGCAAGAAACAGCGGCACAACAGGAAAGAAAGACATTAGCCATTTAATCTAAACGGTTGTCTTTATGTCAGTCACACCAAAAGGTGAGCAAGAGGTCAAGCATCTAACCTTGACCATAACTCAATGTGCTCAAGTACCTCTATTTAATATGTAATCACAGAGCTGGAATTTATGTTTTCTTGTACTTCAGGGCAATCAGACTTTGTTTAAAGCCAACTAATCTTACAATAAACAAGGAAAACTATGTTTAAAAAGAGGAGGAAGAAGAAAAACCTTTACAGTATTAATCCCTAAGTGGGGAAATTGCAGTGTTACAACTCCATGAGTGCATTTTTTCTGTAGGTGCAGTAATTTCTCCCTGATATAAATAGAAGCTTCTCCTTTCTTTTTAGCTTTTATTACCTCCCTGTATACCAGCACACCTGAACTACTAACTGGATACATTAGTCTCTATACCAGGGGTGGGCAACTCCGGTCCTCGAGGGTCGGCATCCTGCAGGAATAAGGAGATTCCCTGTAGTAACACACCTTGTGACTTGTGCAGAGCTTCACATCGAGCTCTGCATTACCATCCATTGATTAAAGTCAGGTGTGCTGCTGCAGGGAAACTAATACCTGCAGGATGCTGGCCCTTAAGGACCGGAGTTGCCCGCCCCTCTGTACAGTCAAGTCTGGTCCTGCAGTGCCAACTACAGGACCAGAATTGACAGTACTGCTGCATCCTGCATGCCATGTGGTCTGAGCCAGCCTGCCTGTGCTCCTCTGATGATGCCAGCATGTATCATGGCGGAGTTTTGTGTGGTTTCAGGGCTGAAGGCTGCAGGCTCAGTTTGGATGTAACGCCACAAGGCCTACATGAGACAGAGGCCCTGACCGGGAGGGAGTCAGTAGTTCCTTAAAGCGTACTATCTTGTGGAGTGGACAGTTTGCCAGGGCACAGATTAGAAACTAGACTTCAAGCTGGTGAATGATGAGACTGGACACGTCTGACTGCACTTTGCTTAGAAATCCTGACAGCTCAAACTGAACTCTTTAAAATGACACCTGTTACTTTCATAGAAAGAAAGACACACAGGACAAGAATTACCGTCATTTCATGAGGGATTAATTAATTTGATATTTTTTTCTATTAATTCTAAATTAAATTAAAAAATTTGCATGCATATCCAGAGATTCAAAATGTCAGGTTTTATTGGAAAATATAAGGAGATACATGTTGTTATGATCTCCAGACAAGCAAAAACACTTCTCAAGAGAACTATGCTCCAAGTTTTCCAAAGATGAGGACCAAATTTTTTAATTTCCATCTTAATTATGTATTTCTCCATTGTTATAAGATAAACAGACTCAGACTTGAGCATGTGCACCTGATAAGTTCATATGCATCAAACAACTAGCAACAGTCACACCAAAGAAGAGGAAAGTAAAATATGAGACCTACAGGAGAAAAAAGACAGCATTCTGTGATAATTATGATCACAGAGAGACTTTTCAGTCTGGAAATCCCCACATCAGAAATACACCTTACATTCTGGAGTTTTTATAGGTGCAATTTAACTGCAACAAGTGTGCGGAGATGGTGGGTAAAAAAGCACCGCAGGGGGAGTGCAGGAGGAGACTGACTAGTCGTGACGTGTTTTGGTTCATTCTAAAACATTTTGTCTGAGCTGGTGCTCCTTTATGACTGCACATTTCATAATAATATAATCCGTACAGGCTCCCAGTTAATGAGGCATTTAAAGCCAAGGCTCTAAGACAATGTTAAGTTGAAAAGCACAAGTATGGATTGCCAGCAAAAAGTTTTTTTCGTGCATCAGTAATTTCAGTAGTGCCCGTCTTTGGTGTCTAAGATTTTTTTTGCACACTTTATGTGCAAGTTAACAAGAAGGTTTCTCATTTTTTTGTGTTTTGAATGTTGCATTTTGTATCTGTGTTGTTTCTCTAAGATATTTCTCGGTTGTCCTCCAGTGCATGCAGGGTTTATATTGTACAGTGTCCCTCTAATATTACTAGAGGTTTTTGCATGAGGACATTTAAGTCCCAAATAGCTTTTAAGAGCTCTGGGATCCCTCATCTTGCTGTGCAGATCTTTCCACTGAAGTTAAAGCCAACATTTGAGACTGTACTGATGTCTGGAAAAGGGATGTACATTAACATTATATGTAAAAACACCCAGCTGGTCTCCGCGCCCTCCTACATCGACTTCCTAGAAGCTGCAAAATAACAGTGACTAGGAATAGCATCATATACAGACAGTCTGTCATTATAAAGTTGGCACACGCGCCTGTCGTCCTTGTACATCTTTTGCTAAAGCTGAATGTCTCCGAGGAATGACTATCCACTCATACAAACCGCTAAATCATTACCTTTAAAGCTAAGGAAAAGGGAGCAACTATCTTCTCCTCATTTTGTTCCCTGAAGTCTACATCGCTGCTGTGGTTTTGTCTGAGAGAGGCTTGCAAAAGTTTACAGTTTTAGGGGATGTCATGGTTTAGAGCTGAGGCCTGCGAGGTGTTAAATCACATCTCAGCTTTGACTTCTGTGTGTTCTTGTTTTACAAGCATGTCTGGGCCTTATCTGGCCATGCAAATGATGCCATTTTGCATCTGTGGTGAAAAGATGAAGGTTCAAAGGTTAAGAGGTGAAGATGTAGCTTAGTCACAGATCCTGGCTGAAAAATTCATCAACAGTCCTTAGAAGCGGCTCTAAAAAGAAACTGTCTAAAGGAACTGAGGCAGGGGTGGCCAAGGAAAAGGGAGCCCTCAAGATCCATAATCCTGCAACTATTAGATGCATCCATTCTCCAACACACCTGCATCAAATGAATGCTCGTTACCAGCCTCTGCAGAGCTGAATGGCATGCACATGAGGTAATTCAGGTGTGATGGATCTAAAACTTGCAGGATTGTGGCTCTCAAGGACTGAACTTGGCCACCTCTGAATTAAGGCAACTTCATAAGGCAGAGAGATGTCAAAGATGAAAAGGTAGAGTCTGTTCAGGCATACGAAGGCCAGTTTTCAGCCTTTTTTTCTGTTAAAGTCAATTTGACAGTAAGTGGCATCCAAATTTGGTTTTGCTTTTGCTAGACTACTCCACTGGGTCTGTTTTCCTTGATTATTTTCTGCAGTCAAGGCAACACATTTATTCTTAATATTTATCATTATAAATACATCATATTTAAGGCTGATATATGGTGCAGTTTCATCAATCTAGGAAGATAAGAAGGATGAGATATCTGAATACAGAATGAAAGCATTGGAGCACTGGGAAGCTCAGCTCAGGGCAAGATGCCTCAAAGGCAGCTGCTCTCAACTCAGTTATTTTTTAGACTTTAGCTGCTTTTTCTGGTCGTCTCAATTTCTATATGCTCTTAGCCTCCAAATTTATATTTTGACAAAAAATATATACAGTATACATAAATGCAGCCACGTTATCTGAGCCGAATCTCAATTTTCACCCTGGTCCTTTCCATTGTTTGCAATCTGCTGAGTTAATAATGCTTACTTTCTTTAGGAATCAGAGGGTAAGTGTCATCTAGCCCTTGAGCTGGGGATAGGTCATTTGGAAAGCCAGATAACTTACTTGATCACTAAAGAATAAGAGCATCTTCTGAAAAGGCCAAGATAGAGATAGAAAATAATCAAATAAATAAAAGAGTAGTGCCAAACTTGTTGCAAGTCAATGGGACGAATTTGGACCTTGAACCTTACAGGGTCTGTGCAAGAAAGATGGCTGAATGTAAATCCCTAAAGCCACAGGGAGTCATGGTAAAATGATGATGAGGCAGTGGAAACTCAAGGGGACAAGGTTAAAGATCTCTGGCTGAGTCATATGCCACCTAGAAAACCCTGAATTACCACACGTTCATACAGTCACAGAAATGCTCTGCCACGATGCTAACTCTATTCACCAGCAGTAGAAGCAGAGAAAGAGGGAGAGGGTTGGGCTATATTTGGTCTTTGAGGGGTGCTTCGCTTTAAAATGAGGTTAAGGAACATCCATGTCAAGAAAATATTGCCCTCTGCTTTTCTCCTCCCTAGGACAAAACCTGACTTTCATGTCTTCTTGGGCCTGCTGCTAACTGAGTGATGCTCGTGCCTCATCATTCCTTCCTCCTTTTCCTCTATTTCCCTGGGAAGAGTGAATAAACGTGAGATTCTGACCGCGTTTTCTCTAAATCTGGCTTTCACTGCCTGGGTGGGGCGCTCTAACAATTTACTCCCACATCTGCAGCTGCACCACACTGCGCGCGCAATACTGTATGCATCAGCACTCTGTGTGCGCAAAAGACTGAGATAAGACGCGCGCTTACAGGTAACTGGAGGGTTTCACATGCGTCACTCTAGTTCTATCACATGGTCAATAATTTAAACACTTTTTTCAACAAGCAAACGACACGCCACCTCTATAAGCATCCTTTAAGATGAGAAACATAACCCGCCCGACGCGCTGCGCCGCACAGAGGCACATTCACACAGATGAGGCATAGATTTCCACACCCTCATCTGGGAGAAAACATCCATAGCTTACAGGCGCTTATACACTAGAAGAACTGTACAAAGCGCACATAGACATGGAGACACTAAAAGCTTTCACTGCAAACCCCTGCGACCGAGGTGCTCAGCCAAATAACAACCTATTCATAAAAAGTAAAAATGTCTCAGGCTTCCGCCTCCAAAATACACACAGGACACGACGGGAAGGTGCAATCTTGCAATCTGAAATTGGAAACGTGGCCAACGAATACACAGAAAGGGGGCGACAAATAAAAGAGAAAACCTAAGCAACTGTACCTGGAGGAAAAACAAAAAATAACTCCTGTTTCTAAAGAATTAAATAAAGTTGGTGTAAACTAAACCTGGTTTAGTGTTTCTGCTTAAAATGTGCACTTTGTCTCAGTAAGATGTCAGAGACTTACAAACGATAAATAACCTCCCTGTAAAGCCAAAATATCTACAAACGTGAAATAAAACCTCAAAAACGTGCTATCCAGTCCAGCTAGATATGAGCTGATGTGGGCTCAGGTGAATCAATGGCTCCTCTGTGTCAAAAATAACCCAAAGACGACTAGCGGTGCGTCAGGGAACTGCTCCACATACAGATCATTCCAATGCCAATTAATCTATAGAGTAACTGTGGGGAATTAGGAGACAAGAATGGATTTAAAACTGGAGGGAAAAAGTGGTGTCACGTCTTATTTTACAATAGCAGTCATTTTATTTTCTTGTCCACATTCTTCTGCAGTCACAACAAGAAAGAATATCACTTCAAAACTGGTCACACTGAGTTTTCTGTTCTAACCTACAAGCAGTCTGAGGATAAAAACTTAAGACAGGGTTAATGAAATGCTCCAGAAATCCCTCAAAACCAGAGGCAGTGATGGATGGACTGGTGCACAGGCTGAGCTGGTAAACAAGAAGCCAACCTCACAGGGTCCAGCTGGCAGCCTGCACCCGCGGCTCAGAAAACACACACTGCAACTTTCTGTGAAAAACATGAGCTGCAAATTTTATAAACGGGATGTTCAGGGGGCAAGCCTGCCCCAAAGGGGACTAAACAGGTGTTTGCACCGTCCTACCCCATGCCCCCCTCTGGATAAGGAGGGGCACGGTTGTGCAAGATGAGCGCCAGTCTGTTAATTATAAGCATCTCTAAAAATCTGCTAAAATAACTACAAGGGCAAAAATGTGAAGAAAACAAATAAAAAACACTTTATAACAAAAGGTTTTGAGTAAAGCGACTTTTGGAGGGATGACACCTGTCAGCAACAGGCTGCGTGCACGCTCAGAAAGAGAGAGAGAGAGAGAGAGCGAGAGAGAGAGACATCTAAAGAAACGTATCAACAGAAGCGACAAAGTTTCTATAGAAAAGGGATAAACTGCTCATTCATCAACCCATCTTTTCAGCAAAATCATGCCCAATATCCAAGTTTGTTAAAGCTCAAATTATGAAAATAACTTTTTGCTAAACAGAAAGGTTCATTGGTTTAGTTTGTGTTTGTCTTTGAGGGAATTGATGTATGGAAATTAAATGTCAAACCTACAGGACCATTATCGGACATTTAAATCTAAAATTTTTAAAAGTATGTCTGACCAAAATGGGCAACAGAATGGTTTAATCAACTGAGTGAAAAGGTAAGTAAGCAGGGACACTTTGGGAATTTGATTGAAGCGCACAAAGCATGACTTTCTTGGCCTAAACATGCATGTGTCCATACTACAAATTCTAAAGAGATTTATATTTGGATACTGGAGGCCCAGAGTTGACGTGCCACAGATGGCCACTCTCTTCAGGGAAAATATAAAGAAGCCTGTCAGGTTTGCAGTGTCCGATAATGGATAAGGCGCACATTCATTACGCACAAAGCCAATCCAGACAAGAGTGGAATGAATACGTTTGTGAGAGAAAACAGTAGATTCCGGGTGCCATGAATAATTCTGCATGAAAAATAATGATATACAAAGACAAATCAAAGAGTGTAACTGTCTTACCTGCCCGAACCACGGTGGTTTGGCACAATGCGAGCACCACAGTAACCAAGGCGAAGTCCATGCGCCATGGTCTCCGTTTCTTCCGCAAGGGACAATCTCCAATATCCATAGTGTTGCAGTAGTTTGCCGGCCTGGTTGAGCTGTAAATGTAGGATATGGGGGATGTTATCCTCTCACAGAAAGCCAGCCGACGAGGGGAGCCCGACTGAACCTTCTGTGAGGCAGCAGACAAAAAGGCACGCCTCTGGAGACGTCTTTACCTTTCTCCCGGAGACTTTCCTTGATGAGTTACCTATGTATGTGTTAATACATAAAATCTAAACACTAAAAAGGGGTATGGGGTGAATAAATATCTTTTATTTTAACGTTTAACCCCTTAGTGCTAAAGCCCCATTGAGTCAGATTGGGTACGAGGACCCAAAGTGGAGAGAGCAGCAGAGAGAGACCTGGAATCACGCTCTCTCTCCCTTCTCTCTCTTTTCCTCTCCCCTTCTTTACTTTCTCCTGCGGAGAGCGAGAGCGTGTGTGTGCGTGGAGTGAGAGAGGGTGACTGGCAAAGAGGGAAAAGAGAGAGAAAGAGGGCGTGCGCGTGCGTAATTGCTCGCTTGGCGCACGTAAATGTACGTGTGTGAGTCTGAGCGTGCGAAATGAACGTGTTAATGATAGGCATATACAAATATTTCAGCTGACACACACACACACAACAGTGGCGTCTTTCTTTTGGATGTGAGTTCGTGGTTTGATGGAGGCAGGGCAGAGTAAAAAGCTTTCTTCTGCTCCCCTAAATGTCTTAGTCTGCTGTCACGTGCTTCCAAGTATTTCCTAAGTTGTCTTCTTTACCTCCGACCCTCTGTGACATGGAGCGGCTGCCTTTGTAAACCAGGCAGAACTTTTCAGGTAAACTGTACAGAAGACAGCTGGACCGCGCGCAGAGCTGCCGCAGGGTTGAGTGAGAGCTGAGCTAACCAATCACACTTCTGTCCGCGCCATTAACCACGCCCCCTTTCCAAATCTTCGGAATTCTCCTCTCACTCTGATTGGTCAATCCCACGTGACCTTGTTTTGCAGCATCACTTCAGGTGTTGAGACCGAGAGAGAGAAAGATGAAAGATTCTAAAACAAACATGATCAGACAGTCGTCCTCAAAATTATTCACACCCTCCAATTAAAGTAAATGTACTGTAATGTAACAATAGTAATTTAAATAACAAAAAACTAAAGAAACTAATAATAAATAAAAATTTACAAAATCATTGTTTAGTAAAATAAAATATTGCTTTTGAATTGTGGTTGGAAATAATAATTCAAACAAACAAACAAACAAAACTTTTTTTTGACACATTAGTGCACTTCTCCAATGAACAGTGGACCAACATACCTGTCAACAGGTGCAGAAATCTTTTGGAACATTAGAAAAAACTCCTGATTGTCTCAAAGTGTTGTTTAACAAAATTTTTGCTTCAGAGCCCCATCATGCTTGTTTACTCGTTTTATTTTGTGTGTGTTTGTTTTTAATATTTCTGTTGAACCACAATTCAAAATCAATGTCATGATTTTTATAGAATTTTTATTTATTATTACTTTAGTCAATTTAATCTTATTTCACCGACAGTTGATTTTTCCTTTGGAGGGAATGAATAATTTTGAGGATAACTGTAAGGCAATCAGCTTTCAAATAATAAATCATAAGTTTTATAATCGACTTTATACTTAAACAAATTTTTAATATCTCATGGTTTACAAGAAGCAACTACAGGTAGTTTGATATTGGGTAAAATTGAATCACAAACTATACCCACCTAGTTTGCATATCCTGCAAACTAGGTGGATATAAACAATGAATGGACTGAAAAGCATAACAAACCAATTTAAAGAAAGAAAACATTGTATTTCTTGTTGAAACACTGAGAATATTCACTAACTGTTCACTAACTAATATTCACAACTGGCTCATGTTGCAGCATGTTTACCTGCTGACTCCTCTTTGCAGGTAATGGAACCTCCATCATGCATATAAGCCAAGAAGCATGCATTCTTCTATAAAGCAGAACTAAAAAGCCTGCTTGGACTATATGTATGTTCCAAGACTATCTTTGGGCCTGCCATCAACTTTGTATTTGCATTTATAAGATCATATCTGTGAACTGACCATACTCATCTTCATTTACAGCTCGGGGGAACAAGTAGAAGCTAAATTTGTGAAGTACAGACCTGAGTCTATCCCAGCTATCAGGTCAGATGCACAGAGACACAAACAGCGACTCGTGCTCATAGAAATATCAATTCACCGAACATGGATGTTTCTGGATTGTGAAAGGAAACAACTGAGGAAGATTCAAATAAATTAGAAAATTAAGCACCATTATAACCATTAAAAAGATAGAATGAGGCAGCAAAATAAACAGAACGGTAGTTCAGACATGTACAAATAATAAAAGTAAATAAAATTCTTGACAGATAAACAACAAACAAACAAATCAAAATATTAAACTGCTTTTTAAGAGTCCACAGAGTCATATAAACATAGTTGAAGTGACTTTTCTGGCCCCAGATGAGGTTCAAGCCAGGAATCTTGCTGTGAGACGATGGTGCAAACCACCACACCACTGTACAGCATAATTAAATTATGTCAGGAACACAACATCCAGAATGTTGTTTTGCAGTTACAAAAGAAAAAAAAACAGGTTAGGGTTAAGCTGCACAGGCATAACATATTCAGATTTATTCTGTTTAATTTTTTCACGCACAAAGCAACACAAAATATCAGTATTTCAATCTGAATGCTTCAGGGTTGGTTTGCAAATTATGGACAATAAATAAAGGAATACATAAATAAATGGTGTCTAATGGGATAATCAACCTAAGCACGAATAAAACAGTCGGATGTGACTAAAACTCAGCAAAAGTTAACATTATAGCTCCAGAAAAATGAATGTTGGAGTGCTTTAAGAAGCATTTACTTGTGTTTTTGATAATTAATTCTCGTATGTGTAAAATTGTGTGTGTGCTTTCCAAACCTCATAGAGATTAGAACAAAAATAAATGAAAGGAAAGGTTTAGACTCACTGACTTTATTTGTGAGGGAGCAGATATCAAACCCCTGACCTGAGACTTTAAATCAGCATTAAAAGCAACTCTAAAGATCCATTTCTTTCATAATTTCAAAGTGGCTTCATACACACCTGCTGTAAAAACTTAAAAGAATCTTCACACTCTCAAAGCTCTGCATGCCCATCTGTCTGCCTTTTAAATGCTTCTGCCTTCATGCAGCCCATGGTTAGTCACTTTCTTTGAATGCAGACTTCACATCCAGAAAGCAGTAATTAAGTGTAATTATCCCCTGATGTTCTATACCATTCACCCCTTCTCACTACCTTTCATTCTTCACCCATTTGTGTGCGATTTTCTGAGGGGTGTGTTTGTAGTTGGTGTTTTTCTAAAATGAGCCCCCTCACTATCATTCTTTCTGAAGACAGAAAAAAAAAACAGATAGAGACCCAGAATACATACTGTAACTTACTTTTATTCAACTTAAGTTTACATACAGGATTTTGATGATACTCTAAACAGGACATCAGCATTTAAAACTGTCTATAAAACCATAAATCTGTTTCTGAACATGATAAATTTTCTTTTATCTTACTTTGTCAGTATCCACTTTATATAATGCTAATCATAAATCCCATTATGCTTAAGTTACAAATGAATTTTGGGTATATGTGTGAGATTGTATTCAGTGACTTGAGTGAATGGATCATTTCAGATGATACCTTTTTTTTTCTTTATCACCGTAATCAAGTGAGTTAAACTTTCTGTTGTTGGCTTGGATCTCCATTCAAATGGAGGCTAGCAAAAATGACATTTCATATTTTAATCATGGTCCAAACTCAGACTCATTCACACCTGATTTACAGAGTAGATATGAGGATGACTATGGCAGCAGAATAGACTGAACATGAACATGCAAAAACAAGACATTAAAAACTGCACGTTTGTGTCAGAGCACCAAAATCACTGCAGTCGCTAAATCTACCTATAAATAAATTTTTGACTTGTACACAAATCAATTATTGGAAAATAATGAGACCGTACCGTACCGTACCGTCTTCTTCCGCTTATCCGGGATCGGGTCGCGGGGGCAGCTGCCTAAGCAGGGAAGCCCAGACTTCCCTCACCCCGGCCACAGCCGCCAGCTCATCCGGGGGGATCCCGAGGCGTTCCCAGGCCAGCCGGGAGACGTAGTCCCTCCAGCATGTCCTGGGTCTCCCCCGGGGTCTGGTCCCGGTGGGACGTGCCTGGAACACCTCACCAGGGAGGCGTCCAGGGGGCATCCTAACCAGATGCCCGAGCCACCTCATCTGGCTCCTCTCTATAAGGAGGAGCAGCGGCTCTACTTTGAGTCCCTCCCGGATGACCGAGCTCCTCACCCCTTGTCCATCTCTAAGGGAGAGCCCGGCCACCCTGCGGAGGAAACTCATTTCGGCCGCTTGTACCCGCGATCTCGTTCTTTCGGTCATGACCCACAGCTCATGGCCATAGGTGAGGGATGGAAGCGTGATGGACCATGGTAACCATCGAGAAGCTCTCGCACACTGTTTCTGGCTCATCTGAGGCCCATTCTTCAGCTCGACGGACCGATGCAGAAAGTTGCCTCTTCGCACATCACTGCAGACCCGCCCGTCAGTTTACGTGGCCGACCACTCCGTCTGTCCATCTCCCACGCTTCCATTTTCTTCTCACTCGTGAACAGTAGACCCCCAGAATACTTAAACTCCTCCACCTGGGGCAGGTGGCATCCTTCACAGTTCCACGCTGGAATTCACTGAGCTCCTGAGAGCGACACATTCTTTCACAAATGTTTGTAGAAACAGTCTGCATGCCTAGCTGCTTCATTTTATACACCTGTGGACATGGAAGTGATTGGAACACCTGATTATGATCATTTGGATGGATGAGCAAATACTTTTAGCAATATAGTGTATGTTGTTTGTCCATTATATTTCCACAAAAGGTTCACTCATGTATAGTGACTGATTAAAGGATAGTAATATGATACAAAATGTTACTTTTATTGCATATTACATGAATGGTAAAAAATGTTACTATGTATACAAGAACCCTCAACATGAACGCTGTCATTTTCTGTCCATACATTTGCTTTTCAGGTTTTTTGTTGCCTCTTATGAAGACTGGCTCCACCATCTTCCTCCCTGCGATTAAATATACATATGTTGATGTTTTAGCTTCTGTTCAGTGGTAATGAGCTGTCCATGGGTTTACATGCAAGACTGCCAAAAGAAAAATGAGATGCCCACTCATAGGAAACTGCAGTGGTGAGCTTTGATGTATAAACAGAATGAGAAGGAGCGGCCTCTGTGCGATCGTTCCGTAAAACCATCATAGGCTGCTGCATCCATCATGGATAAAAAAGAAAACAGGATTGGTCTAAAATATTACTATACAGAAAAAAAATGAGGGAAAAAAATACAATTTCATGTTCTCAAATGTAGAGGAAAATCTATAAACATTATTTTTATTCGAATAAATTAAAAATCCAGACAGAAGAGTTCAAGAGAACAACAGGAAATCTGCAATGATCATAAATTGAGTTTCAAACCAAATATTGGTGCATTTAGTTCAGAAAAACAATCTTTATCACTATAAACAAAATGTGCCATTTACCTGAATTCCCGAGAAATGTTTGTGCACACTGTCTTTACTGAAATGTTATTTACTCTGCATCAGTATTTGCTCTAAATCAGAAAGTCCAGGAAACGCTCCCTCAGTGTGGCAGCTCTGGGTTTTTATTTTGGCTTTCTGGACACACAGGACTGAGTGTTTCTTTTTGAGGACAGACTGTTTGGTTCTGGCCTCCTTGTGCTCTGAAAGTGGATGCCACAGGCTGTAAAAAGAGACACCCCAAGAGACATCTGTGGTTTAAGTTTGTGCTGGACTTTGCATAGAAGTGTACGTGCAACTTTTGTTCACTTTGCCTCAAGCATTCAAGAACTTTTGTTGCATCCATGGTTCAGACAAGGCAGTGAAAAAAGTCCTATTGTTTTGATCATTAAATGTAATGATCCTTTCTTTTTTTATAACACAGTAAATGTCTTCCTGATGATCTGAGTTTATTTGTGCAGGGTTAAGCTTTGGACTTCTGTAAGACTTTATTTTTTATGGTAATGATTATGTTTATTTGGTCTATTTGTGTAAAGAAGAAGTTGTACTTTAAGTACAGCTTCATGCAGAGTTATACTATTCAGAATCTTTCTAAATGATAACCTGCTGCAACACAACTCAACAGTTTTAACAATAGCTCAATGACAAATTGTTGAAAACTAGTTAGATATTAGTATTTAACTACTATTTAGTTAAAGAAAAAAAAACCATGACAGCTTGACACCTCCTTTAATATTTCTTTTCCTTCACTCCTCTTTCCTTTTACGTCCAGTAGCGCATGTAGCATCTATACTAACTAAAAGCTGAAGAGAAGCATGTGATATGTTTGCTTTAATTTGTTGCGCATCTACACATTTTCAGAACTCAACATTTGGATTTGAAGGACAAACCTGGGAATCAAAAAGACTGACAGATTGTAATTCTCCTATAGTTTACCTAGGGATGACATTGTGCCTTCCACTGAGGGCTGACTGTAAAGGGACTTGTGAGTTTAAGGACTTACGACTCCTCATTATACAAAGGTGTGTGGTATGGTAGACTTTTGTGGTGATGGTTGGACCCCTGCTTTATAAGCTTCCAGCTTCAGAGGGAGTCCTTTATTCACAATATAATGTTGAAATGAAATAACATCCAACTTGTAGGTGATATTGTGGAAATAAATCAATCAATCAAATCAATCAAATAAAGTGTATTTGTAGGCTACAGAACATTTCATGTACAAGACAATTCAAAGTGCTTTACATAAAACATTAAAATGATTACAGCCAGTAAAAGAAGAAAAATACCTAACTGCCAAGGGAACTTCCATTCTGGTCGTCAAGCGTTTGACGTGCAAAATACTACCAGACGTTAGCTTAGATGCCAACATGTAACTTCCAGTAGCATTTTTTCCTTTTTTTTTCTGCATCAAGTCTCTGACACGTCAAAATGGTAAGATTAAAAACAAGTAAAAAGGTGGTAAAGGTCTTACAACCTTTTGAGGAAAAAGAAATACAAGAAATTCAGTAAAAACAGGAAAATCTAGAATAGAATAAGAAACAAAAACAGTTGTTTTGATAAAATGGTAAATGGATTGTGCTTATAAAGCACCTATTCACACACACGTTCACACTAGGGCTGCACGATTCTGGGAAAAATTTGAATCATTATTAATTATTTCACTTAAAATTGAGATCACGATTCTCTGGCACAATTTTTTTTTTCCAAAACATTTTTATTGCACAAACTTTAACAAAACAACCTATTCAGAAGGCAGTTCAAAATAAAGCATATGCATGCACAAGAGCTTTGTTGGAGCACTTCTTTGGCAGATGCATAGTCGTAGTTCTTTACCATTGGTCAGAGGGTGGGGAGGCCACGGTAGTGCTGCATTTGAGGGCGCTTGAAAAAAATCCGTGAAAAATGGAAACTTAGTTGTGATGCAACTCGTGATTAAAAATGCTTCAGAATCGTTGTGGGTAGAAATAAGATCAGATGTATGTGTGAATTGAGATCACAATTTTTTAACGATTAATTGCGCAGCCCTAATTCACACCCAATGCGCACATCAGGAGGCAAAACCTAGGGTTCAGTGTCTTGCCCAAGGACATTTCAACATGTCTGGGGAAGCCTGGAATCAAACCACTGCTCTCCCACCTGAAATGCAACTACAGTTTTTAACTTTCATATCAGATGTGCAGCAGTTTTCCACCAGAATGTGAAATGGTTATATTGTACCACTTTGCAAACCAAAGCAGTTTCAAAGGTTCAAAATGGTAAATAAGTACTACATTCCTGGCCTGCAAAGTCATTACATGCCAAAGCCTTTCAAAACACTAATATCCTTGTATTTTGTTTTCTGTGAGACTGTCGGCCATAAGAGATAAGAAATCACCGCATTTCAAGACTCTAGAAATGTTTAAATCTTTTCCCTTTGTAACTGTAAAGTGCTTTCATCTATCAGCAATTAAACTGTAACAAAGGTGATGCATTACACAAAACTATTACTCATTCACACATGCTTACAGTATAAGGAGGAGGTGGATGATGTCATCACACCGCTGACACCAACTGTCAATCACAAAAACACAGTTCAAATAACAAACATGTTTTTCTTGTGAAACTTGGCTGGTTTTTTCCAGAATAATGTCTTGGTTTGCGAGAAACCAACAATTTAATCAATAAAGTTTGATTTGTGGTTTTGAGCTACTCTCTCTCCTTTTTAAAAATGTTTAACCATTTTAAACAGTACCTGTATGATCAGCTTTCACATCTGTAGAGGGAGAAAAAAATCTTTGTTGTAGATTTCAAACACATCATCACAACCTGCAGAGTATAAAACTGGAAAATATTCTGATCTAACCACAGATATTTAACTGACGCTTGTTGTGTTGTGATGCTGAGCGGCTTTTCAGATTGTGTGTGGCTAAGAATGTCCACTTGCTGGTGAGATAAAGTAATTCTGTACATTTATACAGACAAAAAAGACTTTGGATTTGCCTTTTTCTGGAATTATACACATACGCTAGAGCCCACACATTTAATTTTATAAGGATGCCATTAAATTATATTATGATTTGTTTAAAATCATGTCTAAAGCAGTTTTTATTGTTTCTTCCACTGTATCCACACAATTTATGTGCAACATAAAGTAGCATTTTGTCAGGATAATAATCTACATGTAATCCACATAATCTGCTGAGCATCCACAATATGGAACAACTAAATATCCAAAGCGAAGGCTGCACGTACACCCCCACATCTGCATGATTACATCATCTAAAAACAGACTTTTGGCATTTCTTGGAGGTGAAGCTGCTAAAATATCCTGGAAGGCATCTGAAGGTGATTCCACTTGTTAAGCCCAGAAGAAGCAGGTTAGTTAGAACTTCAATTACAGAATTAAGCTTCAACCTCAGTTAAATATGAATTAATAAAGCCTTGTAATTAGCTGGGCTGATACTTGAGGAGTAGAAGAAGCCAAAGACCACAAAGTTTCCTTGAAGACAACCTCCATCAGATGTGACCACCCATCGAAGTTCTCACAGTTCATCCAATCAGACGAACCCGGTGTTTTACTGGTTGGAATATCAAAGGGCAACTAATATACAGCTGACTTGGCTGGCTGGTGTGGCAACATCTGGGTCAACAAGCATGGGAGACTGGAGGGACGGATGAGACGTGAGTGTCTGCAGACGGAGATGGCATCAGCTCAGTGAGATGGACCCGGCGAGTGCCTGTGGGCAGCTCTCTCTGTGTGCTATTTCCAAAAGGAGAACCTTGTAATTACAATAAAGCGGCCATATTATACTGCTGACTTCCTTGAAAAGTCTGTATTTTACAGGGCAGGGCCACAAACGCTCACACACCCTGCTAGCCACAACACATCCAAAATAGATCAGAGCAGGGGCTCGCTGGGGAGGAAACGGAGAAAAGGGAGTGGACTGATACACTCGGCATTAACAGTGGGGTCAAAGAGTGTGTGATGAATACACACTCGGGTCAGATTGGTGAAGCTGCTGGAGGTGTGCTGAGCCAGGTAAAAAAATCAGGGATTTTAGACAGAGAATGGGTCAGTGATCTTGAATCTGGGGAGCTAACACGCCCAGTTAACCACATACCTCGAAATAGGCAGGAGGGGAGAGGGAGGAGGGGGAGGACAAGGGGTGACGGCGGGGCAGAGTGAGGGAGGAGGAGGTTTCTGTGTGAGGTGAGTGTTCATGAGCTGTTGAGCTGATGTATAACTGATGTGTGTGAGATGAAGTGTATATATGAGCACGGCATATATTTTACTAAAATAAACAAGACCTTTGATGATGTTTGTTAAACTGAACACAATGTGTGTGTTCCCTCCTCTTCTGTGCATCTGTATAATCTCTGCTTTTCAACAACAACCACTTCTATTTAGGGGAGTTTGAAGGCCGCTTCCTTAGTTTTATATATAGCTGAAGGTGAACTCCAAGATTTGCTCAATTTAGCACAATTACTCACTGTTAGAAGGTAATTTTCCCAGATGTTGTATAATAGTAGGACTAATAAAAGGCAGTTAGAGAGACCAAATATGCTGTTCTGAGCCACAAAGTAGATTATTTCAGCGTATATAGACGGATACAGTTTCATATGAGCTACAATAATTTGTCAGAAACATGAATTCACCCTACCAAAAGCCACATTGTCCGACATGGAGGCAGTAGCAGAAAAAGATCAATATCTAACAACACTGAAACACACGGGGCTGACAGAAATATGCCCGCATGTAATGCAACCCACTTTTTTTTTTAAATAAATGCAAGAATATTGCCTAAGCTTTAGATCTGCATCTAAATACCCAAAACCCAGGAATGAAACAGAGCCAGAGATGGAGGGGAGAGATAGGACTCGCATGAGGAAAGTGCTGCCAGGGAGGGGACGTTAGGGCCGTGGAAAGGTACAGGCAGGAAAAATCGCAGGAATGAATAGAGAGAAGGGGGGGTGGGCAGAGGGTTGGTGGTGGCGGTGTGGGGAGGGCACACAGGCATGCAGAGGGTGAGCGGGAATGAATGAGGGCCATTGATGAAGATGGAGAGTCCGGATAGGGGTAAGGAGAGGGGAGAGAGCAAAAGCAAGAGGGGAGGGATCAAAAGGTATTTACACATGGAGATTCCAGAATAAAACGGAGGTGTGGAGGGAGAAGGTGGATGGAAGGATGGGTGGATGGATGGATCCCTAGCTGACCTACTGACTAAAACACAGGGTGGAACCGTGGGGACTTTGACACAGCAGCATATTTGTCCAAAGTCAAAAGTTTTTCCACAAGTGAAGTCACCTAAACAGCTGTTAGTCAGGAGACAGAAGCTGTTCATTAAACTCAGAGCTCCTCAGTTCACAAGGTGGATTTCTTCTGGAAGAAAAACACATGAGTTACACTGTTTTATGATACATGAAATAATATTTTTTCTTATATTATTACAAGCTTGACACAAAGGAAGGAATTTCCCCTACTGAAAAAAACTAAACTAAAAGCAAACAAGCTTTGCAGTTATGTGGTATTCTCAGCAACACTTAGATTACCAGATCCCCAAAAGTCTTTTGTCTTTTTATTTTCCTCCAAAAACTACCTACAAAGCATCCAACCTAAACAACCAATACAGCTACATGTTCATATCCACAGCTACAACTAAAATGACACACAGAATATAAATGTTTCTATATATTTTTAAAAGTCTGGCAAAGGAATTTGGAGAGTTGGTGGTGGAATAATTACCAGGACTAACAATCTAATTTTGGAACTTGTTTCATTAACTTTATAGCCTAAAGTTCCTGTTCCTATTTGTTAGAAACTAAAGTGAAGCTGCAAACGATTACGGTTTGGGGTAAAACACTCGTTTACAAAGTTGATGACAAAGTAGATCACTCTGCAGCTTATTGAGCAACAAACTAGTGATTTTAAAAAATGAAGATGCAGGAAAATGAGGAAGACTCTGAGCTCATGTTCTTCCCCTGCTGCTACTACCTCACATCCATTATGCAGCACAATTTTCTTTCTTCTTTTCTCATTCATTAAACATATCAAATAGAGCACTGGTTCTGGACTTCTAACATGCTGATTTTAATGTTTAGCTGGTCTGGCTGGTCTCCATAACTCCACCCTCTGCTCCTGATGTAAGCGGCTCTTTGCTCTGCACCAGCAGAGTTGTTTCCAGCATCGCAGCAGTGTTTTGGTGCTGGAACCTGAGCTTCGGCAGTCAAAACAGAAGTAACTGGTTCAAACTTTGGGTCTGGATCTGAAAACGCACTGAAGCCAGTTTGGTGTAAACACCTTCCTTAAGATTTCAAGTTTAAAGCTCAGTTCTACAAAGACATAGTTAATCTCAGCTCATATAATAAGTAGGTAGATTATGGAGCTCAGAAGTGCATGATAGTGTTGTGGTCATCATTATTTCCTCACTGCAAGAAGGTTCCTGGCTTTTGTCTCAGCTGGGACCTTTCTCTGCAGAGTTCTCCATGTTTGCATGTTGCATTGACTGATGACATGTCGCCCAGCAGCTGCTACAGGCTCCAGCTGTATTTACCCAAAACAGGATAAAGAAAGTATAGAAAATAGACGGATATGAGCTCAACACCATCCCTGGTCAGCTGTTTCTCTCCTGTTCATTCAACAGGTAAATCCTCAAGATTTTTCTGTTTAAACTGTCATAGTTCACTTCCTTTGCAAACGGCTTTACAATGCACATCCATCCCAGCTCCTCCTTTTCAAAATGACGAGTCCCGCAGAGCAAATAAGCATTTCTAAAAAGCTTATATAAGAGTTTACACTTTAAAAAGAATCGACAAATCTGTGTAAGGAGGCAAGAAGGTGTATCATAGATACTGAACTCTGTATCTGTATCTGAAATGTAGATCCACTGTACAGTTGTCCTCAAAATAATTCATACCCTCCACTTAAAGAAGGAAAAAAAAATCAGCTGTCAGTGAAATAAGTTAAAATTGACAAAATTAATGATAAATAAAAATTCTATGAAAATCATGACATTGATTTTAGATTGTGGTTCGAAAGAAATATTAAAAACAAACACACAAAAAATAAAACAAGTAAACAAGCATAGTTGGCCTCTGCAGCTAAAATTTTGTTGAGCAACACTTTGAGGAAATCACTGCAATCAGGTGTTTTCTTTAACATCCAATCAGATGTCTACACCTGTTGACAGGTATTTTGGTCCACTGCTCATGAGAAATGTGCTCTAATGTAACTGGGACAGTTTTGTTTGTTTTTTAAATGATTATTTCCAACCACAATTCAAAAGCAATATTTCATATCACTAAATTATAATTTTGTAAATTTTTATTTATTATCAGTTTCTTTAGTTTCTTGTTATTTGAATTACTATCATGAATTTAGTCTTTTCTTTAATTGGAGGGTAGGAATAATTTTGAGGACGACTGTATATAAGCCTGCACAGACATATGGAAGACTATTGAAAAAAATTCTGATTATACATCTCGGTTAGTTAAAAATAGAATATTGTGATAAATGTTGGGTAAATTAAAATAATCTTAAAGTTGTACTTCCGTGGTTATTTCATTAATATTTCTGTGTTCTCCATTATTATTGAATGCATTCTGCATCGTTTCTGTTAAAAAAAAAACCTTCTGGTATCTTTGTATCCAGCTGCATTTGTATACTAGAAGAGAGGCTTGTGGTCCAACGGCAGGCTTTTCCGGGTCCTTCTCATGAATTTCCGTCTGTTGGCTGGCTCCCATGAGTGTATGAAGGAAGCTCCGCCCTCCGCTCTTATTTCGTTACAGACAGGAAATAGAGCCGACAAACAAGTTTGTTCCGCCATGCTAACAAACAGTTAGCTAATTAGCTTCTCAACTCCGAAGCTACAGTCGTGCTGTCTTCACTTCTAGTGTGTAGTGGAGGGTTACCTGCCATCCAATGGACAGATAGAAACCCCACGTGGGATACGCTATTCGCAATGTGACGTAGAAGTGCAAGGCTGTTCCCGATTCGCTCTTTTCTTCGTATTGTTTCTCTGCTGAGCAAGGACAGCCGACTGGGGGGAACGCAACGCTAGCAAGTCAGCATGTGTAAGTAAACACGGGGAAACCCTCCGTATTTCAGAAGGAGCAAGTTAAACGGGTTTTCAGTGGAAGGAGGCCTTTAAAGGAAGAATACACCCACAGAATGATGTGCGTTCATTTTTTACTCACCCTCATGCTGAATAAGACTCTGGAGCACTTTTTTAATATCTCAAATGCAGTCCGAGATCGGACAGGATTTTCGTTTTCCACCAACTTTCATATAATGGAGGTGACCGGGGTTTGAACCAAAAAGGTCCATAAAAGTCCACAAAAACTTGGTGATATTCCTCCATACTGCTCGTCCAATGTAATCCAAGTGTCCTGAGTGGGTAGCGTCCAGAATTTACTGGAAATGACATCATTTGGTAGATTTTTATAGCCTAAACAGTACTACATCTAGTTGCCACAAAGCGCGCCCCTGCAAGTTCACGACACTACGGAAGCCGCAGCGTTCAGCGCCTACTCTGCCAATAATGCAAGAGTAGAAGAAGAAACTCGGTCGGTGCTAAGAGCGACCGACCGACCTGCAGACAAACCTGGACAAACACAAGAGGGGTTGGCTATTGATTTAAAAGAAAGAAAGAATGAAAACGAGAATCTGCGATCCATAGTGTTGTGAACTCGCAGAGGTGCGCTTTGCGGCAGTAAGATGTACTACTGTTTAGACTAAAAAAAAATCTACTAAATGATGTCGTTTTGAGTAAATTATGGACGCTACCCACTCAGGACACTTGGATTACATTGGATGAGCAGTATGGAGGAATATCACCAAGTTTTTGTGGACTTTTATGGACCTTTTTGGTTCGAGCCCCGGTCACCTTCACTATATGGAAGTTGGGGGAAAAAAACGAAAACCTGTCCGATCACCGGCTGCATTTGAGACATTAAAAAAGTGCTCCACAGTCTTGCTCAGCATGAGGGTGAGTAGAAAATGAACGGGCATCATCATGTGGGTGTGCTATTCTTTTAACTTTGGGGTCAAAACAGGAGAACCTACAGCTTTGTCCTTTACACAGTGATGATTGTGGTGATGAAGATCCCCAGGAGCGACAGTCTACATGTCTCTTTCTTTGTCTGATTTTCTAATCAACCATGTCAGTCACATTCTAACATGTCTTATGTCCATGAAAGCAGAAACACATTATTTGCATGACTGTCTAACAGTTCCACTCACATCTGTCTATAAAACCTGGAACAATAAAAATGCTTTCTCTTAGCAGAAATGCAAGAAAAACAGTTAAAACCTTCTATTTCCCAATGAGGTCAATCATCATAAACACTTTATTTGAACTGCTCACCTTTGAGAAATCAGAGCTCAAAGGAAAACCCAGTAACAGATCACGAAACAGACAGAAAACAACAAGCAGGCTGTAATCCTGGAAACTCCCAACATTTTAGTTTAAATTCCAGATCCCATCTTTTGTAAATATCAAAGAAACACTAGCGCAAGTTAATCTGGAGGGACTTGACCAGAAACAACACTGAGGTTTGATACATCCTCTCCGACACACTGCAGTCCCCTGTTAAATAACTTGGCCGGGTAAAGAAAGACTCCTTCATTGACTCCACTTGGACAGGAGAGCATTTTTAGAAGATGATTAGGAATGAAGAACAAGCTTACGTTGTGGTTTTCTTCATAGTAAAGGATGAAAGAGGAGAAGCAGCAAGAATGTGAAGCATCACAAGTATTCAGCTGGTTGAATGATGAAGGGACAGAGGGCAGCGAAGCCCGGCTGTAACCCAGACTCATGGGTGGACACTGCGAGGTCGAGGGGAAGGTCGGGTGGGTCAGTTTGCCGTTGGAGTGACACCTTCCTGTACCTGACTGCTACAAAGATCTGTGGAGGAGCCAGAGCAGCAGAAGGAAAGCTGGGGGTCTTTGTCACACCAGCAGCTGAGCTCAGCGCCTCCAGGTTGAAAAGGTCAGAGGTGTCAACAAACAATGCACCTGTCGGACAACCTAATGCGTGTTACATGCAAACAACACGGAGATGGAAAAGCATTCTTTGTTGTTGTTTTCCCCAAAATGACCTCTTAAAAGAGTTTAACTAAAAATATACATTTCAAGAAACAAACGATAATACTACAATTAACATTCTAAGAAGCTTCAAACTTCCAAAGGTGGAAAAACCTGGTCCATAAAGTAAAAATCCTGTCCAGCAGTTGTTCCATCACTAAACCAGCTGAATTTAAAGCCAGAGGTGGTAATCCTGTTCAGAAACACTTTTTGTTATACTGGTTGAAATGGTCCTTCCATCCTGACAGTATCAATACATCATGTTTTTTTTATAAAGAAGGAAAAAAGTCAGACCTCTGTGAGAGCTGCAGGTCTGTAAAAACTCTGAACAACCCCTGCCATTCACACTGAAAGGCAGGAATTGGTCATTTGCAACGTATAGAAAGAACAAATTGATGCCTTTATGTCTCGTCTCTGTCCCTCCCCTCTTAACCGTCCCCCACATGACCCCCCTGTGTGAAACTCACTGTAAACAAATACAGCTAACGAACTGCTAACTGCTGCTGCACCAAAAAAACAAAACTAAACAAAACAACAGATAAGGATCAAGTCTCGTAGGTGTTGACGTTTTCAGTGTGGACTTTTTACACCACAGAAGGAGTTAGAGGTGAGTGGATTAAAGCTTTTAAAAGCTTTTGTCAGCTGTTTACTAGCAAGCTAACAAGCTATCCACTCAGCTGTTATTGTTAACCTGCTTGTAAAACATTGGCGCACAGGTCCCTGCGCTCTGAAGGCGTGGCTTCGGGTGGTGTGTTTTTTTAAAATGTTGCTTGCTCGAACTGATTTTCCAACATTGCCAACCCAAGCTTTAATTAGTGCAGCTCCTCTGCAGGTTGATTAGTCTGTTAGTAAAAAAAAAAAACACCTGTACTTAATGTACAGGTAAACCCAAAAACATGGCAGGACTTTTACTTTTTGGCACCTGGATTTTCCACCTCTGTCCAATTCTCAGTTTGCCTTAAAAAAATTCAGTTTCTTGTGATGTAGACTATCATTTAGAATCAACCAACTACAAGGAGACGGTGGGATAAGTTGAGCCATCTTTTACGTTTATTGTCCTCTAGGCAATGAATAAAAATAAAATCATCTGACTGAGAAAGAAAATAATCGAGGTGTTGGCATGATCCAATCCAGACCTCAGCATACATCAGCATATTGTCTGAATGTGGTCATCTCTGTCCTGCTGGACTTATGTGTAAAAGACTCGACAGATGCACTGGAACTGAACAGAAAACCTAACGAGTCCACAGTTCAGAGGAAGCTCAGCTCTACTCTCACAGAGCCCGCTGACAGAGGGACTCCTCAGCCGGCCGAGGTCAATAAGGAATGCACCAGGGGAGAGGGAGGGAATGTACCACAGGGGTGTTGAGGAAGGGGGTGGGGTGGCAGCAAAGGAAACACAGAGGGGGAAACAGAGGGGTCTTTTGTGAGACAGGAAGCTGCTGAGACCAGGGCCCTCTCTCTGGGTACAGTGGTAGAGAGGAGAGAAACCTGGGATATGAGAAAGATGGTGAGGAGGAGAGATGTGACGGAGGGGAAGAGGAGTGCACTGAGGGAAGGAGGAGAGGCTCAACAGGATCAAGGACGCAGAGCAAGAGGAGGGTAGTGAACCCTAACCCTACCCAATTTTTTTCAACAGTTATTGTACCTGATTGGACTTTTAACCAAAGAATTGACCGAAATCTTGCTGAAGAGCTGCTGAACAATATCAAACTCTGTTTACAACAACGAAACTTGTAGATCACAATAAAAAACCAGAATGTGCTCCCGACATGATTAACAGAGCTGGTGTAGCAACAGATTTTAAACCAAGCCAGGTTTAGAATTGAACTAAATGTGGACTGTTTCAGAAACTACGGTGTAGTACAAATAAAACTGTAGAAATGAATCAGTGCTGGACAAACTACACCCTACAAACAGATTGGCTGAATTTGACCAATCTGATAGGTAGTTATCAAATGGTTAGATTAACCAAGATTTTTAACCAATATTTTGGATGAAAACCACCAGGTTGGTCCGACATATAACTACCAACCAGATTGGTTGAATTAAACCACTCTATTCTTAGAGCGCAATGTCCCTTTTCCACTACACTATAATATACTGTACTATTATACTAGAAGTCTACTTGGCTCAGCTCTACTTGGATTTAAGATAGCAGCATCTGGTATCAGGGACATTTTCAGCACCTACTCGGTCGGCGCTCCAGCCGACTCGAGTCAAGCTGAAAATGTGACATTTACAGACTTCAGCCCACTGATTAGCCAGGGAGTGATGTCACAGGAAGAGTCATGAGAGCAATTACATCACAAGAGTCCTGCCAAACTCTTCTGGACTTTTCCAGCGTTGAGTCTTGCCATCTGATTCCCTACTTTTACTATGTCAAACGAAAAGTCGTAGACTAACCCCTCTGTTGTGTTGTGCTTGTGTCACATGCAAATGATGTCAAAGGACTTTCAGGGGCCTTAGTATGATGAATCCACCCACACTGAGGCCGCACTCAAATGTAATGGAAAGTGAGTCGAGTTGACATTAGTAGCTACAAGTGGAAAAGAGGCTTAATTAAATCCAAGTAAGGCGAGACAAGTGTCTATTTGTATACTACATTTCATGTAAAAGACATTTCAAAGTGCTTTATATAAAACATTAAAGGCATCACAGCGGGATGCAGAAAATATCTATATTAGAAAAAAGAAGTAAAAAAGATTTTAATAAGAAGCAAGGTTTAAGATTTGAAAAACAAAGAAAGAAAAAACCTTTAAGCTTAAAACAAACAGAGCAGGTCTGAAAATAATAAAAGGAGAAAGGGGGTAATTGGAAAAAAAGTGAAGGAGGGAAGAGGAGAGAAAAAAGGGGGAGGAAGAAAAAAAATCGAAAAAAAGAAGAAAAAAGGAAATTGGAGGAATTCAATCTTCATTCGAATATAGAATTTCAATCTTTTCCTTTTCAACTTACAGGTGTCGGACAAATCTGGGTGAAAAAAAAGTGAAAGATAATTTGCGTATCAATACAGACTTTATTGAGGCATGTCTGATTACGACCTTTAACCCCCAACTGCTCCAGGTCGAGCTGCACGGTGATGAAGCAGCTTCCAACACTTTCTGTCAAACTGTAAAAAGAAATGAAAGAAATTCCTGACACTTAAAAAACCAAGAGATAGAAATCTAAAAACTGAACACAATGCGAAACAAACAGGATGATTAAAATAGATAAAAGTGGAAGGATTGAAGAGGACGAGGACCCAATCAGGACCCTGAGTGGTTTAAAACACAAGAGATCAAAAAAAGAAAAACAAATGACTAATTTCCAAAACAAGTGGCTGAACATACAGACATGCAGTATTTGTACACAGGCACAGCAGCCACTTAATGAGGTCAGGGAAAACCAGCAATAAAAACAATCTGAACTGTTATGGTCATGAGCTCATTCCAGTCTGTCAGTCCTTTGAAAAGCATCAAAGAGCTTTTCATCTCAGCCTTCAGCTCAGTCCCATCCGGGCCTTTACTGTACCAACAAAACATTCACATGCAAAGGCAGCGGCATAAATAACTGTGAGGTTGCAGAATGAAAATACGTCCCTCCCTCTTCCTTTTTCTGTCTTCCCATCTTCACCACCTTCTTCCTGTCAGTATGCAGATTTCCCCTCGCCGACACACTCCGACCCGCTCATGTTCGCTGCTGGCAAACGGACACAAGCTCATTAACCCTCCCACGCACACGACCAACCGACTCCTCGTGACGCTGAAAATAAGAGGCGGCCTCAATGAATATTGTTCAGGTGCACAGATGTTATAATACCTGATGTGATTAAATTCAATACTTCATGCTCCACATATTTAATCCTAATTAGTATCTACTCATCATAGATCATCATACTGTAGCTTAAGCCGAAAATATTTGGGAAATTTAGCCTCATTATTCAAGATTTGCTTTAATGCCATTTCACCCGAATACTCACGTACACAGAAAAACTAAATGTTTCTTATCAGTCATTAGTGCAGTGTATTACATATTAATAAATATTTAAGAGATAAAACATAAAAAAGTCTGTTAAACAAAAAGTTAGGTAATAAAATGCACATTGAAAAAAAGAGAAGATATAAAAGAAAGTAAATAATTTATAAGCAGTTTAGTTCAGTGCAGGTTGTGCGTGTAGTCCACATAGCTGTCTAGCCAGGTTGCTAGGCAGAATGGGACTGAGGCTTGGGGTGAGTATTGGGAGGGGTGACAGGCCACTAACCAGCCTGTCAGCCTGAGAGAAGCTGTCCAGCTGGTTGTTTTACAACTAGCGCCTGTGTAGGGGAGTAGGGAGAAGAAAGGAAGGTGATGTAGGTCTCTAATGATGGAGACATATTTATAGATGCAGAGTTGCTGGTATATTATCATCACTTAGTGACTGAAACTGCGCTGTGGTTTAATTATACTAAGTCAAACAATACAATCGATCCACTTTATCCATCCATCATCACAGAGAATCTGTTTCACAACTCCCTGTTTTTAAATTCTCCACCTCAGTGGTCCTCACTGCAACAGTATGTTACCATAGCAACTCAGGACATTTAACCTCTGCTCCTCTAACTGGGTCTAACAACATCTGAGACAAAATGCAACCAATCCAGGTTTTCAAAGGTTTTCAAGCAGGGCACATTCACAACAAAGAGGCTGCTGAATGTTGATATGTTTCAGATGTATTGATTTCATATCTGTTGAAAAGTATTCATCAGATCTGCATTTAACAGTATTAAAACATGTTCAGTTTTGGCACAAAAAGATCATTTCTGCAGTTTTCCAACCTGTTCTCTGTTCTGGGGAAAAGGACGAGGACACGACAAGTTTGTTCAGGGAAATGGTAAAAAAAAAAAAAATAAAATAAAAAAAAAAAAGCTTGTGTGTCTTAGTTACACATTTATTTAATTATGTTATTTTTCATGAATATATTTTATTTCTATTTTTTTTTACATGAAAACCATATATATCTTATACCTTAAAACATTATAAATTATTTATAAAATAATTTATAAAATGTTTATGAATCTGATGTATGTATACACATATATGAATTGAATACATTTAAACATTCATAGTAGTCAATATTACAGTTTTTTAAAGATTTTTATTCGTTTTGTGTGTATGAAATATATTTCATATGCCATCACACAGATTTAGATTTTAATCTATAATTTTTTACATGAATTTTTATTTCATTTAAAATTCTATCTTGATATTTTATATCTTTTACATATTTACAGTTTCTATATAAAGTATTATTTATTCATTAGCACAGGCATTACGGCTTACACAGCATAAAAATTTAATCACACGTTTCTGGAAATGAAAGTAAAGTATTTCCAAATATGATTATAGTAACTTTTCAAGATCAATAAGTTATTTTTAATGTACAATAGTGTACATTTCCACGTGAATGTAGTAATCCTGACCACCTGAACTGAATCACCTTGTAATACAAACTGAAGTCAGATCTATTTAGTAGCGGTGGGTAAAAATATCATTTCTTCAATGCATCACAAAACTTCCTTGTGCAATTCAATATCGATTTGGCAAATATCCTGAACTAGGGATGCACGATATTGACCCATATTCCATATCCCGATATTTTTAAAACTCATTTGGCCAACAACCGATATTCAATACCGATATTAAAGCTGAAAAAAATAAGTAGTCATTGCAAATAGCAGTTTTATTTGTTTCCAACACTTTGAAAAACATCAATACACTGAAATATCACAATATTTTCATATGCCAATATCAAATTAATATATTAAAAAAAAGGGATATTGATCTATTTTTACTTGCAAAATCTCGCAAGATTTCATCGTTCTGTTACAAGATCTCACGATATTTCATCAATTCCCGCGAGATTTAGTTACAGATTGATGAAAAATTTCAAGATTTCATTAGTAAAATAGATCGATACCACATTTTAAATGTCAATTTGATATCAGCATATGAAAATATTGCGATATTTCAGAGTTACAATATTTTTTGCCTCCCCTAGTCTTTTGAAGCTTTAGTCTGCAAAAAAGAAGCTTTTGAAGTAGAAGAAGTTTTTTTGGATGGACTCATTGGTTAAATATTGGTTAATTATCGGTGGGGTGGCTGATTATATTGTGCATTCCTATCCTGAACCAATTCACCTCCTGACATGAAGGGAACTGTGTTATTTACGTTGTATGGACAAAGGCCGCATGATATCATACAATACCATACTATTTTTATTTTCAAATGTTTTATTTCCCAAAAATATAAAGTGGCATACAGCAGACATTTACATGGGTGTGAAAATAAATATTTAAAAATTAACAGTTTCTACTTCTTACTGAATGAGTACTGAATTTAAGTCAATACTGATTTGAAACTATATCGAATCGCGACCCAAAGAATCAAAATCAAATCAAAATTGTGAAGTTCTTAACAATTCCCAGCCCTACTATTTAGTAAGAAAGACATATAATGTGACAGTGTGGGGTCCTGTTATGATGCCTCCGACTGATCATGCGCGCTGGTTACTTGGACACAGGGATATCCTTCTGGCTGACTGGTTAGCACGCATGACTCACCGGGGAGTCTGGGGTTTGAATCCCGCTGGGCCCTCCATGCGTACCTGCCACTTATGAGATATAAAAAGTTGTCCCGCTTTATTTTTTCACACACACCCTGAAGTGACACAGTTGCAGAGCTTAATCAGTTACCTGAAAATAAACAGAAAGAAGAGATGATGTCCATAAAGTAGCAGGACTACCAGTGACTTCAGATCACAATAAAAGTCTGGACCACAGCTTAAAAGTTCAGCTGTTTCCAAGTTTCACATCAAGCTTTTAACATTTCCCTCATGACTCAGCATCGCCAGTTACAAGTGGCATAAACACACAGTCCACCTCTGATTCCTCGTCTGTACCTCTCTCAGTCTGACATCGTCTGTCTGAATGTTTCCTTGATTACAAAGACTAACTGTCCTCAGAGGCAGAATTATACATTTTGTGTTTCACCCGCATTTAGCTCTGCTCAGAGGGAGCTTTCAATCATTTAAATGCAGCCTGGCTCAGATTTGGTCTGTGTATACCCAAAAACCTAGCATATGATTACAGCTGAAAGAACATGGGGACAGTGGCTGACCAGTAATTTGGCTTTCCTAAATGTTGTCACCAGTCATTCCAAGGTTTCTTCCCATCCCGACAATCTGGACCGACGCAGTGTAACAAGCTGAAAAAACATAAAAACCTGAAATGTTTGCTCTTCTACAGCATAAAACATATTTTAAAAAATAAAGGCGTGCACATAAAAAATACACCCCAGATTGTATCACTTTGTGTTACCCAACAGACATAAAACGTGAAAATGATATCCTTAATTTCATTGCAATAAGTGTTGTAAACAGTGGGCAGTTTAATTGACGTCTTAAACTCCTGCCACAGAAATGTCAAAACTTGCAATTTTGATTCACTTTTGCACTTTTTGGATGAATTTTCACCATCGCCATAATAATGGTTCATGCACCGATCTGTTTTTGCTGTTTGGATTTAGCAGATGTGGCATAAAAATGCATAAATAGATAAATGATGCAGCAAATGTGTAAAAGTTTGCCCTCCTATGTTGAGAGGAGGATTATAGTATTTGTTTTACTGTGTGGGATACCAAACAGAACTGAAATAACAGTGAGCAGAAAACACACCTGATACCTCGCCCTGCATGAAGATTAATCAGCATCAATTAGGCTCTGTCTTATGCAGGTGTGTGTGTGCTTCGTGTACATTTGAGTGCAATGTGTGGGGTACCTCCACCACACAGGATCCACCGAACCACCGCTGGCAAGTCACTTCAAACACGGCTCGTTTATTCAGCGCACAGCAATAACATTCACCTGGTGAAAAGTGACATTTCTGAAGCAGAAATTAAGAGGAATTTGACCCATGGTATAAAGGTGTCTTTCTGCAGGGCTCAGCCCCACATACCACGTAGGAGGGGAGGGAATACAGGGAGGAAAGGAGAGGAGGAATTATAACCAGGAGACTGGGGAGGGCAGGAAAGGTGGTGAAGAAGTTGAAAACTTGGCAAAATGCTTTTTAGTAAAATGATAGAAAGGAAAGATGAAGAGAATTTAAGAAAAAGAAATGATGATAAAGATGTCATAAGAAGAAATAAGACATGGAAAGAGGCAAACCAAAGCAGACAGCAAACTTGGAAGATGCCAAGGGTCGTGTGAAAGGTTAAGAGGCCAGACAAAATTTAGTTTAAGGCCTCAGACTTCTAAGAATTTAAGACACAAAGTGCACAATTAAAATTTTAATTATGAAACACTAAAGATGCTGGAGAATCTAATCATGTTCTCAATGTCAAAAACACAAGAACATAAAGTAGAACTAGTTTCTTTCTGATGTAAATCTAGTTTTAGAATCTTACATCTTAAAACATCTTAACATGAATCAATGAGCTTTCTAATCAAAAGTGGGCAACTAAGTTGAGAGTTTTCTCTCTAAATATGGTGCTGCTGCTGACTTGGCTTCATGAGGCTTCAGGTCCTCAACAGAGAGCTCATTGTGTCTGCTCCCTCTGCTGGCAGCTGCTGGTACTACAGGAGCAGCTTCCACAGCAGCCCAGACATCTTAATGATGGAAAGTAATGCTCAGCTTCCCTCCGGTTATCTATACACATTTAGATTAGTTGACATCTGTCACTACTCCATGACAACAAGGTCATGTAAGTTTTCTACAAAACAAAAGGCCTGTGAAGATAATTTATTACAAGCATCTTATTCAAACAGGAGAAACATAACCAGAAAAGACTCAATGTTGGTCATGAGGGAGGAGACAAAGAGGTGGGAGGAGAGATGCAGAAAGAGTGAAAGAGCATCTCTAGAGTACCTGGATGAAATATCACAGCTTCATCTCCGCATCTCAGAGCTTAAATGTGTAGAAAAGGAATCAAAAGACACTAATGTCGGGTCTAGAAAGAAAGATGTTACTTCAGCTCTGTTGCTTCTTACTGGTCAAGGTGTGTAAATCAGGTGAGGAAGCAAGACTGGGCGACTTCTCCACCCAGCAGCTCTAATCGAGGGAGGAGGAGCAACGGGAGACCACGGATGGTGAAACTTTGCCAGGATAAAAGGTCAGTGCTCCCTCTAGAGGTTCAAAGATGGGAGTGCAGTGTCAGTGGTCAGCTGGGGCCCTGGGGTCCTGCTGGACTGAGCATTTCTGCAGGGCACAGTGGGAGCTAAACTGGGAGGCTCCATCCCATCCATGGTTGGGCGCATCCTTAGATAAGTGCATTCTTGTTATGTTTTATGTGTGATATTTCCATTTAAATCTCTAAATGTTTGCAGCTTTCTGTGAAATAACAAAATGCTTAAATGCGAGGGTGTTTTTTTTAAAAATAATAAAAGAAAAACACTTCACATACAGTATTAAAACTTTTACTCAGACATGATACAACAAACAGAAACAAGATTCTGAATTAATGACTGAAAAAAAACTTTTTTTCTTTCAATCCCCAAAGCACACAAAAGTCAATCAGCTCCACGTGTACAATGGAGTAGAATACAAACAGGACAAAGGACAGACACAAGAGAAAGAGACAAATTAAACATAAAAGTGACAGATTCCATTCTGATTTCAGTTCTTGCATTTGTTTAATACTTTGTAATAAAGAAAAAGTAAATAGCATAGTCGGAAAACAGGGAGACAGGAAACAAGACAGTGTCAAAGTTTTTAAGGTGAAGAGTAAACATAAAGGAAGATCCTAGATCTACTGGAAAACAGTATTTTCTGTTCATACTCTCAATCGACAACTGAACACCTGATCCAAGTTTTTCAAGCCCGGGCCCTTGTCTTCCCCTCTTTCTGACCTGCCCTTCCAACAGTAAAACGCCAGCTCCTCCTAAATGAGAGCAGTCATACTCAGCTGACTCCTTCTCGCGACTTCTTGCTCTGTAACCAGATCTTGTTCAGAAGTGTCCCTCCCTTCAAACCAGGGCGGTTAAATCTAGTGGCCTTCGCACTCTCGCTACAGTCAGAAACAGCTTCTCCCTCTTCATCAAAGACTCTGAAGGGGTTTTGTTTTTATGATTTCAAGCTACAGCCACATTAAGCTAAAAAAAAAGACAAAAATCCAGCTGAAGAAGAGCAGGTCCAGGACTACGCTAGTCTGGTCAAAGAATTCCTTATTTGCATTTCACTCAGAAATGTATGTTGTCACGTTCTGGGACCCCATAAAAAAGCACCAATGCACAGCTTGAGCACCCAGAGGGGTCCGGACACCGGTCTGCTCCTCTCCAGTGACCAGGCCGGTCCTCCCTACACGAGCTGTCATTCCATTCCTATCAGGGCCCCGGTTTTGAATGCATTACACAGGTCAAGGTTAGCGCACTCTCTTTTAGTGCTGCACAATAATCACAACATACAAAACAGACGAGCACTGGGGACTGAGCGGCCCTGCATTTAAGATGGCTGCAAACAGCTTGGCAGTGATTAAAAAAAGGAAAAAACAAAACAAAAAACATTGAGGGTGGTGGTTTCAAGGCTGCATAGCACACACTGAACCTCATTGATTATAACGGGATCGGTCTTAGCTCCAGAGGACGTGTAACAACGTGACCCTCGTGTCTAATCTACACAACGTCTTCAGTCGTAGCTTGCGATCCGTTTTCAAAGAAAGAGCATATCAACGTCTTTTATTTCCAAAAAGTTTCATAATGTAACAAAGATGGCGACAACAATACTGCTACACAGTCAAAAGGTCACAGCATGCGTCTGCCTTGAGTGCACACCGTTGCATGACAAAACAATTTGTGGGCGGTGCGATGTAGCGGTCTCCCGTGGCGACCGCAGATCGTCGCAGCTCTGCCGTCAAGTAAAGTAAGCAAAGAGGGACACGCGGCACCGAATCCCTTCTCTACAGTTCTCCAACGCTTGTCCCATGAAAAAGCTTCACATCCTCACAGTCCGAGAATCATAGGTTTATTTTACAAGTCCATTCCGATGCAAAGCCCAGCCATTTTCAGCTCACGTGGGCGAGCGAGCGAGCAGTTAAGTTTTAAGTAAAGCAAAGGAGATGGCGCAAAACAATGAAAGGAAGGGGGCCAGGTTGTGTTGATAAAGCAATGGTTACCCCCCTCCTTCTTCTGCACCCTTTTATGATTTCACTCAACCAATTTATTCAAAAAGCGCTCGGCAAGTCACAGCCAAAGTTACAGTTTCTGCCAGTAAAAAGGATTCGCTGCAGATTCCATACACATGTGCATAAAACATACACGTGGCCACAAGTACTAAATGCTAAAAAACACTAAAACACCCAACCACCAGCTTCTGCTAAAAAAGTCTGCCTGCTCAGCAAAGCTAGATGTGGTTTAGCTACAGAACCTGCACTCACTGTATAGCTTTTTTTTTTTTTTTTAAATGCTAGGCTCATAGTGAAATGTCAAGAAAAACATCATAGCAAAGTCTGAATACATCACTAATGAACAGAGGGATGGGAACTGTAAATGATGCTTTCCAATTATCATGTAACAGACAAATACCAATTATACAACTGCATAAACATAACTGAAAATCTTAGGTGATTTTAAAGAAATTAATTTAAAAGCTGCATATTAAAAATAATTGAAGCCCCATTTGCAGAGATTAGTATCTGCCCAGTCCGCTCTGTGGCTGACTACGATGATTCATCCCCAGTTATAAACGTGCAGTTGCAGCAGGCTGAAAAACAGAAGCAGCACCAAAACTAAAATCCTGAAGAACGTCCAGAGATCGTTCACCAAACCACGTCCTTCTTCGATCAGCTTGACCTCACAGACTTCATCTACAGCCCAACGTTTTTGGACAGCCGAACTCTTAATAATCTAGATCTAAAAGCTCATTGGCCACGTAATCATTCACACTCAAGTCTCAAAAACTCTAAACTCAAGTCGCTAAAGCACTGAGACGATACTAAAGCCTATACAGTAAAACAATGCTGGCAGATGTTGGTGCTTCAAAATGAGTCAACAAAGTTGCATAAGGGGCTGACTTTCACGGAGACAGCGTTGTTGAGTTGGCTGAATGTACGCAAAGATGGAATAAAACTTAAACAGCACCAAACTCTAAAAGGTTACACCAACTTTCCTACATGTTAAAAAACTAAACACCTGTCTTACAGGTCAACTGCCAGCCTCTGTGTCCGCATCACATGGGGGGAGGCCAATGATTCTCTCTGAGAAGTATTTGGACTGTCTGCTGGGCAGGATGCTCATCGCTCCTTCTGGTCAAAGGAGAAGCCGGACCCGAACATCCAACAGCTGCTTTTTTTTTTTTTTTAAACCAGCTGAACATCTCTCTAAATATAAAAAAGGTTGGCTCTGCCTGATAGGGTACAAAGTCTTATCAGCCGCAGCCAAAATTCACAAGAACTTAGCTGGTAATTGTTTTTCATTACAGGGAGATGACAAAGGTGGGGGGGGGGGTTGGGGGCATTATATTAAAAATATTTTCTCAAGAGGGTAATCTACATTGTAAGCAAGTATGGAGAATGGCTGATTTGTCTGTACTTGCATACCGTGTTTGCATTGATGTAAATGTGCAAGTCTTCTACTAAGAGACCACATAAATGATTTAGCACCTGGTAGAGGACCGTCGTACCTCTTCCCTGTAGAATGACACAGCAAAATGGTTTCTAATTTCTATTAAATGTGGTGAATAAGAAGGTGGTGTAATATACTTCAGAATGTCAACACTTTAAATACCTTCCTAACAGAAATGGAAGTTAATATTTGTGTACCCCAGTGCTGCTCACCTTTGAGCACGTGTACAGTTAAATTCATAGTTTGCTATTTTCCTGATCACGTGGTAGCTGCATTTGACTTTTCACTGCAATGCTCAGATTCAGTTGCTCACAAATTTCAAATCACAGTAAACGTCAAGTGCCATTGGCAACAAAATCCGGCCAATAGTTCGCCGAGAACAACAGGAAACATTGGCAGAAATTGCGAAAGCAGCAGTGAGGTGTGGTTTGGCCCTGGGCTCATGCACAGTTCTCATGGTGATGAAATGACAACGGAGATGACTCCAATGTTGATTTAACAGCACAAAATAGAGATTTGTTTGTTGGAGCCACACATTTAACTCTGGTTTGTTTGTTTTTTTTGGTATTATTTACATCTACTATACAAAAGTCTCAAGTTTTGAGCCAACACACACTCAAAGTTTCCAAAGCTGCGGGTATTAGGTGTAGGATTTCCATTATACTGTATATCATTAAAGGATTTCATTATTGCATTACAGCAACAATTCACACAAGATATCCTTTGCAATTAAAACGCTGTTTACAACCCTACATCCATAACCAGTAAAACCATCCGTGAGCAGTGGGCTGCAAAAATATTTCAAATGCTGCTAATTTGTTTCTTTTTCGATTCCCACCTCTGCTGCTCATTTTTGTGATGCACAAGAACACACTTTCCCACTTTTGTTTAATAAAGAGGGCAGCGTGCTTCTAAAACACCTCAGGCATACAGACACTTCAATGAAGAAGCCACATGTCGGATACATTTACTCACTTAACAGACTCACTAACCACTCAGTCACATCAGACACAACCTGTCCAATTACAGACAGGATTGTTTAGAGAAAACTGATTATTTTCCTCCTTAAAAGCCAATTTAGACATACTTCCAGTCACAATACACAAACACAGCACTTGTGGTACATAATAATCCCAGACTCGGTTATAATCTGCAAGGGAAACCAATCCTTTACCAAATTTAACAAAAAGACTTAAGATTAAAAAATGTTACAATATTGAGAAAACCCTACACTTAGTACCTTCAAGTTCATCTTAGGTGTCTAAGAAAAGATGGTCATTTCTAGGAAACAGGAACATTTACACAGTTACAACTCACAAAAGTGCATTAATGACCACCAGAAGAGGGAGGATTCAGGGGAACAGGAGATAAAGGTGAAACAAATACTATTTTTTTTTTTCCTTGCAGGAAGCTTTTCTTCCTGTGAACCTCATGCCGTTTAAAATGCCAAACATCTGCCAAAGTAGAGAAAAGGATAAAATCTAAAAAAAAGGAAAAAAAATTCAAGTCATTCTTCTTGTCTTACAAAGCCCGCTGTGCGCATCAGGGTGGGAGGGACTAAGTTTGTCTGTTTAACAAAGTGCTCCCAGCCCGCTTTTCCTGGATTTCATTGCCTAAGAAAAAGCTCTCATTTCATGAGTACAGTACTTCAAAAGAGAAACTCAAACAAGTTTCAGCATGAATATATATGTATATATATTTATATATATATATTTATATAAAGAAACGTAAAATATTTCAATGTTTACCAGATTTGATGAAATAATTGGGGGGTGTATTTGCATCTTTATAGGAGATCTCTTGACAGTGAGAGGTGAATTTGTTTGATGGTGGACAGTTGACTCAAATGCTACGCACCTGATTTCAAGCTAAAAATCATACATGAGAAAAACTAACCGGCTAGTAATGGATATAATATACAGAGGTGCAGCTAGCAGTAACGGTTAAGTAACCCGAATTAAAAACAAGAAAAAAAAATGCCAGTAATGCAGAAGCAAAAACCCCCCGTGAGATGAAGGTGTGAAAACTGAAGCCTGACGTAAAATTAAGACATTTACTGTGTATGAGGGATAAACAGGGAATATATTTCTTGAGTCGTTATCCCTGTTGTGGGAATATGAGTGAGGGGAAAAATGGTGAGAATCCATGCGTGTGTTAAGTTTTAATTATACTGTTTGTTCCAAGCAATATTATCTGTGTATTAGTTAACGGCTTGTCAATTAACATATGCAATCTTAGGGAAATTTATGTATGCATGTGTGAGGAGACATGTAACCATGGTGATAGGGATAAGGTGTGTGTGTGTGTGTGAAGGCTAGTTTGTTAAAACCAGCAGGTGCTGCAGTTAAGCGAGGCTCGACGAGAGGAGCCGACGACCAAACACAGGAGGCCGTGATGATGATGATGATCCTGATGTGCGTCGGATCCTGGTGGGATGAACGCGGCCCCTCTAGGGGAGCTGGTGAGGCGCCTCCAGCATCTCCATCAGGAAGGTGTCAATGGGCGTGTCACCAATTAGTTTAAAGAAGAACAAATGCTCCAGGCACTTTAGACCGATGGAGCGCAGTGCTGGAAGTCGCAGGAGGAGCTTTGCAAACCTGGATGAAGGAGATGAGAGGAAGAGTACCGAGATAAATAAAAAAAAAAATTTTTATTATAATTCTGGAGTTATTTGCCTGAGGATAACAATAAATAGAGCTTATTACAGCAAGATTAATGCTGTAGATTGTGGAAAAGTAAAATCATCATTTTGGTTGATTGCACAGCTTCCCTAAAAGCTGCAGCCATGTCTACAGATTCTCTCCATTTGGCGTCGTCTTATTGGGCTAATGACCCGGCTGTTTTTGTGTTGTTGTTTTTCGTTCTTCTTCTCTGGTTTGTTCCTGCTGGCTGCATATCAGTAGACGGCTTAACACTGACCCCGCGGTTTCCGGTGGTATTGCTCCATCTTCTGTATTTAGTGATAGACCAACAACCCCTTCGAAAACGCACTAAATTACAAAGGTAACCGACACAGACGACGGATATCTGTATATCTGTCTTCTGCGTCGAGCATAAATGGGCCTTGGGCTGGACAATTAATCGAATTTTAATCGTGATTTCAATTTTGCCTTTTCACAATCATAAAAACACTGTAATCGAAGAAAAATGATTAATCCTGAAGTGAACAGACTGGTGGAGTTATAGGAAGCAAACTGCAGGGAGTAAAGAACAGGAATGCATGTAGACTTAGTATTCATTTTTATTGCTATTATTATTTTGAATAATATTCTTATTTTACTCCTTTACTTGTTTCTAATTTATTTTCGGTTTAATTTTTTAAAAGTTATATTTCAAGTTGAGTTATGTGGTTCAATAAACACTTTTTTTAAAAAATAAAATCAATGAATAATTGTGTATACTAATCGTGATTTCAATATCAGTCAAAATATCGTGATTATAATTTTTTCCATAATCGTTCACCCCTAAATGGGCCTTAAGAATATCATACTGAATTGACCATTTTAATCCATGAGTAAACAGGAGACTGTTTTCTCTATGACTGACCTGTCAGATCAACTGCTCAGTCACATTTTGTGTCAGTCTTTCTTGGCCATGGCTTTCTACATTTTAAAAAGCATGCAACAAATGTGATAATGTCCTCTAACTGGGCCTGAAAAAACACATCCAAAGTACTATACGACTAAAGATCTTTAAAAGCCACATTGAGCTGCTCTGTGCTATAGTAACATGTTAAACCTGCTGAACTGAAAATTTTTCGACAGGTCAAGGCAGTACCCATCAAAACCAATGACCTAATTTCTGGGCGTTATACCTTACCTGCCCTGCTGATCGGGGTATTTCTGCTTGCAGTAAGATTCAAGAGATGCGTACACCCTCTCTCTCAGAAGCTCCACCTCACTGGGGTTGGATAAACCCTTGGCATCTTCAGGCAAAAACAGACATTTTCATTACCTCTTACAGGGACTGAAACACACTTTGCATGCTTCACATTTCTGTTTTGGTTTTTAAATTGTCAATCTTAGATTCATGTGCTTGATGATATTTTCACGTGCATTTCAGCATTCCACCAGGCTGCTTACCTGGGTTGAAAAGGATGATTGCACGAAGGCAGCCCAGCTCAGTTTTGTCCATTTGCATGTCTCTCATTTTGCTTACAAGCTCTGTCAAAACCCTGAAGAGAAAAGAGGAGATATGCAGTAGGAAGGTCCATATGGAAACAACAGAGCAATGCCAGATCATGGAAGAGAAAAGAAGCACGAGAGAGTGCAAGAACCAGACAAGTAGAACAATATAAGAAAGGATGGGAAATCAATAAAAGACACAAAGCAGAAAGAGAGAGAAAGAAGAGTTAATAAAAACAATCATATTTAGCAGCAGTCATGAATAACCCTGTATGACTTCCTCACATAACTAGCAATGGCATGGCTGAACTGCTGGTTCTGCAGAAAGAAACAAATTAGAACTCACCAGGGTGTTTTTTCCCCCTGCTTACTCAAAATCTCATTGCCTCTGCTTCAACTGTAACTAGATGCATAAGCAATTGTGTTACGGTTGCTGAAATGGCTGCAAAATGCTGATGTCGACCATGGCTGGGATAAATATGGCGATAGTGTAACACAGTGTTCAAGACCTATTTTAATTGTCCAAATCCAAATGCACACAGTGATATTTCAGATTCTATGCTAACAGCATAGAATAATAAAATTAATTTGGTTCAATTTGTTATTTAACTGAATTTAAATTTCCTAGCTGGCTCATTTCTAACAATGGCTTGCAAAAGAAAAACCAAAAAATGAAATTACATGGGTCTAAGGGAATGCAATGCAGTCGTCCGTTCAGCACCAATATCAGCAATGCACCAACAAACAAGATTAGTAGTTTTATTTTCAAGTTTTTCTTAAATAGACTGGTTTAAAACACAGTAAATGACATCTACAGATTAAGGAATAATTCCACCTTCTCGGCAAGGTATGAAACTGCTTTTCCTGTAAATAAATTAGTAAATAAATTAGTGATACTGATACCCTGCTGTGATAAATTAGTGTTGAGGAAAATAAATGTATGCTGTATTGATTAAGGCCAACAACATCCTGAATTTGTAATTGAGACAATGGTTTGCTTTGCTGACCCAAGAATCTTGTGACCTACAGTGTGAAAATGCATTCGCTGGCGTTACCATAACTCAACACAGCTGTTGGCAGGTAAATCTAGACAGACTTTTTTAGACTGCTTCCTTGACTTCTTCTGCCCCCAGTGCAAGGGACAGCATGATATACATGCAACACAGAAGATCTTAGCACATCCTTTGAAGCAACAACCCAAACATGCAGCATACCATATAAACATGGAAAAACTGCAAAAAGACCGGCATTCAAATGAAACACAATTCAAAATTCAATTATATAGGAATGTGACAAAAACATGAGAACAGCACTATTAACTTTGGAGCTTCTGCTTATATCTTCAATCCAAGCAAGACACACAAACAATGTGTGGCTATGGAAGCAGAGACTCTGCTGATAACAAAGATGTCTGCCTCATCACTGGGCGACAAAGACTCTGGGAGCTAGCAACCATAATCATAAATCATTTTTTGTGGTCAAAAGTTTTATTTCACCACAAAAAACTCTGCTGAAGTGTTCTACGGCTCTGCCTTTATTTGAAATAAATTATGAAGGACCTGGTAGTTTCCATGAAGATAAAAGAAGGTCTTATAGTTAAGATTATATACTTGTGCCGGGCTCCCCTCTTTCTGAAACCACACAGTGTTTCATATGTGAATGTGGCAGCTATCCCTCTATTATCCTGACTCTGACCATCAACATCACCTGACTGGTTCTTGAGATATTCTCTTGCAAAACTCCTATCAAAACATTTGGAGAACTGCTCAGGTTCATCGTTTTTGATTCTACTTTTGCACAATTCCTCAACTCTACTAATTCCTAAATGAACTGGGCTGCAGTCCTCTGGTTTCCATTTAAAGTTATGCGTTTTGTTTTTTTTTTTAGGAAGTGACAACTCTTTGTATTCTCTACAATGTTAAAGCTGAATTTACTCTGACACAGTAACACTTGATTCCTGTCGTAATCTCAAATATCTCAGCTTTCTTTTAAGACCAAGATTGTTTATACAGAGAAAAAAAGAAAGTAATATATGATGATAATGAGGAGAATTGGGGCGCGCTTGCTTGCTGCTCTGCTATTCAAAATTAGAGAATCAAATTTGATTTTAATAATGTGGATTTTCAAAGAAACCACAAAAACATACAGCAGAGTGCACTACCTGTACCATGTCAAGGAATTCATAAACACCAGCTCAGTGCACGACTGTTCTCTAACTTTGATAGTGAAAGTGGAGAAAAGTTTACGTAATTTTTGGTACAGACGCCAAGTGCATGTTGTTCATGTAATAAAACAGGTATTTCCTATCATGGAGGGGGTTTACTAATGAACACCAACAAAACTTTCAAAGGCGCCATAGTAAATTAAGGTATTTAAAAACATAGCATTTCTATACAAAACCACATACCTTACCATGCCACTGATGTCCTGAAAAGAAAAAAAGCTATTATACCTTTTATCTGCCTTTTACAGCAAGATAACATTAAACCCTCATGACAAAGTCTTTTCCCCCAAATGCTCTGCAGGAGGCCATATGATGCAGCCAAAGCCACAAACAGAAAATTGTGAAATCGGGTTTGTATATTTCAATTAATCAGAAGGCAAACAATCTTCCATGTTTGTTGTTTAGACTTAAATTTTGTAGGAAAAGAGGTTGTTACTGATCTCAAGAACAACCGTAAAGCGTCAACCCCGTGAGCTTTTGTTCTGTTTGTTTTCATACTGCCTGAAAGAGGAGGGGTTCATGAAAAGTGTTTGTGTAGTGGCGTAATTACCTGTCAAATATGGCCCCAACCTCAGCATTGTGCGCCCTGTGTATTCAATCACAATGTATTATTACAATGCTGTTACACAGTTACATTGCCATTACAGTATTCTGTCTGTATATGAGTACCATTTCATATGGCTGAAACTGTAGTATTTTCAGATACTATTCCTAAATATAACTGATAGGGATTTTTAAAGTCTGGCCTTTAAGTTTCCTTTATGTTATTTCTGCACCCAAAGACTGTTAAGTTGGGCTGCCTCTTAAAAACTGGGATTTTACATAAGACATCATCATTTGACATGTATTTACATGGCATGTATTTTACAGCAGAAAACTTGAGTTAAAGGTGAGTGGGAAAAACCATCAAGTAAATGTTATGAAAGGTTGTTATTAAATGTGTTTAATTAACCCCAAACTATTTCACTGATCTGTGGCTAAATACTACATGAAAGATGTAAGCTTAAGTGCAAAGTACAACATACAAGAAAACAAGTTTACGTTGCAAAGAGAAAGCACACAACGTTTCAGAAAACACAAACTGGAAAGTAGAGGTTTCTACTATCTTTGTCATTCTTATCATTGATGAAAGGCACTCTTGCTGTTTTCTCTGCAGGTCTAGAGGGTTAGGTAAGACGACCAGGGTTCAAACATGCTGTTTAAAGTAATGCCACAAAAAATCAGCTCCTCAAATAACCACCTGCGCCTGCATCCAAACATTTAGTGTTCCACATTAACATACTCAAAACATATTTAAAGACTGAAATAAAAATTCCTATTTTTTAATTTATGACCATATCAAAGGGAATAAATGTTTACTTTAGCAATGTTATATTTTAGATTATGTTAAATTGCATGTTATGAGTGGGCCAGCTTTGATTGATGGGTGTCCTGGAGGTTTTCATTGTTTCCCTGCTCCAACACACCTGACTCAAATCAGGCTATGAAGTTCTGCCCAATGACTTATTAATTTGACTCAGATGTGTTGGAGCAGGAAAACGTTGAAAACCTGCAGGACTTTTTATTCCCTTGTAGGAATAAATTGAATAGCCCTGCTCAATATCCATCTCTTGCATATTATTTGTTTACCTCCTCTCTTCTATGGTACAATTTAGGAATTGAGATTTGCTTTAAAATATTTGGCTTTCTGGGTCACAATTAGAAAGATGTCAGAGAGAAAAGACGAAGAGGCTGAAATCAGAAAAACACGATGAACCCATAAAGACTCAGGTTGGCAAATTTTTATTGGTGCTTACAATCAAACCATCTTTTCTTTAGAATGACAAAAGCAGTAGGCATCTACTTGCTCCAGTTTCAGTGTTGTTTAGTTTTCTGATTTTTTGTGGAAAGGAGGAAGATTGTTGTCTTTTGCACTTCAGGACCTGATTCTGGGTTTGTTATCGACTCCCTGGATGAGATAAAGTTTGACAGATTCGGACAGACGCTAATGCCAAGCTGAAACAGACGCCTGCTGCTGGAGGAGAGCAGAGCCATGAGGAAATTATCAGAGGGGAAAAATCACTAAGCAATATGCCATTTTAGCTTGATATAAACCTGGTTGGAATCAGAGATACAACTGACCCCTTGCAACAATGTAATTACTGTGTAATTAACAGTGAATTAACACGTTGTGATGTAACAGGTGTTTGATATTCATCGACATATGCAGTGCTTTTAGACTGAAATGGAAACCTTTAAGACTTAAAATACATAAAAATCTATCAATAAAGCGCTTCCTTAGATAAATAAGTAGCATCCCACTGTGAAATAAATATATTTATTTATTTTTACAGTATTGGAAGTGTCACATTATAAAAGGCCACATTAAAGCAGAAAGCTGGAGAGGCCATCACATAAACATCATCCCAGGATGTGATTACATTTTTGTTTTCTACAAAAAATGAAAAAAATCTTGACTTAAAAAAAAGAGACATTAATGTACAAGGCCTGGACTGACGGCGCACCTGTGGTCAGCAATCACAAATCATTTTCAAACATGCACCACAGTGCTAAAATTATCCAGAGATGTTCTGCAAGGATATAAATATGTAAATGCGCATAGTTTATTTTCATGAAGATCTCCAAGCCAGCTATCTGGCAAAAAGAGACAAAAAACAAACCTCAAAAGAAAATGGTTGTTTATATTTTAAATTACATATTTTATTCATCTGCCATTCTCAACATACTGAAAACAAAAGGCAGCTATTTCTACTGTAAAGCCTTTGCATCAAGTCCTGGCTGCTATGCTGACATTTCCCTACATTTGGACAAAATAGTTTGTGCTTTCTCCTTAAAAACCATGGCTGAAAAAGTAGCTATAACAGTTTTATGAAACTACTTATTGCATCCATGACCCTAGAGTATAAGAGACTATTAGTAATTGCCTATTTTTAGCATTGCAAAAAATATAGCTACGTTTACATTTTTAGCATGTAAATGTGGCTATATAATAGCCATATGTTCCTGGGGAAGAGATGCACTCTGGCCACTTGTTACAAGTTGATTTAGTAATTTCATAAAATAATCTTGGTCTCCGCCTGTGAATTTGCTTACAACAGGCCAGGGTTAGCCTGTTGTTACCGTTAGCATACAATTTGTCAATTTACTCAAATATCAAACTGGAATATTCTAAACAACTTGCTGATTTATTACGTTATTACATCAGTAGACATTGTGCCTCTAAGTCCGGGCTCAGACTGAGTGCAGTGCGGGTTAAACTAGAGAACGACGCAGTCGAAGCAGCTCATGTGCGTGTACAACGTTGGCCTTAAATAAGAGAACCAGATTTTTCTGGAAAAAAGCTGGAACTTGAGATATACTCCTTTAATCATATAAATAACTAATGATTAGTAAGTCAGTCAGTCAGTCAGTCATTTTCTGTACCGCTTATCCAGTTCAGGGTCGCGGGGGTTGCTGGAGCCTATCCCAGCTATTAACAGGCGAGAGGCGGGGTACACCCTGGACAGGTCGCCAGTCTGTCGCAGGGCCATGATTAGTAACATCTTGTTAATTTTGGTCTACTGTAATAATCACTAAATAATTGTTTTTGACCACAGGTATAAATCAATTCAAGGCATTAAAAAAACGACTCCACAAAAAATCTCTGAACATATGTGCATGGCCTCTACAACATTTACAATAATGGGATGGACACTTCTGCATGAAAATAATCTACAGCATTTTAAGGAACATTTTTATTACATATTTATTCACACTTCAGACTTCTACCAGCCAGTATAAAGGAATAAAATGCTACGATTTGTGATATGTTAAAGACTGAGTGTGGGTGTGCATGCATGTTTAAGGGTAAGCATTAATCAGCCTCCCTGGCATGCACCAACATCTTACAGGCAGTACGACAGAAGCAAAGTCTCTCAGCCAATTACAGCCAAGGCAGAAAACAGCAGTTGCAGCCAACCAAAGATGAAAGAGACACCACCCTAAATTCTCAGCCCAGTCACTAATCCAGCTAAACCTGAAGAATATGTCAGTTTGCATTACTGTATAGAAACACAGTGAGCATGAAAACATCAGAGACAAAGAAATTTATGATGAGAAAGTACAAGGAATGTTTTTTTCTCTCTGCTTTTGTTAATTTACTGTGAAAGGATTGGGTGTTATACTCCTTTTTCCTGAAAGGTTTATTAAAGACTACCAGTAAGATACCCCAATACTGGACAGAGGCAGATCCTTTGTGGTTCTGATTTCACAATTAAGTGTAAGGTCTTCCAAAAAAGGATTTTAGGTAAATGTGTGACACGGAAATATCTGTTGTTCTGTATGCAGGCGTCTCTACATTACCTGTCGAAGATGGCTCCAACACCTGCACTGTGGGCACTGTTCCTGTGGACATGGAGGCCGGTGGCCAGTAAAATCCCGTCCTTCACTGAGATGGAGCGATGGGAGAATGATGCAATCAGGAGCTCATTCCAACCTGTTCAGAAAAAGTATCTTAATATTGGAAATAAATGTAAACATCTACATTTTCTAAGACTTTGTTTTTGTTGCATATTAATATTCCAGCTTTAATTCAACTCATTATAAAAATATGTCATAACTGTTTGTGACATAATTGTGTTTTCAGCTTTCTAAAGCTAATCTGTATCAACAGTGAGAGATGGTGCTGGTGTAATCATTTTTTATGCTAAAGATGATGCTTAAACTGAAGAAACTGGTTCAGACTGGAGTTTTCATGGCAAATCCCTCAAACTGAACTAGTTCTTGCTTCTGACCACCAAAACGTTGGCTTCTTTTCAGGAAGAGTAGTGCTCTGCAGCATCAATGGTTCAGAGCAAAGATACTAACCAAACTTCATCATGTGGAAGAGGAAGATCATGAGTTCACCGCACATTCCGTTTTCTTTTAGCCTGATGTTACATCACCAGCTGGCATTAGTGAATGCTTCCTAGTGCTTTGCGATCTGTTTTAAAGTTAATTCACAAACATTGCTGTCTGTAAACAAGGCACTTTAATGTCACAAGCTTTCACTTCTGGATCATAAAGCAGCATTAAAAATTCTTTTTATAAATCCCAGTCAGCATTTGGAAATGACGTTAGCATTGTGAAGTTCATTTTAAAGGTGCCATGACATCAAATTTCACTTTTCTGGAGTTTTGGGGGTATAATATGATCTGTTGTGCACTGATGAGGCCATGCGGATGTCCAGAGTGAGAATCAAAGCTCCTGTTTATGGGCTGTCAGCTTTGTTTCTTTGTTCAAAAACGGTTGAATCAGACAGCAGCTTATCATTCTATGTAATTCAATTGCTCCAATTAGAGCACACTATCATGAAGTCAACTTGGTCTCCGGGTAAAGCTGCTTATCATTATCGCACCCAACTCTTACAGAGGAAAGGAGGTCTCGCGTGCCAAAACAATCCCCTGCTGTAAAAAGTGATGTTTTTTTCTTTGGAGAACTATGCAGCAATGTCAACTACATGAACTATTTTTTACTGCTATGTCATCATTCCTTTAAAAACAATGCAGTCTAAAAGCATAATTTAGTGCTTGCATAATCATAAAGCAAAATGATATGAGGCCAAGGTCATGGTCATGACCAAGATTAAAATGAAACCTGACAGCAATATCACCAATTGATAAAAAAGGTTTTCAAGTCAGCCAGACGTACCTGCACGCAGCAGAATGACCTGATCATCCAGAGGCAACTCAGAGAAGTGAGGGATCCTCTTGGCCCACTCCACCAGCGTGAAGAGCTGCTTGTCTGCTGCCTGACAGATATTGGTGACTGGATCGTTGGGCTAAAATGAACAGAGATGGATTGTCATCTGTAGTCATTTTATCAAAACTAATGCATTAGTTTTAACAAGAATGGGTGAAAAATGCACAAAACTTAACTGTTTTTATGACATGTCGGAATACAGTTAATGCGAGCCACATTCAAGAGTTAACTTAGACAAACATCTAATAGTAAAAAATGCACTTGAAAGGACCAAGACCACTCACAGAGCTCCCGCCTGAACTTCCATCTGCATGAAGCTCAGTCTTTTGCTCTACAGCCATCTCTGCTTCCAAAATCTTCTCTACGGGCATCTCCTCGTTCACTGCACTGGTAGACTCCACCTCGCCATCTCTTTCCTTGTTCCTCTGTCGCTCCTCTTGGACAGCTGCAGGATGGGGCACAAATAAAAGGAAGGGAGGAACACAGGATAAACAATAAAGGAAGAGAAAAAGATGGATTGGAGGAGTTGAAAGAGTAGAATGGAAGCAATGAGGAAGGGGAATGTCAATTATGTCAATGTTAAAGGAGAAGCACAGAGCAAAATTAATGTGAAGTTAAGGTTGGCAAGCAGAGGTAGAGGACAGAATGATAAAAGGAAAGAGAGAGTAGCAGCAGTTTAGGATGACAGTATGTATTAACAACGATGAGGAAAAGTAAGAGCAATATATCAGAAGAACACAGTTTGCATACAAAAAGTGAAGCAGGGTGACATGAAAAGTTAAATGAGAAATAAGCAAAAGCTAGGGGAAAGTTCATATTTCTCACACTTATTTCAAGCCAATAAAAGAAAAAAGGACAATGCATAACACAAATGATCAAAATGACAAACCATCTTAGAAGGAACAAGAAGCACAAGAAAATATAATGTTGGTATTCTGAGCATTTAGCCATCAAAGTTTTATCTTAAGAGTAATCTGCAGCAGCAAGGTTTACCTGCATTTTTACCCACATATACATTAAGCAACCTGGGTTTCTTTATTTCATAAATTTCAAGAAATGACGGAAAACATGTACACACTCAAACAATGACTGCACTCTATGCAATCACTGAGTATTTTCCGTTTTGCTCTTTCGATTCAAACTTACCCATTTAAATGAGCAAGCATAAAGTGGGACAACTAAATAAAAGTATTTTTAAAGTTAATCCAAAGTCAAACCAATGTTGCAGTCCTGACAGGTTTAAAATCCTCTGACACAAACTCGGATAATGTGACAGTCAAGGAAATGCCACCATTGGGCCTGAACTTTGGATTCTTTTCAGTTGACTTGGTCTACTTACCAAACATCGAAGGCATGAATTTAATACCTGATCACCAACCAGCCAAACTAAAACATCAACAGAAAAATGCTCCCTCCAATAACTATTATCTATGTCGGACGACATAGATAATAGCATTATTATATGCACTATTATACTATTACATGCATGGGATATCAAATCTATCCCATGCAAATTATTCTATTTTAAATACTAAGTTTGAATGAATTAAGCATGAAAAGGTAGCAAAAAGCAATGACTTTCAGTTGTTTAAATGATGCAACTATATAAGAAAATCAACATTTTATATATGTCCCATGATTGATTTCACTACAGAACAGAAAAAGGTGCTTAAAATGTAAAGATTCAAGTAAATCATGTTTTCTGAAAGTGATCTCATATCAAAAATCACATAGATCACAACATGTATTTGATGTGTGTGCGTGCAAACTAATGACTACAAAATTAGAAAAGTGAACTTTAAATGCCACAAATGGCTTGAAAATCTGTGAGCATCTATAATTCATACACTGCAAGCATCAAAGCATCTCTTAACCTCTGAACAGATGTGGAACGGCTCTGTGGTGGTATATGTGAACTTCTTGGGCGGCACCCAGATGGAAGTAAACAATAAATAACTTTTTTAAGCAGGGAAGGGTGGTGATTAAAAGAGGTGTGGATATTTATCAACTTTCTGCAAATCTAAAAAAGGTTTAAAAAAAAAAAAGAAAAAAAAAGGAAAATCTAACAAAAGAACAAACATGTGGAAGTAATTCAAGACTTGCTCAGGTCCAGGTCTGAGCACTGGCAAGAAACAATGGAAAAATATTTTAAATGAGCTCCTTCTCAGTGATAGGAAATGTTATATCTCTGTACGTCTTGATCGCTCATACAGACACTGTCACACACCCCTCCCTCCCTCTTCTCCTTACATCTGTCGTTCATCTTGGCCACTACAGAAGGAGGGAGGGGGAGAGAGAGAACGAGAGGAAACAAAAAAGAGGAAGAGAGGGGGCAAGGGGTTAGTGTTTACAAGACTCACCCACCCCCACTTCCCTCTCTACCACTCTTTACTCGTTCTTTCTATCCTCTATTGTACAGACATTAAGCCTTTTTCAGACAAGGAATATCTTAACTACGGTTTTTAAGGCTGTTTAAGTCATGTATCATTCAGACAGGAATGACCTCACAGACTCATTCAAAAATGCCCACACTTCCATGACAACATATATGTGCAATTTTGGCATTGAATATGGAAATCTATGCAGTAGATACATATTATGAGTCCTTGGGGAGTTCCCTTTAACTGCATGACTATCTTGTAATTTACAAGAAGTAAAAGCGACTCCCTAATCTCAGTGGTAGACCAATCAGTACTTTGGAAATATATATATATATTTCGCCTTTGCAGGAAATATACAAATGTGAAGCTTAAAAATACATTGTGGCTTCTCATAAATTACTTGCAAGGCAGTCACGATAAGTTGAGAAACTACTTCATGTATAAAATATGCTCAGTCAATAAAGCTTAACAGGGTAAACAAATCAAATATAGCAGAAATGCAGAAAATTTCAGCAGATCTAATCAGGTGATAGCCTTACTGTCTTTACTTAAATGCTAATTAACACAATAGTTATGTTGTGTTTTATTGGATCAATTTAAAGTATGATGGTTCTTGTAAATAATTAAAACACAAAAGGGTAAAAAAAATGCCTTTAACTTCCTTTAACCTGCTACTTAATTGAAGAAAAAGAGGTGTGTGCATGAAAGGGCATTCAGAGGGGTTCCCTGATTAAAATACACATGAAAAATATCCACAAATGACATGTTGATACATTTTACTTTCTGTAAATCACTTACTGTACATAATTTAAAATTATGCATAGAGTGAAAACATTATCTTTAAAATTGACAAGGCTTTTGATTATAAGCTGAAGGTACCTGGTACATGTCTGCCTCAGATGTGCCTTTCATTTCATTAAAACAACAGCAGAGACCAGACATCTCTTTAAGTTAAATCAAATTAATTTAGCTGACCTTTAATAAAATTTGAATGTCTTCTTGACATGTCAAGAGAAAGTATTGCATCAATCTGATTACTTCTTCCATTTGGCAGCAGATAATTGTAGATGGATGTGTTTAAAATGGGCTCTGATGTCATTTTCAGTGTGGAGAAACTTGCAAAACACTAGTTTCTACACATTAAGACTTATGTCATTACCTCAGAATTACACGAATGAAAGTATCTGTATAATTTGCTTTGCAGAATCTATATAATTAACCAAAAAAAAAGGAAGAAAAATAATTAAATATGGTGAAAATCTATTCCAGTCTTACTTTCCTATAGTTGTGAACAGGGCCAAACAGGAGAGTTGACTGCTATTATGCATTTAAAAATGACTGATGGTGACAAAAAGACAAAAACAAATTATGAATATGATGTGATGATGTAATCTTCTCAGGCCATGACAACACAACTGCAACAAAAACACCATTCGGCCAACTGAAAGTTCTATATAGGACTTTTTCTTAGTTTATCGTTTTAAAAACACCTAACCACATTAAATGCAGTAGAAACTTTTGGTTTTGACCAACAACAAAAACATTTGTAAGCACAGCTAATACTTTTGTTACTGAAAAAGTTGCTGGTGTATTAAAAATCTTAGGATAGTGCTATCTAAACAAGAAGTTCAAAATCTGGTTCTCTTATTTCAGGCTAAAATATGGATCTGACAGAGCACGTGCAAAGGGGACATGATGAACTGTAATGACACTTATAATGCTGCAGCCCATGAACTTAGAGCAAACCAGGGTTTGAGGTTCTCGAGGGCTGCCATCTTCAAGGTTTTAGATGTTTCCCTGCTGCAACACTCCTGACTCAAATAAAAGGGTGCAAATCAATGGCACACCTGGCTCAAATCCTACAAGTTTTAGATGTTTCTCTGCTCTAACACACCTGACTCAAATTCATGGCTTATTAACAGGTTGGTCCAAATGTTGACAACAAGTTGTTAGAGAAGCATTTAATTTGAATCAGGTGTTTTCAAACAGGGAAACCTCTAAAACCTGCAGAATGGTAGCTCTCAAAGACAAGAGTTGGCGATTTATGTGTTGACTGTAGTTGTTAAAATTAGCTAAACTGTCAAATTAATCATTAACTCTTAACTAATTTCTTGGATAAAATTAAATTAAGAAAAATTTTACATTTTTTTTGAGTGGAAGTCAATTTTTTGTGCACGTAATCCAAAGAAAAACAAAAGAAAAAGAAAAATCTACATGGTTTACTCCTCACTAACTCACCTTCTCTTTTCATGCCCATGGCCAGGCACTTCTGATAGCGGCAGTACTGGCAACGGTTCCTCTGTCTTTTATCCACTGTACAGTCTTTATTATCCCGACAGGTGTAGGTCAGGTCTTTCCGCACTGTTCGCTTGAAGAAGCCTTTACAGCCCTCACAGCTGTAGACGCCATAATGCTTACCTGAAAAGTGTGGAAATGGGAAACATTTAATAAAAAAGATGGAAAGAATTACCCATTCACCTATGTAATTATAATATGACCATAACTGGAAGCTAAAAGCTGAAAACAAGTAAATGGAAAGTGTCTACTCACCAGAGGATCTATCTCCACAGATGGAACAAAGGCGTTTCTGGGAAAGCATCGGGCCTGTGCTGTGGGATGACAGTTGCTTCAGGCCCAGTGGGGGTTTCACATCATCAGAGCTGCTCACTGCATGAAGCCCTGACATAGACACTGTTGAGTTGATCTGAAAGAACAGAAAAGATGACACACACATGGAAAACAAGGATGTTTTTCAAATGCATTTCAGAATTTACTCACTAAAAACTGTTCATGCTTAACATGTTCTCTAAAGAACAAACAAAACAAGTTTGGATGGAGAGTTTCTTACCTGGGGGCTGCTAATTGGGCCATAACCAACTGATGGTGTGCCAGGCAGGCAAGGTGAGCCCAGAGATGAGCTAATAACAGAAAAAGGGGAGCCGATGCTACTGACGGGGCTGTTGACTCCAGCAGAGGTGATGGGTGGCAGGGAGGTCATGGAAGCTGCCGAGGGAACCAGTGGAGGCGAGCGCTGGCCCGAAGGAGGGGAAGACACAGACGAGCTGTCTGGACTGCGAGAATCTGACCAGTGAAAGCAGAGAAAAGTTATCCAAATAGAATCATGAAGGTGTTGCTGTGAATTGTAGTAGCAAAAACAGCCTGAAGTTGCTTTAAATTTTTATGTATCCTATTAATGACAGAGTAGCAACTTCATTTCAAGCCATTTAAGCTCCCGTTTGGTTTTCAAATACTTCCTGCAACCTGTCTGAAGAAGTGAAAAAAAGTGAAAAATACCAGACTTAAAAGTGGAGAGACTATTTTTCCTTCAGCCTTGCTATAGTATCTACATATGGAGTAATTATATTTTTCTTTAAGTTTTGCACTATTTTAAAGCATTTTATATAGTGAAATAAATACAGTTTGTTACCAGTAAAATTTAGAATCGTTTTAATATTGAGTTTTCTGCTCATCAAGATAACACTGTCCGACATCTTCTAGTCTGCAATGTACCTCATTTTCATACAGTATCTGAAATGAGGATAACTTTAGTTGTGCAGTTGTTCTGTCTGCCTGGTATTTAACAAGGAAGAAGAAATCTAGTTTGAGATTCAGTGATATGATTACAGTATTTATTTATGTTTTGGGCCATTTAACCTCAGATTTTTCAGTGTCATGTTGGAAAATAAACTGTACTGTTCCTTATACTCCCTCCTAAAAGCTGACACTTTCTTTTACATCCGACAGCTTCAGGCTGTGTACTCAATTTTTGCATGATTTAGTTTGTTTATTTTTTTGTGAAATGGAGAAAGAAAAACAAATATGAGCTGATTATGTGCAGTGAGATCACCTACTGCAGCCCCGTGAAAAGAACGCTAAACTGATCACCTCAACAAACAGAAGGAAATGTAACTGTTATTTCTGAGGATGTTTCTTTGTTCTGCATTTTAAGTAATTTCTTCCTCAAATGACTCAGTTTACACAACATGACAAAGTTGTATATGGCACCAGTACTGGCGTCATTTCTTTAATAAAATTTTCAAGTAGTGACACTGTGAAATATCTTTTGGAAAACACTAAAACACCACAAATAAAGGCAATAGTTTACCATTTTATTAGAGCATGGCAACATCTTACTATATATATATATATATATATATATATCCCAATTAGGAAATTCGGCCTTTGCATTTTTGCCCATCTCAGGATGAGCATGGGAGCAGTGGGCTGCTAATTAAAGCGCCTGGGGAGCAGTTGGTGGGGGTTAAGGACATTGCTCAGGGGTACTTAGGGATTCATCTCAGTGTCGTTTCTGGGACTCGAACCCTGGTCTGCCACGCTAGAGCCCGTGACATTACCACTGCGCTACCCACCACTCCCCCATCTCCAATCGAATCTATCCTAATCTGAAATACAAGAATGTTAAGGGGGACTGAAAACAATCTAGATAATACAAATGTATGAAACAACCCTTTCTTTGGAGGAATACTGGAATGTTCTGGAAAATTAACCCTGGCTGACATAATGCAAATAATCATATAATTTAGAGAAATTTAACAATACATGCTTTTTAAATAATAGAAAAGAAGTATTGAACAGGTTTGCGCTTCATTATAACTCAATTTGTGTATAAGCTATTTCATATCATAATACAGGTGCAGTTCTTTAAAATAAAATCATGATCCTGCTTTTAAGATAAATAAATATGTCGTTTTTTTTTTTTTGTTCCGTTTTGATTTTTCCCTCTCACCTCTGCTGTCTCCCATGATGGTGGTTGGGGCACAGGGACTGACTGGCAGTGTGAGGCCGACCTGCTTCCGTGTCTAACAGCCCGCTGTCAAACTCGAGACCGCGGACTGAGGCCCGGGCCGGAGTTGGTTTTGGAAACCAAAAACGGGTCTGAAATTCCGACACAAAACAGAAAAAGATCTTTTAAGTGGCAACGAGTGGCCGTTTAGTCATAAAATCCAAAACACATTAGTCTTAATGTAGTATTTCACATTTTTAAAGGTTACCATCTGCTTGTCAACAGGAGTTATTTATGTATTTAGTGCAATTTTGGGGCATTTTGTGTTGCGTTACAGTACGAGTTTGCAAAGCAGCCAAGTGCTCAGCTGATGCCAAGTTTGTCTTGTCAAGAGTATAATTCATGGCTCACAAATCATGTTCTTTAACAAACATATTTTAAAAGCACAAACAAATTCTATGTTTATCACTCTAAATATAACGTCACGTAACAACATTATGATAGATGGAGACCTGACAGATGGCAACAAAACTATGCTCCACTAAGCCAGCTAGCGTTAGCAATCACTAGCTCGTAAACTAACCAAGCTAACGTTACTAGCAAAGTTAAAATGTCCGAGCTTCTCGTAAAACAAAAGGGTACATTCTTAGGTTCTAAATAGTAAATAAACTTCTCGTCAAAGCCTTTACGACTAGCTATTGTATTTTATAATATTATGAAGAAATGGAGTCATATTTAGCTTAAGTCGACTAAACAAGCTAAGCGCTTTAGCTAACTCCAGTTAGCCACCTAACCCAGTTAGCAAGCTAGATAGCACGAACGCATCAGAGGAGAGATGAAGAGCCCAGAGCAAGCCAGCGTTTTACCGGCTGTTCTTGAGCTTCTCATCCTTTTCTGCATAGACTGACTAAGCTATGCAAATGCATATTTCGTGCAAATAACAAACGAATTACTGACGGTTTATCGGCGCAGCTTCTTCGCATGAAAAGATGTGGCGACTAGGCCCCGTGTGTGTCTGTCTCTCTCCCCCCGCTTTGCCTCGCAGTCCGCCCTCCCTCCCCCTGCGACGATGAAAACATGATGATGGTGGAAGATTTGGCTTGGTGCTCTCTTACAGTTGATCACTGGCCCCCAATTCTCTGCAGCCTGGTTCCTGGAGGCAGGAGAGGGGTTGTGTGGTCATGCAGTGGCTCACATGTCTTTGAGTGAGGCAGACGCATCCAGTGCAAGAGGTCATGAGGTCAAGATGAGTTCAGCCTGGCATGTCAGCGGCTCAGGAGGTTACTGGCAGACACTGGTGGACTCCTGAGCTAAGATTTTATTGAACTTTGGGACCAACTTATGTTAACCACAAACTTTTTTATAGAATTCTGATGAGTTTGAAGACACTATTTGTTAATTTTCTGTTTCAGTTGTAGTTGAAATCCCTGCTGAGAAATGAGATATAGGCACTGTCTGTCTTTTCCATATTCTCCTTATTGTGTCTTGTTTAGGAAAATGACATCTTCAACCATTAATCTATCCATTAATTTAAACTAATAACTGAGCAGACTGAACTAAAGTATTTTGGAATGATTTTTTTTACTCAAAATGAGGAAAAAAAATCTCAATTTATCATACAAATCTATTCTTTACCATGTTGACCCGATTAAACAAAATCAATCAGAGAATTCGCACACTTGCAGATTATTCTCTAATTCTCATCTCTATGTGATGTTACGAATAACTCGTCCCTTAAATTAGAACTTTTATAAGAAAAAAGGGGAAAAAAGGACTTTCCTTTGTGTGCACTCAAGGTTTAAAGCTCTTATATTTTGTAGATAAAAGCATAGTCAGAGTAAAATTTATAGCATTTCACAACTACCCCTTTTTCTCCAAGTCCTTTGTGAAAAATATTAGTGCTCTTCTGAAGATATTGTTTGCTATTTTGATTTCATTTGTGAGGCTCAAAAGCCAACCGTTATTGTAATGCTTATGTTCTTCATGAATATGAATAATATAACAACAAGAAGAATTAAATCATATTGAATTTGTCTTTTAAACAGAAATAAATAAAAACAATCTATGAAATAATAGTATTAATAATAATAATACAACAAAGTGCAATTAAGAAAGTTAAAGAATTTTCTTCAAGGAAAAACTCTGTAAATATAAAAATGAATTAAATAAGATGAAAACAGAAAATAAACACAAATTCAAAGCCATTTTTATATGCAAAAAACTTTTAGAAGAGCTATGAAAAATGCAACAATGCTCACTGTTTTAATTCAAAATATAAATAATCATATTAAATCAAATTAAATACAGTATGTTGATCATGTATAGCGTTTTATTTAATGATTTATTTAGCTTACTTACTTATTCTATGTGCCACAATCTATTACAGATGCCAACAGGTAAAAACACCTAATTCACTGTTTATTATCACCCTGAAAATCTGTACAATTTAAATAAAGAAGAAACATTAGTTCCACTGAACTGACAAGTATGAAATTATTATCAGCAATAATGTTTTCCATTTTGCCCCTCTCACTATTTAGAGAATATAAAGTTTACCCAGACCTCAATAAAAATAAGCACATTATTCCTCTCATTTCTTTCTGCAAGATGAGTTTCCAGCTGTGTTTTTGGTGCTTTATCTCCCTCAGGGGGATTAAAATGGCATTACACAAAAAAGCTTAATTTTGTCCATATTTAAACAAAATTAAATACTTGCTAAATAAATTTGTATATAAATGTAGATTCTTGGAAGATGTTTGAAATTTATTGCACTACTGGAAAAAAGCTGATCCATTAACACACTTTTATTCCGTTTAAGTTATTTAAGTTTTATTTATTAATCCATATTTATTTGAATTCTTTTCTCCTGTTCGATTATACCTTTGAGAGACAAGTAAAGCTATTTATTAGAGGAATAAAAGTTTAAAAAGCTAAACACCTATCAATTATAATTATTATATAGCTGTTTTAAAGTCATGCAAATAGTTCTGACAATTTAGGACGAAAAAAAAAGTTAGTTTTAACAAAACATGCTGGGTTTACTGTTTTACAGATTTCAGGATGATGTGAATTTCTAACACAGAAAAAAGAGACACAGGATAATCAAACATATTTTGAAAAGTTGTTTTTATTTGATTAATTATGGTCCGAATACATCTTTAAAATCAACATAACAGCAATATTGGGGGAAAAAAAAATCACACACATTACATAAGATGCTAAAAGATTCATGGGAACAACAGCCAAGAAATTCTGAAATCCTTCATTAGATGGATTTCAAAGACAGGAAATGTTTATGCAGTTTATTCATATATTTTTATGATATAGGCTATGAACTTGTGCACTTTTAATCTGAGGAAAAATATTTTTTGCTTCAAATCAAACTAAAACATACAGTCACAACATTTGCTGTTATATCTGATGTTTAGTATCAACAGACCTTTTCAATTATCAGTTGTTGCAAGCTGCAAGTGAAACCCATCATGTATTTTTATGCATTTGTATAATTATGTATCATTTTGTTTTCTGTTAAATTAATAAAAACAGTTCAGAAAATTGTATTTCTTCATGTCTGATCAGAATCATCCAGAGAGTTTTTGGTCTGTGCTACAAATTATATGATTTCTACATTAATTACCAAACATGGACATAAATAGTTAATGAACATAGAAAACAGACCTTCACCTGAGACTTGATGCAAACCTGTGCTGGAGATTAATCAATGCAAAACACACCACTGTTTAAATATTTCAACCTGTGCTGATTGAGCATGTGTGTGACTTCGTGTGTGAGTGCTGCATGAGGGATTAGCCCCAGTGTGTGTCCACTAGTGATTAGCCTGGTCAGTGGGCCTGTTGTGCATTCACTTGAGACATTAGCATATTAATGCAGCCTCGCTCTTGATCTCCCTCCCGCCCTCTCACTCTCCCGCTCTGTCCCTCTCTCGCTCTTTCTCTTTCTCTATACATATTTCCCAGACCGAGTTGTTGCTTCCTGCGGCTCCAATCTATAAATCTCACCAATTTACGCCACTCTTGCTGTGAAGCAGTGGACAATCTGGTCACACAAACTTCAAGGTGCCTGGTCTTCTTTTCCCTCCAAAAATGTCCTCTTGTCTTTCTCCTCTGTCTCCCTGTCAGATCTTTGCCTCCTCTTTCAACCTGCTCACCGTCTCTCTCCCTGTCTCTCCACCTCATTCAAATCCTTCGCTTGCTCTCATTTTCCCTTTTCTTTCTCCGAGTCTGGCCCCCTGAACTTTGTCAAACACAGGAAAACACACACAGAAGCAAATTCACAGGGGCAAACACAAAGTGGGTGAGTACGCACACACAGACTCCCACCCCTCCTTCATTATCCTTTTCTGTCACTCTCACCCCATCCAGTGCAAATTTAGCAAGACCCTCTCTAGACTCTGGTGCTGAAGTGTGAACCGGACACATTTAACTATTCAGCCTTTTCTGCACCGTAGACAGACTCTAACCTTATTTCCAAAATGGGGCACTCCTGATCTGCAGACCCAGACGTGTTCAAGCATTTGCACCTGTATGCAGGGGGAAAAAAAAAAAGCCAAAACAGAAAAGTTAACAGTCATTTATGGTAAATACAACCTTTGTCCCACTGAGATCTGCTGCAACTTGAGACACAAAAACATTATTTTTTGTCCTGGAAAAATTTCGTTTCTCATATTTCAATTAAGGTTAATTAAGTTGGTTTCCAAATTGAGTGTTTCCCTTCTTATCAAATTTAAGTGTTTAAGTTGAAATTATGTCAAAAATAAGAAAAAAACTTGAAAGCATTTACAGGCCGAGCAATTCCAAAAAGTTGAGCTTGCTTCCAAAGATGTCAAGTGAGCTTCTCAGAGGCTTTACATTTACATAAATACACACTCCCTCATTCAATATGACTCTCCCCTCCCTCTGTTTGTCTTTCTGTGTTTCGCTCATCCACCCACAGAGCCGCTGAGTTTGATCCCGTCCATGGTGGTCTGTCCCTCGCTGATCTTTCAGAGGTCAGGGGCGTGATGTCCATCCACAACTCCTGGTTTCACAAAGGCAGACGCAAGAATTGCGTTTGGACAATCAGCTCCGGACCTCCATCCTTCTCTTGGTTGTTGGTGGTTCATCCAGGTTTTCTATCAGCTGATGCAAAGTTGCTCAGATAAATTCAGTTTCAAGTCACCCAAAGTCAGAGAGCAGGTGTGATTCCATCTTGCTCTTTCCACAAGTTGGGAAAAAAACGAGTTGACTGCACATGTCAGGTCAACGCATATGAACCAAAATGGAAAGATGGACGGACTTGAACAGAAGAATAAGCAGGGGCAAAGAAAGGAGAAACGACAGAGGGAAAACGCTCTAACTCATGCTTGTCCTCTGTGCCGGTGTCACCATGATAAACAAAGGGGTCACCACCCGGGGGCAGGCCCATCCTAAAGGAGCCAGCAATGTGACCTTGTACAAAAGAAGAAGTGGGTCCCCCAACGGTCACACGGATCAAAGAGGACAAAAGCCTGAGATGATAACTCAGCACAGCAGTGGAGCGCATTATTATCAGACACATGAGCAACAGTGGTTGTAAATTTCACTGAGCTGGAGGAAGGAGGGAGGATGAGGAGGAGGGCTTGAAAATTAAAAAGTAAAGCTGTGACTCGCTCTAATCTGATTTGCCGAACGCAACATTTTCTCTTTATCTGATTCGCTCTGTGAGGCGTTCTGTCTTTCTGTGGGACCCGGTCTTTATCCAAACGATGTGGTCTTTGGTAAGGCCTGGCCTATTCATGGGAACCCCATGTGCTGTGTGCCCACCATTGAGGTGCAGAGTAGCATGGTCACAAAGGATGGCAGCATTTCAGGGGTCCATTCCACAATGTTTAAGTCTGTTAAGAGCAAAGTTTGGGGTTAAGTTGTAAAGCTAGAAAATGCCATGTGGTTTAAAAACTCAGAGTAAAAAGAGTTTAAATTATACCTGAAGTCTGCAATACATAGATGGGTTTGAACTGAAATAGTCAGTAAACTGGAACACAATTTACTTTTTGTTAAATGAACAAGCAAGTATGTTCTGTTATCTGAATGTCAAGGCAAGACAAACTTTCCAGTAAAGTTTACTAGCCAGTGTAATACATGCATTATAAACATTTACATTATCTTGAGTCTATTTATAACAAACAAACAAGGAAAAAAAGCATAATTTCTCTGAGATTAACTCCAGAACTGAACATTCAGATCCATGACAAAGTGATCATGCTGCAACCATAAGAGGCCTGAAAGCCTAAACTTTTCTGGATTATACTTGTCTAACATCGCTCAGAGTTTCCGGTCTTACAAGTGATGAAAAAAATGCAATACCTAATTTGTTTTTAAAAAGAAAGAAAAAGGCGTCAGTCCAGTGAAGCCTGGTATTAGGACCCTTTGGGGCCTAAAATCTGGATCAGGAATTACTGCAAAAAGCACAAGATAAAGTCCCTCTCAACCACAGAGGATTCATCCTTACATGTGCGACAGACATCCTGGCATCTCATCCATCCTCCCTCCGTTCTGGGCCGAGTTTTAGCCGCATCGCTGTCGACGTCTGACCGCACTTGTCCTACTTCTCCATCTTGCACTCTCCGAGCCTCCACCTCCTCTGATCCTGCATCCTTCTGTCTCTCCTTCTTCAACCCTTTCTGTCAGGCCCACCCTCCGCCTTTACATTTCCTCTCAATTTCCCCGCCCTCCCTCCCTCTCTCTCTCTCACTCTCTCTCTCTCTCTCTCTCTTCTTTCACTCATTCCTTGTCTCTCGCTCTCTCCCTATCCTCATTTCATGCAGTGCTGGGGTTACCTAAGAGACTGGGCCTCAATGGAGAAAATCTCCTTTGGTACAATGAACTGGGCGAGAGGCAGAGGGGAGGGGAAGGAGAGGAATAGGGGGAGCAGGGTAGAATGGGGGGGCGCTGGACACAGGAAGGGAGGTGGGGTGAAAGTAGAAGGGAAGATAGTGGGATGCAGATGCATGCAGCGATGGAAGGGGGGATTCAAAAAAATTGAATAAGTGGCTTCGCTTGTGTGATTTTGCTTCAGTGGTCAGTCTTTTGATGGTTGCTTGTGGTGCACCCCCCCCCCCCCCACCTGCTCGCCTCTCAAACAGTTGCTCTGATGCACTCATTTAAAGCATTTCAAGTAAATATTTAAAAAACTATGATAACTTTCATGAAAATCTTTATTTTTTTTGCAAAATTGCCAGAGACAAAGTTGAAGACTTTAGTGTCAGTCGTTATTTCATTGCTGTTTGTTTGTTTGCTCTCAGCAGGACGAGCAAGATGACAGCCCAGGATCAGAGCTCTCTTTTTATGTTTCAACAGCATAAAACCCTCTCCATTCAGCTCAAGTAATTACACCATTCTTCTTCAATCTATTCACTGTCTCTGCTTGAGAGATGTCCCCCCCAAAAAGAAGACAAGACACACACAACCTTGTTTAGAGGTTAGTTACTGATTAGCACAAAACTGTTGCAGTTCATTTTCCTGCTGCACCTTATTGAGCTCCTCAGCCATTCCATTAAATTCGTCGTTTGTCTCCGAGTTGGCAAACAGATCCCCCGCTGCTCAGCTCTGTGTCTTTACAACTCTTCCCCAAGCCCCCTTTTCTCATTTGAGGATGTGAGAAAACAAGAGGGCTAATAATAAAAGAGGGAGGGAGATAATTACAGCAAAGCAAAGAAGTTAGCGTTCGCCCTAAACCGTGTGTAGCAGAGGTGTAAAATGGGATATGGAGGTGACTTAGGGTGTCTTTTAATGCGCTTTTCTTTGCCAGCAATGGCAATTTATCCGTATTCCCATGTATGTGGTGTGTAAATGCCAGGGTGAATCTGGGATCTCTGTGTTAATGACTCTATCAGGCCCTGATACCCCGAGGCCCCTGCTGAGGAAATGGATCCAAGGGGATTGGGGTGTTAGAATGTAGCACAGGGGGTGTCAAAGTTGGGTTTGGGGCGCTCTGTGAGTGTGTGTCTAAGTGTGTGTGCGTGTTTGAGACCAGGGAGTGGAGGAGGAGGAGGGGGGGTTAGGGCAGATTGTCCATGGTTCTCTCCCCTACGCTGAATGAAGTTATTTCCAGGCCCCTGTCCATCTGTTACCGTGGCAGCAGCGGTGACCAAGGTGTTGCCATGGAGAGGTGGACACAAAAAGGCGTGGCGTGGGAACGGGTCCAGGGGTCAGGAGTGAGGGTCAGGGGGTCAGGGGTCACAGCCAGCTGGACAGCACACAAGAGGAGGCCAGGGTGAGAAAAGAAGGAGGGAAAGTTTGATTTTCTTTCTCTTTTTTTTCTTTTCTTCTCCGGGTTTTTCTGCTCTGGAGGGAGACGTCCGAAGAGTGGACACCACTGGACATTAACATTGAACCGGGGTGGTGAGATGAAAAGGGGAGGGGGTTGCAGAGAGTGGAGGGAGTGAGTGGGACCTGGGCTTCACAAAGTAGGGCCCCCCCAACGTCCAGGCTTTGGGAGGCTCCCCCGTATTAGACCTCATACCTTACTGATGTCTAATCGCACACAACATTTGACAGGCAATTGACTCTGGTGAATGTACACGCAAATGTGACCATTGAGAGGATGCGGATGGCTGTGTGTCCGTCTGTGTGGCCACAGTGTGCACTTTACCCAGATAAGTGATACCCAGAGAAAACAAAAGGCCATTTGACCACATTTCATTCTGCTCGTTTTGAGCTTAAAACCTTTTTGAGACAAAGAGACAAACAGAGGATGAGAATGAATCAAAATTTTGCTCAGTGTGGGAGAAAATGACCCATTAAAGAGTTAAAGTTATATGTGCACATCCATCACAATCTTGCACAACCTAATTTCTCTATTTCTCCAAATTGGAAAACAGATATCTTTTTGAAAATGTCATACAAAAGACTGATTATCTGCATGTCAGGTGATAAAAAGTCCACATCTTGAGGCTGCAGGGGTTTGCTGGTGGAGTTACACAACTATCAAGAAGAAAATCTGGGTCCAAATTTAGCTGACCATGCTGACTTTTTATGCATAATTTACTTTTTTAAAAATCTGTTTTTATTTTCAGTCTTTCGGTGACTCTTTTATATTTTGCTGTGAGGCTGAGAAGATGCATCACAAGTTTAGTTTAATCTCCAGTCACATGTACACATTTGTTAAGGTGGACTTTTAGCCCATTTATTATAATTGCTTACACTTTATAGATATTGATTTATGACAATGCCTTGAAAGTAGTTTGGCAATATCAAACCTTAAAAATGCAGGTTCAAAACCTTTAACCCAATTAACTAATTAATGTCCTTTTTTATATTACACTGCTGCACCAGGATATTCTGCAGAAATCTTACCTTATTGTTAAACGTTGTAAAAAAAACAAAAACAAAAACAAACAACAAAAAGACTTTTTGCATGAATTCAGATATTTTGTTGAATGTTATTAGTCTTCTTACTTGTTTTTGCAAAGTTAGAAGTTGGAAAAAGAACATAAAGAAAATGTGTAAAAGAACATAAAGAAAATGTGTAAAAGGAAAGTTGTGTGTGATATAAATGTGTTTTCATTTTTACTTTCAGTATTTCTTTAATATTAAAAGCAAGACAGAATTTACTTTTCAACAGCCCTGCAGGTGTTTCTCTTATTAAATAGCTGATTACGTTGGCAGATATGCAAAGCTATAACTGAATATGTTTCTAAAATGACAAAAATGTGCAACATATTCCCCAAACCAGTTCATCTTAACTTTCAAAATGTTGATCATATAGTCATGAGAAAATCAAATACACTGACGTAATTTGTTAAAATGACATTGATGTGTAATTTCATGCAGTCTAAAAAAAAAAAAAATGTTTCGTTGTGATATGAAAGCAACTCCATTATTTTGTGAAATATGTTGTTGCATCACATTCAAAAGGCATCAAGGTCCACAGTCATTGGAGGAGTTGGTGGAGCTAACTACACTCACAACTGTCAAAGTGATTAAATTAACTACCATCCACTTCTGCTTTATACCAACTTTCAGTTTTTAGTTATTGAGCCTTTTCACATTTGCCTTTTCAAATTTAGACTAATTTGCCTTCATTAAACATCATTTCATATGAAAATACAGAAATGTAACGGGGAATTGAGGCTGATCTGCTGCGCCAGCATGGGAGGCAGCATCAGAGGTGAAATTGCCGCGTGTCATGTATGTTTATGCAACTAAATCCAGCATCGTGGAACCCATCCTTCTAAGTGACGGTGCTGTTGTCATTTTGCTGATTTAGCAATGATTTAGTCGATGATTGGAAAGGCATGTTGGTTATAAGGGTGTAAATCACTGGTTTGATCACGACATATTATATTGATACAGTGGATGCGCAATTTGATATCTGCCAATATCTTAAATTCAGTCACGATACGATTTTGATTTGATTTGATTTAGGATCCACCGATTGATATAAAATGATATAAAACGATATTACAAGTAATAAACAAGGTTATTGTTTTTTAACATAACTGTAAGCTTTGCAGTATGATCTCCCTGGGTCACATCTATCCACTGCACAACTATAGACAATGTATTTTGTTGTGAAAATGTTGCGTCAGAGGACCTTCAAAATGAAGCCATTTTCATAATAAAAGAAGGTTTGATAATGATTTTTGGTTGTTTTGGGGTTTTCGGATCAATTTATGATCGATACATCAATCTACAGTATATGGATGTATCGATATAGGAGCACCAGTGGAAAAACTCCTCAACAGTTGAACAGGGCTGGTTTACTGAACATTTGATATCATGTGCACATTCAAACACAAGATCTGGACTGAGTTTCACTAGTTTATTGTTTTATGATGGGAGAGATGGGAGGCGTGGTGGAGGATTCTGTCTGAAATGACAAGATGCAGAAAAACAAAGTAAATACAACAACAGATCAAATTAAATGCACACATAAATGAAAACAAAATGAAGACATGTAACGTACATCAGTAATGCATCACTTAACCAGGTTTCACTTCGTTTTCAGGGATAGTAGACATTGATTAGATTTAAAATACAAACATTTTAAACACCATGAAATATTTAAAGAAGTAAAAATTAAGATTAAAGAGTCCATTTCTGAACTCACTCAACCCCTTTTCTCATGTGGTTTTGGAGAGGAAAGGGCCGTTAAGGCCTGAAGGGTTGGTATGCCAGTGAGGTAACAGGTAATTGTGGGTGTGGGTGTTATGCAGGTTCACATGGTGGAAGGCAACTTGTGATTAAAAGATGCAGAACTTAAGCAGATTTTCAGTGATGCACCCCCTATCGATGACAAATTTAGCATCCATCTTGCATCTTCTGAGCTCTCTTCAGCCAGTTAGAATCACTTATCTTGTGTCTTTCTCTGTCATTTTCTCCTGTTCTTTTCCTCCAAAGTGGTCTTCTTGCATTTCTATGCTGAATCACTCTCAGAAAAGCCAGTGTGCAAATATCCGTTTGTTAGCATGTGATGCACGCGTAAAGCCAAACTCGGCTGCAACATCACAGAAAAAAAAAGTTGTTGAATTTAGTTTTTCTGCATCGAGATGCTGCTGGGGAGCAGAAATGTATAAAATAAATGTCACTGTGCAGCATATTCTCATTACCTGTTCATAAAATACAGTACTATATGAATAGTTATGCAGAGCATTTCGTGGGTTAGCTGTGTATTTCCAGCAACACGAGAGAAAAAGAGCCCACAAGATGGTAGCCTGTCTAGTAACTTGGACACTGATTGGCTTAGGCCAAGGTCTCATTGGTTTTTCAAACGAAGTGGACATGAACGATCTGGATTCTTGCTGCGGGGTTCCGACTGCTTTGCACGGTCTCATGGTTGTTTTCTGAAACAAAACCCATGTCATCACATCATCAAGCAGGGGCACCTGTGGGGACTTTTTTTTAGGGGTGGCCAGAGAAAATAGCAGGGGGGCCAAGGGTTATTAAAGGATACCTATTGTTTCTTTCAACCTGGGCATTTTTTCTAGGAATTTATATGTGCATTTACTCTCCAGTAACATTTCTGCATCACTCTGACTCCTTTGTACGATATTTAGATTAGTCGTAGATCAGCGTATAATGGATGTGAAGGAGGCAGAATGAATGGGCCTCTATATAAGACATTATCTGCAGCAAAACTCCTTCATTTCACCAATAATTTAAGACGAATGAACTAACGAGTGCTATTGTCCTGTGAATTCAGATTTGGCTTGCTGTGGTTATTGGGGGTGTTCTCCACATGTCTACCAGCTGCACGCTGACAACACCGTGGTCAGCGGAGTTGATAAAACGAATAGCAGGTAAATCACAAGCTCAACTTCCTCCATTGTTGTTCAGTATGTGTGTGTGCGTGTTGCAAGCAAATGACTTCAGAAAACTTTGCTATGACGACCTCGCTCACACTAAAAACCAGAGATGAAGACGGCCTCAATTGTAATGTGAACAAACTAAAGTGGGATAGTGTGGTGTCGGCCCAATGAGGGCCGGGCTAAATAGGTGCTGATGTGAAAGGGGCATTAGAAACTGGTAGGGGTAGTTCTGGGTGGAGCCTTCCTGGATGAATTTACATAAGAAAGGCCGAGTTAATTAGGCATGAAAAACTCACGGGGGACTACAGCAAAAGAGCAATGGCAGAAAATGGTAGTTCTAGTGTGATATTCTTATTTATTTTCTTTTCTTTAGCTCATAAAAGATTTTGACATTCAGATATATGCAAACCATACTGCACCCTGTTAATGGTATAAGTTGATATGAATGAAAAAATATCAATTTTGCTATGGTGGCGAGTGGGGTGGCCAGCTTTTTATTCGGGATGGCCATGGCCACCCCTTAGAGGCGCCATTGTCAACAAGCAGGAGGAAATCAAACAGAACGGGACTGTGACAGATGCAATGTTTTTGTTAGAAACTGAAAACTGAGTTAAGATTTATTGAGCATTTCGACGGTCGAAGATTATAAATGTAAAAAAAGAAAACTCCTCTTCTTCCGAACTAGGAGGCATTGTACATGTCAGAAGCATTACGAACTATAAATCTGTCCATCAAGTAAATACAACCGATCGGATCACTTTTCCCAGCGTCCATGTAAACACGTCAGCTGGAATCTCTGATCGGAAAGAGATGAATTATTGTCCATGTAAACGTCGCTAATTACAGGTTGGTTCATTTATGGTAATTCCTTCATCTTAGGCAGATTACTGAAACCTTGGAACGTTATCAACATGGGGCACCCCACCCTTCACGTCTAACCGTTCTGGATTTTGCAATCGCGCAGCCGACCTCCTTCGACCATCCTGTTCTGGCAACTGTTCCAAATATTTGGCATGGCCACATGGTGCGTAAAATACAGATCTAATCTAATTTTTTAGTCTTGAGAACAGTTTAATCATGACAAGAATGTCCATGTGCTCTTGCTACAGATGCGGGCATGAAAAAGTTCCCCTTTCTGCCGACTGCCAGCCACTTACCAGCAATTTGTCTACTAATTCAATCGCACAGAGAAACACCTGTGTGCCCAGGGGAAATGATTTCAGAGCATAAATGAATGCCCGGAACAAGAACGTTTCCACACGCCAAGTTTGGACACTGTGCGTGATGACGTATTTGCGAGACAAATCGTTCAGCCAGTGCTAGTGCAGTAATAGTGCACTATTCCTGCACCACTTCTGGCAGAAAAAGGCAGAACTTTTTCATGCCTGTATCTGTATCAGACTTTTGGGATGTACAAACATCCATGCATTATTTCTCATAAGAAATCTAACAAACCATTTGTGAGAGAAGTCTGCAGCATGCCATCAAACAAGTCAGGAATGCAGTTTTAAGGTTTGAATTTTACATAGTGTGTCTTTAACAGCAGGGTTAATATGGACATCTGTTTTTCTTCTATAAGGTACAACTGATATGTGAAAAGGGCAACTGCTTTGTCACCTTATATGCATTATGTGGCAGTTGACGGTCCTGTCACCATGCCTTCGAGTAATCATGCGCCCTGGCTATTTGGCCCTTTGGCTGACTGGTTAGCGCGCATGACTTTTACCAGGGAGTGTGGGGGATCAAATTCTGCCCGGGTCCTCCATTGTGTACCTTGCCATAATTACCAACTTCTTGGCCATACATTACAAACTACGGTGAAGGTGCTTGGGTTAGATTAGGGAAGCATCATGGTTTGTGTAAATAGACCCAGCATTCCATGGGTAAACATAATAAGGTGTTTGATGTTTCAGAAATCCTACTGAAATATATAAGTATATATAGGTATTTGTACCTATCAGCATCAAGTCAGATTTCTTTCTATTTAAGATTTTCCTAGTGGAAATTTTTGGGGTTATGGTAGAGGAGGGTATGTTTAAATAGACTAAATTTGCTAACAGATGTGGCTGAACTCTTCACTTTTTGGTTGAAATAATTGTATTGTCACTCTTGTATGATATATTTGCAATTACTCACTCAAGGATGCTTGTAGTTGTGTGTAGATAAATAATTTATTCCGATCAGACATCCCAGCTGCTAACTTTTATTTTTCATTTCCAACTATTTCTAATAAAGAAAAGATCGGAGGTGCAGCTTCAGCAGGAGATTCAAGCAGAGTTGTGTTGAACCACGGCAGCAGTAAAGGGCAAGAAATTGAAATGTCCACCTGCTCCATGGCAAAATGAAGAGACAGCAAAGCCTGATCCGCATCAGTGGATAACACATTATGACAACGTGGATAAGAAGGCGCTTACAATGCAATTACACCCACGAGAACACACACACACACAGCCATGCACACCCATGCACAGAGTAAACATATAGGTCCCCCCTTATATGTTAATAGTTTCTGGGATGAAGGGAGTGCAGGATCCATACCCCTCTCCAGCTCATATTAATGGGATTAGGAGCCGGCTCAGGAGGACGTGGCAGGCCAAGTCCAACGCTCCGTTTGACACCTTTTGTCCACGAGCCCTGAGACGCAGCTCACAGCAATAGGATGAGGGACAAAAGCTTTTGAACATTGTGTTGTAGCTACAAATATATCACGATGGGGGAACGTTGAGCCTTAAGTTCCACAGCAGATACAAAGAACAGACAGCCATTTTGACATCTCAATCAGTTTTTCGTTTTAAGACAAATCACCTGGTTTTCTCCATGTTTATTCATAAGACTCCCTCACAGCTAGCAGCTTAATTCTGACATGGTGTTTACAATTTATTGAAAAAGAAATGTTAAAAAAGTGCTTTGGGTTGTTGGTTTGTTGCAGTGGTGCTTTTAACATGATTGCTATCTGTTAATAAATCTAAACCACTGAGGTACTGCCTAGATATGTAGCATAAATCTAAGTTTTACATTGTGTTCAATTGTATAATAGGTAATTACTTTTTGAAAGGTGTTTTGAAAAATAAAACTGGGGCTAACATGAAGACGAAGCCTTTCACAGGAGCTTTTTAAAAGACAGATGAGTAGTGAATAAGCATCTTTGTGTTATTAAAAAGGCAGATGTTGTGTTTTAGGCTCTCTTGTATTGATATTTAGGTCATCCTCTCGCACTGGGAGCGGGCAGCAGCTCCTCGGTTTGAGTGATTATTGACATTCTCAGTGATCTCCTCACATCCCGTGCCATCGCGAGGTAACACAGAGATTCTCTGTCCTCTCCAGCATCACGGCGCTCTGGGAGAGCGACCAAAAGCAGTTTTACGACCGAGAGCTGCTGACACTCACTTCCTGCCAAATTAGGAAAGACGAGGTTCAAAGTCACCAGAGGCACACATATCAACAGATAAGCTATTAGGAGCACATGAAAACCCTACACGTGTGCTTTAAGGCTGCAATCACACCGATCAAATTAACGTTAGATGTTGAGCTGCTTGTTTTCTAGAAACTTTACTTTCCCCATGAACTTGGCTTTTGGAGAAATCTAAAAGACCTGAAAAAGAAAAGGTACAATGATGACAAAGCTTTAACACATAAACCAGATTATTGCATCTTTAAATGAACACTGTGACACTCGGAATTAGTTTGCTTGTTTTCAAAGTCAGAGACAGATGAGAGCAGAATTCAGGCATTGATTTTGAACATGTTTCACCTTGTGCAGCATAAAGACCTCAGATAGGTGGAAACTGCTGTCGCATGATATCTGCAACCTGTTCCCAGCATTTCAGATGCCACATTTAGTCTCTGGTATTAGCCTCTGTTTTCCAAAACAGCTTCACAGTCAAAACTTCACCACTTTTCACAAAGCTGCTTTCTACATATTCGTTCCCTTTAAAGTCTTGTGATTAAAGAACAGGCAGAAATGTTAAAGACTTATCGGGTTATGAAGGTACAGTTGAGTTGGATGAAAAAAGCATTGCTCTTTGAGGAATGCACATTCAGCAATCCTTTACAGAAATATCATATCTAAGTTGAATGAACAGTCAAACCTTTTTCCAGGTCTTCAGTTATTTTTCATCAATCTTAAAACAAATGACGACTTACATTTCCAGACTTTTCATTGAGTATTTCTTTATAAATGTGGCAGAGACCAGGCAGGATTTGATCCCCAGACACCCAGGTGAGAGTCATGTACATTTACCAGTCACCCAAAGAGATCCTTGTGGACAAGCCAGGGCGCATGATCATTTCCGTTGCTCCGTGCAGGCTGCCACCCATTAGGAATCCATGGACCCACCCTTAGTGCTACATGGATCCTGCTGACAACACCAGAATATGGCACGAACACAGCGAGAGCCCGGTCGGGATTCGAGGATCCATGCAGCGCTAGGGTGGGTCCATGGATTCTGGATGGGTGGCAGCCTACGCGGAGCACAAGTCGTGCTTGTGAAAAGAGGGGGAGAGCTGTGACAGTTGACGGTCCTGTCACTACACCTCTGAATGATCATGTGCCCTGGCTCTTTGGTCTCAGGGATATCCCTTTAGGTGACTGGTAAAGATGTCTGACTCTCATCCGTAAGTCTGGCAAAGCAAGTTTATTTGTGTAGCACATTTCATGTGTACAACGATTTAAAGTGCACATAAAACATTAAAAAGCATTACAGCAGGTGCAGAAAAGAAAAAGTGTAAAAAGTAAAAGAATTAAAATCTTTTTTTTTTAAAGGATGTGCAGATTTGGACTCTTGAATAAAACTTGCAGCTGAGAACAGGTGGGTCTTTAACCTGGATGTAAGTAAACAGTGTTTCAGCTGATCTGAGGCTTTCTGGGAGTTTGTTCCAGACATGTGGAGCATAGAAGCTGAACGCAGCTTTTCCATGTCTGGTTCTGACTGGGAACTGATGAAAGACCGGATCCAGATCACCTGAAAGGTCTGGTAGGTTCATACTGGGTCAGGAGGTCATTGATGTATTTGGGTCTTAGACCATGTAAAGCTTAATAGACCAGCAGCAGGACTTTAAAGTCTATCCTCTGAGGGACTGGCAGCCAGTGTAAAGACCTCAGAACTGGACTGATGTGGTCCACTTTTCTGGTCTTAGTGAGAACTCGGGCAGCAAAGTTCTGAATAAGCTGCAGCTGTTTAACTGATTTTTTAGGACCAGTAAAGACGCTGTTACAATAATCAAGCCGACTGAAGATGAACACATTTTTTCAGACTTTGCTGAGACATCAGATCTTTTATCCTCGAGATATTCTTCAGATGATAGTCGGCTGATTTGGTGATTACCTTAATGTGTTTCTCAAAGGGGATCGAATCCTGCCCAGACCCTTGTTGTGTACCTGCCACATCAACATTGGGCAGCAGCTGTGGCCTGGAAAATGGTTGTTCTTTGGAGGACTAACCAGAGATGGTTCAGGTCCAGACTCTGATCTGCTCAAGATTCAGGTTTCTTAAAGCTGCAGTCTTGTATTTCCTTGCACATATGCTTCATGTTGGCTGGGTTTAACTGAAAATATGAATTTCTAAACATCTTATCCTGAGATTCTAGCAACCCGATAAAGATTTCTCCCCATTTCCCTCCTTTTTTGTGTCCTATGTTTGCATACTTGTGAAACTGTTTTTGGTTGGGAGAATATAAAAGAGGTGATGCTCATGGCCTGGTTTCTTCCATGCCCTCCTATAGCTTTGTGAGCAGCAGGTGCTTCTTAGCAAAGTTTGGTTCTGTCTGCTTTCTTCTGTCTGTTCTTTGACTGTCTGCCTGTAAAGTTATCCTAACCCAAACTTTGTATCTCACTCATAGCTTGGCTGGCTGACTAGAAAGTTTTGCTTTTAGACTTCTTCTGTTTTTATGATAATTACAGTTGCTTTGCTTCTTTTGAGCACATTTCTTGCATCCTGTCTAATGGATTTTTGTATTTTTTGCTCACCGTCACTGCTTTACCTCTAACATATAACAGGTTTTTCCTCCTGTCAACTCCAGTAGACACTGATGGTCTGCAGTAAAGTTGTAGAATGACTAAAGTTAGATGGACTCAGAACTCAGTTGTACTAACAGAGGTGGAACATCACTATCTTTTATTCATGATAAATAAGAGGAAAAAAAGCTATGTAATTTGTAATAGTGGTAATAAAAACTGAATAAATGAACAAATGAAAAGAAAATAGATTAAAGGGTCTGAAAATCATTCAGTTTTAGGTAAGAACAACATAAAAATTGGTCACTTAGCTCTGCGTGATGGATTAATTCAAGTGTGAGTTTCTTTGTGACTGGTGTTTTTAACCAAACTTACTTAAGAAGATTTTCAAGTGAACTTAAATCAATGAAAAGCTTATTGGTGCGCTGTCAGTTGATACATTCTCTATGTAAAAGCAGTGAAGACTACAGACTAAATCTGGCAAATAAACACTTGTTTTATTCTGATTCCAGCTTTATCATGAACAAAAAAAAACAATCATTTTTTGAGGTCCCAAAGAAGCTTTTTCACCTAATTACTGCATTGCATGTGATGTTACTGACTATAGAGTAACATGTAATTGAGATCAGAGCACCAATCCTCTCAGAGATCCCTTTCTGTTGAGGTTGGTTGTTATTTTGAGCCAGTGAAAAGGTTTTCGTACACACCGAGATGGTTGCTGGGAGATTCGTGATGCACCTGCAAAACCTTGACTGTCTTAAGCAGGTTAAATAAAATTCTTCCAATTGTGTCAAGTTCCTCCATCGGTGTGGATTCCAAGCTTTATACATGAAGCTTCAGAGGTCTGAAACTCAACCAGCAGTGTGGAAACAACATTGTCTGCAAGTTCGTGCCTCTGCGTATATGTGAAATATCCAATAATGCAGCATTTCTTTTGATTTAATGAAAGATAGTGAACAAGATAAGTAAAATAAATCAAACAGTAAGGAGCAATACTTAGTTCTATTTTAAAGCTAATTTTATTTTGTGCTGCTAAAACTGATCCTCGTGTTTTAAACTTCTTGACTTGTTCACTTTCTCTTTCAAACACCAACAAAAAAGCTGGTGAATAAATTAGAGCAATAAAAAAGAGAGGGAAATAGTCTTTGAGTGGGAAAATATCTGAATAAGAGCTGAGTGCAATGCTCCAGAAAAAAAGAAAACCTTCATTTTCAAGGCAAGTCATTGCAACATGTCCTCTTTTAGAAAAAAAAAACTGTTGATGTTAAAAAACAATCAGTTTGCGCGCCTGCTTGTATGAAAGACTGTTGAAAAAAGAGCGGTACATATGATTACCGGACGAGGGCCGGACAGGGGCCAGCCTGGGCAGACGGACGCAGAGAAAGGGGACATTTACCTTGAACTCCACTCGTCTCGTCTCTGGGGCGGGGTCAGGTATTGTAGCCGGGTCTGACAGGGTCAGGAGGGGACGAGAAGGGGAGACAAGGGGATGTGGGTGGGGAGCAGGGACAGGGGGTGCCCCCGGGGTCGTGGGGTGCTTACCCCACTGGGAGCCGGTGGGGGGATGGAGGGCAGATATTGGCAGATTTTTGTGGGGTGCAGATGCTCAATATGCAGATGTCTAATCGAATTGTGCGGCGATGAATTGGTCCCCCTCCTGATTTGCATCAGGACAATCCAGCGCAGTGGCTCAGGGGTCAGTGGAGTTCCCCTGGACAAAATGAGCAGCCGGCTGCAGACGCCCCTGAGAACGTGTGAACTTGAAGTAGACTTTACTCAATGACAAGGATATTGATTGATTCAAATGTCTGTCTGTCTGGGAGTGCGGCTGACATCTGTCTTTCCTGAGAGGACCTTGTTTTTTAAAAGTAGAAAAGAAAACAAACAGTAATTACTTTTTGTTTTTCTGACTGCATTTTGTTTTAGACTGAAATTCTCCCACAACTAAAAGTGAAAAGCATGAAACAGGAGATTTGACTGCTTTAATTGTGAAATAATTCATTTTCTTGTCTGACAAATCAAAAGGATTACTGGTCACTAGGTCTATTTTGCATTTCTGTGTCAAATTAGATGCATTTTAAATCATTAATCCATTAAAACCAATAGTGGCTTCAACAACAACTGGAACAACCGTAAATAACTCCTAATCTATAAATCTATGTGGTCACATTTAAGCAGAATAATGCTGAAAAGCCTTCATTACATGTGAACCCAAGAAACGGCTGCAGATTTTTGACATAAAGCTCAATTTATGTCCAATTAAAAATGTGGTTTTTTTTCCTTTTTCAATCTGGCTCCTTAGCTGCCACATCAGGAAAGAGTATCTAAAAATCTTCACAAAAGTTGAACAAACAGTGTTCTGACCAAAGAAATGCCAGTTCAGATGAAAGCAAAAGCCTCAGTTTTACTTAATTAATCAACTAAAACTGTCCAAAAGGGGTTTCACTCAACACTTTTATTTGAAGAATGGTGCTTTACTTGAAATAAAAACAGTAGCCAGTTATAAGGAGTAGCTTCAGCATAAATGAGAAAAGTTTCATTTCCCTGTGGCCTGGACTGCCATCTACATTTTGTAGATCATGGCACATGCTGCTGTTTTCAGGGGTGAAAATGAAGATTTGCAAAAAGAGCTGGAAATCTTCAGGTCTGACAAGCAGAGACGTGAAACTACTTCACACCCTCAACATGCTCATAACGTTGAGTTACAGACTGATTTTGTTCTCAGCAGCATAAAGAGACGCAGCCTGTTTGGCATCCCACTGTTTCTTATATATTATAACTAATCTACTTCACAAAAAATGTTTTGAATTCCTGATAATTTTCAAAGTTTGCCTGATAAGTCAACTAAATTAAGTAGGCTATTTAATCATCTTATTCATCAAGAAAATTAAATCATGTTGGTAGAAAAAAAAAAAGTTAAACAAAACAAAAATCAGCTTCTGGCAAAGCTAAGAAAATATTACTTTTATTTGATGGTGTTTTTGTCACAAGTCTGTGTGTTTCACATATTTGCTTGACTAACTTTTTTATTAAAAAGTCATTTTTACCAAAATCTTTTAACAAATTAAACACATTTTATGTTAAAAGTGACATCCCATCACAGTTTAACTTAGGAAATGTACTTGTTGGTTATTCAGTGAGAGTGGGTTATAATTGGATTCAGGATGTCACCAGGAGGGGCTACAGTAACTCATTAGTTTGTATTTCCTCTGAAAGAGGGACAACTCATGCCTTCAAACAGAATCTGATTGATTAAGATTAATCTGATTGGCCCCCAAAATAGTCTGTTTTGACAAATCTATAGAAACTTTATATTGAAACTTTATAGAAAAAAACAAACAAACATTTGAATTCTGGAGGTGTGAAAATGCTCTGATGGTGGTTTCTCTCACAACCTTTGAACTATGACGCCCTCTAGTGGTGAAACAGAAAAAGGCACATTGTGACCCGCATTGTGATGCATCCAGTCAGTCCGTGGGCTGCTGTCCTGCAGGTTTTCTATGCATCCCTGCTCCAGCACGCCTGACTGTGCCCTTATATAGAGACACTGAAGGAAGCTCTGACTGAAGGTTGATTGATGGACTGACAATCACATATGATTTTTAAAAAAATCTTTTGCACTGTATCTAATACTTAATCCAAGTCAACCGAACAAGGTCTGCCTTGGTCTATCTGATTTTAGAGAAACCCATGACATCATTTGATCATTTCGTCAATCATCCTCCAGATAGATCACCTTTCTTTCAACATTCAGCTGTCTAATGGGCAAATAACCTTCTTCTTTTTCCATTACACTTTGAGTAATGATGTAGCAGATGTAACTTCTTTCCTTTTTTTTTTTAAAGTCTAGAAGATCTAAAACCTCTTCTTACATACTGTAAGCTGTATGGGGAGGGGGTTCAATAGAGTAATGGCCAAAAACTTTGACAGCTAAGACATGACTATGGGCCGACTCTATCAAAGGTTTGCGTGTATAAAAACATGAGCTCTCTCATTGCACATGAAAAAAATATACAAACTGATCTACTAACAGCGTGCTAAAAGGGTTCGGTCTTAAATAGCACCTCTTATCCAATTAGTACTTCTGCTGCAATGAATATGCAATATGTGGCGTTTACACGCAATTGTGCATGTGATGGGAGGAGAAAATGTAAATATATTAATTTAGCACTTGCAAAGTGATTTATCAACCATGAGACGCATTGCCTTGAAGGATTTTTTATGTGAATTGCATGTATGTCTGAAAAGCAGGTGCAAACTTGCAGCTTTGAGCACAAAAAGCTTCAGCTTCTGAGAGGGACAATCCTGGACACACAAATTTCTGATTAAAAATGATTTTTCATGAGCAGTGAGGGCAGCGTATTTAGTTCTCATTGTTGAACTCAATAAAAATCAACACAGCAAACACCACTATTTAACACGGGTGTAAAATATTCTGGATAAATGAAACAAAAAGTTTGCAGCCACTGTAGAGCTTAAAGGGGAAGTTCAGGTTTTTTGACATAGGGCCTCATTTACAAGTGAGCCAGGATACTACTTATCCCTGCAGAACAGTTTCAACATATTTCATTCTGTTATTCTACCTCCAGGAGGTTGCCGATGCTAATGCTAGTGTAAGTCAATAGGAATCTGCTAGCCTGTCATTAAAAACAATCTTAACGACTCCACAGAACATCAGAGGTAAATCATTTTTAACTTAAGACTCTCTGTTTAAATGCCGTGTGTTAATAGAATAATGTTACAAATAAAACTAACCTGTATTTCGTTGCATTTTGATTGCTGCTGCTGAGAGACTTTATGAAGTTTTACTTCTTGTATTTGGCAGTGGAGTAGTATCATCTGCTGCTATGTGCATGAAGGAATTTGATAACACAAATATACAGTCAAAACTACAGCCACGTCTGAAAGGCATGAGGATATGTCAGATTTTGAAGACGCTTTCAAACTTTTTTGATCAAACTAACTGTCACCACTCTATGAACCAGAATACACTGACAAAGGTAGTAACACTACCACCCGGAGGCAAAGTATATCAATCCGCAGCTGGTAAGAAACTAGTTCCTCAATATGTAATGCAAAATTTGTCATACAAGGCTAGTTTTACTTAACACATGAGTTTACTAGTTTAACACGGCATTTACACAGATAGGCTTGCTGATTTACCTTGGATGTTCTGTAGAGTGGATAAGATTGGTTTTAATGACAGGCTAGCAGATTCCTATTGATTCACACTAGCATTAGCATCAGCAACCTCCTGGAACTAGAATAACGGGATGAAATATGTTGAAACTGTCTTCAGCGATAAGTAGCACCCTGGTTCCCTTGTAAATGAGGCCCTATGTCAAAAATCCTGAACTTCCCCTTTAATGAGAACTAAAGCTGGCATTAATTGTGTCTGTTTATTTTCTGTTTTTGCCAACATCACAATTTAACTGGGAATTTAGTGGATGGACAGGATCACAGTCATCTGGCAACGCAAGTCTCTGAAACCATTGGCACTGTGCCAAAGTGCACAACTTGTGCGTAATGGAGACCATGTCAGAGACCATGTTTGAAGCTGATGACACTTTCATTTGTTCAACTCCTGATCCACGTCCTCATATACTGGCCACCTCTGAGACTTTGCCCGGATACCTGTTGTATTTTTAAAATTTTTCACATTTATCATAATTATTCTAAATTATATTTTCATTTCCCTCCTCCACTCGTATCTCTCTTCGCTGGCCACATTTCCATCAATCTATGTTCACTCTGCAGGCCTCTGTTAAAGTTTAGGTTTTGACCTGTTGCCAAAAGTTCCATTCATTGGAAACATCTTCCCTTTGAAGCAGGCCAAGCAGAGAAAAATGTCCTTTGTGCTCAAGACTGGAGGCCATTGCAGTCACAGGTGAAACAAATACATCGGGAAATTCCCTGAGCTACAAAATATGGCACAATCTTCGTCATAGCTCAGTGATTTTAAAGTAAATATAAGCTCTGCCAGGCAAACTGTGGCTGTCTAATTGTTTTTTGTTTGTTTGTTTTATATTTCAAGTTTTAGCTTGAGTAAAAGTGGAACTGACAAATATAGATATGAATTTCCGTAACAGACAAAAAATTCTAATTTGCTAGAAATTCTCCTACAGCTTTCATTTTCATTTATTTCCCTTCCAGTAGTTCAAATGTGCAGTCATGAAGTAGTATGTACAGCATATGCATTTACAACATGAGTCATTAATTTTCTAATTAATTTTGTTATTTTTATAGAAGAAAGCATTAAAGCTTTTCAGATTTAATCTGCTAAAAATGATTCTGTAAAGAAACTGATGCAGTTCTGTGTGATTCAGATCATGAGTTGCACATTAACTCACATAAACAGTTTTTAAAATGTTTTACAATATTCAGTATTGTAAAACATTTAGAGATGTGTGAATTAATGTTCTGTTTTTTATTTACTGGAGTTTAGACTCCATGCAACTTCATGAAGTGATAGAATAATAAAATGTTAGCTCACATTGAACACTTGGAAAGCAGCCTTTGAAGTATTTCAAAATTCAGATGTGTTAGATGAATGAAGTGGCATCAAGTTTGTACTGCAGAGGGATGGTGTGCAAGAGACTTTTCCCATCAACTAAAACAGTACATATCAGTATTGCTTTATGACACATAACATCAAAGTTGAATCACAACTAGTTTTTTTCTATATGGCTGCATGTGCAAACAGAAACCATTTTAATGTTCTGATGTCTGAACAAAAACTCCATCAAATCAAAATCAAGAATGCAAATGTAGCACATATTTTGGCACCGCGCTCGCTCCCGCTAGAACAGTGTTGCGGAGCTCACAGATGTCAAACTCACCTATCTCAGGACTACCCCTCACTTTATCATCACCACGGCACCAGTTCAACACTGCAGAACATTGTACTAAATGGCACTACTATATATTGCACTATTGCATCCATCAGGACAGCGACTCAGTTTACTCTACCATGTGCATTATTGCACAATTGCCACTGTACTGTTACATTGTCAAACTTCACTGTTACATGCGACAGTAACATTGTTTACATTGTCATTGCACTGTAAATATCTGCACTACTTCCTACATTAGGATTGCAATACCGTTCACATTGTCTACTGTCAACCCATTTCTAAATTTCCAATCTTCTTAGATTTAAACGTCGTCTCATGTTTCAATTAACTGAGTGGATTCCTATATTTTTGTATTTTTATCTTATAGTTTATATTTTATTATATGCACCGTGCGTTTGAGAGGACTGCAATTTCATCTGTGTTGTAAGTCTAACATATGGCACATTTGACAATAAAGTTGACTTTGACTTTGAAGTATAAATCTTAAAGATCTTCAGATCAAAATAAACCAATAGATTTATCTAATGTTGCTGTGTTTTGTTCCTTTTCACCCTAAATTCAAACCTTTCAGTCTGCCCCTTTCTTTTCGGTTTTGTATTTGCAGATGCATCTGCTCTTGGAACTCTTAAATTTTGCTTAATTGGAAGTGAGACTGATGAATAATATTACCAAAACTATTATAACCCTGGTATGTATGTCTTGAAATAGTAAAATGAAGGCAAGATAATTTGTAAAGCTAAAAACTAAAGATTAGACTTAAGTAAAGGGCTTATGAAATGTATGAAATAACTAAAGTAACAGGCATTGTAGACAGAGCAAATCTATTAACAGATTGTACAACAATGAAATTATAAAATCACTAAGTTCAAAACTAATTTTTGTGTTCCAAAACTAAAATGTCTTTGTGATGCCTTTCATCTCCAATAAGCATCAGGTTTTTAATCTATCATGTCAAGAAACTTAACTAGAGACTGTTTTTTGTCACAGATGAACATTTTCCTTAAGAGCTGTCAGACATTTTCAGATGTAACTGTGGCAGTTGATGGCCCTGTCACTATGCCTCCAGGTGTTCATGCGTCCTGGTTACTTGGCCACAGGGATTTACCTTTGACTGACTGGTTAGCATGCATGACTCTCATCTGGGAGTCTGAGGATCAAATCACACCCAGGCCCTCCATTGCACACCTTGCCTCACAACCAAAATCCATGATTACAAACAAAAAGCAGCCCTCTTGATCTGAGCAAACAACTCACACAAAACACCTGCATCTTCTCTCTGCAGGCCTCTAAGAAGGTGGGGAAGGAATTTAGGTTTTGACTTGCTGCCAAAAGTTTGACTCATCGGAAACATCCTCATTCTTAAGACTGAAGGTGAAAGAAGGTCAAGCAGGGTTCTGTTTTGTTTTTATTTTCAGGAAGGTTTTGACACTCAGATAAATGTCTTGTTTGTGATCATGACTGGATTGGGACCATTTTGGTCAAAGCTGTAAGAAAATACAAATGTAAGCTGTCCGATAATTCAAAGTGGGTTTTCTAATTATCTACAATATATCCAGATCTAAAATAAGACACTGAGGCATGGACATTTCCTACTGTATGCCAGCAAAACATGATCAGACTGAATTTCCCCTTCATAGTCATAATGATCTTATTTTTAGACAAGGAAACATGAAAATTTTCCACATTTAACCTGAAACACCTTAGTGTGGTATGAAAAATTTTTACAGCACTGTTTGATTTGGATAAAGGCTTGTATATTTAATTCTCAAACAGTCAAACTTTGTTTTACAATGGATTTGTAGATTTACGACTGAATGCCATAGATTTTATCTACAGTCAACGTCATGCAACTTCTAGCATTACGCACAATAATAAACTGAGGCTTGCTCTCTTTCCACAGTTGGGAAACAGCTTTTGATTTTTCTTTTGAATTCAGATGTATCAGATGACTGGAGTGACATTAAGGTTGTGCTGTGGGATTATGTACAACAGACTTTTCCCACCACCTAAAAAAGTACATGTTGATATCACACTGAAACCAGTCACATCAAAAGGGAATCCCAACCAGTTTTCTTTACTATGACCAAAAACATTGTGAAAGACAAGAGTTTTGTACTCTGTACTCTGTCAGAGCCATCCAAACAAAACTAAAAATGTAAAAGTAGCTGGCCTATTAGTATAATTCATGTCATCATAAGAGTGGTTCAAATACCTTTGGATGACTCATAGGCTACATTTACACTGTCGGGTCTTAAGGCCCAGATCAGATTTGATGCCTAAATCCCATTCTTTTTAATGTGTGGTTATGCATATTTATAATGTGACCCATATAGAATTTCTCATGATTACACGATCCTATCATTTGAAATACCCCGCATGCGTACCTACAAAACTGTAGGCTACCCGTATCAAGCATTTCTGGTTGTATCCCAGCTTCAGTATTTAGGCAACAATGAACTTATAGAAAAAAAAGAAACTCTTGAGTTAAAATACTGTGCAAGTTGTAAAATTCCAAGTATGTATTTATTTAAGCTTTCTGCTTTTTCAAGATGTCTTGATGCAAATTAAATTCAGGTCAGCTTTATTTATACAGCACCAATCCACAACAATGCCATCTCAGGGCACTTTACAGGTAAATCCATTTGAGTTAATTCATTGTGATCCATTTGGTGTTCATACAAGCCAAATCATGATCAATAAGAGCCTAGCTAAGGAAACCAACAGATTGCATCTGATCTTCAAACTCATCCTACAGCTAGAATGCACAGGGTATAGGGCAAAGAATGACAGTGGAAAGAAAAAAAAAATCCCCTTCGCTTTAACAGGAAGGAAAATTTCCAGCAGAACCTGGCTCATAGAGGGCAGCCAACTCAACCGGTCTGGCTGGAGAGGACAAAAAAAAAAAAAAAAAAAAGAAGATCAATACACTACAACTTTTAGCCAAGGAGATCTGGTGAGAGAGGAGAAATACAGTACAAGTTAAAGGTTGAATATGAAACATTTTTATGAAAAGCTATATTTCTTAAAAAATAACTCCACGAATGTGCGGAATGAAAGTACAACATTTCCAAGAAAAAATCATATATAGCCTGAAAATAAATATAAATTTTAACTGGTTTGACAATGGCTTTAAGTTCACATCTACAAGCCAATACAGGCCGCCATTGCGGGTTGCCAAATACTATCTTTGTGTCGCAACAGTATGTTGGGCAGAGTTAGGCTGGCACAGGGGGAAACAGTGGAGACGGCAAATCAAGCAGCTGCTTCAGAGCCCTGGAGATATTATCCATCACAGAGGAGTGACATGAGAAGAGCAAAAACTGGAGAAAATTTAGGTGAAGACTACACTAAATGGACCCACATAAAATTTTTCCACAGCATCAAAACGCAGAAATGGCAACTTTCCTCTTAGATTGGTAAGCTGACTTGTTTGCTAATGTGGTTAACAATTGCTGTCAGTTATAAACTCTACATTACTCGTTGGATGCTGCTGGTAGCTTGCCGTATCAGCAGAGTCTGGCAACCAAATGGCTGGAGTTGTTTTTCTGCCATTCCAACTACAACCTAGACACACATGATGTCATTGTTCTGTCCATATTCCATATTCAACCTTTAATGATGGCAAAACTGTTATAAGAGTAGAGAGATGAAAAGAGAAGGAAGAGCTGCACTGCATCATGGGACATCCCTCAGTTGTCTATGGCAGCATAACTATGGGATAGCTAACCACCTTTAAAAGTTAAGCAAACTTGAGCCACTTACAGACTTGTATTGTGGAACATGAGCGGTAAGGTCCATTTGCTCTTTAACCGGACTCGTCTTTTCAAACATGCTGCTTCCTTGCGGACTTATCGCATCCCAGGCACTTTAAGACATAAGGAAATGTTGTGGACAAGTCAGCACAGGCACACCCAACCCTGGCCAGAACATTTCTAGAGCGTTTAGCCAAAATGACGCGCTGCCACATTTCCGCTCTTATGACAAGGGGACTGCTACATTGCCAACCAAGCAGTAGCACACCAGACTCCACTCATCTCATCAAGTCTTCAGGTTGAGACCGGACTCACTTGATGAGATGAGTGGAGTCTGGTGTGCTACTGCTTGGCAATTACACGCCATCAGGCGTGACGTAGGGGGTTAAAATCCAGTTATTCCTTCTTAATCATGATTAATATGATCATTTACAAGCATTAATGATGGAATTGGAGTGATGGAGAAAGTTTTACCAGTCACATAGCCTACTGTATATGAAAAATCCCCAAATCCGTAATTCAGCAAGCTGAGTTCATTTAGGACATTACACAGATGGTTAAAGTTCTCCATGTATTAACGACTGGCCACAAGCTGTTTACGTCGTTTGCACACAATTGTAACACCACGACTCGGTTATCTCATTCCCACATGTTAATTATATGCCACCAGGATTTAATAAAACGTGACCACAGATAACATCGTATGACTGCGCCTTCGTATCAACAGCTGCATCACTACATCAGTCAGGAACTGGTACCAGATAGAAGTGGAATACAAGATCAAGAAATGAGATCCACACTCCAGAAGTTGATCCTGAAGGTTTTTAATTTGTGTTACGTTTTAGGCATCTGTCCTGGAAGTCGCCACAAGTGTTTTTCCCTGCTGATGTGATCAGAGGCTCTGTACATGCGAACTATACCTCTGAATCATCATTCGCTGCTTTCATCTCCTGATAAGGAACAGTAGCTCTAAGACATAACATGATCTCCATCCTCCTCAAAATGGAGTCTCACGGAACGGGATTTTACGAGAATTACGACTTACACCATTCAATGGAAAAACCTACACATCACAATTGTACTTTTTCGAAATTTAAGAAATATCACTTTTATTTTTCGAAAAAGTGTAATGGAAACCCAGCTATTGTGAATGTTAAAGGGGAAATTCGTTTTTTTAAACCTGGACCTATTTTCTAGCATTAAATATGTTCACTTGCTCACTCAGACAGTTTTGGTGTAACTTAAAGGTAGAGTCTGAAGTCCCCCACCGTTTCTGTTTGCAAACAGCAGCATTCAAACATAGCGCCCCTCCCTCTCAGGCTAATGGCCGCCTCATTCTTCAAACTATTTAGCTTCAAGCCTCTCCTTCAGAGTTCAGAAGCGGGTAAAAGCCAAACTAATATTAGCCCTGGTTTTCCAACTTGCATTATCTAAAGCTCTTACCTTTTCCGCCGTATTTGCTTTCTTTCTTTCTTTTTCCTTCGAGAGTTCGAGTGACTGGCATCTGCTCCAATCATGAGCTTATTCCCACACGGCGTCATGTCCTTGCTCCTGTCATTGGCTGGTGATATAAACAGAAATCTCCACCCAGAAACGTCCCGAACGCAACAAAGCAAAGCTAAAGAGCGAATTACAGGCAGGGGGAGAGGGAGTTGGATTCAAACGCGCCACGGCACGCGAGTAGAGGCCCAAAGGCGCAGTTTGAGACGGATTTCACTTGCACAAGACTAACGTTTATTTTCAGAGAGGGGAACGTCGGACTCTACCTTTAAATTCCTTCAGGAGATATTTAGATCCACGCCAGATCAGCGTATGTCCAATACAGGGGTGCCCAAGTTCGGTCCTAAAGAGCTACTATCCTACAATGGGCTCTATGCACAACTCTAGTACCTCCTGAACTTAGGTGGCTCCTTTGTTCCCTGTCTTTCATTACTGGATGAGCTGATTAATCCAGGTGTGTCTGGGCAGTTAATGAGGTGAGACATACCTGGATTAATCAGTTCGTCCAGTCATTGCTAGAACAAAACCTCCCCAACACACCGGCATCGCATGGCTAATTCCCTCATGTGCTGGAGAAAGGAGGCAACCAAAGTGTGCAGGACAGCTCTCGAGGAACGGACTTGGGCACCCCTGGTCCAAAAAGTGATGCGGGCAACCTTGTGCAGCTTCTAAATAAGGCACTATCTGCCACAAACTCCTTCATTTCACCAATGTTTTGTTATGAAATGTTAGTTGGACCCCCCTGTGAGCTCGAGCGTCTCTGAGTTGCTTATTTGTGGCGATACGTATTTACAGATATTTATTTGCTATGGTGTGTAGCATAGCAGTGACTTCATCAAAGCCTCCACAGAAAAAATATCAATAAATAGGGATGGATCACCACAAAAAAAAGCCATTGCTGTTGTGTGGCAGTAACTTTACAAGATGAAAAACTCTAGTTGCTTCATATTATTTGCACTGCAGTGTTCTACATTTTGTTCTTTGCTGTTTGAAAACATGAATGCATGGTCTGAGAACAAATGATGCATGAAAATAAACCAGAGAGACCTGTCAATTCAGGTGGGAAGTCCTATTACAAGGTGTGTCAAAGTCTGTATATAACCTCTTGTGGCTTGGACTTTAGTAAGTCTTTGTTGGGTGCTGTTCAATGTTAAACAGCTTTTTACAGAAATCAAACAAGCTGGAAACAACACTTCAGTTCATATAATTATTTTCAGCTAGTATAAACAAGATGAAGAGACTTGTGCTGCTGCTTCTCCTGTGCTCCTCTACATCTCCAGGTAATAACACAAATTCAAAAGGTGTTTTTTATTATGCCTTATATAGAAGACTAAATTATACAAAACCTTTTTTTGTAATAACAAAATGGTTAATTATCTTGCACATGTCAGCATTCATGCCAACTTAGCAACTAAAAATAAGGGGTTATGGTGTTTGCTTAAATCATATGAAATGCCATGATAACATTCTTATTATGCTTGTAGATAAATTACAGTCCAATCATTGTCAGGATCATAAGTTGAAATTGCAGTGAGAAAATGAGGTTAGATTTCAGAAATACCGGTGTGTTATCTAATTGTTACTTTTTATGCAGTATTTGAAATTGAAACTTTAAGACTATGAAATAGATTACATGACATAAAACTGATAAGAATGTAAGATATCATCATTTTTTGGTACAACAATGTGCATTGTGAACAAAAGGGCAAATTTATCAAATGTCTTTAACTGATAATATTAAAATGCAATGTGTTTATATGACTTTGAATTCTGTTTGTTCCACAGTGAAACACTCCCTAAATTTTTACTTCATGCTGATATCTGGAATACCCAATGTTCCAGATTATATTGGCATGGTAAGTATCGAGGGAGTTATGATGTTTTATTTTGACAGCACACTAAACACAGGGGAACTACGTCAAGAATGGGTAAAAGAGATGTTAGAAGATGATTCAGAGTACTGGGACCTGCAGACCGAGGCTACCATACACTATCAGCAGATCTTAACCCACAGAACTGATGGTTTCAAGCAGCCTTCAAATCAAACTCAAGGTAAGCTTCTAAAAAAGTAAGTACAATGGCAAAATAAGATATGCAAGGGAAACTAGGCGTGGGTGGTATTCAAATACATGAAATGTATCCCCAGAGGTTTTATGTGTGATATATAAAACATCAAGTACAAAAGTCTTTGTAGAGTTTTAAGACATCGACATTTGATTTTGTCATAGTTTTGCACCTATTGCTCACAGCAGATGGATTCTTCCTTACACACTCAGGGGTTAAAGTGGGATTTGACAGGTGGGAGAGCCCTAAAATTCTATGTCGCGGTGCAGTCAGGAAAAATGTGGAAAATTTTTACAAATTTTTTAAAAATGATATCAAGACCTGCTCTAGTTTTATTTGCTGGATTAGCATCTAGCTAACTAATATGAAAGAAATACAGTAAACTAAGCCAAAAATTAGGCTTGGACAAAGATTAAATGCAGTGCTGCTGTAGGCTATGACCTTGGCTTCCAGCTCCTAATCATAGAAAAAAAAAAATCATCAAGAGATAATGAATTTACAAAAGGGACACATTTTAAATTGGCAGTGACAACAAGAGCAAAGGATGGAGGAAAAAGTCTCTTCTTTGCTCTGAGAGGCCTCATCAGATCATCACAGGAGCCAATGAAGAGTTAAAACAT